>PVHT020000140.1:8692573-8776835 GCA_004024745.2 Catagonus wagneri | reverse complement strand
ACCTACACCACAGCTCACGGCAACGCCGGATCCTTAACCCACTGAGCAAGGCCAGGGATCGAACCCGCAACCTCATGGTTCTTAGTCGGATTCGTTAACCACTGAGCCACGAAGGGAACTCCCCAGAAGTTTCTTTCGAACAGAGATAAATCCTATCGGCTTCTTCTGTTTTAAGCCACTGCTCCCTGACCACGCAAGTGCCCTGTGGCTCCTATGCTGGATGCATATTTTTACGCTCTGGTCATAATAAATCACTGTCTTCCTGAACCTCCTACAATTCTTTTTTTTTTTTTTAACATCACTCACAGAAGACATTGCATCTGACTTGTATCACACTTTTCACTTTATTAGGTCAGGGACAATGCTATACAGCCCCTTAAAACATTGAATACAGCTCACCTAGTACAAACTCAAAATGTTAAAGGAATCCAAAGCATACTCATTGCCTGAGTATTTCATCACTCGGGTGCAAGGACAGGAGAACATCAGTAGCCTTCAAATTGGCTAGAAACATTAGGGGAAAACATTTTTTTCTCTTTAAAACTGTGGAAGCAGCTCTACAGCTCCAAGTGGTGGAACATCTCAAATCTGAGTGTCCCTTCTTTACCAAAGAATACGGCTATTCTCTTAAACGCCATGAAATAATTATTTTTAAATTTTAGTCTTTTTGACCAACAGAGATAAAAAGACTGAAGGAGAGAGAGAGTGAAAGGAAAAGCAGCTACCTGAGGTGGATTAAGATGAGAAACCAGGGATATACTTCGAGTGTGAGAACTTCTGGACAGGGGGACACTTGACACATCAGCGTTAACATGGGACAGGAGGACAGGCGGAGATTTATTCTCAGCTCCTTTCCATTTTTCTTTCTGTTTTTTTCCTTCTGTGCCAACAGAAAAATCAGTATCATTAAGAAACACAGTACCTAACATACGTACCTAAAATCCACCATTCAGAGAGAGTATTTGTTCTTGAGTCAAATACCATTCAGAGAATTTGTCACTAGTCAGCTGTGGCCACTGACTGGCTATAGACAAGAGACCACCACAGAGCACCTGGCTGATGTGACACTTTTCCAAGAGCCTCTAAGGAAATGCCTGTCATTATAGTGGGAGGTATAAAAAGGGATTATACACTGAGGCAAGAACGATTCTTGGTATTTTATAACATCCCAGTTAATCCCTTTGATCAGAAAAATAAATATTTAATTAACATGATTATTATCCTATTATACAAACTGGTTAACTCCAGTCATCAGTGACCACTGTTGACATGTCTATAATTTGTTTCTGCTCAGTCTCAAGTAGGTTAGAGGACACTGTATACAGGTAAATAAAGTGATTAATAAATTAGCTTTGTTTAGATTATATTTTATAAATAACATCATCTAAATTAAAAACCGCATCCAGTTATTAGAGATTGGCCAGGTAGTATTTTCAACCACAAAGCTAGCTGACTTCTAGCTTCTTTCTTGGATATTTTCATTTGTTTGTTTGTTTGTTTTCAGGAGTGCCTCTCTCTTACTTTTATAACTCAAAAACAGTCCTATCTGAAGTGATTAAAAATAACTTTGTGAATAAAGGCAGAAAACCCACTCCCCTTCTCACCCAGTCACGTCCTAGATTTGGCCAAGCTGGTGGGGCAGGAAGCTAAGGAGTAGGTTTTTTTGTGTTTTTCTTTTTTCTTTTTATGGCTGCACTTGTGGCATATGGAAGTTCCCAGGCTAGGGGCTGAATCGGAGCTGCAGCTGCTGGCCTACACCACGGCCACAGCAACACCAGATCTGAGCTGCATCTGTGAGCCACGCCACAGCTTGCGGCAACACCGTATCCTTAAGCCACTGAGCGAGTCCAGGGATAGAAATTGAATCCTCTCAGACACTATGTTGGGTTCTTACCCAGCTGAGCCACACTGGGAACCCCCTATTCTTTTTTTTTTTTCTTTTCCTGGGGCCAAATTCTACGAATTAAGTACCTGTGAGTGTAATTTCCCAGTGTTTCCTAATCAGCGTTTCCAGTATTTTTACCACATCTGTCCAGACGTGATCAAACACTTCTGCAGCCACCGCTTCTCTGATACAGTTGTGAGGGGACACCGGAGGAAGTCCATGTTTACGCCACGTGCTGTGACGGCGAGCTGATCTTTTTTCAAGACAGTCCTCATCACTAAGGACAAAACCCATTCTCATTACCAAAGTGTCAATAGTTAAAGTTAAAATAAGGCTACATATCTATCCAACATGCATGCATATACGTACTTTATACATATATAAATAAACCTAACATTCTTTTTTAAACAGCATGTTATTTTTTAATGTACCAACTTTCAATCAGGAGGTAATTTTTTTTTTTTTTTTTTTGCTTTTTAGGGCCGCACCTGTGGCTTATGGAAGTTCCCAGGCTGGGAGTTGAATCAGAGCTGCAGTTGCCCACCTACACCACAGCCACAGCAACACACTGGATCCTTAAACCACTGAGCAAAGCCAGTGATTGAACCTGCAGCTTCATGGTACATTACCGCTGAGCCACAACAGGAATTCCCAGGAGGCAAGGTTTTTTTTTCTTTTTTGTATTTTTTTCGGGCTTCACCTGCCCGCATATGGAGGTTCTCAGGCTAGGGGTCCAATTGGAGCTACAGCTGCTGGCCTACGCCACAACCACAGCAACACAGGGTCCGAGCTGCATCTGCGACCTACACCACAGCTCACAGCAATGCCACCTCTTCAACCCACTGAGCGAGGACAGGGATTGAACTCGCAACCTCTTGGTTCCTGGTTGGATTCATTTCCCCTGCGCCACGACAGGAACTCCAAGAGGCAAGTTTTACTATACAATATCTATAGCTTTTGTCTAAGAACCAAATATGCATTTAGTGAAGAGAATGGACCATCCCCTTTGCCCTCCTTCCTGCGCAGCCAGATATGACACCTGGAGGCCCTGGGGAACAAAAGTCCCTAGTAGCCTTGTCTACTTTTGACAACATACCGAACACCACAATTCTTGTTTTTTGCCTGTGCCACATTCGTCAGTAAGAAAGGGAAACAGAGTTCCAGCATATCCATGTCTTGCCAGGAAAACTGTCTAAAAGCAAAGTCTAAAAACTTTGGCGGGGAGAGACAACTTTGGAGAGCACATTACTCTCAAAAGAGTGGAAGATCTTTTGGATAAGTGAAAATAACACAAAACACTAAAAGAGCATATAATCAAAACACATGCCCAATAAATAAATTTTGCTGTACTAAGTCAAAGTCAAATAAAATTCTATTTACTCTTCTTTTCTGTCAAAAGCGAAATACTCTTCGATCTTTCCATCTACACCATAAACCTCTTCTTCCAGGGAAGAACACGCTGGCAGGTCGGCAACCCCTGTGACTTCAGGCCCTGGCGGGGCAGGGGCTGGGAGTGATGCCAAGACTATTTGCGAGCCAGAGACGCACAGCCTATGGGGAAAATGAGATTCTCCATGAGGGCTTGTAGAAAGTCAACCATACAAAGTGACATGATCATGGTGGATCTTTAAATTACCCATAAAGCCACAGAACCCCAAAAATTTTTTTAAAATATCACTCAATATTGCATTTGACAAAAGACATATACTTCGGTGCAATACAGCCCCCCCCCCATTTAGGGCCACACCTGAAGCATATGAAAGTTCCCAGGCTACGGGTCCAAGCAAAGCTTCAGCTGCTGGCCTATACCACAGCTTGTGATCTCCACACATCAGAGCCTTAACCTACTGAGCGAGGCCAGGGATCGAACCCACATCCTCACGGACGCTAGTCAGTTCTCATCTCGGTAAGCCAAAAAGGGAACGCCCCAGAGTAACATTTTTAAGACAAGCATCATTAAAAATTTTAAGGGCTTCTTCAAAGCCTGTATCTTCGCCATAAGGAAGGGCTATCATGGCATAGTCCTGAATACATGTGAATGGCATAGGAGGTGTGAACTGAAGTTTGGCACTTGCCATCAGCCTCTACATGGAGTAAAACATGAGCCACTGCAGCTTCAAACCCACAGGACCCCCTGAGTGGAGCTCAGGGAGGAGACCCGGAGTGAAGCACTCCGTGCTCTGGGAAAACTGGAAGAACAGGCCTTCAGATAGTCAGCAGTTTTTAAAAGATTTATGTGTCCAATTCTTACATCTCCTCATATCTAGAAAAACAATAAAATCCTTCATGGCGATGTCTGCTCCTTGTGACTGATAGTACTTCAGGAGATCAGCAACAAACTTTTGTAAAATGTGTGTGTGTGGCATGCACCTCCCCCTCACCTTTATCATATCTTGATAGACCCCTTTTCCGCCTTGGGTGGTATTTCAGCCCATTCTGAATACCACCCAAATATTCATGGTCATCTGAGAACGCAGTTACCTCCAAGGGTGAGAGGCAGTGAGTCCTACAGGCTGTGGAAACTCAGGATACTGGCCCTGACAGTGGAGGTGCATATCAAAGGCATGATTTCAGTGAGCCCAGGCCTCTTTTGTTCCTTGCTCCCTGCCCTTTGTTGCAAAAATTCCTAGGTCTCATAGCTCCTCCCTCACCACCTCCGAGTGGCCTCCCAGGACTACCTGAGATGGTGTCTCCTGGGCTTAAGTCCTAATTTTGCCCCCAAATAATACTTAACTCTCAACTTTCAGGTTGTGTATTTTTTGTAGTCAACAAAGGGTTTACCAAAATCTGTTGGTGAACAAAAGGAAAAGGAATAGAGCTTTATTTCTCCTGCTACTGTCCTGGGGTTTAGGATCCATCGCAATGAGGCAGTTCTGATTTTGCATCCAGCCTGCCTTTCAGAGTCTTTGAAACAACAGTTTAAAAGTTAACTCCCTGATATTTGTATCACACACACACACACACACACACACCCATCATCATCAACATCATCATTAATTTAGAATCAGAGGCATCTTGGGTTAAAAAAAAAAAAAAGCTCTGTACCTGCTCCTCACTGAAATCTAAACATTCAAACTGATGGAGCCAAAGCTCACAGCTGAGATTCACAGGAAAAAGTATAATTAAAATGCAATTTAAAATACATTTCAAAGGTAACTTCTAGCAACCTACTCTCTGACATTGCTCTTGTGTGCGAAGGCATCGGAGGAGGGTTTGTGGACAGCAGAAGCAGGCCCCGTGCCCTGGAAATGCTGGACCCCTTCATCAGTGGGCAGGATGAGCTGTCTTCCTAACACTCTGCAAGTGGAAAAAAAAAAAAAAGGAAGCCAATACTTCTGGTTAGAAAGGGAAAGATATTTTACAATTTTAGAAGTTAGGTAAAGTAGTATTTTGAAGGAGCGTGTATGAAGCAATAAGGTAGATGTAGGGACACTAGCAGTGTAACAGGGTTACAGGACAATCACAGGCTTTGAGGGAGCAGGACAGGCTATTCCCACTGATAAAGAAACTTGAGGCAAAGTTTTCAGGCTCCCAGAGCTATTGATTTTATCTGTTTGACTTCGTATGCAAGGCAGAGTATAACTTCCCTTATAGGACTAATGAGTGGCTTAGAGATAACGGAATCAGATGCAGTCAATGGGTAATGGTGGGCGCGCAGAAGCTGTAACCTCTCTATAAATGTTAACTGATATCTATGCAATGACAGAAAAGACCCATATACTTGGCTTATGGTCCTTGCCATCTCTTCTGTCTTTCCAGTCTCCCTTCCACTTTTATCTTAACTCCATAAGACAGCAGTGAGAGAAGCAGGTCTGAACTCCTGGATTTTAGGCAAGGGCACCGTGATGCCTAGAAAAGTCTGCATCCTTCATTAATATCTGGTGGACACTAAGGCAGGGGCTTCCGAAGGACTGAAGACGGAAAATGAAACACCTGCTTACTCAAGATCTTTTAAACGTTACCTTGTTGAGATCACCAGGAGGCCAACATTTGCAAGAGTGTTCTCATTTATTCTCCCTAGATTTATAATACAGAGGAACTTCAGACAACTGACATGGATTTTTTTCCTCTAAGTAGGTTTGGCTGAGTAATTGAAGGAAGAGTCTCTTTCCTTTATCCCCAATCTATAGCCTTCATCTTCGATGTAAAAAATAGATGATTTTTCTTCTACATAAGGGATCTTTTTTTTTAATTTTTATTTTTTCCATTATAATTGATTTACAGTGTTCTGTCAACTTCTACTGTAGAGCAAAGTGACCCAGTCATTCATATATATTCTCACATTATTTTCCATCAAACTCTACTACACGACCAGATATAGTTTCCTGTGCTGTATACAGCAGGATCTCATTGCTTATCCAAATGCAATAGTTTGTAGGAATCTCTCTTTTTTTTTTTTCTCCCGCACCCTAGGAAGTGCCTGGGTCAAGGGAATCCAGTCCAAGCCACACCTGCAAACTATGCCACAACTGCAGCAATGCTGGATCCTTTAATCCACTGCACCTCACTGGCCGGCATGGAACCCAAGCCTTAGCAGCTACCAGGGCCTCCGCAGAGACAACTCGGAATACTTAGCCTGCTGCACCATAGCAGGAACTCCCATAAGGGCTCTTGAGACGGTAAAAATCATCTATCCAGTCACTCAGCAAATATTCCCTCTGTTCCTCCACCCACCCCGCCCCATGCACCAGAGGAGGACACAGATGTACAGATGTGGTGCTCACAGACTAGTTAGTAAGTGTGAAGGAGAAGAATAACTCCGCTGTTCTTCCATTCTTGCATTTGCGACGCATGCATACGTTTCTGAAGAGGGACTAGATTTGCTTCTCACAAGTGAAAATGCACTTGAATATTGGAATGTCTTCAGACACCATTTCAAAGTATGTGATTTCCTAGTAAAGGACGTGTCCAGGATACATTTTTTTTTTTTGTCTTTTTGCCTTTATCTAAAGCTGCACCTGCGGCACATGGAGGTTCCCAGGCTAGGGGTCTAACAGGAGCTGTAGCCGCCAGCCTTCGCCACAGCCACAGCAACGTGGGATCCGAGCCGCGTCTGCAACCTACACCACAGCTGATGGCAACGCCGGATCCTTAACCCACTGAGCAAGGCCAGGGATCGAACCCTCAGCCTCACGGTTCTTAGTCGGATTCGTTAACTACTGAGCCACGAAGGGAACTCCCAGGATACATGTTTTGATGAGGCAAGTGCTTTCACTCAAAATATGCCAATTTATTAAATGGGTTGGGAGTGAGCAGTTCCCAAACCCATTCTGGAGAATTACTATGAACAATCTCCTTACCTCAGATGAAGTGACCTTCTCGCCCACTCACTGCATTCAGCTAGTAGATTCTGGGTCTGAGGGCTTACTTTCCCTTCAAATAGCATTTCCTCAACCTCCCAGAATAACTGCTGTACTTTTTGTGCATTAGCTTTGTCAAATTCCTAAAACAGAAATGCAATTTAGTTACAAGACTAAAAGTTGTAAATCAGGGCTTCAAAATCAATGATCCTTACAAATTTATATAGAAGGGAGTATGGCATGATAAAACCCAGATACACCAGTGCTCCAATTTTTACACTTCTAAAAAATTATATCCCACTCTGAGATTCCTTTTTTTTCTTTTTTTTTTTTTGTCTTTTTGCTTTATCTAGGGCCGCACCCGCGGCATATGGAGGTTCCCAGGCTAGGGGTCTAACAGGAGCTGTAGCCGCCGGCCTTCGCCACAGCCACAGCAACGCGGGATCCGAGCCGCGTCTGTGACCTACACCACAGCTCACGGCAACGCCGGATCCTTAACCCACTGAGCAAGGCCAGGGATCGAACCCGCAACCTCATGGTTCCTAGTTGGATTCGTTAACCACTGAGCCACAAGGGGAACTCCCCACTCTGAGATTCCAATTCAACTGTTAAACAGATAATTTCTCCCACAGGAGTTCTGAGGCTTATTCGAGACTTTATATAAACACAGGCACAGGTGAAGGTATACATATTGACACAAATATTGATGGTGATAGACACACACACACCTACATAACCAAGTACACACACACATACATATATTTATAAATGTAATTGTGATATAGTTGGGTATGACACTAAGCACCTCTGTATGTGATAAGCTATTTTTTTATTGATGATGATGACACTGAAAAGGAAAATTATTTCATAGAAAGGGCCTTGACCTTTTTTTAAATAGCTTTTATATTTATTGTTTGTTTGTTTATTTTTGCTTTTTTAGGGCTATACCCTTGGCATACGGAAGTTCCCAGGCGAGGGGTTGAATCAGAGCTGCAGCTGCCTGCCTACGCCACAGCCACAGCAACTTGGGATCCAAGCCACATCTGAGACCTACACCACAGCTCACTGGCAACAATGGATCCCCCACCCACTGAGAGAGGCCGGGGATGGAACCCACATCCTCGTGGATACTAGCTGGATTCTTTTTTTACTGCGCCACAACTGTAACTCCCTGTTCACCATCTTTAAGTCAAGGACACAGAAAATCAAAACAAAACAAACCACCTTAGGTATCCTAAGAGATGTGGTTATTAGGGTGAGGCCAGAGTATTGATTTTTTTTTATCCGGATTATGAGGTTCTTGGCTGCAGTGAATTGTCAGTGAGAAAATCTTTTAGACCAAGAAGTAAAAGATCCAATAGCCCTGGCAGGCAAGGCCAAAAACGTAAACACGACTACAACTGGAAGAACCAACAGTGGAGAGGTGGGCTTGCCCTGGACAGTTTTCTCCCAGGGTCTGTGTGACCCTGAAATCTAACCCCCGACTCAGTGCAACCAACTGTGTGTTCAGCCTGTAGTCATACCTGATCCCAAATGGTCAGTTCAGGTTGATTTTCACAGAATGCTATTCAATATTTTCTCTTTTACTTCTTTCCCCCAAATTGATAATAAATAAGATCCATCACCCCGAAGCTGAATTGCTTCTTTTAAAAAGGAAATGAGAGAACTAAGAATAATATTTGCCTCCTAAGAGGGGAGTGAGTGGGCGGGTCATAGAAGAGGGCTTATCTTCATAGTTCTGTCTTTGGAATTTTGTTGCAAATATTTTGCAAATCTTACCTATCAAAAAGTAAACAAAAGTTTTTAAACTCAAAGTGAAATTTAATGTGCAGGGGCTGGAGTAATTTAAATTCTATAAATGGAAGGCATAAGATTCCCTCCGGATAATTACTTGAAAATTTGTACTAGAGGCATCCCAGAATGCAGACAGTGCTAAACAATGGTCCTCAGCCTTCCTCCCATCCACACACTTCTTCAGACCTAAGCGTGTTGAGTGAGGGTGGCAGGGAGCAGGCTTGAAAAGGGCCAGAGTGATTCTGGGCTTGACACCCTTTGAGTCTCCTTCCACCCCGTCGGCCCCACCCTCACGCCCCTTTCCCTCCAGCCCCTTGGAGAGCAGCTGCTAATAACCATCCCAGGGAGCGCACCCATGTGTGCAGTGAGGGGCAGAGAGCTGCTTTTAAAAAAAGAGTAGGAGTTCCCTTCGTGGCTCAGTGGTTAACGAATCCGACCAAGAACCATGAGGTTGCAGGTTCGATCCCTGGCCTTGCTCAGTGGGTTAAGGATCCGGCATTGCCGTGAGCAGTGGTGTAGGTTGCAGACGTGGCTCAGATCCTGCGTTGCTGTGGCTGTGGCAAAGGCCGGCGGCTACAGCTCCTGTTAGACCCCTAGCCTGGGAACCTCCACATGCCACTTGTGTGGCTCTAGATAAAGGCAAAAAGACAAAAAAATAAAGAAACAAAGAAAGAGCAAGTAAAAAAAGAGCAGGGGTTAGAACACCCAAGGCTCCGTAGTGGAGACTCTTCCACAGGCACACGCGAGCACGTCACCAACGGCTGTGTGCTGGAATTCTCAGGGACACTCGATGGGATAAAGAGATCGGAAACCGAGCAGTCGCAATCGCAGATATGAACGCAAGCTCTAGATTCAAGTCTCACCCAGCTGAGACCGCCTATAATGTTAGAGTTCGTATATGTTCCTCTAGGGTCACAGGTGAAATATCTGACTTAGAATATTCAAGATAAATTTCCTACTCATGGTGTTTTGTTTTGTTTTGTTTTGTTTTCTACAGCCTTTATTTTCCCCAATTTTTCTCTTATTCAAGTTCCTAATTGTCAACCTCTCCTGAATTTCCAGCCATGGATATTAGGCAAGAAATCATGCATAACCACCTCAGGGGGGTGGGTGGAGAGGTGGAAAAAACAAAACTATCAACAGCTAAGACTCTGCGTTATGAGATTCTGGGCGATTTTTCTTTTTCTTTAAAGTTTCTGTATTTTTAGTTTTTATGTGCAACATGTAATTGCTTTGATATTTATGTAAAGGTATGTGTGTACTAGGTAATGCTTTTAACATTGGTAGAAAGATTTTTTAAAAATTAAGAAAGCATGTCATCATTCTAAATTGTAATCATGGGGTTAGCCAACATTTTCTGAGACATACATCATCTCTCCAAGAGTAAACGGAGCTCCTCTCAGTAGATAAGCCAGTGGTTGAACTCTGTGTCCCAGACCCGGACCAAGAGTTGGGGGCTTCTGTGGGCGTGGGGCTTCCACTTGATGAAAACGATGACCTGGATTCACTGCAGGAAGAAACATAAATAAGTAACATACATAACACTTACTGGGAAGAGGTTCTTCTGGGAGGTGGCTCTACCTCGCTTAGCCTATTTCCCCTTTCTTTAAACATATTGGTTAATTTTCACAGTCCACCGATTTTAAGAGATTTATGCAGTGCAAAATTTCACTAGGCTAAAAATAAACTTTTTTTCCCCCACTTGTAGAAATTCATGGCCCATCAGTGACTTTGTTTCCCATATTCATTAAGGACACATTTTGTTGTGAGCCACACACGAAGTCCAGATTATGGACACATTTTGATTTTGCAATCGGAAGCATTTAATAGGCTGATTCTTACCGGCTATATTTATCAATGGCTTTCTGGACATTTCTTGTAAAATGTGTAGGTAAAGGATCTTTGCTCTTCACAGCAAAACTCTGCTTTCCAGATCCTTCTGACAGTCCTCTTCTGAAAAAATGAAATAAAATAAGAAAAATACCTGTAATGTATTAGTATGATTTTATTCATTAAAAGACATTTAAAACTTCCTTTCCTCCTGCCAGGTCCCCCTAAACACACACACACACTCCATATACACCTCAAGACAAGTCTAGGACTCCACCATTTTTATTTTTCTTAGAATCATGCACTATTAGATAAACTGGGAAAAAAACAACCAACTTCTTGTGATTCAACCATTCTAGTAAAAGCTGCCCCAAACTTCAGTGGATACAGCCTTACTCCAAAACTTGGCCAGTACAACATGAGCTGGATTTCAGGTCCCACTTGTCCCTTGACCAGGCGCCCTTGGGCTTGCGAAAGCCAACCAGCCTTGCATGAATAAGATCGATAGTTCCACATTAATTCTGAAATATATCAAAATCTTTTGAATCACTAAACAAATAAATGATTGAACTACATCAATCGTAACTCACTTTCGTTTGGCATTGTTGCTTGGTGAGTAGTATGATTTTCAGAAGAGTTTTTAAAATAGTAAAAATAATGGAAAACTAAAACAGAACAGATCTCTCAATTTTAAATAAGATATTAAACCTGGCGGGTGTAGCCCAGTTGGTGTTAATCATTAAAATGCCCTTTCAATGACTCTCTTAAAACATTTACTTCCCTCTAGTCAAAATACCTTCCTAATGTTTAACAGTGAACAACTTCTGCTCTTAAACACAAATCATATTTCCCCATACAAATAACTTTTATATTAACACAAGACATGGTCATCATGTGGGAAAAAAAAAGTCAACTTTCAATATTTCTAACAGGGACTCCACTCCAGCATTCGTTTGAAAAGTTTGCTCTTGCTTTCAGTTAAATGGTACCTAATTTTCAACACTTGTAGTTTTGAATTTAAATAGAGTTTAAAAAATATTAAGAGAATCATTTTTTCCCAAAGTTATTTACCTATAAGTATGCTACAACAAAGGGAATTTTAAAAACAAATGAATTACTATAAACAGAGGTTAGCAAAAACCTCTGCCTTTCATATATATGTCTTTACAAGAAAGAATAACAGAATTACATGTTTTTTTCCCTCTCTCTATTGCTCAATCTTAAGTACAACCAAGCAATTCAGAGAATAAAGTTGTTGAAGGGTATCAGGGATGAGAATATAGGACAAGTTTTTATGCTCATGAACTGCTTTAACCTCTAGCCCTATTTGGTTGTTTTAAAATCATCAATTATTTGTCATTTCCATGTGACTCAGTAACTCTAGATAAACATAAAAAATACTTATAACATAAAAGAGGCAATCAACAAAAAATTACATCAAATCTGCTTTGAACACTACAAAAAAATATGCTAGTATATGAGTTAATTTTACAAGTGTCTACATAATCAGGCTTAGATAAATCAGGTTGCTATTGTTGGCATAATGCCACTTGATGAAAACCCCACGTTCTTGCTTTTTGCACCTCTCATGGCATTTCCTATTATATACATCTCTTTTGGTACTTCAATGTTTTATTGGGAGGATCTTGACTCTTTATTAATTTTTTCTATCTGTAGTACCTCAAATACTGCCTGTCACCTAGAGATGCTGTTTATCGAAAGAATCAATAGGCGAAGATTAAATCAGTACCTCAAAAAAATTTTAAAAAATTAAAAAAAATAAATCAGTACCTCTAACAAAGAAGGGGCTGTTGCCCTGTAATTACTCTGAATATTCATGCTCAGTACATAAGATGACTTTGTGACTGGACATGAAAATGTCCTCTACATTTAAGACATTGCTGGCGAATTGTATAAAGAAAATCCACAGCTCTTAGCTAATGTCTCCAAAAATGACTTTTTTATGGAGCGTTCAAATCCATTCATGTCCACCTTGCTTGCTTTGAGCTCCTCCTCTGCCTTCTGTGCAACTTGAGAGCTAAATTAACAGGCCAGTTGGTTCTGTTTTCAACAAATGATCATTTCTTCCCTTTGGAAAATTCACCCTTTTTCTACGGGGGGAACAGGGGAGACATTTCAAACTAAGAAGAAAGCTGTTTACAAAACGGAAGAATGGATTCCTTTCTTCAGGTTATACCATGCCTATCCTTGCGGAGGTCAGCATTCCGTTCACTTCGGAATGTAGCTGAGGACAGGTCTTCAAGAGGCAAGGATGCTGGGGAGGGAGTGCATTACCATAGAACAGATGCCTGGAAAGCCCAGCTACCTACATACCACTTCTCCAACTTTTTTCTCTTCTGCTCTTCCCTGCCTCATCTCCTTTAAAGTCCCTCTATTTCTATGGAACATCTTAAACTTCAGGGTTTTGCTTAATAACGTGTACATTGGACCACAAAGTGCAGAGGAATTCTGAAGAGGAATTTTGAGCTCAATCAACCCAATAACTGCCCAAGGTAACGGAGAAGACAGGGCTGGAGCTGATCCCAGGACCCAGGCCATCTGATCTGCCTGGCTCTCCGGGAACCACAAATAACGGACATTGTGAACTATGAACAGAGTATAGAAGTGGCCTTTTTTCTTGTTAAGTCTTGTTTTTGAATCTTGTGGTTTCTCTGTCCTCTAACCGTGCAGTGTACAGTTGTATCAGGCACTGAACATCTTTAATTCCTTGTAAACTATCAACTCCTATATAATCTATGTAATCTATACAGTCTAGGAAAGTGTACAGAATTTACTGGATGTGCCTAATAAATATCTTAAGGATGGAGTTCCTGTCGTGGCGCGGCAAAAACGAATCCGACTAGGAACCATAAGGTGGAGGGCTCAATCCCTGCCCTTGCTCAGTGAGTTGCCACGAACTATGGTGTAGGTCGCAGACACGTCTTGGATCTGGTGTTGCTGTGGCTGGGATGTAGGCCAGCAGCTGTAGTTCCGATTAGACCCCTAGCCTGGGAACCTCCGTATGCCACAGGACCTAAAAAATCAAAAAAAGGCAATAAATAAAATAAAGAAATAAATAAATAAGAGTTCCCATCGTGGCTCAGTGGTTAATGAATCTGACTAGGAACCATGAGGTTGCGGGTTTGATCCCTGGCCTTGCTCAGTGGGTTAAGGATCTGGCGTCTCCGTGAGCTGTGGTGTAGGTCGCAGACGCGGCTCGGATCCCGCGTTCCTGTGGCATAGGCAAGCGGCTGCAGCTCCTGTTAGACCCCTAGCCTGGGAACCTCCATATGCCGCATGATAAGGCAAAAAGACCAAAAATAAATAAATATTTTAAAGGAAGAAGATAGTGGTGGGATGTCTATTAAGATTGTATTACATAATACATAAATATATAACAGTTTTACACTAGTTCCTGTCCATACTGCTTATATTTTAGAGAAGATAAAATGCTGCTAGTCGTTACATTTAAGGCTATTCATTTGGGGACCGGATCTGGATTTTAGGGTGGACCGAAGTGCAGCCCCTGAGCGATACCGCTACTAATTTGTTGGTGCACCAGAGTTAAATTAAGGAGGAGTCCAAATCTTGAGTCACCCCATTCCAGTTGTCAAGGAAATGACTCAATTATCTATTTCTTGCTAAGCTGCCTCTTGATAACCCGCAAGCCTCGCCTCTGCCACTTTGCCCTGCAGAAATTCAATTACCGAGGTGATCACAGCTTTCAACATTTTATATTTCTGCTTAAAGGTGCTGTCTGCAGTGAGGGCTATTGTGGATGGATGGAAATGCCGGAAAGTGAACCCTGATTTATCCAAGCTCATCCTAGAAGCCACCGAGGCTCTCAGCTCTTGGGACTCACGAGACAGTCATCTCAGCCTCCACGAATGCTCGTCAGAGCAAAAGGGAGCAGCTTGGCTCGGGGGAGGCCGGATGATGTCAGCTCCACAGATTTCATGAATGAATGCAGGGAAACAGACCAGATGGATTCTAGCTTTGCAAGCAGTAAAAATCACGCGAAAGGCACAAAAATGTGACACTACTGCAAGTACATCGCGCCCCTCCCTCCCTTCCCAGATGAAGACTTACCCAATCACCATGAGCCCCAGGCCTGGGCTCGCGTCCTCGGGGCCCGGCCCAGCGCCCCGAGACCTAGGAGCCACCGGGCGCTGCCACCCGGCGCCCGCCCCCAGTCGGCGGCGCCTGGGCGCCCCCGGGGCCGGGGCTCCCCGGCCGCCCAGCCCTGCGCCCCACCCGGCTAGCCCTGCACGTGCCGCCGCAGAGCCTCAGGGAACCGCGAGTCTCGAGCGGCGCAGCCAGGGGCGCTCCAGGCGGGGACTGCGCGGTCCATGGGCGCGGTGATCGCAGGGCGCCCAGCGCTGCTTCTCCCCCTCGCTCCTTCGGCCCCGAGAACGTCCGATTCCGGCGCGGCCGGTCAAGGCCTCCTGGCCTCCCTGCCCGCCCTTCCTCCTCCTGGACTCTCGGCCGCCGCGCCTCTCGCCGAGGTCGGGCTGGCGCCGAGCCCCGCCGCGGCGCTCCCACCCGCCGTCCCCTGTCGTCCGCCGCGCCCCGCTCTCCCCGGAACCCGAACCTTTGCAGAGCACGCGGCACCCTCTTCCCGCTGCGGTTCCCCCTTCCCGCTGCAGGGGGCCACATTTCATAATCCAGAACCCTGAATTTCCGCCGCAGGCCACTCGGCCTCTAAGTATCCTCTTGGCCCCACTGCCCTCTCTGGGCCTCGAATACACGGATCCGGCCTTCCCACCCCTTCCCCGGGGTTGACCCAGACAGGTGTTTGCTGTTATTTTTTATTTATTTGTTTGTTTGTTTATTTAGTTAGTTTTAGGGCCGCACCTGTGGCATAGTTCCCAGGCTAGGGGTGGATTGGAGCTGTAGCTACCGGGGCAATGCCGGATAGGAGCCGCCTCTGCCACCTACAGGACAGCTCAGGGCAACTCAGGTTCCCCCACCCACTGAGAGAGGCCAGGAATTGAACCGGCATCCTCAAGGATGCTAGTCGGATTCAATTCCGCTGCAGCACAAGGGGAAGTCCCTTCATTCTTTTAAATAGAATTTTAATGACTAGGAGAGAGGTCAAGAACACTACAGAGGATTTCACCCACCGCCCTCCTCCCATCAGAAAATTCCTAGTTGTGCGAAGTGGCAGGGGTGGGGGTGCTGAGGTAGGTAGAGAGAGATTAAAAAATAATAATAATAATTGAAGTCTCAACCTGGTAAGTGCAAGAGAGCGACTCCTCCCACGTGCCTGCTATACTCAGGAATCCTCTAAAATGTCATCTCGATCTTGGGGGCATGTCCTCTGGATCTGAAGACCAAGAAGGAATTTGGCCAGCAGTTTGCCTTTGGTCTTGAATCGGAGCTGAAGCTCTTCCCTGGGTCTCCAGTCTGCTGGCAGCCCTATGGATTTTGGATGTACCATGCCTCCCTAATTATGAGAGCCAAGTCCTCAAAATTGAAATGTCTGCAGGAGTTCCCGCAGGGGCACGGATCCAGCACTGCCCCGAAACTGTGGATTGGGTCGGATTCCTGGCCTGGGAACTTCATATGCCTCAGGGAAGCCAAAAAAAAAAAAAAAAAAAAAAAAAAAAGAACAAAAATAAATAAATAAATAGAAATGCCTGCGATGCAGTACTGCAAGAAAGCCGCTAGATGTCACTCCTTTTATCACTTTGAAAACCATGCCCAGCTAGATTTTAATTCCGTTATGTTTCTGCAACATTTAGGATTTAGTGAATTTTCATTCTAGATGTGGCATCCTATTTAGATCAGAAACTATTATTTCAGTGAACAATATCTAGCATGCACAGCCAACAGTAAGTGTCAAGATACTAACATCCTCCATGGATGAAAGGCTTTCACTTCCACAGGCAAAGAGGGTCCGGGCCTACATACCTTCCTCCCAAAGCTCACAACAACCCGGCAAGGCAAGGTGACTACCTTTTTTTTTTTTTCCTTTTTGGTATAGAAAAGAAAACCAAGGGTGAGAACCATTAAGTAAATTATCAAGGGTAAGCGGTTTTATGCACATCTGTCCAGCCTGCCTTCAAAAGTTTATTCTTTCTAGGACTCATCTCAGGACTAATTTGCAGCTTTCTGTTGAAGTTCTTCTTAAAGATGTTCTAAGAATATCTCTTATAGACATAGATATACAAAATATGTTCTATAACTGTATTCACCAACATTTCTTGAATACTCACCATACCCCAGTCACAATTTTAAGTATTTGACATAAAATTAGAGCATTTAAGCTTCACAACAATTCTTTGAAGGGGCCGCAGACTATTAGTACCATTCTGCGACTGGTAAAGTGAGGCACAAAGAAACTGATGGAACGGCAGAACCAACACATTAATGTAAGCTGTTGGTGACAAAGCTTGTTCAACACTATACTTCAGTCTTCTATGCAGCGCACACCACTCCAAAGCCCTCTGCAAATAATACGGAGAAACCAAACTCACTATATTTAGCAAAGAATATTGAAAAGTTTTAAAACGTAGAGACATGCTATTTCTGAAAAGAGGTAGCAGAAAGAAAAATTACTAGATTTTTAATCATATCCGAATTTAAAATTTTTCTCCTCCTGTATGTCTTCATTCAATCTGGCTGCCACAATCAAATGGCCAGAAAGCATGAAACACTTTTTCTTGCATCTGTAGTGGAAACCTTAGCAGCAGATGTTGACTGCTCCAGCTCTGTCAAAAATAGGTGTATCTTTGCATATTTTTAAAACTGTTATTGGTGCCTACAAATTTAAAATGTTCCTATCTTCTAATAAATTGACCTTTGAATCATTAGAAAGTAGCCCTTGTTACCTCCACTAATTCTTGTCTTAAAGTCTACTTGGTCTGATGTTATTAAAGCTACTCCAGTTTTCTTTTCATTAGAATTTGCATGTACAAACACTTCATACATTTGTATTCAACATTTCAATATTCTTACATTTAAACTGTGCCTTTTTTCTTTTTTTTTTCTTTCTTTTTGCTTTTTAGGGCACATCCATGGTGTACGGAAGTTCCCAGGCTAGGGGTAGAATCTGAGCTATAGCTGCAGGCTGACACTACAGCCACAAGGCGGATCCAAGTGGTGTCTGCAACCTACACCACAGCTCAACGCAACACCACACCACATCCTTAACCCACTGAACAAGGCCAGGGATCGAACCCACATCCTCATGGATCCTAGTCGGGCTCCTTACCACCACTAATCCACAATGGGAACTCCCTAAACTGTCTCTGATGAACAATATATAGTTTTTGCTTACATCGTAAATACAGAGGGAATTAAATATAGTTCTCACAGCAGACAGGGCTGGGGGCTCCAGCAATCCCAAATCATCTTAATCCAATCAGGAATTAAGAAGATTTAAATTTGGGTTTCAGGCCCTGTGAGGCTGGTTTATTTCCAGTTCACCATAACCCTTGAGTGTTTTTTCTTTATTGTTCAGCTTTTCTAGCTGCTCTTTGAAAACAATGGTGACTTTTCTAAAACAATCTAGTTTACCACAGCCAGAAGCAGAATTAAGGGAACTTTTCTATTGAAATATTGCACAATATATGATAGCAATCACCATTCATCTCCCAAGGGAATCTTCAATAAATTATACATTTCACCCTAATTCTTTAATGCAAGAACAATTCACTTACACTTTATGGTGAAAGCAGGGTTGCATGCTGCTTGGGGCAAAAATGGAAGTTTCCAACAGGGACAGGTATATGGCTTAGAAATGTATTTGGAGCGCGTGCGCGCGCACGCACACACACACACACACACACACACACACACTATGCTAAACTCAAAGTATCATTATTAAGCAAATAAACAACTGAAGTACATTAAATAATAAAGACAGACATTCCAATCCTGAACCAAATTTCATATCGACCTTAAAAAGCCATGAGCTCTGGAACAGAGTAAGGCACATTTCCGTTAAGCACAGCTCAACCCTTGGCTAAAATAAAGACAAAACTACATTTTCCTCATTATAAGAAGGAAAAAAGCATTGTGTATCAAGGTGTTCCACAGAGGGTTCTGCTGTTGTTTATTTTTGCTTTGTTTTAATAACATTTAGCTGAAAAACCTTTTAAATCAGAAAACTGCTATATGAATTGCCTACAGAGCACAATATCTTCTTACTCACCTATCATCTAAAATCATGATCTTTTTTTTTTCTTTTTAGGGCCACAACTACAGCATATGGAGGTTCCCAGGCAAGGGGTCCAATTGGAGCTACAGTCGCCGGCCTACACCACAGCCACAGCAACATCTGATCAGGGCTGTGTCTGTGACCTACACCACAGTTCACAGCAATGCCAGATCCTTAACCCACTGAGCAAGACCAGGGATTGAACCCTCAACCTCAGATTTGTTTCCAGTGCGCCACAACGGGAACTCCTAAAATCATGGTCCTTCACCTGAGTCTCAGTTGTGAGGCCTGAACCAAGAATTTGGGACTAATTTTGTCAGTGATTAGCATTTTAAAAAACAGAGTATTACCAAGACTCTCCCTTTCACCTTCAACCACATATTCTTACCACTGTCAATATTTCATTATAAGGCTTCTTCTAAACACTTAAGTGAAACGTCTAATTAAGAAAATGCTAATGTGTACATCTATCCTTTCCCCTAGCAAGGGCCATATCTAATTGCTGCTTCTCCTTTTTTTTTTTTCAAGTAAGACGATGCTTGCTAATTATCTGCCTTACTTGTATGAATAAAATATTTGATTTACCACTAAATATGCACAAAATCATTTATAAGAAACACATATATAATAAATTAAAAGATGACAAAACTAACACTTTATTTTAAAGAAGTCATAGCTTTATGATAAAAGTCATTCATTATCTGTACTTCAACATGGACAAAAGTAAACTTTAATTTTGGTCCCCTTATCAGCATTAATAGGAATATTATTTTGAGGAGAATACTTTTAGATTACTTATTAACATGAGTTTTATTTTTCAAACTTATTTTTATTGGAAAGAGTATAATTTCTGAGAGTCAGTTTGTTTCCAAGAAAAATACTACCAGTTCCCTTGAAAGTAGATTTTAATCCTTACCACAAAGTCATTAAAACATTTGGCTATACATATGCGTGGATGATAAAGACTGACTGCCTGAATTTGAATCTGACATTTTCCCACATATTAACCCCGTGAAATTAAGCCATTTCTTATCCCTTTGCAGGCTCAATTTCTTCATATAAAAAATGGAACTAAAATTCCTCCCTTGGGAGTTACCTCATGGCACAGCGGGTTAAGGACCTGTCACTGCTGTGGCCAAAAAAAATTCCCACCTTCTATGCTTGTTTTGGAGATTCATGAAACCCCCTCACACCATACATGCACATGAGTGGTTTCTAAGACTTCACTGTCCCATGTTAGGAATTTGAATGAAATGTTGCATTTTTATATAAATCCCAAATTCAACCTTTTCTACAGCTGTGAAATATAATTATTAGCATTAAATATAATGCTAATTATATTTTAATTACTATTAAAAGCCTGATGTAACTTGTGAGCTCCCAGATGAGACTTGTCCTCATTCTCCTTACTGGCATTATAATAAATTTAAGAAGACAATGATCCTAAGAAGGATATCTATGTATATATGCATATGAGAATAACATTTTTAAGTTCAACCTTGCCTTAATGATCTGTTTATTAAATAAGAGTAGGGAAAGTCTTAGCTTGACTTAAAAATACACAAACGGATATTTAACATGTCAAAGCCTTTATTTAGTTACTGTGCTTTATAAAACATGGAGTCTTCATGGACTGTTTGCACCTCTCAAGGATAAATGGGCACGGTTTGAATTTTTCAACACGTATTTAATGAATAGTATTTATTCATTTACTTAATGGATAACATATAGTCTTTAATGAAATCACATTCTATTTAAGATGCATATAATACCTAGTACTCCTAGGACCAAAAATGTTCAGATAATTTTTTGTTACAAAGCAAAATTCTTGGAGTTTCCTGGTGGCTCAGTAGGTTAAGGATCAGGCATTATCACTGCTGTGGTTCAAGTCACTGCTGTGGTTTGGGATCAGTGCCTGGTCCGTGAATTTCCACATGCCACACAAGATGCCAAAAAAAAAAAATAGATAAATACAGTAAAGATTCTTGCTTATGGACTTCAGAATTATTCATATCCAAAGAGGTATGTGATTGGCTGTTGCTGAATTAAACAAATGTCTTCTCTGCACTGGTAAGGGGGAAAAAGTGTTCTCTGTATGGGAAGAGTATGTGATAAAGTATTTTTAAATGTTGACTGATACTTTTCCCCTAGTGTTTTCATTTTACTTTGTCCCTTCCACACTGAGTGCTCCAAGGCTTTTTTGCTTATTGTTTCAGAAAGCAGTGAGTGCAGATTTTTTCTTGATTTTTATGTTACTGTTGCTTTTTTTAAATGATTTTTTTATTTTTTCCATTGTAGTTGGTTTATAACTTTTTTTGTGTGAAGCCTAAACTTACATGATTAATATGGATTTTTAGCATAGAAAAGGATTCAGGAGGAAACAGATATATCAGGCAGGTTCTTCCCAGCCCTCAGAAGGGAGACTTCATAGGCTCAGATTTCCTTTTATTTTTTACGGCAGCACCATGGCCTGTGGAGGTTCCCAGGCTAGGGGTCGAATCAGAACTACAGCTGCCGGCCTTCGCCACAGCCACAGCAACGCCAGATCCGAGTCGCATCTGCAACCTACACCACAGCTCATGGCAACACCAAAGCCTTAACTCACTAAGCAAAGCCAGGGATCGAACCCACATCCTCATGGATACTGGGTTCCTAACCCACAGAGCTACAATGGGAATGCCAAGACTTTCTATATTTTTGAGTGAGGGAATCTCAGGGAGGTTAGGGGAAGCGGGTCGTGACTTGAGGGGCCCCTCCAAAGCCAAAGAGTCCATCAGGAATGCTCTGCCCTACAGAAGGCACCCAGCCAGGAAGCAGGAGGTGGCTCAAGTCTAGCCAGCCCGTCACTTGATTTCCACCACAGCAAATTAATGGAAGGAGTGTCCTTTCTTATTCCCATGGGCTGGGGAAGCCGTGATTAGGTACTGAGCACTAAGGGGTGCCTAGTGGTTGTCCTTACAAAACTGATTCAGAGGCACGAAATTCAGAGGTTGAGTGGAGTGGAGGTTTGTAAGGTAAGGCATAAGAGTGCCCTGATCCTTCCGTAGAACTTAGGTAAAGTGGGAGAATCCCGGAAAAAAGAAAGGCTGTGTGGCATGGGCTGGCAGCCTCCTGGAAGTCATGTGACCAAGAATGCTGGTATGAGAGCAGCAGGCTGTTCCCAGGGGCTCCCAAAAGTATCACAGAAGGAAGGGAGGGAGACTCCTAATTGACGGGCCTTTTGCGGAAAAGTGCATGAGAGCTGGGTTATAAAGGACAAGATGAGATTCTGGATACTTCAGTGGATTCAGTAAGAACAGAGGTTACCAAAGAACAAGTGAGTTCCTTCCCCACCACCAAATGTCCTGGCCCCATGAAAGCACCCCCAGAAGGAGGCTCAAGCCTAAGATAAAAGATGAGAGTGATCCCAGATAACCTGGTTTTAGTTTCCCCACCCATGGCAGAATGTGAGCTTCCAATGGAAATTAAGCTTGAAATATGGGAAAATATTTTGATGTATCACAGGACCACTGCTAGCATCCTGACATAATTCCTTCCTATTCTATTCAGAGGGATTAATACGTTATGCTCATCTATTAGTCATAATTCAGGAACTCTTCCAAAAAGACTACAGATTGGCAACTAAAGAAAAGAGTGTTTCATGTCTGTACAAAGTTCCTTTTTGTTTGGACATTCTGTGTGTTTGTAAGTTGAGCTCTTTGAGAGAAGTTGCCATCAAGCGTTGTGAATGAATTATGAGAGCTCTGATGGGATGTGGTCACTGTGTACAACTTTAAAAAAAAAGTAATAGTAGGTATGAGAAACACCTTCCTTTTGAGCAGTGGATTCTTGGCCACAGGTGGTATCCCCACAGTCACAGCTCCCAAAAGCATTTTGAATAGAGCATATTCTCAACTCTAGATCATTTGAATAATTTAAAGACTCTCATCTTTGGAGTTCCCTGGTAGCCTAGTAGGTAAAGGATCTGGTGTTGTCACTGCTATGGCTCAGGTCACTGCTGTGACTTGGGTTCGATTCCTGGCTGGGGGACTTTTGCATGCTGTGGGTACAGCCAAAAAAAGGGGGGGGGAATCTTATATTTAATCAGAGGATACTATTTAAATATTGCTCAGCCTTGTATTTTAGGAAGAGTAAAATCATTTAGCAGGTTTTTTTTTTTTTTTTTTTTTTTTTTTTTTTTTTGTCTTTTGGCCTTATCTAGGACCGCACCCGTGGCATGTGGAGGTTCCCAGGCTAGGGGTCTATCAGGAGCTGTAGCTGCCGGCCTTCGCCACAGCCACAGCAATGCGGGATCCGAACAGTGCCTGCAGCCTACACCACAGCTCACAGCAACACCGGATCCCTAACCCACTGAGCGAGGCCAGAGATCGAACCCGCAACCTCATGGTTCTTAGTCGGATTCGTTAACCACTGAGCCAAGACGGGAACTCCTAGAAGTTTTTTTTTTTCTCTCTTGATATCCTGAAATTTATTGCTAGATGTGCCCTAAAGTTATCTAAGGAAAGTCTACTTTGGTGCTTCTCAAATTATCGTGTACTCTGATCATTCAAAATTTTTTCCAAAAAAAAAATTTATTCGTTGTGAATGTATGCTTTTTAAGTACAGTCAAAATAAATTACTAGAAAATAAGATGGAAAGAAAGATGCAGAAAATACAAGTCCAAAAGTTCTGTTGTCAGTCAACAGACATAAAGTTACTCTGTCAGTTGCTATAGGCTTTTCTAAACACTTCTTGTCACTTTCCGTCCTTATCGTATCATGAAGTGGTAACAGGTAAGTGATAACTGCTAACAGTTAACACATGTAGAAAAGCACTGGTCTAGCACAGAAAGACATCGCTAGTTTTAGAAGATCTGAAAACACTAGCAACAAGAATAAACAACATTCTGTATCTTGCACAGTGTGTAATTATGTAAGTTGTTATGTAATCTGTAACTGCTGTGTATCTTCACCATCAACTGTATACGGAAAGCTGCCAAATTTGTATTTCCAGCCCTGATCTTTCTCCCAAGTTCTACTCATGCACATCCGGCTCTCTGCCTGCCAACCTCCTTCAGATGTTTACCTAAGACTTCAACTCATTGTGTACTTCCAAGTGAATTCCTCACCCACCTGACAAGCACACTACTCCTGGGTCCCCACTTGACTAAGCCATAAAATTATCTTCAACTCTTGCTTCCTTCACCCTCACCAATTCAATGCCAAGTCTTGTGGTATTTATCATCCAAAATCCTTATCTGTGTCATCTTCATCCCCGGCCCCTCCCCATTCCCCACACCCACCCGCACCCTGAGCCTCGCACACACACAGATTATTGCTAGAATCTCCCTGTCATCTCTCTGCCTTTACTCTCTCCTGTGCATTAGTTTTAGTCTTTCTAAAGCTCAGCCTTCTTCTTGCCACTCCTCTGCCCAACAATATGTGGTGGCTTTTCCAGTGTTTACTAAACAGAGTCGGGTATCCAAGGCTCTCCCTAGCTTTCTCTTAATGCTGATTCACAAACACTACACTTCTAACAAACTGAAATCCTTAGATGACACGTCATTTTTGTACTTCCTTGCTTTTACTTATACAGTTTTCATCTCCTGAATTGTCCTCCCAAACTCCCAGTCTCTATGTGTCCCAATTATATACATCCTTTAGGACTTAAATTCCTGACCCACCCCCTGCCAAATTCTGTGGACTTTTTCGTCTTTCTTAACCATGTGCTCTTGTCAATTTGTTTGAAACCTCTTGACTGCTCGTCTTATTTTTCTTACACATTGATGATAAGATCCATTTCCAATTATTCCTCTTATTACTCAAAAAGCCTAGCTCCATCTGGGCTTTAGGTGAAATAAATATTTTATAACTGTAAGTTACCAATTAATGTTTGGAAAATAATATATTAACCTTTCCTGAAAATCATGGCAATAAACTGTACTTTGTATAAAGGAAGCTGATTGTGGGTGGTAGATAAAAATGTATTTAGAATCATAAGAATTAGAAACTAATAGTTATAGTGTAATCTGGCAGGACCCTATGAAGCCTCCCCAGAATAGACCCCTACCCGTGACCTCCACCTCCTGCCTTTTGTCTGTAGAAAAACTTTAGTCAAAGAATAAATTTATTCAGAGAAGTGAGAAAATGCAGAATAAAAGAAGACAGTCAAGCAAGACCAAATAGTAATACTTTAGCCATTAAAAAGAATCAAGGATCTTCAGTTCTTCTTCAAGGACTATAGATAATATTCTGAGCCACGTCCACCAAGCTGTTCTGCAGAGACTGAAACCCCCACCAGGTGGAAGCAGTTAACAGTATGCACCCCACAAGCACTTAGATCCCAGACCAGCTGGAACTAGAGGGCTGATGACACTGACTCCCAGTTGATTACATCACCACCAACCAATCAGAAGAAAGTCCACGAGCTGATGAAGCCCGGCTCCTTGAACACAGTAAGGCTCCACCATACCCCTTCAGGGAGAAATCACAGTCTTGTGGCCCCCTTTGCCTAGCAAAGCAATAAAGCTATTTCTTCCTACTTCACACCAAACTCCCAAGACTGAATTGGACACCAATGTACAGAGGCTGAATTTTGGCAGCAGTAGCTATTAATTGGGTGCTTATATACCAAGCACCATAGAGAGAAGCTTTCATATATTATTGCTTATAATGCTGACAATAGCTCTTTGGATAGGAATTATTACTAATTCCCATTTTATGGGTGAGAAAAGATTAAAGAGGGTAAGGTATTCCAGGTGAACACTTTGCTGAGTACAAAGTATTCCCAGAAAAAAAATATAAAGTGAGATTTGAAATAAAGAATCTGACTTAAAAGGTATGCTCTAAAAATACACTAAATTATCTACTACCATTTACAACCAGAGAGGATTCAAATCCTTTATCATAGGATCGTTGTCATGGACCTGGAACATATCAAGTATTATACATGTTAGCTATTACATTGAAAAAAAAGTCAAGGTGTGTTTTTAAATACACAGAAGAACATAATAACTCAAATTCAATTTTTGAGACTTTAAATTTAATAGCAAAGCAAAGAAGATAATTTAGAGCTTAAAAATCTACTGTACAAGGCATTAAGAACAAAATTTTTTTCTTGGGTTTAAGCAATGCTAGACATAAACAACCAAATCAAGTTCATTACTGTTTTTAATGAAATTTCTTGTCATATAACTGTAATAGAAAGCAACAGTCATATGACTACTATCTACTGAGCTCACCATTCATCCCTTTGGAAATTCAAAGTCCCAGCAGAAAGCATTACTAACTCTGAGGAAACCCCAAGACAATGACACAGAAAGGCCTAAGACAATTATTCTTAAAGAAGGACATTTAAATTTCCTCAAATTTTATAAGATTAGGAACCCACGAAAGTGGACTTTATGACGAAGAAGATATTTTCATTTATTTATTTAATAAACACTTATAAATGCCTTTTGTGGGTGTGTTGTCTTAAATGTCACAGAACAGAGAGTTTATATTTTTTAAAAAGATATTATGTGCATATAAGTAATACAATCACTGGGTAGGAGTGGGCAAGAGCTATATAAAGTCCTGTCTATGTGCGATTTGATTTGTGATGCTACTGGTTATTCTGCATGGTCTCTGAAAGTGAAAATTTTGATCCCTGGGTGACCTATACATTTTCTTCTAGGTATTATATAGCAACCAGTGGTAATACTAATTAAACTTTATCTTCTGTGAGTTTTGCAGGGAAAATGATGACAGATTAGAGTGTACTGTCATTTGTCCTTCCAAATAATTGAACTAAAAGATGCCATTTACTACAGTCATACAATAAATATAAACGAGTTTTTTTTTTTTCCTGTCACTCTTTTCTTCTCCTGGAATGTATTCTTTAATGAAACATGCTTTCTATTCTCATTTCTGAGCCAACAAGCAGATAATAATCAAATAATGTTTTTAAAGCATATCTCCATGTGTTAGGCACTTGAAATATTACTTTCAATTAATGTTTGAAACATCCCTATGAGGACAGTATCACTATTAGTGCCAGCCTAACAAGATGGAAAATCTCCAATTTGGAAAACTGAACAGCTTGCCCAGAATTACATAGCAGGCAAAAGGTTCAAGATTGGAATACAACTCAATGGCTTCTTGGGTCAAGTGTCACTCCAACTCTGGGTTGCCTCAGATAAGTTTCTGCAGCCAAGATAACAAGCCCTGCAGGCAGCTACTGCAATATTTCTACACAAATATGACTTTAACAATGGAACTCGATCACTCAAAAAAGCAATGAATATATATGTGACCACTGATAACTTTAAAAACATATAAATACTTCCTGACCCTATGAGATTGAAACCCACCAACATTCATACACAGCAATGATCTAACTACCTATCTTATCTACTATTGGAAATTCTTCTACTTGCAGAACAGAGAATAATACCTTTTACAAAGTGATAATTGTGTAGTTCAAGCCAGAACTGCAAAAGGAGGTAATGAAGCATGATGGGGAGACTGAAAAGCAGCGTGAATGAGGGACCACTTACAAACGAAAGGCACAGGGACGTGAAAGTGAGGATAAAACATGCTGGATCACATATCTGGGGGTGCAAGAGAGTGAGGTAAAGAAGGCAGCTCACTTCCAATGTGGCAGCCAGAATGTCTTGTGCAATGAAAAGGGCAAACCGCTCCTCTGTGGGCCATTTATTTATTTAATCCATGGACCAGAGATCAAAATTCATGCTGTTACACAGCATCTTAGTGAAAAATAAAAAGGCTCTGAGTTGAAAGAAATTTTGCATATGTCCCCACTCAAATTAATTTCATTATTTTTAGTTTTAATGAAGGCCAAGGACAGAATCAGGTCAAATGTAAAATGCATGGTTTTTCTAAAAAAAAAAAAGCTGTGAATGTGGACTTTCCTTTGTAACTGAGCAACTGAGTGTGATGATCTTAAAATTAGATTAATGTTTCTCAAGGTTTGCTTACATTTGCTTTACATGTATCCACACACTCTCTAGCTATACTTCCCAACCCCACCTCTTGTTCTTACTTTAGTCATCTTCCCTTCTCCAAGTCCCTGGGTTTAAAAAAACTAAATATACAATTTATTATTAATCAAACAGGGAATAATGAGCAACAGCTATCTGCAAACTGACAGACAAGGTGATGGTTCTCTACTTTAAATCCAAATGATGTTTGTTTACTCAACATGATAAAGAGCCACCCCAGATATCCAGGAGGGGAAAAAAATACTTCAAGATGCAAGATGTCTGTAAGGTTGAAGGGAAAATGACTTTCTTCCCTTCCCCTTGTCCCTCTGTAAACTTCAAACTAAAAAACATAAATAAATGAGATATGAAAGGAAGGGAATACAACTATTTGTATATATAAAAAAGAAAACTAATGCACTCGAAGGTCTGTCAGATGCCCCACAGAGAGAACTAACAGAAGATCCTTGAACACACCTATCAGTGCCTATTCTTTCTCAAAGCAGTTGTATAAAATTCAATGTCTGCCTTTTCAATAAAATTGGATATCTTTGCTAATGCAGAATAGTCAATTCTGTAAGCAGTGCCAAATACAGTGTTATTCAAAAAGTTATCTTCAATTCTATGAAGAATTTTTGGACAACGTAAACATGGATTAAGATGTTCAAGAAAGCTGAATGTTTCAGTGCCTGCTGGAAAAAGAGCACTGAGACAAAAGTCTAAGGTCAGTGTGTATATCTGTTTGCTCATTAAACATTAATTGCATAAATGTTAAGGACCAGTAGCCAATAACAAAGCTCTAATTCTTTAAGCATACGTATACTAGCCACTTATCCAAATGCAACTGATTTTCCATGGGGGGAGAAAATCAGTTGATTAATCTGCTTTATAAATACAATATTTTAAATGAAAATAAACAACTTACAACTTATTTCCAACTTCTCTGTGAACATGTCCGACCATTCTTCCTTTACTAAACTTCAGTGTAGAAATCTCCATCCCAGAATGGGACTTTCTGGTTTGCCTTTGACCATTTCACTACCCTTTTGTAAAATTCAAAAGGCTGAACAGTTTTGTACCCGCTTAAGAACAGCAACATCATCTGCTCATTAAAAAATAAAATTTGCCTTAGTTCTACAACTCACATTTTACAAGAGGAATTCTTTCATCACTGCCCTTGGTGGTGAAAGGACGGTGTGTGTGTAGACGCTGGCCAAGAGTCCCCCAGTTCCCAGTGAGATGGCTCCTGCTAAGTCAGTCAGCATTTCCGGGACACCTCAGGGCCCCAAGGCAAGAACACAGGAGCTCTTATGTGTGATCAGTTGTGTCCTGATGATGTTACACATACATAATGTCTCACAGGGGAAAAAAAATGTCTCACTTAGGGTAAGAATTGGGGCTGATCCTTGCAAAGGAGGGGGACACAGTGTCTCACCATTTCTTAAAATTATACCTGCCAACATGGGTATCAGGTGACCCTGCACACCTGCCATACCCTGCCTCAGAGAAAGACACTTCCGAGCTCCATTCAGAGTCCTTAAGGAAACCAGACTTATCGGATGATCAAAGAGTCAAGGCTTCAGCTAGAAAAGAAACAAAATTTTGTCCTGCTTTCCTTCAAGCCCTGCTTCACCTTCCCTTCCCCTCTGCTGATAAACAGCAGAGGATTATCTCTGAGAAGGCTGAGCAAAAGCCTCTCACTGCCTGTGTTTAAAAAGAATGTGTAAATCAACTATACTTTAATAAAAAGCAAAAAAACAAAGATACTGCCAAAAAAAAAGAAGGAGAAGAAAGAAGGAGGGAGGGAGGGAAGGAAAGAAGAGAGAGAGAAAGAAAGAGAAAAAGAAAGGAAGAAGGGAGAGAAAGCGAGAGAGGGGAAGGAAGGAAGAAAGGAAGGAAGGAAAACAAATCCAAGGAATAAAGACCCAGGAAAAGTGCAAGGAAGGTGTCTAGCGGAAGTTATTGCAAATACAGCAGTTTAGTATCGGGGCCGCCGGGCGAGGGAGGTGTGGCAGTGGAGCGGCAGGGGTCCAAACCCAAGAGGGCCCTCCTTGGCCCCTGGCTCTACTCACGCTTCTCTGCCGTCTTCCGAGTCGCCGTCCGAGGCCCACTCCTCGCCGATGTCTGGCAGCGTGAAGAACAGGGTCTTGGGGCCAGGCCCGGTGGGCACCCAAGGGCTGAGCTCTCGTTCCCCGGGGTCGGGCGGGCGAGGGTTCCGTGGGCTCGCGACCGTACTGCTGCTGCCCGCGGGGCCCGCTACGGACGGCAACGCCGCCAGGACCCCTCCGGGGCCGAGGGGAGGCAGCTCCACGGTCACCAGGTGGGCGGGGGAGCCGGCGGCGCTGCAGCCGCCACTGAAGGGGGCCGAGGGCAGAGCCAGCGGCAGGGGCTGGGGTTGGGGCGAGGACCGGACTTTGGCTGCTCTCGGGCTACTTGGCAGCGAGAGGGGGGTCCTTAGAGCTTCTGCTGTGCGGCCCGTGCCGGCCCCCCGGGGGTAGGAGGCGGTGAGCAGAGGATGGAGCGGGGCGGGTGTCTGTGGCAGCTGGACTGGCGCCCCCCGCGAGGTGGAGGGGGAATCTGGCGCCAGGGCAGGGAAGAGTGTCAAAGCTGGGACTGTGCTAAGCGAGGTGTCCGCGCTGGAGCCCGCCGGCCCTGCAGTGGCGGCGCCTCGCGAGTGGCTCGAAGAGGAGACCGGCGAGGGAGTTGCCGGGGCCGCCTTCGAGGTCTTGAAGATTTTGGCAAAGAAAGACCCAAGGTCGAACACAGCGACCTTCATCTCCTGGCCTTTGAAATGCTGTCCTGGCTGCTGCCCGAACCTCAAGTCCATGCGGAGCCGGGCTACTGGGCTCCATCCACCGCCCCCCAAAAGGATCGGGAGGACGCAGGCCAGGGAGGAGTCGAAGGGTCTTGGGGTCCCCTCAAGCCTCACACCCCGGGACCCTCTGGTGCTGTATCTACGCGGAGGGACCCCGCCGGACGTTGGGGCGAGAACTTCCTCGACGCTGGGTGCTCCACTCCCTTAGAAGATCAGTCCCTTCTCTGCCCTAGCGCTGTGAGACCCGGAGTACCAGGGGTTCGGGAGCCCACAGAGGCCACAGCGGCAGCTGCCAGCGCCACCAAGGGCTGAGGATGAAGATTGGAGCCTCCGCCTGCCGCCCGCTGCAGATACCCCGAAGGCCCCCGAGGATAGCACAGGTGGTTGCTAAGCCAAACAAAAACCCTGCTTAGCTCAATGCTAATTGGGCCCCAGACTGCACCCTGGGCTCTGCCTACACTAGACACCCTGGCTCCCCTCACCGATCCTGTCTTAAAGGAACACTCTCCAATTTCTCTATCACTCTTAAAAGCTTCACCAGATTCGCAGTACTCTGGACTGATGGTGAGGAATTTGAACATAGACCTGGGAACCAACCATAACCCTGATTCCAAAAGATCTGAAACTTACCCAATCTGACGAGACCAAATGAGCCAGTTCTCTGATAGGAGGAAACATTAATAAAAATTTATTCAGATCCTTTCTAAATTTTGAGATTTCAGTGTTTAAGCTGCTAATCACCTGATTATTCTGAACACATGTAATATAACTTGAAAGGACAGGCAGCAAAAAAGGGCCATTGCCAAGTAAGGCTTAATTCAACTCACCCAGTTCCTTGGGAGAAGCACTTGTCTGCTGCCACATCTCAGGGTTCCTGACTTTTAGAGGCCCAGGACCTTCATAGCTGACCAGCCTCTTAAGATGGAGCCCAGCTAACTTGACTTGTAAAATACTGATACATAAGCCTCAGCTGAAATGTGTTAACTAACAACTGCGGTGTTGTTCTCTGCTTTTTCTGTATGAGAAGAATCCTTGCTGAGATCAAATTAAGTTGGAAGATCGAGCAGAGAATCAAAGCAAAGGGAGTGAGTCATATACACTGTCGACTAAAAAAATACACAGCCTGAAAGTTAAGTTTTATTTGGGGCGAAATTAGGACTTAAGCCCAGGAGACACCATCTCTGGCAGCCCAGGAAACAGCTCTTAGGCAGTGAAGGAGGAGCTAAGAGACACAGGAGTTTTTGCAACAAAGGGCAGGGAGCAAGGAACAAAAGAGGCCTGGGCTCACTGAAATCATGCCTTTGATATCCACCTCCACTATCAGGGCCAGGATCCTGAGTTTTCATAGCCTGCAGGACTCACTGCCTCTCACCCTTGGAGGTGACTGCGTTCACTGATGACCATGAATACTTGGGTGGTATTCAGACTGGGCTGAAATACCACCCAAGGAGGAAAAGAGGGACTATCAAGATATGATAAAGGTGAGGGGGAGGTGCATGCCACACACACACATTTTACAAAAGTTTGTTGCTGATCTCCTGAAGGTTACTATCAGTCACAAGGACCAGACATCGCCATGAATGAATTTAGTGTTTTTCTAGATATGAGGAGATGCAAGAATTGGGCACATAAAATCTCCTAAAAATAGCTGACTATCTGAAGGCCTGTTCTTCCAGTTTTCCCAGAGCACAGAGTGCTTCGCTACTGATGATCACAGTGAGCTCTGCAGCTGCAGTGGCTCATAATTTAATCCATGTAGAGCCTGATGGCAAGTGCCAAAGTTCAGTTCACAATACGATGTATTTCCTGTGTAGAGAGCAGTAACCATAGGAGCAAATCACCTGGCAGAGCAACCACAGGTGAACCTGAGGATTCACTCACGTGTCTTCAGCTAACTTTAGATATTTCTATGCTTGCCTTACTAACCACTTCCCTTCTATGCACAGGCTTTTATTTAAGGATGTAGATACTCTTAGTAAAGCTACAGAAAAGCTCATGCTCTTCCAAGTCTCAGCCATGAAAATATTCTATCTCTGAAGTGTGTTGTTGGAGACCACTGAACCACTGAACTCTGCTTAAGGCAAATATCTGCAGACTCAGAGTTTTAAGTACAGGGTCTCCTTCATAGACATTATGTTTAAACTATGCTAATGTATAAGCAGCTGCACTGTATGCAGCTAGAGGTAGGCACAAATGCTAATAGTTTCCTTTATTATTCACTAAGGGTTAGGCTTGTCATTGCCTATGCCTGCTCCTGCCCACCAATCTACATGCAGCACCTCCCTTAATAAAAGTCCTGTGGGCAAAAGTCCAGGGCCTTTGTTCTGTGAGCAGAGTGCCTCCTGGTCCCCCACTTTCTAAATGTAAAAGAGTCTTGTGTGTTTTGTTATACCATGCTGTCTCTTTTCCAGGATTCCCATTTACCTTGCAGCGCTGGACACAGCAGTGTGTTAGCATGTATCTTGTCTGTTATGAGTTGAATTGTGTTCTCCACAAGGATATGATGAAGTCCTCAATACAAAACAAACAAGCAAGGAGTTCCCGTAGTGGTGCAGGGGAAATGAATCCGACTGGGAACCATGAGGTTGAGGGTTCAATCCCTGGCCTCGCTCAGTGCGTTAAGGATCTGGCAATGCCATGAGCTGTGGTGTAGGTCACAGATGCAGCTCAGGTCTAGCATCGCTGTGCCTGTGGTGTAGGCCGACAGCTGTAGCTCCAATTGGACCCCTAGCCTGGGAACCTCCATATGTTGCGGGTGTGGCCCTTAAAAGACAAAAGACCAAAAAAAAAAGTGAAAGGAGCTCCTGTGTGGCTCAGCAGGTTAAGGATCCAGCATCATCACTATTGTGGTAATCGCTGCTGTGGTATGGGTTTGATCCCTAGCCCAGGAACTTCCTCATGCTGCATGCACAGCCAAAACAAACAAACAAGCACAACAAACAGGATATGATGAGGTTCAAACCCCCAGGCTGTGTGAATGTACCTTATCTGGAAATAGGGTCTTTACAGAGAAAATCAATGCAAGACAAGGTCATTAGCATGGGCCCGAATCTAATACTCTCAAGAAGAGAGAAAGGAACTCAGACACACAGGGGTACCATATGATGACAGAAGCAGAGACTGGAGCGATGTGCTGCTAGCCAAGGGATGTCAGTGAGTGAAGGAGACTGCTGGAAGTCAGGAGGGGACAAGGAAGAGCCTTCCCTGTGGGTTTCAGAGGGAACATAGCCTTGCTGGCATCTGATTTCAGAATTCTAGTATCCAGAATGATGACAGAATACATTTCTATTGTTTTAAGCCACTCAATGTGTGACACTGTTTTAGCAGTCCTAGGAATACACTGTCGGGGTAGTAATTAATTATTGGGTTGCTTCATAATCATAGAATCTTTCTGGTACCTCTATGAAAGTCTTCAGCGGGTGTATTTGCTCTAAAAACCTGCCTAACAGGTTCCTGTTGTAGCTCAGTGGTAACAAAACTGATTAAAATCCAGGAGGACGAGGGTTCCATCCCCGGGTCCACTCAGAGGGTAAAGGATCCCAAGTTGCTGTGAGCTGCAGTGTAGGTCGCCGATGAGGCTTGAATCTGGCATTGCTGTGGTTGTGGCATAGACTGGCAGCTGCAGCTCCGAGTGGACCCAGGAACTTCCATATGCCACAGGTGCAGCCCTAAAAAGCAAAATAAAAAAGTAAAAATAAAAAAGGCTACAAATTGGGAGTTCCCATCGTGGCTCAGCGGAATCTGGCTAGTATCCATGAGAATGCAGGTTCAATCCCTGGCCTTGCTCAGTGAGTTAAGGATCCATCATTGCAGTGAGCTATGGTGTAGGATGCAGATGCAGTTTGGATCCCTTGCTGCTGTGGCTGTGGGTGTAGGCCAGCAGCTGTAACTCCAATTCGACCCCTAGCCTGGGAACCTCCATATGCCGCGGGTGAGGCCCTAAAAACAAAACAAAACAAAACAAAACAAAACAAAACAAAACGGCTACAAATAAAAATAATTTCCACAACTGTCTAAAAGTCTATAGGGATGATGACAGGAAACATAAAAAGGATGGCGGGGGTGGTAGTGGGGAGAAATATTGTTGGTTAAAGAGCAGATGTCACATTTCTGGCCAGCCTGCCTCAGAAGGAAGGAGCAACGAGTGAATGAATGATCCTTTTGTTTGAAGATCCTTTGAAAAAGAACTGTAATTGCCAACATGACAAACAGTTCTTCGAATGATGCAAGGTCTTTTATACCTATTGTTCATCCCTCAACAGTCTTTCACACAGACATTAGATGCTACCAGGCTTTTCTGTTAATTACAGCAGCATCCCATGCTCAGAACAGGAGCCCCAGCCGATGTACCGCAACAGGCTGGCTCAGGCAGAGCAATGAGATGAGAGGAAGTGCAGTACATCGTTGTTTCTAACTTTGCGGTGTCGATTTTGGAAAGACTTTATTAGAAATGTCAAAGCCATGTTTTATGTGATAAAATTCTTCTGCTTATATTGGTTAATTAACAGTATGATGAACTGGTTTTCTGATGTGCATAATGATGTTTGGCTACATCACTGAGAAGGTATCAGGAAGTTATGACCATGTTGCTTTGAAGAAATGTTATGTTTTGGAAAACTGAAAGGTAAAAACAAAAAAACCTGAGGATTAATCATTAGGGATTTAAATTGTCTCAGTCTGACACCAAGGTCGAGATTTTATAAAGAAAAATAGTATCAAATTTGATTTTTTTTTTTTTTAGGGCCGAACCCACAGCATTTGGAGGTTCCCAGGCTAGGGGTTAAATCTGAACCGTAGCCCCCAGCCTATACCACAGCCACAGCAATGCTGGATTCTTAACCCCTGAGAGAGGCCAGGGATCAAACCCGAATCCTTATGGATCCTAGTCGGGTTCATTAAGAATCAGATTTGAGCCATGAAGGGAATTCCTCAAATTTGATTATAAACAAAAAACTAAGCTCCTGGACAAGTAAAGGTATTTGTTGATTTAACAAATACTTCCTAAGCACCTTGATAGAGACGGTACAGGATGGTAGCCTCTGGAACTGATCTTCCTAGGTTCACATTTTCTCTGCCATTGATCAATACCTAGGCATCTCTCTACTCCTTACTTTCAACTATAATCCAGGAAAGATAACGGTTCTGATATCAAATAATGAGACTTTGTGAGAGTTAGATTAATTGATATATGCTTGGGAATTGGAAGAGAGCCTAGGACAGGGTAAGCGCTCAGTAGCTACTAGTCTTTATTACATGTGATGCCAGGTTACATTGAAAGGATCCTCTTGAATCTCAGCACAGATGAAGCCCAGGGCTCAGGCAGCAGCCACCAGAAGCTGTGCTCCGAGCCTTCCCGGGCTGAGCACAGGAAATAAATGTGTGCAGCAGGGCTGTTGAGCTCAATGGCACTGAGGTCTCATCAGCAGATTTCTGTCCACTTTAAGGGTCTGCATGTCCCTTGTTTGTGCTGTTTTTCCCAAGTTTGTGCTTCAAGAGGGCTGGGAGGTACACAGCAGCCATGTGCCTGCAAGTTTGATTCAGGATAAAGCATTGGTTTTAGCCCCTACAGGAGACTTATGAAACCGAGCAGGATCCGAGTCTTTCATTTCTTTCTTTCTTTCTTTTCTTTTTTTTTGTATTTTTGTCCTTTTAGGGCCGCACCCACGGCATATGGAGGTTCCCAGGCTAGGGGTCTAATTGGAGCTGTAGCCGCCGGCCTTCGCCACAGCCACAGCAACGCGGGATCCGAGCCGCGTCTGTGACCTACACCACAGCTCACGGCAATGCCAGATCCTGAACCCACTGAACAAGGCCAGGGATCGAACCCGCAACCTCCTGGTTCCTAGTCGGATTCGTTTCCACTGCGCCACAATGGGAACTGCATTTTTTTTTTTTTGTCCTTCATTTCTTGTTGGTAGGAAAAGCCTTCTTCAACTTCCCAGCTCTTTCCAGAGTTCCAAAAGGCAGATGCAAACAGCTGCCAACCAGGGCAGTGAGAGAATGCAGAAACAAAGGAACAATAAAGAAAATATAGTTCAGCGATTAAATCAGGGACCTGGCTCTCCTTTTCAAGGGACAAACATAACAATACCTTTGAGTTTTTTGGTAGGAACTAAGGCCCCCACCCCTGTGGAGGACTGTAACTTCCTCTGGGTCCTGAAACACTGCCTCCTTCGTTATCCCACCACCAACCAATCAGAAGAAAGTCACACACCCTGCAGCCCTCACCCTAAATTTTGCCTACAAAACATTTTCTGAAAACCCTCAGGGAGTTTGGGATTTTTGAGCACAAGCCACCAGTTCTCTTAGCTTGGCCCCTGCAAAAATCCCTTCTCTGCTCCAAACTCCAACATTTCAGTTTGTTTCGCTTTACTGTGCTTTGGGCACTAGAATTGTGTTCCACAACACTTATCGTCTTGTGAAAGACTGATAAATAGAAATCTGAAAAGATCTACAGAAGCAAGGTAATTGCCCAGGAAAAAAAAAAAAAGAGTAAAAGATCCCTGACTCGTTATGGAAAACAGTTCACAGACCAAGATGCTCCAAAAGAGGGACAAGAGAGGAAATTTCAGAACTGAAGAATAGTTAATAGTTCTAAAAAAAAAACTGTATTGCAATTGTAGGGGAGGAAAAAAATTATTTTTCTCTCTACCCACCTTAGGGCCCTGTAAATCAGTCTGATCAAAGATTGATTTAACAAGAGTAAAACAAAGAAGCTTATTAATGTGTTCATTGCAACTACAGGAGAACTCAGTGATGAGTAACTCAAAGAGGTGATTAGAAATTGGGTTGATAGAGCATCTTAACAAAAGAAAGATAAATTGGGAGTTCCCATCATGGCTCAGTGGTTAACAAACCCAGCTGGCATCCATGAGGATGTGGGTTCGATCCCTGGCCTTGTTCAGTGGGTTAAGGATCCGGCATTGCCGTGAGCTGTGGTGTAGGTTGCAGATGGGGCTCAGATCCTGCGTTGCTGTGGCTGTGGTGAAGGCCGGCGGCTACAGCTCTGATTCGACCCCTAGCCTGGGAACTTACATATGCCGTGGATGGGGCCCTAAAAAGACAAAAAGGCAAAAAAAAAAAAGGAAAGATAAATTTAAAGATAAGTCACAAGACCCAGGAAAAGAACTTCAGGTTTCAAGTTCTAAGGGCAGCAAACTGTGGGAGAGTAAATATATGGGGAAAGTACTGGAAGACAGGTTGGTTAGTGAGGTTTGTTAATGTGTGTCATCTCATCTGCAGAGATGAGGTGGTTCTCCTGCTTCTGGAAGAGGAGTGGGGGCTCACATTCACAAGGAGAATTTATGTTCTGCTTTCATGCAGATGAGGGGTGTAGACTGCTCCTTCTGACTGCTCTTCCTCAGTTGTCTTCAGCTCAAAATAAGCCTTATGCCAGAATCACACATTTTGGAGTAGTATACAGTGCGTGATGGGCATAAAATATTCTTACTTTGTAATGACATAAGATTTTGCTTAAAGTTTAGGTTATAAATGATAAGTTCATAGTTCTGACTTTTATTTAATTTTTATTTATTTATTTATTTATTTACTTGTCTTTTTAGGGCTGCACCCGAGGCATATGGAAGTTCCTAGGCTAGGGGTCGAATTAGAACTGTAGCCACCGGCCTACACTGCAGCCACAGCAACTTGGAATCTGAGCCTTGTCTGCAAACCACAGCTCATGGCAATGCGGGATCTTTAACCCACTGAGCAAGGCCAGAGATCGAACCTGCATCCTCATGGATATTAGTCAGATTCGTTTCTGCTGAGCCAAGACAGGAACTCCATAGTTCTGACTTTTAAGGTGTAGCAAGAAAAGTCCACTGTGATGAAAACAAGTTTTAAAAAGACTAGTGATAATTCATATAGCTTTTAAAAATTACAGCCTTTTGGGGGAATGACTATCAATTCATATTTGATCAGCCAGGAAGCCAATCAAGGACCTTTTTCTTTGGACTTCTCTAGTGGCCACTTCTTTGGTAATAAATTTTCCCTGGTTGCTTAAAGCTTTGTGGTCAATGAGCACAAAAGGAAAAGAGGACGATTAAAAAAGGAATCATAGAAATGAGAGTTCAAGGAAAGTTGTGAATACTTTTATCTTAAGTAATTTCTTATATAGCATGGACAAAATGTTAATTCATGTCTAGGAGGTATGTAAGTAAATTTCTCTTTAAAAGTCTCATAAATAAAAAATAATTACATATATGTATATACATACATGCATAGATAACACAGATTATATCAGATTATTATAACATATAATTACATTGTTTTCACCTTTTGGCTGTTGTGAACAGTGCTGCAGTGAATCTGGGAGCACTAATATCTCTTTGAGATCCTGATTTTAACTCTTTTGGATTGTTGACCTGAAATAAATAGGCTGCCGGATAGTTCTCCAGCAAAGACGGGCTTATTGGGGATCAGCATAGAATTTCAGTTTGGGTCTGTAACCATTGGTGAGACACATGCAAGTCCACACACATCAAGGAAAGGAGGCCCTTTTTCTAGGGAGGAAAAAGAAGTGGGGAGGGCTATAGTAAACAGAGTACCACAGGCTTTTCATTGCTCAGTCCTTGCCAGGAAAGAGAGGTCTTTCTTCTGTTTGTCTCTGCTAGCCTCACAAGGTATGAGAGTTCCCCCTTCTGGTATCCTGGTGTATTAAATTTTTACAGAATAAACACCCAGAGAAAGGATTGCTGGATCATATGGTATGTCTATTTGTAATTTTTTTAGGAACCTCCGTATTGTTTTCTATATCACCTGCACCATTTTAATTCCCAGCAACAGTGTGCAAGGGTTCCAGTCTCTCTGCAACCTCACTGAGAAGTGCTGTCTTTGGCTTTTCAGTAATATTCATGTCAACAGGTGTGAGGTGATATCTCATTGTGCTTTTCCGTGTGCATTTCCTTGATGATTAGTAGCCTTATCTTACACCACACACAAAAAATCAATTCAATGGTAAAAACTTAACTGTAACACCTAAAACTATAAAAGTACTAGAAGAAAATACAGGGGGAAATCTTCATGGCTTTGGTGTTGGCAATGATTTCACAGATAAGACACCAGAAGCACAAGCAACAAAAGCAAAAATAGCCTAGTGGGACTACATCAAACTAAAAAGCTATCTTTTTAGTTTATCTCCACAGCAAAGGATACAATCAATAGAGTAAAAAGCAACCTACAGAATGGGAGAAAACATATTCAAACCATATATATCTGATAAGGGGTTGTGATATTGTGATTTATTTATGAAATATATATTTGGCCTTTGTTCATTTCTGGGGTAGAGTTAAAACCCTTGAAATGTCCTCAGTGATAAGACCAATGGGAGCACCTTCTGTTACAATATTTAGTCTCTTGTTTACAGTTTCTGAAATCACTTCAGAGCCATAAAGTGAAGTTGGTGTCTTGTTATTCACCACAAGTCTCTTTCACCACAGCTGGGTTTAGGTTAATGAGGTGACTTGGAAAGCACATTAGGATGGGAGTTATTTGCCAAGGGAGCCAAGCATGTGATTGGGAGCTGGAAATTTCAGTCGTACCCCCTAACTTCTGGGGAGGAGTGTGGGGCTTGAGATTGAGCTCAATCACCAGTGGTCAATGATTTCATCAATCATGTTTCTGGGAATTCCCATCGTGGTACAGAGGAAACAAATATGGCTAGGAACCACGAGGTTTCAGGTTTGATCCCTGGCCTTGCTCAGTGGGTTAAGGATCCAGTGTTGCCATGAGCTGTGGTGTAGGTCACAGACGCGGCTTGGACTGGTGTGGCAGTTATAGCTCTGATTAGTCCCCTAGCCTGGGAAACTCCATATGCTGTGGGTGCAGCCCTAAAGAGAGAGAGAAAAAAATTAAATCATGTTTCTGTAAAGAGACCTCCATAAAGCCCCAAAAGTATGAGGGCTGGAGATCTTCTGGGTTGGTGAACACCTGTAGATTCGGGGAGAGGACCAAGCTCCAGAAGGGCATGGAGTCTCCAAACCCTTTCCCCATACCTTGTCCTCCACATCTCTTCCATCTAGCTGTTCCTGAGTTATATCCTTTTAAAATAAACTATTAATCTAGTAAGTGAAATGTTTCTCTGAAGTCTGCCAGCCACTCTAGCAAATGAATGGAACCCAAGGAGTGGGGCATTGGAACCTCAGAGCCAATCTGATGACAACTTAGACTTGCAACTACCACCTGCAGTGGGCGGGGCAGGGGGAGGGCTGTCTCGTAGGACTGAGCTCCCTATTCGTGGGATATGAGTTATCTCCAAGTAGATAGTTTCAGAATTGAGTGGACTTATAGGATACCAGCGGGGGTCAGAGTGCCACTTGGTTGTGTGGAAACCCCCAGCCCCACCACTACACATTGAAATTGCTTCTAGAACATTTGGGAATTAATTTTTCAAATATATAAGGAACAATTAGTAACAAAACAAAAACAAAACCAACCCTGATATTCTGATTTTATTAAATTGGCTAAGGACTTGAATAGATATATATTATTAACATTGCAAATTATATGTGAGATATTTCACTCAGCCATATCTTAGATTGGTATGGGAGTCCCTTGTGTTTCAGTGTTGTTTTGTAGATTATTTTTGTTTTTTGTTTTTCTTTTTAGGGCAGCACCTGAGGCATATGGAAGTTCAAAGGCTAGGGGTGAAATCAGAACTGTAGCTGCCTGCCTACGCCACAGCCACAGCAACGTGGGATCCTTTACCCACTGAGCGAGGCCAGGGATCGAACCCATGTCCTCATGGATACTATTCAGGTTTATTAACCACTGAGCCACGACAGGAACAACTCAGTGTTGTTTTTATTTATTTATTTATTTATTTATTTATTTTTTTTTGTCTTTTTGCCTTTTATGTAGAGCCGCACCCATGGCATATGGAGGTTCCCAGGCTAGGGGTCTAACAGGAGCTGTAGTCACCAGCCTTCGCCACAGCCACAGCAACGTGGGATCCTTAACCCACCGAGCGAGGCCAGGGATCGAACCCATGTCCTCATGGATACTATTCAGGTTTATTAACCACTGAGCCACGACAGGAACAACTCAGTGTTGTTTTTATTTATTTATTTATTTATTTTATTTTTTTGTCTTTTTGCCTTTATGTAGAGCTGCACCTGCGGCATATGGAGGTTCCCAGGCTAGGGGTCTAACAGGAGCTGTAGCTGCCGGCCTTCACCACAGCCACAGCAACGTGGGATCTGAGCCGCGTCTGCAACCTACACCACAGCTCACGGCAACACTGGATCCTTAACCCACTGAGCAAGGCCAGGGATTGAACCCGCAACCTCATGGTTCTTAGTCGGATTTGTTAACCACTGAGCCACAAAGGGAACTCTTCAGTGTTGTTTTGATAGTATCCACAAGTATAATGTTCTCTAACTATGGCCAAGATATGAAATAAAGCCTTTTCCCCACCTGGGCCCACTGACCTTTTTTTCTTACTTTTTCTCCCCAGAAGAGTACCTTTTGGTATTAACAAACTCAGGAGTAATACAAAAGGCCAAGCAGCTTAGCGCCTCTGCACGAGGGTATAGTCCTTTAGATCAAGGGGAGGGGATGATAAAAGTTCCCTAAGAAGTTTTTGTTTTTTAATGTTTGTGTTTCTCTGCTAAGCATGCTTCCACAGTGGGGCATGATTCAGGGAGAACAGAGAGAGAAAAAAGGAGACTGAAGGTAGATAAAAAGAAAAATGAGGAGTTTCCGTTGTGGCTCAGCGGAAACGAATCCGAATAGGAACCATGAGGTTGCAGGTTTGATCCTTGGCCTCGCTCAGTGAGTTAAGGATACAGTTTTGCCCTGAACTGTGGTGTAGGTTGCAGACACAGCTCAGATCTGGCGTTGCTGTGGCTGTGGTGTAGGCCGGCGGCTACAGCTCTGATTTGACCCCTAGCCTGGTAGCCTGGGAAACTCCATATGCCTCGGGTGCGGCCCTAAAAAGCAAAAAAAAAGAAAAAGTAAGAGGGAGAGAAGGAAGATGGAGGGTACATCATGTAACTGGTTAGTCTATCCTGAAAGTTTGAGGTGTGCCTGATGGCTCCTCCAGGGATTTATTCAGAGGTGTGATGCTAATACCTATTATGCTAAGATTCACACGAACTTCAGTTTCCTAACCACAGACCTGGACCATCCTTTAAATACTGTCTTCCCCTTGTAGACTGCTATTCTGTTCAGAAATCACCAGGTGCCCCCTAACAAGTGTGGGAATGGTGGCAGGGAAGGATGTCCCACTCTCTCCTGGGCTAGGATGGGTACTGGGAGCTGGGGAACGCCCTGCGAACCACCAGAGACAGGTTACATCAAAAGAGGCTGCAGAATCACGAAGCTGCCAGGCTGGAGAAGGTGGAAGCGTTATCAGGGGCGTCTAGAGGGAACCTCTGTTTCTTAGCACTGCTTAGGTAACCAGGTTTCTCTGAGGAAGGACCATCTCATCTGACTCAGTGTTTATCCCAGGCAAGACTGCTTCACACCCAAACAACCCCAGCAGAAGAACAGCTCTCTAATCCCCTTACCTATATCAAACAAACAGACCAGAGTAAAGTCTCCCACCTGAGAGCCCCCTCCAAAGCCACGGCCAATGCAAAGCCCTTTCTCTTAGCAGGAGATCTTAAGGTTACAGCCTCTTTGGACTCTTGCCAGGCACTCTGAGTGTTTATGAGACTGGTCCAGGGTTAAAGTCCTACGGAGCAGGTGTGTTTAGGAAGGTTATGAGTTTCAAGGTTTAAGTCTGGCTTGAGGCAAGAGTTAGATCTCCTTGTAGGGGAAGCTGATAACCCGATCTAACCCTTGAAACTGCCAAAATCAGCCAAGAAAGAAGGAGATAGGACAGCAGTGAAAGCAGAACCACACTTAGGTAAGGATGGCAGTTTGAAAGGGCAAGGCACGTTTGGGAAGACTGCAGTTAGCTCTGGGTAACTGAAGTTCAAGGTATATTCATTCACTTAATCCTTTACTCATTCAATCCACAAACATTTTTATGACTGTTTACCATGTGTCAGGCACTACATAAACATGAGGAAGTGACTGGAGATGAAGCATGAATAGAAAGAGAAAAGACCATGAGAAAACTTAGAAAGGAAACTAAGGTTTTGTCTACGTTGGGACCTGGCACTCCTTGCACCACTCCTACATGGGGTCCTGGCATGTTTTTGGAATATATATTGCAGAGTTAGAGGACGCTCTTTTGTTTGCTTTCCCTCCCAGAAACAGTACTACCCAATACAGAATTTCCTGATGGTATAAATACATTAAAAAAAAACAAAAACTAATGTGTCTGTTTCCTTTCTCTGTCCACTTCCACAACACCAATCTAACATTTACTTTTCAGAAGACTCTTGTTTGAAAAACTGCTATGCTCCAGTCATTCTTCTAGATCTCGAGGATACCAAGATGGATAAGATGAAGCTCCCCGTATTCAAGTTGCTTATATTCTGGGAACTCAGGGTGGAGTCAAATCTAAACAGTGTGCAGAACCCAGCACACAGTTGGACTAAGGGTTTGAATAAAATATATGGATACTGGAGTTCCCACTGTGGCTCAGCGGTAACGAACCCAGCTACTATCCATGAAGACGCAGGATCGATCCCTGGCCTCACTCAGTGGGTTGCCACGAGCTGTGGTGTAGGTCGCAGATGTGGCTCGGATCTGGTGTTGCTGTGGCTGTGGCGTCAGCTGGTGGTTGCAGCTCCGATTTGACCTCTAGCCTAAGAGCCTCCATACGCCACAGGTGTGGCTCTTAAAAAAAGGAAAAAAAAATACTGTGAATGTATACATAGTGAGGTGACTCATTCTGCATAGGGAGGGAGGTGGGGGGAGGGAGGGTGGTATATTGAAGAAGGATTCCCACAGGAGTTGGCTGGACTAGAGTACCAGTAGAGTAAAATAAGACATTTTTGTTGTTTCTTCTTCACCTTGATTGAACTGAACAAATATAGTTACACTGCTAACATTCTGAAACTTAACATGACACAGGGGGACAATGCCATGTTTTTAAATATCGTCCTCTGTAAGCTCCATAGCTTGAGTTGGTTTGCTTCTTTCTGCCTCTTCAAAATCCATAGATCAGGGTAGACTGATAATTTCTGGGAATTATTTTTTTTTTGTCTTTTGCCATTTTTTAGGGCCATACCTGTGGCGCATGGAGGCTCCCAGGCTAGGGGTCAATCAGAGCTATAGCCGCCGGCCTTCGCCACAGCCACAGCAATGCGGGACCGGAGCCGCGTCTGCCACCTACACCACAGCTCACGGCAACGCCAGATCCTTAACCCACTGAGCAAGGCCAGGGATTGAACCTGCAACCTCATGGTTCCTAGTCTGATTCATTTCCTCTGTGCCACGATGGGAACTCCATGGGACTTTATTTTTTAATAAATAAAATGGCTGCAAACTTGCAGAAGTGCTTAAAGAAACCAACCAAACTATAAATATCTTAAAGGGTGTAGTGGATGCTGCAGTGAACCATCAAACTCTCCCCTTCAAGGACCTCGGCACTTATTCTTTCAGCTGCCCAGAGCATTCCGATGTTTCACAACCAAGCCCCTTCTTTGGAATTTCTTTGTGGCAAAGCTTTTTGCTCAGATCACACTTCTTTCCTGGGGCTGTCCGTATCCATTACCTGGCTGATGTGAGGGTATAGGGGTCTGGCCCCTTGGCCTAGCCTCAACTCTGCAGGCCCATTCCTGCTCCAGAGCTCCCCATGGGGTCCACTAAGGCCTCAGTTGCAATGGCACCACAGCTCATCATCCTCTCTTCTGATTCAGCTTATCTCACTCCCTTGTAAGTCTGAGCACTCCCCTTAACCTGCTTCATGTAAATTTCCATTTCAGAGTCTGTTTCCTGGAGAAATGACCTAAGGATAAAATGAGCTAAGAATTCAAAACAGGTTTCCCAGAAATTCTCATACAGAACTGGACAAGTTCCACCATTGAAAAGTGCCCTGACTCCCGCCCAGTGTATACAACGGATTGTTTGTTAAACTGGTGGGGGAAAGTCATGTAACAGAATCAGCTTCTCCCTTGCACAGGAAGGTGGATCAAAGGGAGAGAGTTGCAAGAGCTAAGAATGGCTAACATATTACCTGGTGTAATTAGTAACTAATGATCAACTGATTGTTGTGCTTTGCTATTTTAATACAGTTTATATATTTATTGGGAAACAAAGTAAATGCTTCAAATCCCCTGCTGTTTGGACTGTGAAGCTATGTTATGTTCCTCTATTCAACTAGAGGTCCCATAAATCTAAGTCATAGACGCTAAGAGGGAATTTTGTTGTAATTTCTGGTTTTGCTAATAGAAACCCATAAAGTTAAAACTTCAAAACACCTATCTTCTTGAACCTAAACTCCTCTGCCATGCCCTCTGCAGCATGATTCCATCCTCTGCAGTCTCCCCACTACCTCCCAACACCAAGGTCACGTCTCCCTCCCTTCCATCTGATAATTCACTCTGCCGTCTTCCTTCTCACTCACCAAAATCCTACCACCTTTGAAAGGTTTGAGCCTCTTCCACAGAGCCTTCTTTGTCCAGCCCACCTTTGATAAGCTCTTCCCGCCCTAACTCCTATTGCCCCGTTTCCTACAAGAAATATATTTTGAGTTCTTGATTTGGAAGAGCTTTACATTTTCTAATGATCACCTACTGAGACCCTTTCACAAATAATCTAAGATAGACATTTGGAAAAGTAAACATTGTTAAATAAGTGGCACTGAGATTCCCTTTCTCACTAACAAATTGATTGCCTTTACTTCTTATCACAGCCTAAAAGGTATCATTTTTAGGCAAAAATCTAAATACCTAGGTGTATTTTAAACTTCATACTGTTGATTCAGTTGGGTTTTCTTTTGAAAGTGAAAACAGGAAGGAATTGGGATGAACAGAGTACACGATGACATCCTGAGAGCATTCAGACAAGTCAGTTCATGTGTGGAAATTAAATAGGTCAGACAAACACCCTCTTCTGCACTCCCTTCGTCTTGAACCCAAGGGAGATGGGCTCCTCCTGAGAACAATTAGAAAGGACAGCCTGCAGAAGTCTAGCATGTTGCTTCCTGTGCAGGTCAAACAAAAGCCAAGCCTTATACCTTGTGTTAGTTTTACTCATATTCCGTTAAACAGGCCATCCTTTGTGTATCTAACCTCTTAAATATTAAACAGCTTTTTAAAAATGACATTTGAACTCATTTTAAATCGTGCCCATTTGATCAATTACCTTATAAGAAAATAAACAAGAGAAACAAGGCAAAATTGCTTCCTGACCTGTTTTTCACAAACTGATAATACATTGACAAACTCATCGCCATAATAATAATAGAAATATTTTAATGAAGTTGAGACTATTGATAGATAACACATAAAATGTAACAAGCAAAAAGTGGTTGTGATTTTTATTTTATGACGCCCAAATAAAACAGGATTATTTCACCGTTAGAAAACCAATCTTAACCAAAAAAGCTATAAAACAAATGTCTCCAGTGTGAGGATGGTGTGTAATGTGAGAGTGAAAAAAGTTCGCCACGTACTCATGTGGTGGGGAGACTGTAGAGTCTTGAAACCAGCAGTACAGCAGGTATGACTATTTTTTTAGGATTATGTGAACTTAGTCCTGAGGATACTGAACTATTTAAATCAAAGTTTCAAAACATGACATCTCAAATGCTCCCTAAATCTGGCAGACAAGTGAGTTTTCAAGTATAGAAATTATCTCAAAATTATCATTTCAACTCTCCCTTATATTTGAATATCAGAAGTATAAAGGCTTTAAAAAGCCATTCATGGCTATTTTCAATAATTAGACTCTTTTTATCATAGAACCAAAATAAAACAAAACAGTCATAAGGATGAATTTGCGCACAACATGCTCCTTTATAGTACAATAAAATATTCTCTATGAGCGTGTTTTACCAGAATCGTCATCACTAATGATAGGGGAAGAGTTAAGATTTTGTTTATCACCATAGTTTTCAAGATCTGCAGTCAAACACCCCAGTGGAACCAAGTGACTTGGCCAGGGCCATCTCCCAAAGTCTGTGACCAAGGGAAGGCAGCACTTTGTTTCCACAAAGCCGATCTACTAATTAACCTCCAGGAAGTGGGCCTTTCTACAATAATTTAAGTAAAAGAATTGTTTCTTCTATGCCTGTATAGCCAAATATCAGAAAAACACAAGTATTTATTAACATATCTATTTCATTCGGTAACCAAATGAAGGGTAAATGTTTCTTGCCTGGAGTATGTATATTAAGGCAACATTTAACATTTAACAAAATCAACAATGCGACAGGCACCACTAAAATACAAAGCTCTTCAACTGAAAATTACTGTGATGAAAGTTTTGAAATAGGAGAGTAGGGAGTTCTTGTTGTGACTCAGCAGTTACGAACCTGACTAGTATCTATGAGGGGGGTTGCACCCCTGGCCCTGCTCAGTGGGTTAAGGATCTGGTGTTGCTGGGAGCTGTGGTGTAGGTTGCAGACGCGGCTCAGATCCCGCACTGCTGTGGTTGTGGTGTGGGCCAGCAGCTGTAGCTCCAATTCGACTCCTCGCTTGGGAAATTCCACATGCCGTGGTTGAGGCCCTGAGAAGACAAAAAAAAAATAAAATAAAACAAAAAATAAAAAAATATGAAGGTATATTTTACTTTCTTGCAACTGAAAAAAACATTGTACCTATTAATATGGTTATGTTTTATTCTGAGTACCTCCTGACAAAACCCCAATATAATAGTCACAAATCCTCACATAACTCTAACTTTTCCTTAAATGAGTATTTTGAAATTTTTTTCCCCATAAGCCTCAGTAAACAATTGCGTATTCATTAGTAAAGAATATTCTTACATATTTATTTTGGGTCAAATGAAGTCAACTGTTTCAATGCCTGAAACAGGGAGATCTAGTTTCCTAGAAGAGATGTTACTGTGTTATATTATACTCTTACCTACAGATATGGAAAAGTAGATTCACATTATTGTCAAGTAAAATGCAAGTTTACCATGGAACTTCTTTAAATTAGGAAAGTTACTCCTTTAATCTTAAATAAATTTAATGTACTGAATTTCTGGAACCAAGCGCAACTTGCAGTTTGTGATGAAAGGCATTTATCCGTTCTTTCTGCACCGGCCAGTTCAAGATGCAGTGAGATTTAAACATTCCTCTTCGCAAACAGAGTGCATGGTTCAGTTTATAATCTGGAATCTTCTCAAGAAAGATCAGTATAATGGAATCCAGATTTTGTTCAATAGCTTGCTGAACTGCATGGTGCACCTTGAATCTAAGTTTAAAAAAATTGTTAATTAGCTTAATGTCAATACATAATTTTTCATAGCCCAAAGCTCTAAAAATCTAAACTTCCCCTTGCAGTTAACTTGAATCCGTCACTAAAAATCAGGTTATATTTTTTTCTTAATTTTATTTTTAAAATTCTTTGAGTTGTGAGCAATGATGTTAGTAATATTTGAAAGCTCAATTTAAAAGCAAGAGCACACTTCAAATTTCCCAGGGTTCACCTACCTTTTGCACAACGGATCTTTCAGTAGATGTTGTGTTATAACAAAAATAATTTTTCTGCTCCTTTTGATGCTATTAACAATTGCTTCAAGTTCAAGGGCACCTGCCTCGAAGTCCCTTTCTTCCAGACAAAATCTGAGAGTTTGATCTTTTTCTTCTATTGGGGAGAAGTGTTCCCAGACCCAATCTCTATCTCTATAGGCATGAATTATATATGCTGCATATTCATACTGCTCTGGCTGTCTGTCTATTTCTTTGAAACCAAGAACTCGATGTACGGAAACATTCCAATAAAAAGATATCCGCCAGCCTTCGAAATGGATGAGCAGTACAATAAAGATAAAAATCAACAGGATACTGGTATTTATCATGAAAAAGAGTTCAAATGGGGCACTGTCTTTGCAGGGTGATGTATCAAAAAGCATCACTGGGAAACCGTGATATTGAGGCGGAGTATTGCAGAGGTAATGGCTGGATAACCCAGAGATGTTGGTGTGAGTACTATTAATCCAACTAACAAACCAGGCAATGCTTTCACACGTACAGTCAAATGGATTGAAGCGCATATCTAAATTACTCAGGTTCTGGAAGGCTGGTCCAAAAACAGTCTTCTCAACTGACGTTATGAGATTCTTCTGAAGGCTTAATGACTTCAGAGACACTTGATTATCAAAGACAGATGGTGGAAGGATGTTTAAATTATTCAACCCTAAATCGATGCTCTTCAATTCAGGTAAGTCCTTAAAGGCATCTGCTGGGATTTCATCAAAGCCATTAGACTCTAAGTTAAGGATGTGGAGCTGAGAAAGGCCCTTCAGAAACTGAACAGGACCACCAGGGTTTGCATGTTTCCAGAGCCGTGCTAAGTTGTTATGCTGCAAATCCAGAATTTGTAGTTTCTCAAGACCCTTCAACAGTTCATCGTTTATGTTGGCAACGTTGTTGTTACTTAGATCCAGAATGGTCAAGTTAAGAAGAGGGCGAAAAGGTGAAGGGGAGCAATCCACGTTTTTGAGGGCCACCCTTCGGAGCATCAGTCGTTGGAGGCTTGGAACCAAGGCAAAGGAGTTGGCGGTCAGCTCCAGGTATCTGTTGTAGGAAAGGTAGACTTCAGCAATATTTTTTAGACCTCTCCATTCCTGGCCTGTGAGTTCTTGCCCAATTTCATTAAGGCCAAGGTCAAGTACCTTTAGGTAGCCCAACCAAGAAAAAGCACCACTCTCTATTTTTGAGATTTTATTTTTGGTTAGGTTGAGTATGAGTAGGGGAGACTCGGCGAGTGATATAAATGTTTCATTTGTTAAAGTTCGCAAACTTGAGAAGGAGTTGCATAGACTTAAACTTTTCAGCTTTATCAGTCCTGTGAAAGTATTCCTTTTTAAGCCTGGAAAGTTGTTATCTTCCATGTTGAGATACTCCAAAGATTTTAGCCATTGAAAGGAAAAGTCCTCTATCTTGGGAAGCGAAGCCAAGGAAATGCTTTGTCTAGTAAAAGATCGTCTCAGATTCAGGTACTTCACATTGGAAAGCCCATAAAGAGAGCGAGAAGACAAATGTTCTATATTGTTATACTCCAGAAAGAAATATTTTAGATGTGGAAGCCAGGCAAAGGAGTCATTACCAATCACACTTAAGCTGTTATGGGAAAGATCAAGCATGCTGAGGTTTGTCTGCTTTAGTCCAAAGAAAGTCGTGTTGCTGGTTTGGTACAGCTGGATGTTGCTCAGGGATAGATTCTGAATGCTTGTGTTGGATAATTCCAAGCAAAGCTTCTCTGTCAGACTGGGGCTCAGTTTGACATTGTTCAGAGAGAGGCCAAATAATTTTCCAATAGCATGAAAACACCCTGGAGAGAACTAAGAGAGGGAAGGAAAAAGAGTTTAGTAACTAAAATACGATAGTCTGTTGTGAAAAGCTTAGGCACAATTCTTTACTCAATCCCCTCTTCCTCTTTCCCATCTTCTCTGGGTCTTTTCTCCATCCCTGAATCCCTCCCCTGCTGCTCTAGCCCTTGCCTCCCCTGGCCACTGGCCAACTTCTACTTAGCATCCCCATCTCAGTTTAGATGCCACCTCTTCAGAGGTTCTTCCCTGATCTCCTAGTCTTGGTTAAGGCTCCTGGGACTCTTACTTCCTCACACTGAGTATAATTGTAATTAACAAGATATTTGTAAAGTCACCTCTGGGACATATCCTGTTTCTATCTTGGTGACCACTATCCTCAGTGAACATCCTGGAATGAATGGGTGGATTTTATTATGAAACATTGACACGCACTTTCCTTCCTTTGACTCTTGAGCTCCAGCAATCCCCTGTGTCTTCCTGCTAAGGTTTTCTCCCGACTTTATTTCCTAATGCGTTGCCAGCTCCCTTCAGCTCAGCCTCCCGTTTCTTCAGTGGAAGCATGGGCTGCTCTGGGATTCAGAGCGGAAGCAAGACAGAAAAAGGCAGGAGAGAAGGAATCCAGAAAGAATAGGGGTTAAGGCTACTGGGAGAGTATTTCTACTGTCATGTGGGTGATGTTAGGACTAATGAAAGAAATGACAGAAATATGGAAGAAAAGTGTGCTTTATAATAAGTAAGGTAGGTCAAAATACAAAGCACGAAATGATTAGAATAATTATGGTAAAATCTATATGATAGGATTATTTTGCAGTCGCTGAACCTAATTTTTGAATAATTCTTAATGACATGGCAGATGGTCACAATATGATACTACTTTTAAAAGGCAGGACACACTGTCATCCTCAGAGAGGCAACATCGCACAGCTGTTAAGAGCATGGCCCCTGATATCACACAGCCAGAAACCCAGCTCTGTCACCAGACCGTCAACTATGAGACTCTGGACAGGGTTCTTTAATCTTTCTTCATCTCAATTTACTCTTGAGTAAAACAATGATAAGTATAAGTTGATTACAGGGCTCTATAAAATTATATTTACATGGAGTTCCCATTGTGGCTCAGTGAAACGAATCTGACTAGTATCCATGAGGACGCAGGTTCGATCCCTGGCCTTGCTCAGTGGGTCAAGGACCTGGTGTTGCTGTGGCTGTGGTGTAGGCCAGCGGCTACGGCTCCTATTCAACCCCTAGCCTGGGAACCTCCATATGCTGCGGGTCTGGCCCTAAAAAGACCATATATATGTATATGTGTATACACACACACACACACACACACACACATACACACACATACACATACACAAAGAACTTGTCACAATGTCTGACACATAAATAGTCAATGAATTTCAGCTGCTATTGTTTCTTTTATTACATGGGGAAAAGCTGGAGATAAATATCCTCAAATGCTAACGCTGGCTGTCTTTGGACTGTGTGCTTTTGGATGATTTTTATTTTTTGCCTCATTATTTATATGTTTTACATTTATTTATATATTCCCACAAAAAATGTTCTTAAAAATGTTCAAAAATCAGCCCGAGTAGCTTGCATAAAATATTTAATTATTACTCAGGATAATATCATTCAGTGTATTTTTATGTCTGAAAATTAATACAACTTTAAAGAAGTCTGATTTAATTAAGAATTCCTAATATTCTTATTCTTGGTTTGTAAAAGAATAAAATACAGACACACCTCTATGCAAAAATAATTAACAAAATGGAGATCATGGACCCAAAAAGGGAAGGTTGGCTAGGTTTACTCCATTATACAAAGGTTTTTGTAAAAATATGCTAGTTATCATTTATTGAGTACTTACTATATGCCAGACACTGTGCTAAATTCTTTGTCACACAAACCTATGGAGAAGTATTATTATTATACCAATTTTAAAACTCAAGCACTGGAGCAGAGAGAACTGAATAATTTGCCTAATTACATAATTATCAACAGATTAAAAAACCCAGATAGGGAGTCAGCTCATCACTGTAAAGCCTGTCCTCTTAAACCATTTAAATTCTTCCTGGGATCTTATGCAATAGACAGTATTATTTCCACTTTACAGTCAAGGAATCTAGACCCAGAAAGATTAAGTAAATGCCCCAAGGCCAAAGTCCTCCTCTGCAACGGAAGGAGAATTTTAACACACTTCTGTTTGAGAGCAGAGCCCCAGCTCCCAACTGCTACCAAACCCCCTTTTTTATGAGGATGGTATCAATGGCCCCAAGCAGTAAGTGTGAAGGATTTCTGGAAGCCATGATAAAGATTATCACCACTTTCACTAGATCTTTTTTTTTTTCCTTTTTGGCCAGCTCCTCAGTGTGTGGAGCTCCTGGGCCAGGAATCAGATCCAAATTGCCATTGCTACCTAAGCCTCAGCTGTGCTAATATCGGATCCTTAACCCACTGTGTCGGGCCAGAGATGGAACCTGCATTCAAGCGCTCCCAGGATGCCCCCAATCCCTTGCACCACAGCAGGAGCTCCTCACTACCTCTATCTTTAGATTCTTTTTTTCCTTTTAATGGCTGTACTTGCAACATATGGAAGTTCCTGGTCTAGGGGTGGAATCAGAGCTGCAGCTGCCAGCCTACGCCACAGCCACAGCAGATCTGAGCCACATCTACAACCTATGCCACAGCTTTCGGCAACACCGGATCTTTAACCCACTGAGTGGGGCCAGGGATGGAACCCACATCCTCATAGATGTTGGGTCCTTAACCTGCTCAGCCACAATATGAACTCCTAGATTCTTTTCCATCTGACAAAAATAGGGGCCGCCCACACTTAAAAGTATAACACACAAATCTTTATCTTACCTCTTGTATTTGATTTGATGACAACTCTAATCTTTTTAAAGAAGAATTGCCAAGGAAATCAAGTTCTTCACGTGTTAGAGCAGAAATTTTATTATTTGATAATAGAAGCTCTTGGAGATTTTCCAGTTGGAGCTGAGTTCCTAATTTAGTAGATGATAAACCATTATGAGATAGATCTAATTTGATTAAATTCTGAGGGGAAAAAATATGTACATAAGTTACCGTCTTGCCATCAAAACAGTTCTTCTAAATGTACATGAACCTTAGAAATAACAAAAGAGTAAAACATCACATTTCTATTATTTTATAGAAAACTGATAGTAGGAGAAATAACAAATCTTCGTTGTGATTGAAAATAATATTTCCATAAAGATTAAATTTTTACTTCAAAGAATCACCTTATTCCTTTTACCAAAGTAAAAGGTTTTAAGCTTATGTATTCATAGTATAAGGAATATTCATAATAAGCATTTATCTATTTATAATAAGCATTATTTATGATCTAAGAAATATTCAGACTTATAGTGACAAGCAACAGCTTTGAAACAAACAATAGAAAAGATGAAAAAATATTTTAAGAAGTACGAGGAGAATGTTGCTGTTCGTCAAATTTTAAAAAGATTTTTATATTGAACAATATTGGTAGTTATGTAAATTTTGCATCATGGCTGGTATAGAATATTAATTTTCGTTTGTTTTGTCAGTGCTGTGGGATGCTTTATCACGATGTACTACTTTTGAAATGTAAACTTCCATTCAGGTAAAACATAAGGAAAAAGTGATATACGTTAGGGCAAAATCTTATGTAATGTCTATTAAAGAGAGAAAGACTCCTATTTATGCTTTAAAAATAAAAATATTTTGCCAGAAAATAACCAGATTTTAAGGTCTTTGTGTCCAAAGACATTTCATCCACATCAGAATCTAAGACACAAGAAAGAATTTGAAATCCCTAGCTAGCAAGCAATTCATTTTATAAATGTTCTAAGCATATTTAAATTTGTATGTTATTCTTGGTACTTGAGATCAAGGAATGTTGTTTTTTTATAAGTCCACAAAATGAAGAAAGCAAAGAGTTTTGAAAATAGCTTCGATTTAAGAAAAGTGCTCAATAATTGCCTCAGATTTAGAGACAATAGCATATATTTTTCATAGATTTAAAATTCAAAGTACTGGCAAGAAAAACGTGGGGACTCTTAGAAAGGCAATATTGTAGAAGATTTCTTAAATCAAAAGTAGGTAAATTTTAGTTGGACAATTTTCTTTATCATGCATGCATCAACTTGTAGATTTTAAGTCAAATTTTGGACTTGACATTTTTTTCATCACGGCAGGTACTAAATCAGCAGCATTTAGAGTTTATTTGCCATGCTCTTCGTGGATTATTCTTATTCTTCTTAGACCCCTACCTCCTTGTAGCTAAGTTCTGTTTCTAGTGGGAGGAAGCAAGAGAGGCAGACTTCTTTAAGATTCAGATTGAAACTGATTTAAGGGGATGTTTTCTCTTTTGCAAACGTTTCTAATCACAAAGGCTGTACTGGTGTGTGGGGTCCTCCCCTCCTCCCATTTGAGGAGATCAGATTTTTTTATTCTTCACGTTGATACTTAGATATGAAGTCTAAAGGTGAAGAAATGACTGGAAAACAACATCCGATAACATGTCTTTCATTGCATTCATGGAAAAATGTTCATTTCCATCTTACCTTCAGGTTTTTAAAGGGGTTATTTTTAATCTTCTGGATTGAGTTGGACATTAGATGGAGTTCAGTCAAATTCATGCAGAAGATAAAAGTTTTATCAGAAAGCTGGGAGAGCTCATTGTGTTGGAGGCTCAAAATTTCCAACAAAGGGAGACTTTGGCACAATTCTGGCTCCAACTTTGAGATGGAGTTAAATCCTCCATCCAAGACAGTAAGTTGACTGTATATTGTAAAATTGGCAGGTGGTAATCTTCTGAGTTGATTGTGGGTAAGATTCAACACTGTTATGTTTGCTGGGAGGTCGTCGGGTATTTGAGTCAACTTCAGATGACTGCAGTCAGCTATTTCATGTCTAACTGTACATTTGTTGGTAGAAGTTGTGGACAGCATCCAAAAGGGCAACAGTCCCAAAAAGGAGTAGATATGAAAAGGCAAACTCCTGCTCATGATTGTACCTTATAAAATAAAAACATAAAAATTAATGGGCAACACTAATAACATATGCCTTCATATGCACTGGTTTATTCCTTATGAGATACATAACCAAGTGTGACTATGTGTGATCTTGTTACTCACAACTTTTATGATGTTCAACAATGTGTCAACAAGTAATACTTCAAATGGAAATCAGCACAAAAAAGTAACAAATGGAACGTACAAACTCCTTCCTCACTCTTCACCTCTACTCCAGCTGCATTGTTACAGGTAGAAGTCTTGACAGTTTCTCCTTTTAATTCTCATGGTCATTTTCACAAACCCAAATAGCATGCTTATGTTCCTTTCCTTTCTTTTCCTTTCCTTCCCTTCCTTCTCCTTTCCTTCCTTTTTCTCTCTTCTTCCTTCCTTCCTACCTTCCTTTTCTTCCTTCCTTCCCTCCTTCTTCTTCCTTTTTTCTTTTCAGGTAGCATATGGAAGTTCTTGGGCTAAGGGTCTGCACCTACACCACAGCCATAGCAACATCGAATCCAAGCTGCATCTGCGACCTACACCTCAGCTTGTGGCAGCACTGGATCCTTAACCCAGAGTGAGGCCAGGGATTGAACCCACATCCTCATGGAAACTGGTCCAATTCTTAATCCACTGAGCCACCATGGGAACTCCTATGCTTGTGCTCTGTTTCTTCATTTCCTGACTTTAAGTATTTTCTTTCCACTAAAAAGATAAGAAACTTAATCATACTATTTCCTCATCCTCTTCACATTTTTCCTTAGTTTTTTAAATCTTTTTATTTTTTCCATTATAGTTGATTTACAGTACTCTCAATTTCTACTGTACTGCAAAGTGACTCAGTCACACATGTCACACGTTATCCTCCATCATGTTCCATCACAAGTGACTCAGTATAGTTCCCTGCACTATGCAGCAGAATCTCATTGATTATCCACTCCAAATGTAATAGTTTGCTTCAATTAACCCCAGACTTCATGTGTCCTTAGTTATTTTTTATTTCACTTAATCTGTTGCTACATTTCTAACTATAAAGGCTAATCCTAAACCTCTCCTCTCAGTACCGTAAGGGTACTACCTCTATTTACCAACTAACAAGTATATTACAAATAATATAAGGAATATATTACAGTGTCTGCAATACATTCCCCTCACTTGTCTAGGTGACATTTATATCTTCCGGAAGGGCTGTAGCTAGAGAGCAGAAATACTGAGAAGGACTATGCCATTGACAAAACAAATAAGGACTGAAAGACATTCATTTCCAGATCTGAAGCCACACTTCATCCAATGGACAAGATTCACCAAATGCTAGGCAGGGTGACTGAAAAAGGAAAAATACACAGAATCTGATGAAACTTCAGAATTGTGACCATTCACACCTTAAAAAAAAACTTCTTAAAATCTTCTGAGAACATGTGATCAATTACTTCCAAAGGAAAGATCTTGAATGCTGCAGAACCTTTCATCAACAATACATGCAACTAGAAAGCAATTGTGGTAAGCTGTCAAAAATTTCAGGGGGAATAATTTTGAATCCTAAATTTCATATCCCAGCTGAACAATTAAAGATAAGGTGAAAAATTATCTTGAGATATGCACAGACTTAGTAAGTTTGTAACTAGGCAACCTGCGTGAAAAAATTATTCTAGAACGTGCTTCAGTGAAAACAAACAAAAACACAGGGAGAGAATGAAATGAGAGTGAAGAGTTGATGTTGCATGAAACATAAGAGGAACAAAGAAGGCTTAAAAGAGACAAAAAGTAGACTACTCACACATTTCTTTGTTCAAGTGAAAGACACCACTGCGTCATGGTTGGATGTGCTGTCTGGAGCCAGGGTGCTTAGAGTTAATCACATTTACAGTTTGGCTCATACAGTTTGGTTTGTAAGTTCACAGTATTTTTCCCCTAAATGTATGCCGATACAACTATATGCAGACACACACTAACAAACAATCCTATAAAGATGGGAGGCAAATTCCCCAGACCAGTACTGCACAAGGCTCACTTATCCAGATTTGCCGCTGCTCATTTCTGACCTTCCTACACATCTGCACATCTTCCCGCGTCTCCTCTTCCTCCATTTTCCTTTATGAAACCAAAAAAAGCCACTTTCTCACACTTAGGAACACCTGAAGTGTTTTCTCCTTGTCAAGCCCATGACAAGATGCCTCTCCCACCAAGAACGGAGATAAACTCTGTTTGGCCCATAGGATTTTGTATCTTTAAGACAAAGATGGGATTTTTTTTTTTTTTTAAGGCTGTGGCAAATTGACTTCCACCACTTCTCAAACGTGCTTTCCCAGTTACAGAACACGGCAAAGGAAAAAAATAACACTGCATGATTTATCGTGTTAATTAGATGTTGTTACTGTCACCTGTCCTCCCAGTTATGATCATATTTCTCCCCACCTCCCTTTTCTTCTGCTCTCCTTGTTGAATGATTCTGACTAGATCTCAAGTGCCAGATCAAAAAAGAGCAAAGAATGCTAAAACCAACGTGCCTTCTAGCTTTACTGCACATGAGAGAGCCTATCCCAGTGAGAATTAAAATATTTACCTTCATTTACTCTGACGACAGCTGACCATTCCTTTTTTCTTTAGTCCAAATCCAGTCGTTTTCATCTGGGAAGTGCGTGGCAAGTTTGCTGCAATCTTGAAAGTGAAACTAAAGTTAAAAAAAAAAAGAAGCCTTTTTTAGCTGGTACAGTCTAAGAAGGGCAAAGGGAAAAAAAACACCCCATAATCTCAGCTGGAGGTGTTTTACATCGTATCTTTAAAATGAACTGCTTTTCTTCTTCAGGCACAGTCCTTTGGGTTTTATTAAAAGGTCACAGGTTTAGTAACAGAGAAAGCTGAAAGGATTAAGACCTCACCCTTTGATGTGGGCCGGGCTAACACTCTGGAGGTTAATGAATATCTGAGAGTAATTCCTCTATTTTTTTTTTTTTAACCGAAGTCTGATGTGTGACTGTCAGAATCTAGTAGAGTGTGGTCAATGGAACAGAAAAAAAAAAACAAAACCTCAATTCCTTATCAAAGCTAAGAACTTTCACTTCTCTTATCTTACTCTATCTTCTTAGCAACCTTGTGAAGACAAAAAATGTAGAAATCGACCTTCCCTTTTTTTTTCTTTTTTAGGGCCGTACTGTGGCATGGGCATGTGGAAGTTCCTGGGCTAGGGGGTCGAACTGGAGCTGCAGCTGCTGGCATACACCACAGCTCACTGCAACGCCAGATCCTTAACCCACTGAGGAGGCCAGGGATCAAACCCGTGTCCTCATGGATCCCAGTCAGGTTCGTTACTGCTGAGTCATGATGGGAATTCCAGAAATTAAACTTCTGATCAAAGAAGAGACCAAGTTTCAGGGTTCCTATAGTGGCTCAGTGGTAACGAACCTGACTAGAATTCATGAGGATTCAGCTTCGATCCCTGGCCTCGCTCAGTGGGTTAAAGATCCAGTATTGCTGTGAGCAGACATGGCTCAGATCTCATATTGCTGTGGCTGTGGTGTAGGCTGAAAGCCTTAGCTCCAATTCGACCCCTAGCCTGGGAATTTCCATTAGTCCCAGATGTGGCCCTTAAAAAAAAACCAAACCCAAAACCCCACTTTTTTTTCATGAAGAGGTACAAACTTCCAGCTACAAAATAAATATACTGCATAGGGAGTATAGTCAATAGCATTGGAAATTTGCATGGTCACAGATGCTAACTAGACTTACTGTGGTGATCACTTCATGATTCATATAAATACCAAATCACCATGTTGTACACATGAAACTAATATAATATGGTATGTTAATTCTGATTCCCAAAAAACCTTGCCATGGGTTTATAATGTGATAAGTATATAATGGACTTAGACAACCAGTTACATTGACCTTAGAGCATTAGATAGACAGCAATTTTTTTTTCTTTTTTGAGCTCTACCTACAGCATATGGAAGTTCCCAGGAAGCTCCCAGGCCAGGGATCGAACCTGAGTCACTGCAGTGACAAAGATGGATCCTAATCCCTGAAGCCACCAGGGAACTCCAGATAGATAGTCATTTTGAATTGCTCACTGGTCTCCCTTCACAGCCACCATTCAGAAAGGACACAGTCCTGCTCTGTCGTGTCTGAAATTCTAGAAGGCATTTCTTTTTCTTTTTTTGAAATCTTTCTCTAAAGTAAAGGTACAATCCCCCTTACACATGTCACTTCTATTTCAGCTCACTGGGCTTCAGCTGGTTGAAGCTAAGTTGCCCACCACACAACAAACTCAGCAAGAACCTAATGAGAGAGGAAATAACACTGTCCCTCCTGTTACTCTCACTCATGTCTACTAAGCAGGACTGAACTTGAACTTCCCCTCTGAAAAAGAAAGCCATATTTGATGCATAGAGCTTCTAGCTCAACTTGAACTTCTACTTAGTTTTTATTCTTTTAATTTCTATTTTTGTAATTGTACATGGTGATTGAAAAATGGTGATCTCTTCCAGCTCTTACAAATCTGTGAGGTGGATTTGAGTGAATGGGGTCTCACTCTCTTTCACCGACAGTCTCATGATATGTTGAAGGGTTCTTCAAACTCTATGTCTTAAACTTTTTTATGTTATTATTTTTTAAATTAAGATATAGTTGATTTACAACGTGACAATTTCAGCTGTACAGCAAAGTGACCCAGTCATACAAACATGACCATTCTTTTTCTCATACTGCCTTCCATCATGTTCCATCCCCAGAGATTGGACATAATTCCCTGTGCTGCACGGTAGGACCTCACTGCTTATCCATTCTAAATATAACAGTTTGCCACCAACCCCAAACTCCCTGTCCATCCCACTCTCTCCCTCCTTAATTTGATATTCATTTATTAATATAAAAAATAAACTTCTAGACCCAACTTCATGTTCATCCTATATTATAAATACCCTACTTAAATACGAACAGATGGATGTCTACTGGGCAGCCAATGAATGGAGTCATAAATGTCAGACAAGACCATTAAACAATCACACTTAATACAAGGAAGTTCAAAGTATCAAAAACAACTAACGATTTACTGCAATCATACTGAACTGATCATTGGTGAGAGTTAATGTTCATGCAGATTGAATTCCACTTTATTACACAAACTTTAAATCAACATGGAATATATAAGAGAGTCCGCCATTGAGAAGGATAGGTAGTTGCTTTTGAATATGCTTCTTGTTTTTCTCCTAAGAGGAAGCTGTATCTGTGTCTGGGACGATTTATGCTAAGAATATAAGAGAACTAGTCCTTTAAAAATGAGAAGTAGAAGTGGAAGGTGAGGAGGGGGAGGTTTACTGTGCTTAAGGTTTGGAAATAAAGTACATAAACCTAATGACATTCAGAAAGCTGCAATCAAAGGTTTACAGTCTGCATAAAAGACAAACCCTATTCTTTACCTAGAAATAGGCCTATATAAGAGCTGAATGTACACTTTAACATCATCAAAAGAAAGGGTAACCTTTCTGTTTGAATTGCTGGTGCAACAGTGGCCTGGAGTGTGAGTGCCTCATAGGGAGGTGAGTGAGCAGCTCCTCAAGAAGCACAGCTGACTGGCTCCCAGCCAGGGCTTCAAAACTGCATCAAGAAAGCTTTACAAAAACCCTCTATTACCACTGACCCTTTTCGTTTTCAGTTCAGTTTTTTGGGGGGATATTTGAGGGCCTTAAATAATAGAGGAGACTTCTAGAGATAGGGCATATGTTGTCCTAAACAGCACAGAAGACAATTTGTCATGAGAATAGAAAGGACGAAAAGAAGTATGCGGAGTCTTGGTGGGGAGCCCATAACCAAGTTCCTCATTTATATGGTATCAGCCAAGAAAACAGATCTGAAATTTCTGGGGTGTCTAAAAATATCTTGGTGGAGTTGAAAAGTGAGTTAAAATACGAGTTGTCTGTTTGTGACAATAGGATCTCGGTGTATTTCTTGGTTCATGGGGGGAGGTGTAGCAGTTACCTTGCTGGAAGGTATACATTAATCATTTAGGAAGGGATATATAAAGGTTAATGATATTTGTTTGTAACCAAAGGGAAAGGGTGATTGTGAAGGTCATGGTCAGAATGCAGAGTGGGAGGTCATGGTAGAAAGCTGTAAGAGAAGGCACTGGAAATTGGGAGGCCCTCTCCACTGGGAACTGAGGGGTAGACTAATAATTGTCATTTATTTTTAGAATGGCACAGATGATAGTAGCCTCTCCAAGATTCCCCTTGGAGCTTGGACATGGGAGTTTAGGATTTAGGCACAGAGCAAGGTATATAGGTGTATACCAGGATCACAGAGTAAGCAGACTAAGCTCAGGAAGTGTAACTGCCTTTCTAATATCAAAAGGGGGTTCCCATTGTGGTTCAGCAGGTTAAGAATCTGATTAGTATCCATGAGGATGCGGGTTCCCTTCCTGGCCTCACTCAGTGGGTTAAGGATCTTTTGTTAGCACAAGCAGCAGCACAGGTCGCAGATGCAGCTCGGATCTGGTGTGGTTGTGGCTGTGGTGTAGGCCAGCACCTGCAACTCCAATTTGACCCCTAGCCTGGGAAATTCCATATGCTGTAGGGGCGGCTCTAGAAAGAAAGAAAGAAGGAAAGAAAGAGAGAAAGAGAGAAAAGGAAAGAAAAAAGAAAGAAAGAAGGAAAGAAAGAGAGAAAGAAAAGGAAAAGAAAAAAGATATAGAAGAAGAAAGAAGAAAAAAAGGAAGAAAAGTAATCGATACCCCATATCCAGTTTGTCGGCACCTTAGACAGGTAGACATGGCAATGGTGTGTGAGTTGAGGGTGAAGTTCTATCTGACATTGGGAGTAATCATTTAACAGCGAGCCCCTGAGCCAGGGCAATGTTGTCTGGGATGCTGCTTCCATGATCCAAACATAATGGGAAGCTGGGTGTGGAGGGTCATAGGCTCAGAGTCTCTGAGAACTTCTATGTACAGAGGAACCCAGCACGTGGACAAGTTTTGCTCTGGTGACCTATAGTGTGGAGCAAAGAAGGGCAGTTTCTAGACCATGGTCTAGAGACTCCAAGAGGAATGGGACGAGACCGCCAATACTGTCAGAGTGAACGAGTCGCTGAGGGCACTAATTTTGTGCCTCTGCAACAAAGGTGCCGATTGACTTTAATTTGAATGTGTTCCAGAGATTTTTGTTAGGGGGCTTCATTTAATGTGTGCTGATACATAGGTAGCAGCATCAGTGAGACTGAGTAAAACTGGTTAAAAACAGAAAAAAGGAATATGTTGATTCCGGAACCCAAAAACTACTAAAAGATACTGGATTTGTGGGCTTGTATGCCCTTAGGAGGGGGTCAGGTAAATCTCCTCTGAGAAGGACATCATCAACATGTCATTCTTGTGCTCCTGGACAAAGACAGATGCAAGATCTTGTCTTCACAGCTGGTATGTGATGGCCAAACCATGGAGGTACCACATGGGTAGTCAGAAAAGGATGCATTGTGTCTCCCTGGAGATGAAGGCAAACTCTAGCTGAGATACTGTTGAAATAGTCACCGAGTGGAACATTAGCCAAATCTGTAACAGCAAATATCCCCTGGCTGCGGATGGAATGCAGAGTTTGTAATAATACTGGGTATTTGGTACGGGGCATTTAATAGATGGACCATAGCATTAAGGTTGAACTAAACCACCGTGAGAAATCATTTATTCTTTCCAGGTTTAAGAACTCTAAAAAGTTGTAAATCCACTGTACTTTAATTAAAAAAAATTTTTTTTAAAGAACACTTAAAAAATGTAGAAGCAGGGAGAACAATCACCCACCCATCAATTAGGTCTTACCTAATACATCTCAACCCTCGAAGGTCCTGTTTTAATTTGCATTGGGTATATTAACTATCTTAATGATTTGTAAGTGCCAAAAACTTAATTTGATTTCAATGTTTCACGCATTGTGCTAAGTGTCTATGACACCACGGAATGTTTTAGGGAAAAGGGTTCTATGGTCTTTAGGAAATTTAGGCAAGGCATAATTATTTTTTCTCTATTTTATATTTAGCTATTTTCCTGAGATTATAAAGGTTACCATCCTTAAATATAGTGAGACGCCCAGATGAGGCCAATAATTATAACTTGAGCCCCATATTGATTAAGTCTATGAAGCTTTATCAATTGGTGTACTTTTGCACATATTTAAGTTAATTTAGAACCTTTGTTGCAGAGGCACAAAATTAGTTGGCAAAGTATCAGAGGGTAAGGATAAGCTATCAGCATCCATAAGCCCAGCATCATGTCAGCATCGGTGCTGGAGAAATTAGAGGACTGTAACATTTGACAAATCTAAGTAGCTTTCGGGTTTTGAATGAGTAAATTTATATTCAGACAGATCCCTAAAATTCTCCCTTATATAAACCCAGGATCACTTAAAAAGTAAACTTTTCTTTGTTTTACTGATGACTTGAACTCAGCAATGACTTTATCCTTAAAGTATGAGAAAAATCAACTATAAATTTCTAGAAGAGGAAGATGAGATCTTTAGCATTTCCTTGCCATAACAGTTCTATCAAGCTTGACTAATTTAGCAATAAAACACACTTTAGTCCTAAATCAAACTACTTTAGGATGCTTTGGAGACCTAAAAAATGCTACTTTGGCCCAACACTCTTGTATGTCCATTCACAGAGAAAATGTTTCTTTTTTTGATCCCGACTTGAAGGGTTTAATGACCCAGAGCATTATGGGATGGTATGTCCTTGTATAGAACAAAATTCTCAGTAGGAATGTAATTCACTCAAGACAGTTTAAAGAGTGTTCTGAACAAATCAAATGCTACTTGAGAGAATATTTCTCCTATTTTCTGCTTTTGGAAAGCTCTTGACAAGTCCTAGCAGGAGGTGTAAGACCCTTAGGAATGAGCTAATTTGCTAAGCAAGGAGAGAATTTGACAATCTTCCCTTTTGTGCTGAGACTGCAAATCTGCTGCTGCTTAATTAAGTCGGTGAGCCAAAGTTTCTGGAGAAAAGACTTATTTGTAAAGTATCTGCTTCTCAGATGATTGGCACGTGGGTAATGTTGGCTCCTGGTACCACCAGCCACTCAGATGGGAAGACCTGCACCTTAGCATTTGCAAATACTGTTTGAAGTTCTGAAATTCCTCTTCCTTCACCTCGCAATTTGGGTATGGTCCAAGTTTTCAATGATAATTTCAGCCATGTTGTACTTTTCCCACCATCAAACAAATTACTTCTGGATATAGTTTTAAACTAGTCTAATGAAAATGATAGGAAACAGATTAAGAAAATAGGAGACAGATAAAGAGGAAGTTGAGCTTTCAGATTTATACTTAGTCATGTCATTTCTCACAAAAAGAGACAGCACAGCACAGCTGCAGTGAGCAGAGTTTTATAATCAGAAAGACTGAGGTTCACATAATAGTTCTGTCAGTTAATGACTATGTGTGACCTTGGGTGGCCTCAGTTTCTATGCCTGGATAACGGCTATAGTGACACTTAACTTAGAGAACCATTTTGAGGATTAAATGAAATAGTGTATTACATGAAAATATTAAATAGTGTATTAAAATATTAAATAGTATATTAAATGAAATAGTGTATTAAATGAAATAATGTCTGGTATATAGTAAATATTCAACTAATGGTCATTACTGCTAGTATCTTTTGATAATTTTATTTTCCTATTTAATGCATTTTTATCAATATGATGATTACAATTAAATAGCCTTATGACCCTGCATTTTACTTATTTTTTACCAGATATGGTTATACAGATATTATATGCTCTATCCCCACTTTTCTTTCTTTCCTTCCTTCTAGAATTATACATACATACAGTCTATGATGTAATTGATGCAATTACCAAAAAAGCTGATGTTGAGGTTAATCTGTAGAGATTACATTTTTAGGCCATGTTTCTTATTGAACTGTGAGCTAGAGTCTTATACTTGAATTTACAAGTCGGTAACTGGATCACGGATTACTGCCTCTCTTTAGATCTGAGGATTTCCTCAGAGACCTTGGAGGAAATTCATCTGGTGCTCTGAATGCATAATCTTCTGCTTTGGAACACTGCACGGGGTTATACAACAGAAGAGGCTCATTTTACCCTGTCCCTCCTTCAACTTCCGGTTACGCGGTTGTGTAACCCTGCAGTTCCTCTGGGTTGCGAGAGGTGTCATTTCAAGATGCAACGCTAGATGGAGCAAATAGATCATTTTTTCCATTTCCGTCCTGAAAGTCTAAATACTGTCAAAATTAAATGTCATTTTAAAATTAGGTGACTAGCTAGGCTAGTCAGAGATTAGAGTAATTAGACACTTGAGTCTGTCCTTTGTTCCTCCCTTGCCTCTTCTGTCCTCTCATTTTCCTTGTCTGGACCTGCAGTAGCCTTGAGATTTGGGGGTCCCTGGCAGTGATAGAAAAAGGAGAAGGTTTTCCCAATGGTTGTCTAGGTATAAGTAAAAGATCCACAGGGCCGATCTTCTGTGTCTATGGAAACCCAGGGGACTGTTTTACATCCAAATGTTGGGTTACTTGTCTTCTAGATTCTGGAACCTGGTATGTTGAGCTTGGGGCCAGTCTCTGTCCTCAGTGTCCTTCCCGTCCCCCTTCAGCGGGTCAAGCTCAGCAGTGAGCCTACCTGTTTCAGGTGTTCCTCCCTACCATTATTTCCCAGGCTTCCCTGTACATGGCTCGTTTCTTTCTATACCTTCATCTCTCACACCTTCACCCCTGCCTAGAAGAGCACAACTTTTCATCAGTTCCCTCCTGAATCAGATTATTCTACCGTCGCTTTCCCAATTTAGAGAGCTTATGATTCTTGGTCAAGACCAGTTTAATCCTTTGTTATTCTTCCCTTCTGTTCCCTGTATTTCATCTCTCACACAACCTTCTACAAAGTTTATTCTAAATAAGCACCTGTTGGGGTTCCCGTTATGGCTCAGCAGTAATGAACCTGAGTAGTATCCATGAGGACGAGGGTTTGATCCCTGGCCCTGCTCAGTGGGTTAAGGATCCCGATGTTGCCATGAGCTGTGGTATAGACCCCTAGCCTAGGAACTTCCATATGCCAAGATTATGGCCCTAAAAAGACAAAAAGAAAAAAAGAAAAAAAAGTACTTTCTCAGGCAATGAAGGCATTGCTAGGTGGATGAAGGCCTAGCTCCTTTGACCTCATCCATCTCTAACACTTGCTTTCCTGTTCTCTTCCCCACCTCCCCACCGACCCAACCCTCTAATTCCCACTCTGTTTACTTGCTCTGATCATTTAATTGTCCTTTGCCAGTAACTGAATTTAGGGCCCTCGTTCAAATTCCTCCCTTTCAAGTTAATTCATTCATGTAATCTTTCCTGCAGCTCCCCCACTACTTCCCTGCTGTGTCATTTTAATTGCTAGTGTTTTGGTATTTTGTTTTCCACATTTATCTCTGGCTTACGTGCTTTAGAGTTCTGCTCACTAAAATAGATTGACTGAGATATTTATTGAAATGGCAGATTTGGATTCACCTCAGCTTGCAAATGAAATCTGAATCTGAGTAGTAAGGTGGTAAAAATAAAACTGAAATTGGTAACTTGGATCCTTAGGGAGTAACAGGTAAACATAGGAATCAAATTAGCTTAATTCTTCAGAGGATAGTCTGTGAGTCAGATTTTTTGTTTTTGGCCTTGCCTTTGACATGTGGAAGTTTCTGGGCCAGGGATGGGACCCTAGTCACAGGTGTGACAACACCAGATCCTTAACCCACTGATCCACCAGGGAACTCCAACAGTCTTAAAGGCAAATAAACATATTACAGAGTTGAAACTGCTGCTCACCTCCACCTGGGCAATTCCCAGCCTTTACCAACAGATAACTGATTTTCCACAAGGTCAAGACTGTTGAAAAACAATTTTTCTACCTGTTTCCCATTATTTATATTAAACGTCAGGAGCAAAATTTCTCCCAGCATGTGCCAGCCCATTAACATAGCCACTGAGTATGTACATAAGCTTATTTACTACTTCATGTTTAAAACAAAGAATGCCTGAGATCTTGACTGGTAATTGTCTATTTAAGAATTATTTATCAAAAAGCTGATATGTATAAAAGCAACATTTTTTTTCACAGCATAAAGTGTTTCATAACAGTTTAATTTGACTTGTGATAACATGAATGGGTAAGATGTTTAGATGTGAATTCAGAAAAAATCGCTGGAAGTTTTTTTTTTTAAGAATGATCCTAGGAGTTCCCGTCGTGGCTCAGTGCTTAACGAATCCGACTAAGAACCATGAGGTTGCGGGTTCGATCCCTGGCCTTGCTCAGTGGGTTAAGGATTCAGCGTTGCCGTGAGCTGTGGCGTAGGTTGCAGACGCGGCTTGGATCCCGTGTTGCTGTGGCTGTGGCGAAGGCCGGCAGCTACAGCTCCTGTTAGACCCCTAGCCTGGGAACCTCCACATGCTGCGGGTGCGGCCCTAGATAAGGCAAAAAGACAAAAAAAAAAAGAATGATCCTACATCTTCAGAAGTATTTCCCTACCTCTAGGGGTAGGAAGTGAGAACGGGATGAGCCGCAATATTATAGCAGAGGACTGGGAACCCATATGTGCATCAAGAATTATCTGCCCACCGAATAAATAATAACTCGTATGGTGAATGATCAGGCCACTCAGGATGGCTATTCTCTTGCCCTCTGTACATTCCTTGCTCAACTAGTCCCAGCCTTACCTACACTCCACTCACTTGACTGACCTTCCCGCTTAATCACAGAGCCTAATCAGTAGATGCCTACATACTTGCCCCCGACCCAGCTGGTGATTGCTCTAATCTTTAGATCAGAACTATTTCCACTACGATAGATTATCAAAGGGGCAGTGAGGGGTGTGCTCCTCAGCTGGTTTCACTTCCCTTTACAGCTGGTACTCCCCCTCACGCTTCCCCACCCTCTAATCTATCAGACCACTGATCGGCTGTCACCGACCCTAGGCTCTTTCTTCAGTCTTGAGCTGGGCAGGGACAGAGCTTGCAGGGCTGCAGCGAGCAGCCCAATATATGCACAGAGCAATCTTCACGTATATAGGTACTGTACTAATGAATGAAATAAAATTTATTTAAAAGAAACAAGTTTGGGGGTGGTCTATTTGGTTGGTTGGTTTTTGCCCATGTAAGTCCAATTTCCTCTGCTTTCTTCATTACATACTTATGTTCTTTAGAGGTACTAGAAATTTTGCTTTAGGTAGTTGGCTTAATTTCCCTCAGAGTGTGTTAACGAACTTTTTGGATTATCTGCTCTTGTTTTCTTGAGCATTTTGTAGTCTTCATAGCCGTCTGCAGTTCACAGCAAAAAAGCCCATTATGAGCTGAATGCTGATTGTTCTATTGGTCAAAATAAGCCTGGGGATTCTCAAAAAACAGAAACCGAAGTTGACGAGCTGCTCTTCCAAAGCAAAGTCAGTCAGATGCTAAAAATGATTAAAGAAGACAGTTTAGATGGTAGAAACACACTTTTAACACTTCATGAAATGGGCAGTCTCTGTTCTTAAGTGTCCAGAGATCTGTAAAGTGTGGTGGAAGACAGGACGCTTTTATAACTTAAAGAATAAGGAACATGGAAGTGAGAATAGAAAATAAATAAGGAATAAGAAGTAAGAATAGAGCCCAGAGTTGGCTTTGGGGGTTGGCTGACTGGATATACTGCATTTCCAGTCAAGGGCAACTTCTGCAGGGAGCACACAAGTTATGCATGTTTCCATTTGCTGATATGACACCCCAGGCAGGAGTGGCTACGCCTTGGGCCTGGAAATTAATTTCAACATAAATCATGGCTGAAAATAACTCAAGATGCTGAAATGACCTGTGCTTGACTGGAGCTCAAGTTGACAAAAAGTTCTGCTTCTTTGTGGCGGATTATGGGTTAGGGAGAAATTGATGTGACTAATTTTTTTTTTTTTAAGTTTCTTTCCTCAGTGCCTTGTGGCCAAAAGAAAGGATCTGGTCATCAAATGACTTCAGGTGTCCTTTCATGGTCTCCTTTTGCCTCTCGCAGGACTATTCATCAGCAAAGTACACCTGCAGTCACTGGCTAAGTTGAACGGTGGGAGTAGGCAGGAAAATTATCCACATTGCACTCAGGTGGGTCAAGAAAAGGTAGTGTCTCAGTTTCTCTATAACTGATCACATCTCACTCATGATGGTCGACCTGCTGGGGGTGGTGCTGATGGGGCAGGAAGGTGACTCAAGATGTAGTTCCATCTGATTCTTAAATTTAAAACCACCCTTCAGTGGATGCTCAGTTTCCTAGATTGCCTCCCTCCTCCTCCCCCTCCTCTTCTTCCTCTACTTCTCCTTTCCCTTCTCCTCCTCCTCCTCCTTCTTCTCTGGACACCAAGGGAACAGATCCCCTCCCTCAAAACTCCCTACATCCACCACATCCTCCTAGTAGATCAGGATGGGTCTCCTGACCATGCCCTCCTTGGCACAAGGTAACTCTGGCACACTAGGGCAGAAGCTCTGTGATCCCAGCATCTTTTTTTTTTCTTTTTATGACTGTGTCTGAGGCATATAGAAGTTCCCTGGCCAGGGACTGAATTGGAGCTGCAGCTGCAACCGACACTGCTGCTTGTGGCAATGCTAGATCCTTAACCTACTGAGCCAGGCCAGGGATCAAACTTGCATCCTCACAGACAAGGTTGTGTCCTTAACCTGCTGAGCCACAACAGGAACTCCCCAGCATCTTTATATGCTTAAGAGAGTCATGAAATTCTGTCTTTCTTTCCCTCCCTCTCTCTTCATTTCTCTCCATCTCCTGTCTCTCTTACTCTCTCTGGTTCACTCTTTTTCCTTTCTCATTCTCTTCTCTCCAAAGTCTAGCCTTTAGTCTTACTGTCCTGCTGCCCAGAGCAACCAAATTCCAGTTCTACTGTTAAACACATTGCTGCAGGCAGGGATCCACTTTTCCCTTAAAGCACTGAAATCTGTCACCTTGAAGGCTGGGATGCCCAGCCACTGAGATTCACCAGAAATGGAAATAATGTCTGAAAGGAAATTCTGTGGAAAATACATTTCTTTCCTTTTTTTTTTGTCTTTTGTCTTTTTAGGGCCGCACTCACAGCATATGGAGGCGCTAGGGGTCCAATGGGAGTTGTAGCCGCCAGCCTACCCCACAGCCACAGCAATGCAGGATCCAAGCCACGACTGCGAGCTACACCACAGCTCACGGCAACGCCAGATCCTTAACCCACTGAGCAAGGCCAGGGATCGAACCCTCATCCTCATGGATACTAGTCAGGTTCAATAAGCACTGAGCCATGACGGGAACTCCAGAAAATACATTTCAAAAGTCACCATGCTCATTTCGAACCATCCTTCATATGAAGGAAGATGAGTGTAAGGAACTGTCTTTTCATGAACATCATCCTATTTCCTATGGGGGAAAATGAGTTCATAAGGATTGTCAAATTGGCCAAATGACACAACTTTAGGAAGGAAGATCATAGAGAAGAATTTCCACTGGAAAAAGAAAACTCATGCAGAAAGGTGATGGTTATCAAGAAGCTAGGGGCAGTTTTATTAACTTGCTGCACACTTGCCTGCCTGTTCACTGCTATCTGTCCTTTGCAATATGGAAGTCTGACAAATCTACAGCTTGACAGGAGTGTGTCTCCAGGCAAAGTCCAGGTTCCTCTGAGGCAGGAGAACTTCTCCCCTTCTCCCTGGGGAGATGGATAGAGCAAAGCATGCCTCCTCTTTATTCTCCACCAGCAGCCTCAGGGGGAGGGCCTGGCCCAGAGCCCCTGCCCGAACCTTCAGTGTGAGGCTGGGAGACTGGGTCCTGCTGACCTTGTGACTGACCTTGATTTTGGTTCCTTCCCGATGAAAGAAAATGGAAGGCAAGTGAGGGCTCCTGAGCTAAGCGGTGGGTGACATCAGTGGAACTAGGAAGCTGAAGACACAGACGGAACATGAAATTCTTCTCATGCTAACACCCAGGAAAATCCCCCAATGCCTGGAAACTCACATACCTTCTTTTCTTATTAGTCTCCCTTTCTGGCTATTATTCAAGGACTGTGAATCCCTTCTCAGGCTTTTAGCCTCTTTTAAGCTGTAGAAAAAGAATGAAAAAAATGCACCCTAAGACCTAGGATTTCTTTTGCTTCCTTTTCTGTTCCTGGTGAGTGGGTCTGAAAAGCAAGCTGGCGCGGGCTCCAGTAACTTGGGTAAATGCCCGGTGGAGACACTGCAGCAGCGTCTGCGGGCGGCCAGGCTTTTCCAAACATGGTCCTAGCTGCTGGCCTGCACTTTTAGGGCAGTGACCTGCCCATGACACGTGGTGCTCTCCCACCTGCAGAGAGCGAGGCTCGAGCCATTTCAAATATGGCTTTTCTACCCCCTGGTGGGGGGGAGGGGTGTCACACACCCTGTAATCGTTCTCTGAGCAAAATCGCTACACTGAAAGCACAGTAAGAAGGACACGAGTCATCTCAGTCTTCTCCTTGTACTTTCTTCCTGGGGAATCTCTGAAAGGGGAGTGTAAGGGAAAGGCACGGAGCAGGGTAGTTACATAGGCAGTTGTGGAAGTCCCTGTAGGGGACCACAGATAGAGAAGGAAATCTTGGGAACTTTGGGAAACCACCGTAAGCTAATAATTGCTCAAGAAAGCCACCAGAACGAAGGCTTTCTTAACTATAAAACCGTGAGATATGCCTCTGGTCGTTAAGTGAAAGATAAAATGAGGTCTGCCTTCAAGTTCAGCAAGACAATGACTCTTAGGACCAAGGGCAGGAGTTTAAGGACCGCCCTTCTGCTAATTTGAATAAGCACCAGGACAGCCCTAGTTTGAACTCAAAGGGTCAAATACTGGCTTACTGGATATGAAGGAGGGGCTAGTGACCCCACCCCCACCCCACCCCAACTTCCCTGGATTACAAAACTGTAGCCCACCTGACTCTGGGGGCAGAGCCTTCCTGCCTGCCCGCTTGCATCTCTCACATGGGTCTTATCTTAATAAATCTATTTCTTGGCTATCGCTTTGTCTCTCATTGAATTCTTTCTGCACTGAGGCACAAAGAACCTGAACCTCAGTAAGTCCAGACACCAGGTGAGTGATTCTAATTTAAAAACCGTGGGTTCAAGTCCCGATCTGGGTTCTGGCTAGGTTCAAGTCATAGTGTTTTCAGTTTTGTAAGTGTTGTGCCTCTAATTATAAGTATTTTTTCCATGGAAAGGGTCATCATTTGCTTTTATTTAATTCCCAAAGGGTCTGCTGATTTTTCTCCAGTACTGACTGAAGACCAGCTACATACTAGGCATTGCGGTTTATCATGAGCAAACAGCTGTAACAGGGGGACAGGGTTCCCTCGGGAGTGGAACTTGTAAGTGATGAGGTAGAAGGAGGCGCTGAGTAAATAAAAGGAAATAGCCATGTGTATTTTATTTTGTTCTGCAGGCACTTGCACCAAAGGAAATAAACAGGGTGATGGAAATGTGTCTAGCTGGTTGGCAGGTACAATAAATATTATAGACTGTTTTTTGTGACTCTTATTCCAACCCACATATAGGATCCCTTCCAGAACTATAGCTAAAAATGCCTCTTTGAACTGTAGCAGCAGAAAAGCCAAAAAATAAAAAATAAAAAATTCAAGTGACCCTCCCCAGACTCCCTCGTAGCTAGGGTCTGTCTGTGGCCCCATGGAGGCAATGATGGCATCAGGTTGTGGGCACTTGTGAAAAGATGGGGTTGGTAGCCAGTCTGGTGGCAGAAGCAGTAGACACATCCAGATCGCTTGACCTGAAGCTCATTGCCTGATCTCCACACTGTAGGTGCCCAGAGGCAAGTGGTGGGCATTGAGATTAATATAGAGACATAGCTGTGCTGTGTCGTCTCTCCCAGCTGCTCTCCTGACTACAAAGCTTCTGACACCTTGGCATGAGAGACATTTCTGTCTCTTGTCCCCTGGCAACCGCCCCATGGTAACCACCCCAAAGCAACCACCCCGTGGTAACCATCCCAAGGCAACCACCTTATGGTACCACCCCAGGGCAACCACCCCATGGTAACCACTCCAAGGTAAGCACCCCACGGTAACCACCTCAAGGTAATGCCTTTCTTTTTTTAAATTGAGTTATAATTAACACACAATATTATGTTGGTTTCAGGTCTACAGCCTAGAGATCACCACAATAAGTCTAGTTACCATCTGTCACCATGCAAAGTTGTTCAATACTATTGACCATATTCCCTGTGCTGTACAGTACATCGCCATGATTTTTATAGCTGGAAGTTTGTACCTCTTAATCTCCTTAAGCTATTTCCTACCATTTCCACCCCCATACCCTCCCCTTTGGCAACCACCTGTTTGCTCTCTGTATGTATGGGTCTGTTTCTGTTTCATTTTGTGTGTTTGTTTATTTCATTTTTTTGATTCCACATATAAGTGAAATCACACAACATTTATTTTTCTCTGTCTGACATATTTCACTTAGCATAATACCTTCCAGGTTCCATTCACGTTGCCACAAATAGCAAGATTTACAGTTCAACGTCAAACACAAAACCAAAACAACTCGACAAAAAATGGATGGAGGATCTGAACAGAGTTTTTCCCCAAAGAAGACAAATCACTGACCAGCAAGCACACGAGAAGGTGCCCAACATCCTTAATCATCAGGCAAACACAAATCAAAATCAGAATGAGATACCACCTCGCACCTGTCAGAATCGCCATCATCAGAAGATGAGAGATAACAAGTGTTGGCGAAGACGTGGGGAAAAGGGAACCCTTGTACACTATTAGTGGGAAAGTAAATTGGGGCAGCCACTATGGAAAACAACATGTAGATTCCTCAAAATACAAAAGATAGAACTCCCATAAGATCCAGGATTTATTTATCCAAGGAGTATTTATCAGAGGCAAACAAACACTAATTTGAAAAGATACGTGCATTCCCTATGTTCGCTGCAGCATTATTTACGATAGGCAAGGTAGGAAGCCACCTGAGAGCCCATCAAGAGATGATGAATAAGGAAGACATGGAATAGCACTCAGCTATCAAAAGATCATTCCTCTGTGCCCAGAGCATCCTCTGCACCTGATCCTTCCCAGCCAGAGCTCTGGGCGGGGACTGTTTCCTGCTCTGCCCCCGGTCCTCTCACAGGCCCGCAGTGAAGTGCAGCAGGGAAAGGAGCCTGGGCACCTGCTCCCTGTATCTGAGGCTCCCATGATTCCAAGTTGTCTCACTAGCCTGCCCTTGGCCTTTAAGAATTTGTGAAAACTAACTGTTTTCTTCCAACCTGCTCTCATGGCAGCTCCATCCTCCTCCCAGGCTCTGCCGGAGTGAAGGGGCCTTGTCACCCATTTCCCCTCACTGGCCTTGTCATTCTTCAGAACTCAGTTCTCGTGGTTGCTTGCTTTCTTTTTTAAAAATTAAAAAACATTTAATTGAAATATAGTTCATTTACAATGTTGTGTCCATTTCAGATGTACAGCAAAGTGATTTAGTTCTACATACATACATATCTATTCCTTCAGATTCTTTTCCTGTATAGGTTATACAAAATATTAAGTATAGCTTCTTATGTTATACAGTAGATCTTCGTTGGTTATTTATTTTTTTATTTTATTAATTTTATTTTATATTGGAGTACAGTTGATTTACAACGTTGTGTCACTTGGCTACTTTCTGATTGCTCAAGAATGTTATCATTCTGTAGATTAGCTGGCTTCTTCTCATTGCTGAAGTGGGGGTGACATCTTCTTGAGGCTATCCACATCCTAAGTGGAAGCAGAATTCTCTGATTCTGGAGTTCCCATTGTGGTTCAGTGGGTTAAGGACCCGACGTAGTAGTCTCCTTGAGGATGTGGGTTCAATCCCTGGCCTCGCTCAGTGGGTTAAGGATTCAGCATTGCTGCAAACTGAGGCATAGCTCACAGATGTGGCTCAGATCTGGTGTTTCTGTGGTTATGGCAGAGGCTGGCAGCTGCAGCTCCAACCCAACCCCTAGCCTGGGAACTTCCATACTCTTTGGGTTTGGCTGTGAAAAGGAAAAAAAAAAAAAAGGCGACTCTTTAATTCTGTTTAGAGACCCAGCATTGAGGGTCTGGAGTGTGCTTCTCTTCCCAGTAAGAGGTCAAGGCACCTGTGCTGCTGAGAAGCTTCCTGCATGAAACATCTGTTAACTCACCGGGCATTTATTAAGCACCTACTACTCGCACATCACCATATAAAGAGCTGAGGGTAAAAAGATGAATAAGGCACAGTCTGCCCTGCAGTTCCTCACAATCCAAAGGGAGTGAATGCACATAAACAAATGTTATAAAGCAGAGTGATGACTTCCATAATAGGAGTGGAACAAAACACTGCGGGAACACAGGCTCAAGTAAATAGGACACGGGGCACTAAGGACATATAATTATTTGAATTATTTCTGAAATTTTGAGCAAGAGTTTTCTAGACAGAAAAGGTGAGTTGTCATCCACAGAAAAGGGTTCCTTCCATTCACTGTTCACGAATAAGGAAACAGAATTCTTACTTGTATTCTTACTCCGGGGTTAGACCGGATCAGAATCCTCTTCCTGAAGTCTAGTGGGTCAGCCCTATCTCAGCTACGCTCAGCTCTGTGCCTGAGTCCTGCAGCGGAAGCTTAGAATTTCTGCAAGGTCAGTAGGTTCTAGATCTAGATCAAAGGAAATCTAGTAGGTCATATTTGATTAAAATCAGTATTTTTTCCATAAAAGTAGAAATTTGAAGCTAATATCTAGGATGTTTGCATTCGCACTTGCCCACATTGTAGTTTTCTGAACCTCTAGGTTTGTTGCACCTCAAGAGGGTAGATGTTTGGCTCTTGGTTTCTTTGGACCACTGGGAATAGATGGCAGCACAGCTCTGAAAAGAATAGTGATGCTGTGTAATTGCCAAAGCTGTCCTTTTAGCCTAGTACAATATGTCAGGGCTGAGATGGGAACAGTGGAGCCAAACAGGGAGTGGTTAGTGTCAGACGCCCACGCAGAGCATGGCACGTAGGCCAGTGGGAGTCTAATAGCAGAGCAGAGGATGCCAACTTCCAGGCACGTGAGGACAGTGATCCTCAGTCTGTGGACAAATGCGGAATGAGAAGCTGGTGACACAGATGTGGACAGGAGCAGGAAGCAGGACAGGAAGCCAGGCTGCCCAGGGGGTCCCATGAGGTGGGTAACTGGTCGGCAGAGTCTGCCTGCAGACCTCCAGGCTCAGCCCCATTGCTCCATCTCCACTGGCAGCTGCACATCATCTCTGAGAACCAAGCAGGGTCTACACCAAAAATGCACAGGCCACAAGTTCAAAGCAGAACGATACAGAGCCAGCAAATTACAACTATGGGCACGAGTCCCTGTGTTCAAGAAGCTATAGGAGGTAATTTAAACTAGTCAAGTAGGAGTTTCCTTGTGGCTCAGTGGGGTAAGGATCCAACATTGTCACTGCAGTGACTTGGATCATGGCTGTGGTGCAGGTTCAGTTCCTGGCTCAGGAACTTCCCCATGCCATGGGCAAAACCAAAAAATAAAAAAGAGTCAACTTGTTGATAATACACTTGGAAGAGTAACTTTGGTGGAAATATGCATAAAAATTATAGTAAAGGCACAGACCTTATTATTCTAAAAAACAGAGACAATATTTCAGCGTTTGAAAAATGTCCTTTTTCTTTATTGATTAAGGGAACAAGTTGGTAAAGAGAGAATCAGGCTATAGAAGGGGACAAAAAATGGTTATTGTAGAAAATTCCACAGTTGGGTGCCGCAAACTCTGGCACATGGATGTCCTCATTCCTTGGTATTTAAGGTTTGACCTAGGCGGGGGCAGGTGACCTGAGCCCCGCACAGTGAAAATTCTTTCCCCATGCAAATTCAGCAGCTAGTTCATTCTCAGTTATCTCAGCATCCCTTTGACCTCTTTTGCTATTTTGCTTGAATTTTCAAAGAAGACTGAAGTAAAACAGTTGTCAACATTTGCCAGACATGATTTTCAACATTCTGAGGGTCATTATAAAAGAACCCCCCAAAATTACTTTAAGTAATTGCTTTCCTTGTTGGAAATTTGGAAATGTTCCTTCATATCCCATCTTTCCAGTGCAGCATATGAGACTGTGTTTCCTCGTTTTGTTTCTTTTCTTTTCTGTTTTTTGTTTTTTTTGGTGGGGGTGTGTGTGCTGAATCTGAGGCATATGGAAGTTCCCAGGCTAGGGGTCTAACAGGAGCTGCAGCTGCAGGCTTATGCCACAGCCACAGCAACACCGGATCCAAGCCACATCTCTAACCTACACCACAGCTCACGGCAATGCCAGATCTTTAACCCACTGAGCAGGGCCAGGTATCGAACCCGAGTCCTCATGGATATTAGTCAGGTTCATTTCCACTGAACCACAATAGGAACTCCTTGTTTTGTTTCCAAATAGAAGATTTTTACTGAGAATATTTTTCCAGTGAAGGGAAAAAAAAAAAAAAAACCCAACAACCCCTTCACATTATATCATTTGAATACAAGTATTTCCACACTATTTTTAACCCTAATAGAGTGAAAAATTCAGCAATCCAAGCTGTATTTTTGATCATTCCCTTCCTTGTATTTTAATGATAGGAAAGAGATTTAAAGCAAGATCAGCTGATGGCGAAAGTCAGTAGGAAACTGTGCTCACTGACTCAAGGCTGACTCTCTCCACTGTCAATTTCCTCCCACACTGAGCAAATGGGTCTCATAACAATGGATGTGCAAAGACACCATACTTTGAGGAGGCTCTGAAGATGTGGGCTATACAATCCTTAAAGAAATCATTCTGGGTGAATCACTAAAGAGTAAGGACTTTTGTCTCTCAAAGTTTCAAATCACCAATAAAGCATTTTCTTTACAGTGAGGCTTTCATTAGCAGGTCTAGAAGGGAGGTAATTGCATAAAATATAAATTATGTTTTCATTGCTTGTGCATATTTTTCATTACATATTGTATTTATACATAAAAACTCTACAACACAGGATGAATTAGAGAATTGTTTTCAATGGTAACAGATAAACATACATTGTACTCAATAATAATGTTTGTTCAGAGCTTCATACTTTAAACTGTTTTCATATACGTTTACTTAATTCTCATCATAAATCCACGGGGTGGACAAGGAGACATTATTTCCTCATTTAACTGATGAAACACTACATACATATTTAATGGAGCTAGAAACATCTTGAATTTGCCATTAGAGAAACTGCATTAAGAATAGAATGAATACACAACTCACTGCCCCAAAGCCTGGATCAGACCATGCAGTGGTCATTACCCAGACAAGTCAGACAAAACCGGGATTATTTGGGCTTGGATTTTACCCAGTAAATTGTATCAATTGTTTCCTTCACTATTGTAGCAGTAGTTGGCCCTGGCAGAAGCAGAGAGAAATACGAAAACAAGTGTCTTGATGTCCAATTCTCACTCCGAACACTAGAGTGCAGTATTGCTATCTGCACATATTGCCAGTCTGCCACTAAGATAAAAGGTTCTCATCTCGCAATCCAACTATCCCACACCTTCACAGGGTGCGTCTCAGTGGTATATGTCAGGGATGTGGCTTTGAATCCCCAGTTCTAGACAGTTCCTCATCTGCCAGCCCCAAGCACTAGCCGATCATTGGCCTCTAAACCAGGTGGTGTGGTTTAGGTGGAGGGGAGCAGACGGTCTCTCTTTTCATTAACCAGCTTCTGCACTGAGGCTCCGACTAAGTCTTTAAAACCTAGAGGCCTCTTCCTAAGTGTTAAGCTATCAGTAAGTAATTGTTCTCATGGGCACATAGATTTTCACCTTGATTCATTTCCTAGAGAAAAGAAAAAGGTGAATGAATTGCTTTGATCACACTATTAGGCATCAAAAAACTATGAAGGATAGGAGAAGAGGAGAGAAAAAAAAATTCTCTGCTCCTGTGATTAACTACTACATAAAAAATACTACTTAAAAATGACTACATAAAAATACATATTGCACTACCTAAAGTATAAGGTGCTTTCACGGATATTCAACATGTTTCTATGGGTGAGTAGGTGGAAAGAGTTTCTGGCGATTGCATGACAGTTGAGCATTCTAGGAGGATATAAAAAGAACCTGTAAAAGTTTTTACTGCGCAGTGTAACGATCCCTAACTTTGCCTGGCTTCACGGCCAGTATGGCTGGTGCTCATTGCAATGCCGACGGGAGATAATAACTTCTGGTCTATGAAACCTCAGCAACAATATGAAGCCTCATGTGGCCACACTCTATCTTATAGAGGAAGTTTTCACTCATGTTTGAAGTTTCAAGATTTCTCACTCTCCTGAACTGACTGTCTGTATCCCTCTGGCACTTACTTTCTGCTACCTTGTGTACTGAGGCAATTTCCAAAGAGACTAGATTGATAGTTCGTTTCAATTCAGTAAAGATTCACTACAAATGCCTTGCCCGGGGCTAAGCTGTGAACTGAAATATATCCATGTAAGACGCTCCCTTCTAGTACTAGGCAGTGAGTTCCTTTGACAGCTCATTGACGACAATGACCAGTTTTGCTTGTCCCTCCTCCTGCAGACACAAGCTCTCCAGGAAGCCCCACTTTACAACTCCCAGTGTTTCCCTCAGCTATTGCTGGGAATCCTTGAGGTGTCTCACCAACACCTCCTACAGTCTGCTTTGCATACTCACCCTTGTTCACGTCTGTAACCCTCAAAGCCCCGTGACAGCCATGCTTCCTTCTGTGGCTGTTGCCCACATCACAGAAGAGGCAGTGCCAAGGGAGCTGTGCCCCGGGGGAGCATGAGCTTCTGACTGCCCTCCACCCCCAGGTCTTCAGTAGACCAGGAGTTGTCCTTTCCCACAGCCTCTCCCTATATACAACCCCCAGCTCCAGGCTGAAGGACCAACCAATCAAACTAAACTCTCCTCCTCATCTCTCTTCATCACCACGTATCTGTGACAACCCCTGGCTCATTCTCCTTCAGCCACAGAGCTCCCACTAGCCGCCATCCCAGGCACCTCTAAATTCCACTATGAGCCTTCCCCAATAAGGGTCAGATCACAAAAGATACGCTCCCTTGGGAAATTCACAGGCCTAGCTTTGCCAGTTCCTGATTTTCAGCAGAGTAAACTGTATGTAGTAAAGACTGAGGAAATGTTTGGGCAGAGTCATGACAACGAGGGTGGGAATTTGCCTTCATTTTAGGGGTGACCAAGCCTGTCACCTGGTTAGTGATTATTCCAGCAAGTGCTAAGAGAGGTACCATTTAGTGCTTTAACACAGAAGTCTCTTGCTTGTATGAACGTTACAGCGGAATCCGTCATTAATCACCTGTTTCCAATGATTTCATGTCAATCAACCTCATCTCCCTAAAGAGACCATAAAGTTCTCAAAGTCAGGGAACCGATTTTTATGTTGCATTTTTTCTTCTATTGCTGTTATATATTCTCTCCATAACCTTCATTTCAAGCATCCCAAGTTCTAACTGCCACCTCTTAAATGTCCAGCTCCCTCTCTCTTTTTTCTCCAATGGTTCTCTCCCCAATACATCCTTCAAGTCTTTGCTGAAGTGTCACCTCCACAGACCTTTCTCCCCACACCTCCTCTCCCCTCCATTAACCTCCTGGCACTTATTACCCTCTGACTTGCCATCAATTTTTACTTTGTTTATTGCCAGCCCTACCCAATCGGAAACAAACTCCATAAAGGAGTTTTTGTCTCCCTTGTTCACTGCTGTAGCCTCAACGCCTGCACATGTGTCTGACACATAATCAACACTCCATAAATATGTGTTGGGTAAATTGGTAAACCAAGTTTTTAACCACAGCATTTTCCAGAGTGAGTTAAGAAATATCTGTTTATCTGTGTTAACACAGCCATGTTTTCATCAGTTGAGGAAGATGGAAGGTCAAAGGTCACTTAGAGACAGTGCCAGAAGAGCCTGTGAAAGCTTATCACCTGTTAAAATCTCTGGAAATGGTTTAAATGCAAGCAAAATAAGCAAAGGATGCTTTGCAATTAAGACTTTGGGACTGAATCATGGAAGGTCCTGGAACTAGTAAGTTTCTAGAATGATCAGTTTAGGGATTTCCCAACAATTCACACAGAAGACACTTTCAGCGGGGTCAAGCCTTCAAACCCAAGATACTTCACACATGTAGAGAAGCATATCAGGGAAGCTCATAACAAAAACAATCCGTTGATATTGATCAGCAAGGCTCCGTGTTACAAAATGTGCAGAGTGTTTAGTGGGCTACTGTTTTTCAGTATTAACTTGTCCTAATATTTACCTCTTTCCTTCTATGTGGGGAGACTAGATACAAATTTTCTGTTGCCCAAGTGTTATTTGACACTGCAGAATGCAGGTGTACCAACCAAGTCTTCTTCTTTTTTCAGCTTCATGGAGATGTAATGACATATAACATTGTATAAGTTTAGGGTGTACAATGTGGGGATTAGATGTGTGCAGATATTGAAAAATGATCCCACATTAAGGCTCATTAACACATTCTTCACCCCACATAATTACTGTTTCTTTGTTATGGTTGTGGTGGTGAGAGCATCTAAGATCTACACCCCCAATAACTTTCAAGTAAACAATATAGCATTGTTAACTATAGTCGCCATGCTGGGACCCCAGGACTTTTCATCCTATAAATGAGAGATTTTACATTTTGTATTTGCTGCACTTTTTTTTTGCTTTCTTTTAGGGCCACATCCACAGCATATGGAGGTTTCCCAGGCTAGGGGTCAAATTGGAGTTGTAGCTGCCGGCCTACACCACAGCCACGGCAACACCGGATCCTTAACCCACTGAGCGAGGCCAGGGATCAGACCCGCGTCCTCATGGATGCTAGTCAGATTCGTTAACCACTGAGCCACAAGGGCAACTCCTGTATTTGCTACATTTTGATTCTTTGCCTCTAGGTCTTTGCTGACCTAGGGTTAACCAGTTCTTAGAGACAATAAACAACTCACATTGGGCCTTTCAAAAGGCTCCTCTCACGTTCTGTTTGTTTGTTTTGGTCGTGCCTGTGCTCCCGGGCCAGGGACCAAACCTGCACCACAGCTGCAACCTGAGCCACGGCAGTGACAATGCTGGATCCTTAACCTGCTGTACCACCAGAGAACTCCCCAAACTTTTTTCCACTGGTAATCATCTCCTGATGAGTTGATCTTACCATACCCCAGTAACTATAAAACCTATATATATATTTTTCTCTTTCTTCTTTTTTTAGAGCCGTACCTGTGGCATATGGAAGTTCTCAGACTAGGGGTTCAATCAGAGCTGTAGCTGCAGGCCTACACCATAGCCACAGCAACACCAGATCTAAGCTGCATCTGTGACCTATGCCACATCTTGCAGCAATGCTGAATCCTTAACACTCTGAGGAGGCCACAGATTGAACCTGCATCCTCATGGACACTATGTGGGGTTCTTAACCTGCTAAGCCACAACAGAAACTCCAAAACTATATCTTAAGATAGCAGAGATAGCTATGATCCTGGCATATAAGAAATAACTACTACATTAACAACAAATTAGGTTTGGAAGAATGACAACTCTGTAATTTGGATCAGGAGAGAAGAGCGATGGATGAGAAAAAAGATGTCAGACGCGGGAGGAGACCCCCAAAATCTTCCTTTTCACTTGTGCACCTGCCCTTCCCAGGGCTTAGCTGAGTGAGGAGCTACAGAGCTGAGGGACAGATGTGGGGAAGCAACATGAGGACAAATCCTTAGCCTACTCCTTCTCTGGGGTTCTAGGATGTGGTGATCTTCAGACATCTCCATCATTCACACAAAAATTCCTTAAAGTTGGTGTTATTAATTTACAGATGAGAAACGTGTGACAGAAAGACATTAAGATCACACAACTATCAGATCAATGCTATTGAATTATGATACTAATAGCTGTCATTTATTGGTCAATTCTGATAGGACAGGTGCAATGACGCTATTTTATTGTATTTGTCCAACCACACAGAATGGTGCAGAACGGTCCACAAAAGAAGCACATGGACTTTGCATTCATGTAGCCTGGCCTCTAACTCTGATTCTATTGGTCAATAGCAAAATATTTCATCCTTCTGTAGGCCATAAGTCACTTTATTCAAGGCCTATTTTATTTATTTATTTATTTATTTATTTTTTTTGCCTTTTGTCATTTTATGGCCGCGGGTTTATGGCCGCACCCGCGGCATGTGGAGGTTCT
>PVHT020000140.1:8681304-8692473 GCA_004024745.2 Catagonus wagneri | reverse complement strand
AGGGGTCTAATCGGAGCTGTGGCCACTGGCCTGCGCCGCAGCCACAGCAACGCAGGATCCGAGCCGCGTCTGCAACCTACACCACAGCTCACGGCAACGCCGGACCGTTAACCCACTGAGCAAGGGCAGGGATCGAACCCGCAACCTCATGGTTCCTAGTCGGATTCGTTAACCACTGCGCCACGACGGGAACTCCTTTTATTTTTTATTTATTTATTTTTTTTTTTCAAGGCCTATTTTAAAAAAAAATTTTTTTTTTTGTCTTTTTAGAGCCGCACCTCTGCATCTGGAAGTTCCCAGCCTAGGATAGGGGTTGAATCAGAATTGCAGCTGCTGGCTACACCACAGCCATAGTAACATGGGATCTTTAACCTGCTGAGCAAGGCCAGGGATCGAACCTGCATCCTCATGTATACTAGTTGGGGTCATTACTGCTGAGCCACCACAGGAACTCCCTATTTTTAAATTTTATTCATTTTTTAACATCTTGCCCCTAGGAGTTATTAAGAGCCACAGCTGCACAAAGTTTGTGGAAAAAAAATCAAATGTCCCTAAAGGATTACAACGCAAAAACAGTGGTCCCCAGCCCACTATCAACCTCTCATCAACCTGCAATCCAGGGCTGACCACTTCTTGCTTTCTTAGGTAATAGTCCCAAATAGGAAGGAATATATTTAGGCTGTTATTTTTGATTACTCAGTTGTAGACAGTATCTATTAGCTCACCATTATGGAAGGTGAGGGTTTACCTGCTAGACTAGTTGTCTGATGGCATATTATGTACGCCCTTCACATCACCAGCTCCACCTTCACAATATGTATCAATTCCTTCTGAATGGCATTAACTCTGTTTACATGCTCATGACTGTAGCTTTGGCTTAGTGCCGGAATAATCATGTATCGTGATTACATTTCTTTTCTTGGAAAGTGTCCCTTTTTCTAGGAGTTACCTATAATCTATGTTTTCTTTATCTTCCTGATTCTAATCACTTTTATGTTTTCAGTGATGTATTTTTCTGTCTCCTGCCTCTGGAATGCAATGCATGAGGCCTGTGTATTGACTCACAGGTGTAACACCACAGCAGGGAAGTACCTGGCACTGAGTAGAGACCCAGCAAACCCTATTGAAGGGGTATCTCTGAGAAAGAACATATTCTAGTGTGAAAGTAACAGAGCTGTTACCAATCAACAGTTGAGAAAAGTAGACATATGTGTGATCTCCCCAGAGGACAGAGAGGAGAGGGGGCAGAGACCGTGAGTGGCATGGTTTCCTGCACTGGCCATCACAGGGTTCCACAGGCCCAAGGCAGTCAGGGTGACTTTAAGGAGAAGGATTTATAATGACATTTAGTAGTCGTGTGTGATATTTATTGCATACAAGGAAGCTGAAGAGCTAGCAAGAGGAAAAAAACATGGAAACAAACAAAAAGCAATCCGTTTCCAGCTGTTTGTTTATCTGAAATGCCCATGAAATAGATGTACTGGTTAATACTTGTGGTCTTGCCTGTGATGAATTATATTTAGAATAATAAGAATACTTGGGTGGCAAACTTTCAAATTAATTGATTTCTCTACTTAATATAGACTTGCCAGAAAATCCTTTTTAATGACTCCCTTGTTAAAAATAGTTTTAAAGTATTTCCATAGACTTCTTTCCTTAATTGCATAATATGCTGGATACGATTAATCTGCATTTAGGTAATAATGATAGTATTTCATTAGCATTAACCCACAGATTAACTGTGGTGAGGGAACCTGAGGTGGAAGAAATACCCCTGCCTTGAAGGTCTATGTTCCAGGCCTCATTTGACCTTATCCAGTTGAAGCTGACCTCTACTAAGTCACTTTAATTTAGTCTTTACTATTTTGCCTCTAAATAAGGGCATGGGACTAAGAGACCTGACAGTCACTGGATTTTATCAGGTTGTTATCCTGTGATAGTTTAGATATTGAATAGGTGAGAGGAAAGGATTTTTACATGCTGATTGATCTAATTAAATATTCAGGAAGTCATGGATTTAAAAGATATATTTAAAAATCCCTCTGAAAGGAATAGCAATGAAGGAATTGGCAGGTCTGTGTGCAATCCATAAAAACTTTGTGGAGGGTGAAAATACTATCTGGCCTCAAAACTTGAATATGCAATTAGTCATTTTCATGGGCTCTTATCAAAACATCTTTTATCTCATTTAGCAGGGCATGCAATTGGTACCAATATCTCTGATAGGAACAGGAAAGGGGGGAGTTGTCAGTTAATAAGGAAACAGAAAGTAAACAAATTTCTTTGTTGTTTCAAAAATTTTCAAATGTTTTGGTAAATGCTTGGATTCCTTGACTTAATAATCTCATGATAAAATATGTGAGTGTGTGGCAGGGCCTCCCCAGAGAGCTTGGAAAACAAACTCGACATCAGACCCACATACCTGGAGTGGTTAATCTCCAAGTTGTCATTAAATTATAGACTTGATGTTTTTAGTTACAAATTTTCAAAACTTCCTACAGAATTTAATTCTAAAAATTTCCCGAAGGAGATGCTCATTTAACTCTGAATCCTTTCTCTGAGTGGATAACCCTGAAGAATTAAACAGTCAAACCTGGGTGGGAAGAGCAGGGTTTCTGACAGTGAGATTTAGGAAGTAACACAATCGACCTCATCTTCAGTGTGGGAGAGGCATTTTCAGAAAGTATTTAACAGCAAAGTGACTTCCTTCTCACCACAGTTTAGGACTGTCTATATACAGTTGTGCTCTGTCAAAGTTCACGTGCAGAGAAGATGTTTCTGGCTAATGGGTAGCTTTAAGAGACATTTATTTTGTAGAGTGCTCTGGAAGGTGGCAGATACACTTTGGTCTCAGCAGTACACAAAATGAGTAGAGACAAATTCCTAGGTAGGCGTTTAGTGCTGGGGATGTGACTTATTTGCTGTAGACAGTTACTAGATTTTTTAGCTATAATAAATCTCCTTTAAACAAGAAAATAGCTAGTTCATTCTAGATACATTAGAAGTAGACAAAGACTTTTTAAAATTATATATATACACCACGTCAGTGATATATTCCTGGTTAAATTTTCTATAGTTCCAAGAGAGAAAGGATTTTGATCAATACCGGAAACAAACTCCTATAACCTGTAGCTTGTGTGTGTTTGTGTATATGCATTTACACATAGGACGAGATATGACTACAGTGTTGGTGTTGCCAACTTGGTCCATTTTCACTTCATAAGAATTCTTATAGTTGTAGAAGGGGCAGGTCAACTGGGCCTGCAGGGTTCAAATTATCTTCTGTTCAAATTATCTTCATTTTGACTTTCTGCCTCCCATGTCCCCAGGAGTGTAAACCTGCAGTCAGCCTCCATGTAATGACGATTCCACTTGTGTATGTGTACATACGTGTGCATTACACGTATACATATGCGTGTACACATATATGTGTGGATATGTATATGTGTGTGCTCCTCTGTGTCATTCTAGCCTGAATAAATAGATGCGGTCACACTAAATAATAACAGCAGCACCAGCCCTGATCACATACAGCATCTTACCTAGTTCTTTCAAGGCAGTTTAAAAGTCCCTAGCTGTGTATGTTGGGAGTGATTGGCAGAACCGTTTCCTGCTCCAGTTTCCTGGTCCGGTCAGAACCCTGGAGATCAGACACGTCTTGCCACTTCTGCTGCGTGCTAAGAGCCGTACCCGAGTTCGCAACCCTCAACACCACTGCAGTGTACAGATGACCTTCCTGGGCAAAAGCCAAGTAAAAGTTCATTTGTGAAGTGAGAGAATGTTTCGTTCATTGTTCTGTTGCATGCTGTTGCCTGGTGCAACCTGAAATAGCTGTTGTTTTCTTGTTTGTTTTTCCTCTATAACTCTCCCTCTCCCAGGCCCACGCCCGTGGAACTGTGGCAGGGACAGAGCTGGAGAGTGGACATCATGCTGAGCTCACTCTGTCTATCCCTGGGACTAAGGCTTAACTTACGTGTCCCTCCTCCCTTAAAATTGGCTCTTCAAGTAAACAGGCCTCTGGTGTCCTCAACAGGGAGCCAGCCACTCGGTTGAGGCTCCAGTAGATCCCATGTTAATAGACGTGTGTACATGGTATATGCATGTGTGTACACACACTCGAACACACACCAGCATTACTTAATGCTGGCTGCTCACTAGAATCACCTACCCAGTTTAAAAATATTTAGTTACCTGACCCACCATGACCACTGGAAACGGTCTCTCTAAGGGGGTGAGATGGTTTTAAAACTATCCCCAGACATCTGTGATGCATCACAAAGACTGGGAACCACTGGGACATATGTGTGGCCTTGGGTAGGACCGTGTCCAGCATCTTTGGGGGATTCAGCACAAGACCGATGTTGGACCTGCAGGCCTGAGCTGTTCCTGAACCAGCAGTCAGGATGGCAGTCAGTCCTGGGAGGCTAAGCTGTGTTGAACTTTTTCAAGAATTGTTCCTTAAAAAATCTCACTCCAGTGGTTCTCATTTCTGGTCTTGTCAAAATCATTTATAGAGCTAATCCCCCAACCCAAGTTACCAGTTGCAAAAGTCTGTGGCAAAGTCTGAATATCTAGGAGTTTTTTTAGTTCTGCTGCCTTCAGTCTATGTAGGTGTCACAGGTTACACCTGCAACATTACCGCATTCAGTTAATTATAGTTTGTTAAATGATTAGGGAGAAGTTCTCTCAAGATTGGGAGCGTAAACATTACCTTCTACACACAGGGGAGAATAAGTTTAAGGCTAGTTGGCAGTGAGGAAGAACATAAAAAAAAATGAAGTTCAGAGTGTTCTATCAGAAGACAAAATAATTTGATAAATAAAACACAGAAGGAAAGCTTGTAACACGTACCCGATAAATCAGAATAATTGGAGGGATATTTAATGTCAAGCAGGTAAAGAAAATAGGACGGTAAAAGATTTCTGTGATCACAGAAAATACTAAGTTGTAAGATTGAAAACACAGAAAAACCTCATTCCCTGTCAACCCATCAACTAGCAGGAGACATTCTGAAGACAGTTATAGAAAGAGCAAGCTTCTTTAGGAGTGGCAGAGTTGGTACTTAAAATAGGGTTAAGGTCTGAGCAATAGACAGAATGAGGATCTTGTGTAAATGGCATCAACCAAGATTGTACAGCTGAACACTGATATGGGACAAAATTTGGACTAAAAATCGATGATGTGCAGAATTGGAGCAAGGGGAAAACAATGAGGAATCCTGATACAGTCAGAATGGAGATTAATCTCAATTAAACTTGACTAAAGATTGTTTCCAGTTTCTCAGTATGGAGATATTGGAAAATTTAAATAAAAACCTTATAGTATTAGCTTTTGCTGCTTCGTATGACTCCTTTTGAAGTAAAGTGCACAGCAAATTGAAGACAATCCTTGCTCCTTGTGAGGTTTTGAACATCTTCGCAAATAATTCTATTGGCCTCATACAGCAATGAGTTAAAGATCCTTCCAGATATTGTTAAAGTGATACATCAGAACCAGGTAGTCTCCTTAAGGCCATCAGTTACAATTTTGGAAGATGCAGTGGGATAATCCATGAAATCAGTTTCTCTCCAGACACTTTCTTGGTCAGTCTTATTTTGCTTTGATTATGCTCCCATTAGGTTTTTAAAATTTTTTTTTTCCAGGTGAGACCCTACATATTTTTTTTTCTTAATCTTTTTAGGGCCACACCCATGGCATATGGAAGTTCCCAGGTTAGGGATCGAATTTGGAGTGGCAGCTGCTGCCCTACACCACAGCCACAGCAACGCCAGCCAAGCCAAACCTGGATGTAGTCTCCACCTACACCACAGCTCACAGCAGCAATGCCATATCCCCAACCCACTGAGCAAGGCAAGGGATCAAACCTGCATCCTCATGGATACTAGTCGGATTCGTTTCTGCTGTGCCACAACGGGAACTCCGAGACCCTACATAATTTATCATTCACTTGATTTTTATTTTTTTAAGGTGCAAAAAAAAAAAAACCCTACACGAATGTTACAGTATCATATCACTGATGCCCAAGATAAATCTTAAGACTCTGATTCTTTCTTTTCTTCTTCTTTTTTTTTCTTTTTGGCCACCCCCCGGCATAACTGATTATTTCTTTAATCGCAAACATTATCAATCTATGCAGTAGCAGGTCAACTGTCAATCTTGACCACCCATGCACACCTGGAAGCGGTACAAGAAGTAAGAGAGTGTCAAGTATGAGCATGAAAGTTTATCTTTTAGAATTGCTCTTAATAAAAGGGAGAAAATCTTCAGAAGTCATCTTCACAGTTTTTAATTCCTAAATACAGATGCTTTTAAATTATTTAAAGAAAGCCCTTGAGAATATTTGGAAAAGAATCAAGTGAGAATGTCACCCCCAAAGCAGCTGCCGCCTTTACGAGGACTTTACAAGAGATGTTCAGAAACAGGTTCTTACGTCACAGGTATCTTACAAGTGACAGGAGAAGCACACTTCGAGAAGAGAGAGGATGCCAAAGAATAAAGAAAATATATCAGTGAGTACTGGAATGATTTAGACAAAATAATTTGTCAGGAAAGTCTGTGGGTTTTGTACAGAGGAGGTATGAAAGCCACCACTTACCGCTATTACTCAGTGTAGATAAATAGGCGTGTTATTACGCATAAAACTCAATACGGCTGCCCACTTTTTAAAGCCTGGCAAACTGAAAAGACAGCCGTACTTACATTAGTACATTGTTAAAATGAGGCTACAATCAAGATAGTTGTCTCTAACTTTTATACTTATATCTCTTTATTATAGCATCATTTTAACATTTCAAAAATAAATAGATGGACTGGGGGGTCAGGAGGAATTTTGTCTTCTTCCTAGGACTCAGATTATATGTTACGATCTATTTATTTAAAGTTGAAATATCAGTGGAGACGACATTTTCAGATTCATGATGAAGGTTGGAGTGGAGAACATTGTCCCTTGGTGACCTTCTAAGGAACCCAGAGAGATAAGACCCGCCTTGTGTCCTGTGGGCAGTTGTACTCAGAGTGCAGTTCTAAAGCTCAGGCTGGGGTCTGGCCCTTTTCACCCTCAGTACCATGATGGTACTAACTTTGGAAGGAAGAGTTCTGTTTCCTAGATCGGGAAGCAGAATGGACTACCAAAACACTTCAGGGTGGCACCTAAATATCATCTGATGTCTCCAAACCCAGGATCCTGACAGACAATATCTTTATGCATAATAAAACATGAGTTAGATTCTTCTGGTTGCAAGTGACATTAATACGATCAAAAATTGCTGTAACAAACCGGTCTACTACACAAGGGAACTGTGGTCTCACCTATCTGTAAATTCCAGGAGTAGATGCTACTTCAGGCAAACCCAGAATAACTCCTGTTGCAAGGAGCCAGCCTTTATATCTTAGCTCTAGTTTTGAAGATGTGGGCTTCATTCTAGGGGACATTCTCGCGCTGAGATGGCAAGATGTCTCTTGCTTTCCCAGGCTCAAATGTGAGCAGCTCAGCAGCCCTATAGGAAAGACAGCTCCCTTCCCCCTAGTAGGTCAATAAAAATTCTGAGGTCAACTCCTCTTGGAACAGCTTAAGTCATAATAACCATCCTTAACACAATCACTATAGCCAGAAGCACGGTGTATGCTCCTGACGGGGACCAGGATTAACCTCCACACCTGGATCTGGGGGATGGCATCAGGAACCCCCTGCCCACAGGACTGAGAGGAAAGAGGAAGGTCATGGCTTGTCAAAAGAAAAACAGAAGACTGTTCACAAAGGCAGGTGACTGAATGGGCAACAAAAACAATAGAACTTTTCAACCCAACTTGAAACTTTACTTCCAATCACTGAGAAGCTATTGCGTTCAGTGTTTTAGATTTAGGCTTACTTCACCCATTATTGAGCGAATTAATTTGCTACTGTAAACTTAAAGGAAAATCCATGTCTAATAAATTACTGAAACAATGTTTTGTTTTCTGCCCTTATACATAAAGCAGATTGTATAGGCCAAAGGCAATGGTATAATGCCATAAATAACGAAGCTTAAAAGTCAATACATTTCATTGAAAATATGAACATATTAACTGACCTAGAGAATAAAGGGAAAATATTTGGGATTTGTTTGGACATGAAGAAAAGTGCTGGAAAATGGTCACTAGAGTTTTACACATCAGTGCAAATAAAACAGCTTTGTAGATTTTAAACATAAACCACCCCAAAGAACCTTAGACATCAGAACATGCCTTCAGTGCTAGACTGGGCCAGTGAAATGATGCTAAATGTAATTCAGCCCTAAAGATTAAATTTCTGTGGAATTTGTTTATTCTGATATCTATATCCCTATGTATGTATGTACCTATCTATCTATATGTTTTTTGGCTGCGCCCATGCCATGTGGAAGTTCCCGGGCCAGGGGTTGAACCTGTGTCACAGCAGCGACACAAACCACTGAAGTGACAATGCTTGATCCTTAATCTACTGTGCCACAAAAGAACATCTGTTTTTTCTGATAAAGTAGGATGTGAGTGACCCCGATCTGAAACCTGGCAGCTCCTTCCTCCAATATTATAACTGAGTGAAAATTCAGAGCATGAAATCTAGTGTTTATGAGTGATCAGTTTATCTGAATCCTTGCTTTTCAGACTCTAAGCAATTATGCTGTCAACTCAGAGAACATGGCTCTAACATCCTAAAATCAGCAATAGTCACAGTTCCATTCTTACCAAACAATACTGTGTTAGTTATTTTACTGGGTTGTAATACAGCTTTCATTCATTCCTCCTATCCATCTTTGACACATGAATAGGGGGTTGGTTTACGACCCGAACACAGAAGAGAGCTAGTTGAAAGTACTGAAAATTTACTGAACCAGCAATACCATTTGCAAATAGTGGTTTTTTTTTCTAAATCATTTGCAGAGTTATGGAAAATTTCTGACTCCTGTGAAACTGAGTAGTTTGAGTTGAGTCAATCTGTGAACATATGGCAGAAAGCGATGTATAATTAAAATGTAAATTTACATTCCATAAAATTTTTCAAATTGCAAAAACTGGTTATTAAAAATATTACAGGGCACTAATTTATGGCATTGGCCTTAGAAAGTTCGGCACTGCTAGTAAATCAGACATTAGATGCCACGTGCAACAACTATAAACTTATTCTACCACGTGCAACAACTATACTAAGAGTAAGAAAGGGAACATATCTGCTGAACGCCAAGTTCTTCTTATTTTATGACGAGTTCCATTACACAGATGAGGAAGTTGAAGACCATGAAGGTTAATAAATTTGTCTAAAGTCATATAGAAATTTTCTTACCTGAGATACAAATATAGGTCCAGCTATATTGCCTGACTATGTCCTTTCTGCCAAACTATGTCACACCAAGGTACACTGAGTACCGCTTTTTTTGTTGTTCTTTACAAAGAGAATTCCAGCCCAGTTTTTGTATGTTGATACACATTACTTTATAAATTTACCCAAGATTTGTTACTTTTTCCATATATATTTTCATAAATGCTTTGGACTCATTTGTTACATCTTTTTGTATGTGTGTGTGTGGCTTTACCATTCTGATCTAATTCTGTAGAAGACATTACATAGTAAGTCGTATTAAAATTGACACTATAATTCTACAATATTCTAAGATATAATTTATGCTCACTTTTTAATTAAGACAAGATACTGGTGATTTTTTGAAGTTTATTTTACCTACAGGTATTATTGGTAATTTACTGGAAATCTCTTCTAGTAGAATATGATGCAAGTCTAATGTATGTTCTGTCACATTTAAGTGAAATTTAATTGTTGTTGGAGTTAATTTGGTTTACAGTGAACCAAATCTAATACATCTATATTTGGTAAATTCTTTTTCTAACCAGTCCACCTGGAACTGCATCACCTGTTAATTGATCCTAAAAAGGGATGCCAGATTTAATGCTGCAATATTTTTATTTGTTCACTCTACAACCTCTCATTTACAGTATAGTCTCCATAACTTCCTTTTCCTCCAATCCATCTCCATTTTGCAGAGTTCAGTTTCTGGCTTAAGCCCATGTTTCAGGGGAATGAGGTCATTCAAATATCATTTGCCAGGTCTCTCCACCAAAGGACAATAACCAAGGACTGGCTGGAAAATCTCACACAAAGCCAAATTAGAATTTGTGCTAATGAGACCAAGGTATTGGTTACAATGATGATATCTCTCAAAGGCAGCATAGTTACCGTAAATGCTCTCATCATCTCCTCCTCTTCAAACTCTCCTGGGCAGACCTAGAGGCTCCAAGTCTAGATTTGACCCTGTTTTTCAAGAGCTTTGTTTTCGTTATCATTTGAAGTGGTCAGGGCAGGTTCTGAAAATTAAGGCATGACTTCAGTAAAAAGTGGAGGGCCATGATTCCAACTACATTAAATGCAACCATTCCTTTATATTATTCCATTTATTATAATTTTGGTATATTATAGCGGTATTTCAGGAGACTGATAATTGAACTTAGAGACCTGAATTTTAATTTTCCTTAAGTCTCTGAAGTCCTCTAAGCTTTGCTTTCTTCATTGTTAAAAACTGGAAAAGATAAATAATTCTACCTACCAAAGTTACCTCCGACAAAGTTCAGCATAAACATAAAAACAATAAAGACATAAAATGCAAGGTGTTACTGTTAGGTGTAATGTTAAATTAGGAAAAAAGCCTTCAACTTTCTAACGACAACATCTGCAGTAACGACACTCATGGCTATGTGAATAGTGAGATGAAAGGATGAACCAAATTTAACCTTTCCTTGAGGTGCATATCAAAAAGGATACTAACTTGGCATATTTTTGTACACATCTGAATGGGCATAACTCCCATGAAATTATGCTTTTCATGGAAACTTTGACCATATTAATCTTGGCAGAGTTTGGGTAATATTTTTGGAACTCTGAAAGGACTCTTTCATTTTAATTGCCATGAAAGGCTTTATTTTTATATACTGTATTAGGGAAATCCAAAAAAAAAAAGGGGAACCAGCATATTTCTGATAATATTTTGTGGAAATAAAGTAGCTGGAGTAGAAGAATACTCTCAGATGTCCCCTTTACCATTACTATAACCTGCGTTAAAGTGTGAGCCTTTCAGCCTTCATTCATTAATTGTTCATGTCACACTTGGTAATGTCATAAATTCATGTTTGTACAACACATTAATA
>PVHT020000140.1:8509104-8680304 GCA_004024745.2 Catagonus wagneri | reverse complement strand
AAAAAAAAAAAGGGGAACCAGCATATTTCTGATAATATTTTGTGGAAATAAAGTAGCTGGAGTAGAAGAATACTCTCAGATGTCCCCTTTACCATTACTATAACCTGCGTTAAAGTGTGAGCCTTTCAGCCTTCATTCATTAATTGTTCATGTCACACTTGGTAATGTCATAAATTCATGTTTGTACAACACATTAATAAATTGGCATATTCGCCTTTAAGCCGTTTTGCACAAAGTGATTTTCGCTCTCTCAGCAGGACAGTGAGTCGGACTCCTTCAGCTGTTTCTACTTCTAAACAACTAATTTTGCAAAGTACATGGGCTGTTTTGGGCTATTGCAGCAGTGACCTAGTCTGAATGCTACGCTGGCTAGCTTGTTCCAAGAATTAATGGACCTCAAGCCTGGATAATGTGCCCCAGAGAAGGTAAAGGAGAAAAAGCACCTTGCTGTACTTGCTTGCTTTGCACTTATTATTCCACTGCCATGAAGATTTCAGGAGGGCATTGGGGCTTCTCTTATTCTTGACAGTGAAAGTGAGCTGGGAATGTTGAAGGATTAACAAATCCTAGAGACTGAACCTCAGCACCCCTGAATCTGGTGAAATCGTTAGTCGTCCCCATTCCCTGAAGACTGTCTCTAAGTGGCTTTGCCAAAACAAGTCTCTCTACCAGTAGGAGATTGTCAAGGCTCCAATTAGTAAATCCCTAAGCCCCAAAGTCAATTGTGTGGGTAATGAAAAGTGCTGGAAAACTCCAATTCCTGGGAAAAGAAAGAATCAGATCGGCCATTAGCCTCACTGGGTGCATAGAAGGAATAGAATCCACCACGAAAAGCAACGTTCATGCTTCTACTAAAATGGGATAAAGACGACTGAATGACTATTACTGTTATACATTTCAGTAACTTTCTGAAAGCGGTACTAGCCGGCAAAGTACACTGGATGTTTACTCCTCTCAAAATGGTTCCTTAACTCCTATACACTGTAAATGGACATATAAAATATATTCCAGGAATTTGGGAAAAGAGAGGGATTAAAAAAATAATTTTCCTTTGGTAGGAAAAGCCAGAATTCTCTTACTTATGTAATAGTGAAGATCTGGTATTTAACAATAGAAAGTTTTGTCAACCCCTGCCCCCAGAATAAGGGAGACTGTCTCTCAAAGATAGATAGTATACTACCAAGATATTACAGCACTAAGTGTAAGTATGAAAATAACTGTGAAAGACCATTTATGTCAATACGTTTAGTTAAAGCTTCAGCCCTAGATACAGGTACAGGTAGAATCCATCGTAGAGAATTCACAAAAGCCTAGGAACACTAGGAATTTTATCCTTAAACTGCACATGAGGGAATAATCTTTTGTGAGGAAGACTGCTGTTTTGATGGAAGCTGCTGGAAGCACACCAAAATCTCTCTTCCATTTTCCCACAGCACTAGAGCTGCTGCCGGGCCTATAACTACCCATTCAGACAGCACTGTTTCAGGTCTTGCTTGCATATACTTGTGACCATGGAACTCAGTTCCCGTCAATACAATGTCATGAATTGATGGACACTTGGTCTTAAAATACTGAGTAAGCAAGTTTCCGTATTTCTACTTATCTCGAGCTAAACCATTGAGGAGTTTAAACTAACGAGGAAAGCATTCTATAGGATGGACATAAAAAAAAATGGGAGGCACCAGACTCCCTGAAGTCCCTTTAGGAGCTTGGAGAGGAGTCACTCTGCTGATCCTGACCATGCACCTCAGTCCTATCACAAAAGAGGAAAAAAAACTTCTCAACTTTAAATATTTAAACTTTAAATAGCATGAACATAGCCCCGATTTGCTTAGGATGGTCCTGCCTTATGCCTATTGCCTTGGCATAATTATAAGCAGCATTCTCTTTCCTTATATGAAAATAAATTACGTGGTAACTAAGCCAATTTTCATTCAATGTTTGATACTAAATCTTTACATTAGGAGCTCAGCTTCTCTACAGCCAATACAGAAACTGGCACCTGGAATCAGATGCTAACATAACAAGACTTAAAATAGGTATGATTAGTAGTCACGTGGTGGGAATCGAAGATATATATATATATATATATATATATATATATATATATATATACACACATACATACCAGGTTAGGAGACTGGATATACTCTGGTAAAATATTTGATAAAATTATCCCCTGTGATAACTTGAGAGACCATGTGTATCTATGAAACCTGTAGCCAGAGTGCCAGAATGTTAATTTGTGTTGGTTAGTCCTTGCTTCATTTAGCAAGGTATTACAAGAAAGAAATAAACACAGGCAAGAATTGGCAAGTTTAAAAGCAGAGATGAAATAGAACAGATGGGGTTGGAAATACCTCTGGCATCTATACTTCAAGCAGCTGTAGATTCCTAACTGTTGTTTCTCTGACCTTTCTCAAAGATTTATCGTTAAGTCACTCAGATTAAGAGTGTTTACACATAAAATCACTGTTTCAAATGTCAGCAAAATAGTGCCTTTACCTTTTTTATTTTTAAAAAACGTTTTATTAAAGTATAGTTGATTTACAATGTTGTGATAATTTCTGCTGTACAACAAAGTGATTCACTTATACATATACACACATCTATTCTTTCTCAGATTCTTTTCCCATATAGGTTATCACAGAATATTGGGTAGAGCTCCCTGTGCTGTACAGCGGACCCCTGTTGGCCAGTCATTCCAAATACCTCAGTGTGCATATGCCAACCCCAACCTCCCCCACATCCCTCATGCCTTTAAAATAAGGAAAAGAGGAATGGATTCCAGAACCCAGGAAATGAGGCTGGCATAAGAACTATGTGCAGAAAAGGATTCTGTGTCTGGTGACTGAAATCTGGGACTGATGGGAAGAAGTAAAACCACTCAGAAGTCTGCTGAACTTCTGAAATCGCAAACCTGACTTATAGATGCCTGTGGCTCTCTAAACCCCAAGCAAGGGTCAGCTTCCCATCTACTTCAGATATCAGCATGGAAACAGTGAACAAGAAAGATCCTCCTCAAATGGCACAGCCAGTGGCCAAGGAAGATGATGGTCTGGAGTTACACTGAGAGAAGCAGAATCAATTGTGACAGGAGGAAGTGGCCTAGGACACAGGTAGTCCTAAGGGCAGAGAATCAACAGGATTCCTGCCTAGTTAAGGACCATCAGTGAATCTGCATGTCATTCCTCCCTTTTCTAGAGGAAGACAGAGAGCTGTTCCACCACTGTGTGTGTGTGTGTGTGTGTGTGTGTGTGTGTGTGTGTGTGTGTGTGTGTAGCTGTGAAGGGGGGCACAGAGACCTGGCCTTCTAGTTTTAGATCATTGGACAATGACCAGCTAACTCTGGTCCAGTCAGGAGATCTGTCCCTTAACTAGAGAACAAGACCTTGAGCTGGGTCCGGGACAGGTGGAACTCAGGGGCGTCCCCTTGGAGAGCGGATGGATGTGTCTTGTCAATGGGAAAAGTACACACAAATATTTGGGTGGTGCTTGGAAGAGACTGGGGAAGACATAGCTAGTTACACGCCAAGATTTGTTCCACATTTTTCTTTAAAAGTTATGCAACATCTTGGCTTGTTGTTGCCCTTATACAGATGACTTTTCTGAGTCTCCCTCACAGATAGTGGTGGCCTGTGACTAAGTTTCACCCGTGGAATTTGAGGGGAAGTGACATTTGCCTCTGGGTCAGGCTTTAAAACATGGAGCATGCACTTCTCTCTCTCATCACTCAAGCTGGCACACACGGGTAACTCAGCCCCACCCCTATCATAGAGATAGGATGCTCTAGGCAAGATGGGAAGAAGCTTGTTTCTTCCTGGGCTGCATTATCCACCTAAGTGCTGTTACCTGAGAGGGAAATAAAGGTTCGTCACCCTGTCAGGTAAAGCACTGTGTGGCGAGCACTTTCTAGGTGTTGATGCTACGTTAGACTCCTCGACCCACTTCCCTGGAACAACAGGTAGTCACTGATAAACTACAGCACAGGCTTCACCTGTATCCATGACTTCCTGGCAAGTTTGCAGCCTCCCTATCTATACAAGTGCCTGAAAAATCACACAGAATATGTGATGGAACTGGGAATGGGACCAGGACCACCTGACTCTAGAACTGTTTATCTTTATACTTATAGATGCTTAATTTTATACCTAATTTTCAAGCACACTAAAATCTCTCAGGAATGTAAGTGTTCTTTTTTTCTTTTAAGCATAACAGAAATGTTTATTTTGCCTTTCCTATTGGATGTTAAAATTATTTTGCCAATATTTTGATAACTAGAGTTTTTGATGTAAATAAATGAAAGCACAGTATGTCCAATGCCAATTTAAATTCACATGCTTAGGCTCTGGGAATTTTTCATATACTTCAAGCTGTAATTGAATTTTTTTTTTTGTCTTTTTGCCTTTTATGTGGAGCCTCACCCGCGGCATGTGGAGGTTCCCAGGCTAGGGGTCTAACAGGAGCTGTAGCCGCCGGCCTTCGCCACAGCCACAGCAACGCGGGATCCGAGCCGCGTCTGCAACCTACACCACAGCTCACGGCAACACCGGATCCTTAACCCACTGAGCAAGGCCAGGGATCGAATCTGCAACCTCGTGGTTCCTATTCGGATTCGTTAACCACTGAGCCACGAAGGGAACTCCTGTAATTGAATTTTTAATAAAGCAATATTTTAGGCAAGTGTATCAGAAGTCTAAGATTCTATGACTGCAATCAATACTGGGCAGAACGTGCCGTTTCATATCTTATGTTAAATATTGAAAAGAAATAGGCATTAACAATTTTAAAGTAAAATATATTTCAGAAGGCATATTCTTTGGTTCATCTCATTAAAATCCATTTGGTTACCTAAATCTTATCACACACCTTTATTATTTCCTTATGGAGGGAAAAGCCAGAAAAGGAAGTTTTCTTTATGTTGGCATGTGCTAAACTGAAGATATCAATTTTTATAATTAGTATTGGTTAATGATGGTTCTTATTTTATTTTTTGAGATCATGGTTATCTTGTAAGCCACGCTGCATAAGCCAGTCAGGAAACCAGATGCTGCATCTCTTTGAAATTCTCACTGTCACAGGGGAAGCTGCAGAAATAACTCCCCAAGATTCTCACTTTGTCTAAAATGTAATGCCACCAAGTCCTGCCAGGTTCTTGGTGCCTTCAGGATTTACTTCCCAGGTAGTTGTCTGGTGCTCCTTTACATGGCATATCTATGTCTGACTTGTCCTTGATGTTTTTTAACTCTGGAGGGCTGCTGTAGTACAAAATTTCACATTTCCCTTGAGTATCCACTGAACTCTCGCCTGGCTTGGGATGGTATCAAATTATGCACCTCTAAGCAGGGGCTAGGGCCACAAGAACAAGGGAGTGAAGAGACTGAACGTGACAGCAGAATCAAGAGCAAGGGCAAAGAGCACTTGATTTACAGAGCAAATATCCATGTATACGGTGATGGATGGCAATTCCATAAAGTGTTCAGAAATGGTGACATAAGGTACCAGCTGAGGCTAATATGGCCCAACCAGAGGACTTATACTTCCTTCCAAAGCAGCTGTACTACCTTAGGACACAGGAAATTGTGCTATTATTGTGGAGAGAGAAGTGACATGTAGTCTGTGAACCTGTGAGGAGAGAAGTGACAGGTAGTCTATGAAGACATGCCCTGTTTGAATTGGGTTCCCTTTAACTGCAACCACACAAGTAGTTTCATGTGACGGATCCTAGGATGCAGCCTAGCAGGTGGGGAAGTGGCATTTGGAAGGGCCAGAAGCCAATAAAGTGCATGCTGTCCAGCCATTATCATGATGGGCAACTAGGTCAATCCCGTGGGCACCTTGGGAGATAGTGAATGAGGTAAAACTGACCTAATAGATCCCAACGGTTTTGATGGTGAAGAAAGGGTTAGACAATGTATTTCTGGGTGATGAAAATATGGATCAAACAATGAACATATGGAATTCACGACAGGCTCGGATTTGAATGATGTTCCTTGAGAGTCAGGCATTGTATCATATTTCACAAAGATTTTTGGTTTAACCATCATGAAAATATGATAAAATAAGTACTTGTTATTTCTATTTTTACTTATAAAGAAGCTGAAGCTTAGAGGAGAGAAATGCCTTATGGGCTATGATACAGATAATATAAAGGATATCTTGGATTATATTCAGGTTTCCTAACTCAAAGCATGGTGAGAGGCAAAAGAGAATATTGGAAAGAACAGAGATTTTGTTTGTACTTTTTTTTTTTTTTACTTTTTTAGGGCTGCACCTGTGGCATATGGAAGTTCCCAGGCTAGGGGTCAATTCGGAGCTGCAGCTGCCAGCCTACATCATAGCCACAGCCACATCAACGTGGGATCTGAGCCACGTCTGTGATCTACACCACAGCTCACGGCAACGTGGGATCCTTAACTTACCGAGTGTGGCCAGAATGGAACCACCAACCTAACAGGTACTAGTTGAGTTTCTTACCGTTAAGCCACAATGGGAACTCCTTGTTTGTACTCTATGGCCAGAGTAATATCCAAATCTTAACAACAGTAAAGGCAGGGGCATCAGCAGAGATCAATTGTGGCCAAAATGTGGAGCAGCTGTATCAGCCCTGCCATTAACCTTGGACAAAGTTCTTAACCTCTCTGGGCTTCAGTTTCTTCACCTATAAAATGGATATGTAATATCCACTTTAAAAGTTAAAAACTTTGTCCATCGTCAAGGCTAAATAAATTCAGTTCCATTCTGTTTGTTCCACTTTATGTATTTAATGATCTGACTTCTTGGCAAATTCTCAAACCAGTTTGTTCTTCTTGTATTACCAATGTCAACAATGAAGTATGCACTTCAAAGAAAATAACTGCTTCTGCATACCTACAAAGTTAAAGGCTAATATTGAGAGAAACAACTTCAACTACAGCTTGATTAAGAATAAATATAAAAACTAACACTTTCCTTTAAGTTTTTTTTTTTCTGGGTGCCATGATAATTACATAATTATGAATAGCTTATTTTTCTGGTTACTTTCATTCATTAACTAATACATTATTAAATAATTATTAAATCACTGTTGCATACCAGGTACTAAGTCAATCTTGGGATGGAGGGGTGAACAAAATAGATATGGTCCTCCCACATCTTAATAGTTTAGTTGTGGAGTCAGATGCTAAGGAGAAGTGCAGTAAGAAAAACAGTTTATGGTTCTAACTGAAAAAAAATATGAATATGAGAGCTCTCTAACATTGTATCATAAAGACAGTGATGCATAAAATCAATATGCATATTGATAAATAAAGTTAGAAATTGATAAATTAAATCTCTTAACTGTTCCCAGAAAGGAATTACAGATAGAAGTTCCTTAGTCCCTGTTGAAGGACAGGCTTCAAGGACTCTTTCAGAAAAAAAATAATTTTACTCTAAAAATCAACACTATGACCTGCAATTGATTCATTGAGACTGAATTCAATTCGATTGACTCAGCTCAATTCAACTCAATTAAATTTAACAAATCTTCTTTGAGGATTGTATTAGTGTGGAAAGAAACGATTTTTTCTCTTGGTGCTCGAAACATTCATCCCCCTCCCACAGGCCCTACAAAGTTTTAGATCTGACTTCATTCCACAACCTAATAAGAGCTCAGAGAATGACATAAGTGGCAAACCAACATGCCTTAGCAGGCCAGTAGGAATGAATTGTAAACTTTTGTGTGTATTTTTTTTTTCAACGAATCAAGGGAGTAATTGACCTTTTTTAGTTGAATGCAATTATTGAAGAATCACGTTCTAGTCTTTCCTAGAATAGATGGCAACAATTACTATCTGTGTGCATATTTTTCCTCTTTAAATTTGAATTTCTAAAAATGAGTTTAATTTTGTGTTTTCTATTAAAAAATGGTTCTATTTCTATTAAAAAATATGGTTCCTTTCCTTTTCGTTCAGCCCAGGTTCACCTCAAAAGTTTGTTTTGGGAGCCTTAATGACTTGCTCTCAGTTTGCCTATTAATAGTGCCAGAAATGCCTTAGACAATTTGATAAGGATTTTCTAGGGACATAAGGTCAAAAGTAGTCAGTGCTAATTGAGAGTTCCATTCATTTGGAAATATTTTCTGCTTGTAAAGCTCTAGTGAAACCACAGCAAAAGGAACTCCACCACTCAAGTTTTCAATTGCGTTAACTAGAGTGGTTTCTGCAGCTTGGCAAGGACTGGTAAATACAGGCATGAGCGCCATTTTGTTTAATTCATAACAACCTCAAAAACATGTTTATTTCCATTTTCTGCAGAATTGAGAACTAGATTGCTTATACAAAATTTTTCAAGTAAAATTTAATGCTGTTTTGGTTGCTAATTCTTTAGTTGAAATTTTGCTCATCTTAATAGGAAAATATTTCTAATAATATGGATAAGAGCTGCTTATTTAGTTTGGAATTCATTGAATAAATAATTTTTCATATTTCTATCATGTTAATTTCAGTGTCTCAAGCACCAACATAGCTTACAACATTATAGGGAAATGGCAGATACTAGAATATTCACTTAGTATTTTCCAATGACTTGAAATTACTGTGATATCAGTTGCAAATATTTTAGATTTCTGGCACAAGCCACAATGACAGGCAGAAAGCCCTAGCTGGAAGTAACCTTAAAAATCTTTTAGTCTAACAACTTCCTTGATAGAATAGGGATCTCCAGAAAGCTGTAAGATGAAGAGAGCCATTTCTAGCCTACTTGACTGAACTAAATCTAGTGATCTGGTGAGTCTCTAGGAGACCTTGGCTGAAGGACCATTACTCCAGAAAGAACTTGCCTTTCTTTTTTTGCTTATTAGGGCTGCACCTGCGGCATATGGAAGTTCCCAGGCTAGGGGTTATATCGGAGCTGCAGCTGCTGGCCTACACCACAGCCACAGCAATGTGGGATCTGAGCTACTTCTGCCACCTATATTACAGCTCATGGCAACGTTGGATCCTTAACCCACTGAACAAGGCCAGGGATCAAACCTGCATCCTCATGGATACTAGTTGGGTTCATTACCACTGAGCCATGATGGGAACTCCCAGAACTTTTTTCTAACATATACCTGAGGGAATCCTCAATCCTGAGCCAATATCTTTTTTTTTTGGGGGGGGGGCACTGCAGCACGTGGAAGTTCCTAGGTAGGTCAAGGATCAAACCTGAACCACAGCAGCAACTCGAGCCACAGCAACGACAATGCCAGATTCTTAACCCACTGAGCCACAATAGAATTCCCTGAGCCAATATCTTAATTTTTCAATTAGAGTTTTGAAGGATCATGGCGGAAGTACAAACTCTTATGAGACCAAGCCTAAAATTACAATATTTTCCCCCCTCACTTGTATCTGATGCTGAGAAAGAATTGTCTCATCCTTTGATGACAGAAGGATTTTTTTTCTAACCCATTCTTTTATCAAGAAAGGCCTAATATCTTAAGAACTTTGGATTTATGAAGGAATCTCGTTCCAGCTCTACCATGTGTTGGCCTAAATAAAGCCTCATCTTTTATCTCCCCTTGAATTAGAGCTTAAAACTAACTTCCTGCTATCAGCAAACAATTCCAGGGCCTCACTGTATTAGCCCTTGTTTATACACCTAAAAATAGAGTCATATCCTTCTGTTACTATTCAACAGAGTATTTATTTATTGTACTTTTTTCCTGGTATTTAAAAAGCTTTTAAAGAGGCATTTTCCAGAATACTTAATCCATAGTATTTTGGGAAGTAAATTTCAATATGTTTTAATTGTATTTATCATAGGTCACAGCCCTCTCTATTGTCTTCTATCTTCTCTCTCTCTCTCTTTTCTTTTTTTTTTAAACTTTGGGACTCCTGCCCTCAGTGGGAAGGTCATCTATGTCTTATTTAGATGTATTCTGGAATTCTTAATTTCAACTCTACAGTTTCTTAATTTCTTACCCTCTTTCTAGAAAAAAAATTCATTTTTCATGTCTTTCAAGAAAAAACAAACTCCATATCATATACAAAAGTGTAAAAGATTAAGAAAAAGAGATTTTTTTTTCTAGGGATTTCCCGTCACGGTACAGCGGAAACGAATCTGTCTAGGAACCATGAGGTTGCAGGTTTGATCCCTGGCTTTGCTCAGTGGGTTAAGGATCCGGCGTTGCCGTGAGCTGTGGTGGAGGTGGCAGACGATCCCGCGTTGCGGTGGCTGTGGTGTATGTCAGCAGCTGTAGCTCCGATTAGACCCCTAGCCTGGGAACCTCCACATGTCGCAGGTGCAGCCCTAAAAATGACAAAAGACAAAAAAAATTATTTTTTTTCTAAACTGAAAAGGAATATTGGTTGAGGGGGGGAAAGTTGTAGAGGCCAAGAATTAGACAAACAGTTAATTTATGTATTTAGCCCATAGCTGTTTATTGAGTCCCTGGAAATTCTCTTCCATATAGTCCCATCTCTTTGTTTCTGCTGGCTTCATCTCACATAACTTCCTCACACCTCTGTAGTGGATGCTCTTGAAGACCACCTGCTAGCGGTGCACCACTCCTCTAGTTGCTAGGAGCATTGGCTGCTAAGGAGTCGTAGGTGTGCTTCTCTAGCACATTGTTTTCGGATGACAGGAGATGCCTGGCAGTTTTCTTTCCCTCTTAAGGGTAGCCCATGCCCAAATGTGACTGGCTGCTCTGGGTCTAAGAACCTCAGCATCTTTATATCAAGGTAGGTCAACTCTGTGATGCTATTCAAGATGCAGAACTCCCTTTAGGATGAAGCTGAGGCTCTACACAAGACCCAATTACACAGGAAATATTTCAACTCTAAAGACACTGATAGATTGAGTAAAAAGAATGAAAAAGAATATGCCATACAGACACTAATCACGAGAAATACAGTGTGACTATCAGACAAAGTAGACCTCAGGATAAGAGATGTTAAAAAAGATAAAGAGGGTCATTTCATAATTATAAACAGGTCTATTCATCATATAAAATTCTAGACGTATTTGTAATTAACGGCAGAACTCCAAAACACAGTAAGCAAAAATTGACAGAATGGAATGGAGAAACAGAAAAATCTATAACTATAGTGGGAAATTTTAATTTCCATCTATTAAAAATCCTTAGAAGGAGTAGGCAAAAAAAGAAAAGTAAAAAAGGGGTGAATTGAACACCTCTATTATCCTATGACCTAATAATTATACTCCTAGATATTAATCCAAGAGCAATGAAAACATGTTATAAGAAGAATTAATTAAGAATGTTATCAGCTTTATTTATAATATCCCCAAACCAGAATCAACCCAAATGTACATCAATAGGAAAACAGATCATTAGTTTTGATATTTCTTACGATGGAATATTACTAAGTAATAAAGAAGTTATGAATTATTAATATATGCCACAACATGGATGAATCTTCAAAACATTATGTTGAATAAAAGAAACTACACACAGGGTGCATGCTATACAATTCCATTTATATGAGCTTTAATTCTTCATGATATAAATCAGAATAGCGATTGCCTTGGGGTCAGAAGAGTTTACTGGAAAGAAGAATGCAAGTGCCTTATGGGTGATAGAAATGTTCAGTAATTAAAGTGTGCACTTGAGATCTGAGCATTTTACTGTATATAAAATATATCTCAAAAAAGTGCTTTAAAAAGTAAAATAATAAAGACTATTTTGGAACATGCAAAGGGTCAAGGAGAACGCAAGGACTGTTAAAGTAGAAGATTTTCATTGTCCACTGGGGAACAGATGAGTGACTATCCACCCAATACCATTCAAATTCTTAAAGTTTAAAAAAAATATACTCAAATACCTTCAGAAAGGCACCACTGGTAATAAAACAAAAGTCTCCATAAGCCCATCCTCATGTGTAACCAAATGTTAATAGTTTTTATTCCTGGTATTTCTATGCATTTATCAACTTATTATTTTTAATAAAAATAGGTTGTACTATCAAACTGTGTATAATGATCTAAAATCTAAGCTTTCAAGTCTAACATCTGAGTCTATGAATCTGAAATTATTCACAGGGTTTCCAGAGATTATATTCCATTGACATTTGGCATGGAAGGTATCTGTTGTTAATGTGCTCGTAACTTCGTGGAGAAGGAGAATCCAAATCAGCTAAAATCACAAAGTACTGCCTCAAGATGTCTTTGGAATGGCATGGTGTATAAATGAATTGATTTTACAGATAAATATAATAAAGACAAGAGTACAGTTAGAAGGAAGAAAAGATGTGTGATGTCATATTAATACTTTTCAGAGAATAGGTATTTTGCCATTTCAATTTCAAAGCTACTGCTGCTTTGGAGTTGATTTTCAACCTTCTTTTTAGCAATAAGACTTCAAATAAAGTCTTACAAGGAGCCGCTGTTTATGAAACAGACCGTAGTCTCTTCTATTGAACAGGTTTGACAAAAAGTGAAAGTTTGTCAAAGCCCACCCACTATCCATCTCCTCCCTGTTCCCAGTTGCCCCATTCCTCAGAAAGATGCACAGGACTCCCCTGAGCAGTTTGAAAATTGTCAGTTTAAAGGATAACAGTTTTTTTCTATTCTTTTACTCATTTTCCCCTTTCCCTAATATCATTCCTCTATCCTTTTGCAAAAACTTGATAACTAATGAAGAAATAGTTTTGTATTTTACTGTTTTTGGTCATAAAATCAGAAAAATGATGAAAGATTCTAAGATGGGGGTTGTACTCAATAAAAGTGTCCACGAATTAAATACATGTTCCTTTTTTTTTTTTTTTTTTTTTTGCTTTTTAGGGCTGCACCCACGGCATATGGAGGTTTCCAGGCTAGGGGCCTAATCAGAGCTAATACTGCCAGCCTACACCACAGTCACAGCAACGCAGGATCCAAGCCGTGTCTGTGACCTACACCACAGCTCACAGAAATGCTGGATCCTTAACCCACTGAGCAAGGCCAGGGATCGAATCCACAGCCTCATGTTTCCTAGTCAGATTTGTTAACAGCTGTGCCACAAAGGGAACTCCAAATACATGTTCATTTTTAATAACTTCAAAACCAGGGCATTTACTGACCTTTAGTTTTCAATTTTATAACTAGCTCCATTGATTTTCATTCTGGGATTCTAAGCCAAGTAATTAAGGATGGGATTCTACAACAGTGTTCAATATGTTAAAATGATAATGAATATTGTCATTTTCCTAGGACAGAGCAGTAAAGCCTGCCATAACATTTTCAATGTTCTAGCTTTTGACTGGAATCATATCAACTAACCAAAGCATTTCCATTTGTCTCATGCTGATTTATGCTTGCTTTATTGGTTAGTTATATTTATATTTTATCTATTAAAGACAAAGATGAATCTTTATCTAATAGATGCAACTCATTTGGTATTCAATATCTTGAAATTATGGTACCCATTTGAGGAATGCCATAAAAGGTGCCTCTGTGGGAATATTGACCCTCAATAACAGTTTTGTTGTGTTTTGATCTTTACCAGCTTTCTCCTACAATGTGCATGCAGTGAATTTTCCTTATTTCTTCCCTGACTCTCAGTATCTGACTTGGCCTTCCTTAGACTTCTCTCTATCCTCTGATTCTTAAGTCAAAGTAGAAGGAAGATGCTTTGAATAAAATGCATTCAGTTCAACTTCCACTTGTGTCTCCATCTTCCTTTGCTTTAGTGAGGGGATGGGGGGCATGTGTCAACTACAGGCGGTAATAATTTAAATATACCTGAAGGAGATGGAGACAATAGGAAGTTTAGCTGAGGGCTGATTTATTTTTATCAGGGATTAAATTGATGCTTTAAAACATGTTTTAAAGTAGGAACATCAGTGCTCCCCAGAATTACTTACTTATAGAGATATAAGTATTTTGTTTCCTCTGCTTATTGCCCAGAAGCACTAACATGAGTGGAACAATTTATCAGAATAATAATTAGTTCTATCTGCACACTGGTCTAATGAATGCCTTTCATGTGAATGAAGCAGCATCAGAAGTCTCTATTTTCATGAAAATAAATGAATGAAGTAGGTCGAGGTGGTAAACCTAGACCAATAAGTGTAGATGTTAAGGCAATTCTGAAATGGCATTTCAGCGCCGGTAAGCAGACACCAGCCTTTTGCATTGTGTTTGAGATCTGCAGCATAATATGGCTTTGAAGTGAGCAGACAAAAGCAGTGACAAGCTCAAAAGAACTAACCTACTGTAAACAGAGACTGTGTGCTTAGGAAGGAAAGGGATTGCCTCTTTGTACCATTGGTTAACTATCAAAATCTTTTCTGTACTCCAGTTTTTGGATTTGGAACTGGCAGTTAACATCTATATTTCAAAACTTTAGAGATTCTCTTACTGTATTGTAGAGTTCCTGTTAGAAATGTACAAATTCAATTATTTAAATAGGCAATCCGCCATTTTAAGTTATCTATTTCACTTCCATACAGTGAAAGAAGTTACTTTATTATTCACTTACTTTCTAAAAGCAAAGATTTAAGGAAAAGTCCATAATCACTCATGGCAAACACAAATTAAAGCTGGTAAGACTTACAAAAAGCACCTGCTTGTTACATAAGCATAGAAAGATATACACATAATATCCTTGGGTGTATCATACAAAGCGGAAGGTACAGAATGGACCAAATGGATTATACTATAGGATGGATCAGTCTCTTTTTTCTAATACGATTCCCTCCAATTTTCTTTTCTATGACTTGAAATCCACACAAACCCAAGTGCCGACATGAAGAAGGTATTCAATATCTGATAAATAACTAAATGAATGAATATATGATTGCATAGAAATATCAACTGTGAAAAGCCATCTTTTACAACAAGTTAGTCTTATAGATTAGATTCTGAAGGTGGGGGTACATTCTAAAGGAATGTTTATTTTATTCTCTAACCAAACAGGTTGTTTAAAAAAGGTAGTTTCTATGGCTGCCAAATCCTTTCAGCTATCTGCAATGGAACCAAGTATCCTTATAACCAAGCAGGGCCCTGTGGGGTTCCTGAGCACAAAAGCCTTTCTGTGTCCACTATTTCTTGTTCAGCCTCCGATACCTTCCCTGAGTTCCAAGGGACAGATTCAGACATTTGCTGATCAGGGAAGGAAGGGGATGCAAAGACAAGAGAGGGACAGTCAAGAAACAATAGTACAGCCTTGGGGCAGGACCCTGGTGTCCTCTCAAAGGATTCACATGGTGACATAGGTATCTTGTTCTTGTGCTTCTTCTAGAAATGAATACTTTAAAACTGAACAGCTTAGAGTCCATCCTTGGCCTCCCTGGCTTAATTGCACCCTAATCCACCAATGAACTAAAGATTAGGAACCCTGAGCACAGTTCCCTGTAGGTTAAGGATTATTGGCACATGATGTTTTTCAGGAGTTTTCCTAGTTTGCTCTAATCTCTGATCAATATGACCTTTTCGGAAGTACTGTTATTCTAGGCAATAACCCAGAAGACCGCTGTCATGATCAGGCTGAGATCTCCTGACTCCAGCTTTGATGACTAAGATTCCCCCAAGGAAAGAAGAATGCATATTTGTCCCAATCCTGATTCCTATCTGAAAACCTGTTTTTCTCCTTTTTACTATAAAACTCCTCGCAATTCTTGCCAGTTGGGAGGGGGGCACAGTCTTTAAGGCATTAGCCTGCTGTGGCCCCCTTTGCCTCACAAAGCAATAAATCTGTCTATTTTTTTTCCTTCAACAAAACTCTGTCTCTGCGTTTGTATTCGGCACCAGTGGACAGAGGCCGAATTTCAACATCTTTGATTTTCTCAAAATTCCCCAGTAGTTATCAAGTGAGTATTTAAAATTTTTGATTAACTTTGCTTTCATTTCATTAAGAAGTAAAGTCTATAATTATAAATTATAATTGTATAAATTCATAAAAAAGCATCTGGTGTTAAAGCGAGAGGATAATTAATTTTGATAAGTTCTTTTGAATTTATGTCTCCTCTTTTTTGCTTTAGTTTCTTATTTTTTGGTGGCATATCCTCTTAAACTCCTGAGAAAATTTTCTTGTGATGGAAATTTCAATAGGGACAGCTTCTTTGTCCATAACTTTCTGAAATTCCACAATCATGAGCCAATCGTGTACTTCAGTGGTATAATTCCAATATGGAAACTCACGGGAGTTTCTCTTGAATTATCTTTTGATAGTTTTCTTCCTTTCATTTTCTTTCATTTCTCTTGCTAGACCTCTTGTTTCCCAGATGCTGAATTCCTAGACTATTCCTCTAATTTTCTTACATTTTTTCCTCATGTTTTTCCTTCATTTACCTTTTTTCTCAACTTTCAAGAATACTTCTTCAACTTTATCCTCTTTTTCTTGAGTTTTTCAAGAGCTTTTTAACATTCCATTTATTTCTTTCTTGTAACTGCCTGTTCTTGTTTCTCAGATACAATAAAGTCAGCCTTCACTTTGCATGACAGTATGGGATTTTAAAAATAACCATTGAAGCAGAAACCATGTGAGCCATCTTAATAATCAGTGGGGAAAAGGACAATTGTTCTGTGAACTTCAATAATGTTTCCAGAACATTAAAAATACAACAGTTTTAAATGTATAGGGATTTTAAAGTGATAAAACTAAAATTTACTTAGTATATTATAATTTTAAACATTAACAACATTAAAAATCAAAATATTTTCTTTCAGAAAACAATGCTTGCCTCCTTCTGGCGGTGTAACGTGCAATTCTAAATAGGCATTTTTTCCATGTCTTCAAGAACTGTCATCCTCCCAACTTTGGGTCAGTTTCCAACCATTTATGTTTTGTGCTTTATTGTTATGAAATATTTCCAAGAGCTTTTTAATGTAAATTATTTTCCTCTCTGATATCTTCATCCCTTTTTTTTAATCCATATAAAATAGTTGCCAATTATAATACCCAGTTGCCTTAACCAATCCTTGGGATCTAGGTGCAAATTTCATAGCAGAATTCTTTTCAGCTCTAGCAATTTCACAAGATAAACATCAATCAATTCACGCCAACTTTTGAAAAAAATGGAACTAGCGTTTATTGGTGATAAAAGTTTCTTCTTCCATTTCTTTGTAATTATCATTTTCTTTTAATGTGGCAACTACATTAACACTTTGACCTGAATGCTAACCAAATTAATTTTTTAAATGACAGTCCTCAATACAAACTTGAGCAGATTTCTGTTCCCAGTACACTTTAAAGTAAAAGATTCTAAAGCAACTTTACCTTGGTTTTTATATTCATTGGACTTTTGCAATATGGTTTATGCAATCCATTCCTATTTTACCTTGCTATCTCCATTTACTAATCATATCACATTTCACTTCCTGTGTGTGTTTTTTTTTTCATTTTATTGCTGTACTTTCATCTTTGTTGGCCAATTTAATTTCTCCATTATCCATTCTGGAAAATGTCATGTGGGTTTATCAAAGGGAGTCAATAACTGCATACTCTGTGGTGACATAACTACATACTCTACTGTTTGTGTGTGAAGTAACAGCTATGCAGTGACCAACAGATTTTGAAAGCAGTGATGTGACTTGTTACTGATCACGTTGTATTATCTATTATTTCTAGTGACTATGGGCAGAAGAGCCAACAAAAAAGTTTGTGCACTATGCACTTACCCTTAGTTAATATGCCATGGCAACCGAAATTTGAGCTGTATTACTAGGGGACTAGGGCTATAAACTAAACTGTGTAACTGATATTCTTGCATATTGGAACCATGCAAAATGAGATCTGCTTGTGCATCTCTTATTTCGACAAGGGCATGAATGATAATATTTAACTATTCTCCTTATACACCCACTGTTTGCTCCAGTTTAGTTTTTCCATATTTGTTTGTTTGCTCTGTTCTCTGCTTTGATATTAGATATTGGTCTGATTTACTCATATATAAGAGTGGGGCACTAAAATCTCATGTATAGAGTTTGTAAATACGGCTTCACTACCGGGTGATCTGGCTGTGCCATTTTTTAGGGAGTGTCCAATATTAGTGCTTTTAAGTCATCTTTTGGGATGGTCCCCCCTGGGGAGCCCTCTTCAAATGTCCTTTCTGATGAGGCTACACACTGCTACCTGTCTCCTAGGAGCTGAGGGTAGTTAAAGGAGACCCATTCCCCATTAACTCTCCCATTTTCATTTTGGTACCTTTATGTTTAACCACGTCAGTCCAGAGACATTCTGTTTTAGTCTCTCTAGAGAATAAACCTCCAGTGTTCTGCTAAGGTGAAGGATGGGTGGTCAGACCACCTGCTATTTTTAAGCTCCACCTTATCGCCACTTCCAAATATTCGCTATGCTGTCAGTTCTTGAGCTTATTCAGGCTGGCATGTTGCACATTTTGTCATTTCTTAACTGTCTCCATTGCTGGCTTAGCAGCCTTTCCTGTTCACTCACCATCTATCTATCTGCTTTCTAGTTCTCTAAATTTGGTTGCAGTATTCCCTTGTTTTGTTGTCTTTGTGTGTTTGTGGTTTTTAAAATAAAAACTGCTGTTATTTTAGTGAGGTTTTGTGAGGGAGCAAAGGTTAAATTTATGCAGTTAATTCACTCTCTTTAATTTGAAGGCTCCCACTTAAAAAAGTAGGCCAATAGGTATTTTAATTTATTTTTTATATTTTGCCTTTTTAGCTGCAGTCATGGCATATAGAGGTTCCTAAGCTAGGAGTCTAATCGGAGCTGTAGCTGCCGGCCTACTCCACAGCAATGCGGGATCCAAGCTGCGTCTGTGACTTACACCACAGCTCACAGCAACGCAGGATCATTAACCCACTGAGCGAGGCCAGGGATCGAACCTGCAACTTCATGGTTCCTAGTCAGATTTGTTTCCACTGCGCCACAGTGGGAATTCCCCAATAGGTATTTTTAATATCAGTTCTAAATCCTTGTATAAGTCAAATATAAAATTGAATCTAATACATGGACAGGAGAGGATAAGGGTATAGTTTTTAAGTTCTTTTCTTATTTGGCCTGCTTTAATAGAATACAAGCTTTGATATCTCTTCCTGGTACTTTTCTTCTAGCGATGATAAAGCCTTTACTGTTTGTCATTGATTTTTAAGTTTTCATTATCAGAGCTATATAAAGTCAACCATAAATAGTGTAAGAGTATCTTGCGTAAATGATTTATAACACTTTCCTGAGATGGCTTTAGCAGCCTTATTCAACAGCATCTCCTGGCATTTTTAATAACCCTCTTAATATATTCTGTCATCCCCATCTGTTTTGATTTAATGTTGATTATACAGACACGCCGCGCTGCAAGATGCCACCTGATCACTTCAGTGCTGTGTTATGCATGCATTCAACTCAAAGTATTTTCAGAAAGGAAACATAAAAGTGCTATTGTTAAATTATATCCATTTTATCAGGTTTCTCCTGGGTAGGTTACGTAGAATTTTGGAAAATTAAACATTAAATATATTCACAGAAAATCATGTCACTGCTTTTTTAAACCAGCTCAATTTAACCTGCCTCTAACCCCCTAACCAGCAATTCTCTGACTATATCCCTGGGGAAAATATATTGAACACAGTGCAAGGTTAAGGCAGCTGAGTACAGTGAGACTAGGAAGCAGCCAATCAGATGGCGAGGGTCTAAAGATCCGATGCCTCCGGCAAGCAGCACCAAGCTGGGCTGGTTAGTCTCCTTTTATTGCGGACGAACATCACATACATGTTGTAATGCTCCCTATGTTGGCAGCAGCTGCCAAGCAGACCCCGTAGCTAAGAAGAGAGAGATATATGCCCAAGCAACTCATTCTGCACAGCAGCCAGCAAGACGATATTCCTATGCTGGAATGTTCTCATTCAAAGGTATCGGTTCCTTTTCATTGAGTTGTTATATTTCTTAAGAATTGTGGGAAACAGAGATGCTGGTGCTGGAGAAAGAGCCCTCTGCTTTCTAGTAATGCTTTGTTCCTGTTTTCAGTCTAAATGCCAGCCTTTTAAGACGGTTAACCTCTGGGGGGAGACGGTAATAAGCAGAATAAAGGGACGATTTAATGCGGCTTAAGCTATTTAAAGACCCTTGATTATGACTTTGTTATTATTGCTATTGATCTGAAGGTAAGCCTGCTAAAAATGTAGCTTTAAACCATCACATTCTGCTACGTTTACAACTAAAGAGACCCAGGGAAAGAACTGGGGGGCGAAGGGGAGGGGGAGATGACACATCTCCAAGGTTGTTGCAATTTATCCAGCTGTCTACCAGCCCCAGAGAGAAAAGGGGCCACACTGCTGATCTCTGGTGGAGAAAGAATTTTGTCAGTATGAGGATTCCTCTCTGGTTTAGATACAAGTTTTATAAAAAACAAATACTTCGTGTATCCTCATTTTGCTTAATAATTAAGATATCTTGATTATCATTTCTGACTGACAGCTGGAGTAATCATCCAAAAGTCATCAGCATATTAGGTGCTCTTGTTTTAGTTGCCAAGGTAATTGGGAGGATAATTTAATATGTTACAGAGTAACAATAGACCCAGGGGAAACATATTGCATTAGGTGAGGCATGAGATTGCTTTGTGGAGCATTTATTTTTTAGAGTGAGTCCCTTCTTTTGTCTCTTGGTTGCATCAATTATCTGTTGGAAGGAATGGATATAACGGGCTTTCCATCAAGTACCATACATTAGGCAAGATTTAATTTATGTCTAAGACATTAAATTGTTAGTCATATGGAAAGGTTTCACCAGTAAGTTGTGCATTATCCAACGTGAGACATTTGAAATTATACATTGGTGGGTTATCAATGGTGGCCTGAATAAGTTGAGATAAACTGTTGTATCAGATAGCAGAAATGAATGCAGGAAGTGCTTTGCTTCATTTTCTAGTTATCTCTGAAAAGCATGGCCCATTAAAATTTTAATCTCCATAGCTAATTATCATATTACATCTCTGAAAGCTCTCTAATCTTAAGGGATGCAGATTCTTTGTGTATTTTTTAAAAGAGGGGGGATATTAAGGCATTGGTTATAGTTCTAAGTTTTTTTATCCTTGTTTTTATTAGTTTATTTATTAATTATGGTCTGTGTAGCTAAATACACTTTGCCTCTGTAATATCATCAACTATGTATTATGATCCACTTTGTGACTCTCAGGTTCTATAAATATTTATAAGATGCATGATTTTATTCATAGAATACCATATAAACCATAAAAGTAATATATATATAACTAATATTTTAAAATAACAGTTTAAACTTGAAACGTCACTATTTAATTATATGGAATGTAAGTTTATTAAGCTAATATAAAAGTTAAAATTCTACATTTTAAAATTTGCAAATCAAGTATACAATAAAATAAGACTATTTCCCCCATATGTGAAATTATTGCCTTTTTATTTCAATGTTTAAAAGACATTGCTTTGAAGAATGCAAAATTAGCCAATTAACTGGATGACCATGGGGAATTCATTAGCAACTTTGATGAATGGTAATGGAAATACAGGAATTAGTGCCATTCTGCAGAAGAGAAGACAGAAGGGTGATATCTTCCACTTGAACTGTAAGAAGTGTCCTTATGCCTGAGATGATGTAACATACTTCTACTAAAGAAAGAATAAAAGAAACAGGCAAAATGTAATTTTAAAAAATAAGGTTAACGGGACTGAATTAAATCAAAAGGAGGGGCATTTTCCTCTGAACCAGTTGTGGGGGTAAAATAATGGACAGAGACAGACCTTTGGCTCCAGACAGACCGGGCTTAAATCCTAGCATTGCCACCCTGTATAACCTGGGTAGATTACTGGCTGGCTTGTGAGAGTTAGAGGAATCCACATAATTATAGGCAGTTTATGTAAATATGAGAAGGGTATAATTAAAAAGATATGACATCAAAGTCAAGTCTGACCTCCTTGAGGTTGATTGGGTGTGGACATGATTATTCTTTACACTTAGAAGAGGAGACTGACTAAGTAGAAGCAGGAGAAAGGCCCTTGTTCATCGCTGTCCTCCACCCCCTCCAGTCTCTTTCCTCTCCCCAGTAACGTCTAAACTTCTACCTTGTGAGAGCAATGCCTTCAGCATATTGCTTTGAATCCTATTTAAATGCAAATAGCCTTGGCAAGACTACTTTAAGATATTATTACACCCTGGTCTTTGGGCAGGACCTGGAGCAGATGCTGATAGAGGACTGCTGAGTGGGAGAGAGATTTTTAAAAAGTGGGCAGGTGGGGAGTCTGGGCAAAAGGGATGCCACTGAGAAAGGAAGCACTTGCTGGAGGCTGGAAAACCTACCGAGACAGCTTAATAAATGCAGACAGACCAGTCATCTAGGAACATAAAACTGAACTATGGGTCCAAAATAAGGTAGAAAGCCTAGGCAAGCAATGACGGTGGCGAGAAACGTGATACATACATACTTTGTGTTCCTTGGTCACCTATGAGGATGTTTGCTGCAAGCAGTAACCTCATGCTGTTTGAAGGAAGAACTTATTTACTGGCTTGAGGGGGAATAACAAAGGGACAGAAAATGAAATCTAAGGGACAGAGCAAAATGCTTATTTTTATGACTTAATTATTTTGGCCAGGGTGCATGTGAGGAGATCACGTGAAGAATGGTTTTGTTGAAAACTAACTCAGGCTGTACGCAGGCTCAACTTAGGTCTAAACAGAGAATATCAAGATAGCCTCTGAAAAGGAACAATCTTCATATATGTGAAGCCCTCCAAATTCTCCCCATTCAAGATAGCTCAATTGCACCTCCTTGATTTTCTTAAAATTAACTCCCAATCACTGAGGACTGTGTAGAGGAGGTTGCCCACTACTTGAGGACTGAATGTTAGGGCAGTGCCCAGGCAGCATGGCTAAGGGGAGGGTCCTGATGGTCCCAAGGTCAACCCTACCCACTGGCCAGTGTTTTAAATTCTACCTTTGATACCACTGACTGACTTTAATGCAAACACTTCTGGATAAAGTAACAATATAAAAAGCCGTTTTAACTTTTCTCTCTTATTTATTTATTTATTTATTTATTTATTTATTTATTTATTTATTTTTGTCTTTTTGCCTTCTAGGGCCGTACTCGCAGCATATGGAGGTTCCCAGGCTAGGGGTCTAACAGGAGCTGTAGCCGCTGGCCTACACTACAGCCACAGCAACGCCAGATCCGAGCCGTGTCTGTGACCTACACCACAGCTCACAGCAACGCCCGATCGTTAAGCCACTGAGCAAGGCCAGGGGTCGAACCCGCAGCTTCATGGTTCCTAGTCAGATTTGTTAACCACTGAGCCACGACGGGAAGTCCTCCACTACCACTTTTAATACTTTGCTTTCTTAGATTTTTGGGGATGTTTATTTCTTTACTTTCCCAGATTCCAGGAAAAGAATAGAATCTGACTTCAAATTTACCATTGCCTGGCAATGGTAAATTCTGTCTCATAGAAAATATTGCATGAGTGTTTGTTCAACCTATTTACACAATTCATTTCCCAAGAAGCTCAGTGATGTATGCAGGTTGAACTACCAAGCTACCTAAGTGACACGAAGAGTAAAGTGGCTTGATTAACAGCCTTAATTTGACCTTGCAAAAAAAATCTGTGAATTAGGAAAAATTTACTTTTGTTCAGCATCTCTCGGAAGCCTCAGGTCAACGTGTCCTGGCACCCTCCTGGTACTGCTGATACCAGGGAACTGTGTTTATGCCCAAGCAAAACTGATAAGTCTACTCTGATAAGCAGGTCACTCTCATTAGCAGAGGAGCCAAGTCCAGAAGGTCCTATGTAAAGGTGGGCTGGTGAGAATAGTCGTAAAGGGACACCAGAAGTATCTGGAACCTTTGGGAGGTAGGGATGGGCTTCGAAGAGGGACGAAGAGCAAAGACTGTAGCGCAGCACTAGCAGGCAGTGAGCTGGGCTTCGGGTGTCAGATGAAGGGCTTCTAGAATGAGTCGGGGTGATCAACTCTACTCTGATCATCAGGGAACACAAAAATGCATGTTTCAGGCATTGCAGGAGCTGTCCGGTTGCATCCCTCACAATTATGTAAGCCCTTCTCATGACTTTTAAAATCCTTGTTGTGGACTGAGAAAGGAAGCCAAGTGTCTGTTTTCCTTAATATGCCTAAAGTGGTGATGTGATGGTACCTGCTTGTTAAGAATCAGGACTATGTCATTATAAAATCCCTCTAATGCAGGTCACGGGAAACAATGGAGTGATTCTGCTGCAGCGCTACCAAGAAAGCTGTCTTGTTTGGTGTTAGTGTGATGTCAGTAAGGGATCGTTTGAAGGGAGTGTCTGGGTTTATGACCTTGGAATCAAAGATACCGTCCTTCCTTTCCCTCTTTAAACTGGACTGTTAGAACTTTCCCCCTTGGCAGACACAAGGGAACATTTGCATGTTCTTTTGGTGGCCATTCAGCTTCCCCTTTAACTGTCTGGGACTCTAGACTATTTGTATGTTGTTCAGGGGATTTTTTTTCTTTCTTTTTAGCGCTGCACCTGCAGCATATGGAAGTTCCTAAACTAGTGTTGAATCAGAGATGCAGCTGCCAGCCTACGCCAGAGCCACAGCCATGCCAGATCTGAGCCACATCTGCAACCTACACTGCAGTTCATGGCAACGTTGGATCCTTAACCTCCCGAGCAAGGCCAGGGATCTAATCCAATCCTCATGGATACTAGTCGGGGTCTTAACCCACCGAGCCACAATGGGAACTCCAGGTCAGAGGACTTTTGAGCTCTGCTTCCCCAACATCATGAGAACAGATGGCCCCCTAGTAGAAGTCCCTGTACCCTCTCAAGCACCCTCTGCATCTCTCTTAAAGCATACTCATCCTGTTTTTAGAAGAAAAACAGGCAATACTAATTTTTAAAGTCCTCAACATGCCAAAATGTGTATTAAAAATTAAAAATATTGTTCACAGAATGGTCTTGTATTCCTTTCTTTCTTTCATCCCTCCTTCCTTCCTCTTTCTCTCTCTTCCTTCCTTCCTCCCTCCCTCTTCCTCCCTTCCTTCCTCCCTTCCTTCCTCCCTTCCTTCTTTCTTTTTTGCTTTTAAGGGCCGCACTCTCGGCATATGAAGTTTCCCAGGCTAGGGGTTGAATCGGAGCTACAGCTGCCAGCCTAGCCACAGCCACAGCAACGCCAGATCCAAGCCGCGTCTGCGACCTACACCACAGCTCACAGCAACGCTGGATCCTTAACCCAGTGAGTGAGGCCAGGGATCGAACCCACATCCTCATGGTTCCTACTCGGATTCCTTGCCACTGCGCCACGATGGGAACTCCGGTCTTGTATTTCGTAAGGCTCCAAATACGCATTTTGAAAAAAATCATTGCTTGGATCCTGGAAGGGGCATTCATCACTGCCCAGACAGGCTACTGGGCAGCCACAAACACTAGGTAAATATTTGAGATGAATAAAGAATCTTTGTGAAATAACTTATAAAAACTCCCTCCAAACCCTCAAACTGCACATTAATATAGAGCTTCTATGATCTATCCCAGTCTCCTTTTTTACTAACTGTGGCAAAATCATACCTTTCTCCTTTGATTACAACCTCTTTGATTATAGCAGATAAATTTATCCTTTACCTGCCTCTAATTTCATTTTATTCATCAGCTCTGGGAGTATTTCCTTGTTATAAAAAATAGGTCAAATTTTGGGCTGTAGCCTGGTGTTGAAAACCTCACTCTTAAAATACCCTTGCTAGGATCAATGACCAGGTGTAGCAAAAGCTTTGTTCTTTCCTTCCCCTCCTCTTGTCCTCTGGTTGTTACATGTGGTAGTTGATCCTCCATAGTTTGAATTTCATGTCATAAAATTTCCATGAGCATTTTGAGAATGCTGATGGTATAGGTTATTTTTCCCAAATAAGCCTCAGGTTCAGCATTTTCTTTGAATTTCCCATTATCTTTGTTTAGACTCCTACACCTCTCACCAGATTACCGCTTTAGGTTTTAATGGGCTTTTCTGCTTCTGGATTCTACCTTCTTCATTCAATTTTCCACACTGCTGTGAAGTTATGATTTTAAAAAGCACATTTATTCACATTATTCATTTTCTTAAGACATGTCAGAGTGTTACCCCTTACCTCCCACTGGCTTCATTCAATCCCTTCTAAAAGGTGGTACCATAGCATATGAACTTTCAATCCAGTGGCCCTTCATTCAAATTCTGTCCGTACTAGTTTCACAGCTGACCCTTTGATTTCATTATCAATGAAGCCAGACTGCTATCTATCTTCCTGGTATCTCACTTGAAGTTTAACTAAGATAATGAATGTCAGCTACCTATGATGCCATCTGCTGCAGAGTAGGCATTTAATAATTTGGAAACAATTCTTTCTGCTCCAGAGTCAAGTCCAAATGCAACACTTGGCGTGGGTATAAACGAGATTTTCACTGACATCTGCCTACAAGCTTTACCTTCTGACCTACCAATCCACTGCCTTCTTCTCTCCTTATTTTCTAGAAATACTTGGAATTCACAAACACTACATGCTGTTTTAGTTTGCATTCCACCATGTTTGGCCTTAATACATTGTGTTGTTTCCTTGACCAGGAATATAAAATTTCTTCCTCCTCTTGTCTCCCAGAAATCTCCTCTTTATCATTGAATACATAACTCAAGACTCATGTCCTTCTTCTCAGTGATATTCTTTATACCTTATAATATCTAATATTTGATGATCCATACTACCTGCCAGCTGCTCTTTTAGGCAAGCATATTTGTCATGTGTTATCTAATTAATATTGCAATTCATTATTCTACTCCTCACAATATATTATCTATCTTCCCCATTATATTTTGAGCTCCTGGAATGTAGAAAAAAGTGATTATCATAGCTTGAATGAATGAATAGCTGAATAGATGGGTTGAAGAAGAGAGTGAAGGCTAATGTGTACTATAGACTCTAAAACTATAAAATTATTTAATAATAATAATAATTATTAAAATAATATTATTTTAGGGAGAAAATTATAATTTTCTCAGGGATTTCCCAGGGATTTTACAGAAGATACTATGTAAACAAAAACAAAGAAGCAAACTTAAACCAGAATGGACTGATAGAGATTGGGGCGGTTAGGATAAGTACAGTTAGTTTGATATAAAACATTAAGGGATTCCTCCAGTGGCTCCGCAGGTTAAGGATCCAGTGTTGTCACTGCAGTGGCTTGGGTTGCTGCTGTGGCACGGGTTCAGTCCCTAGCCCCAGGAACTTCTACATGCCATGGGCATGGTGAGAAAAAAAAAAAAAAAAGCAAAACCCAAGAGAAAAGAGATTTTGTAATCCCCCATTTTATAGATGAAACCCAACAGAGAGGTGGTCAGGCTTGTCTAAGACTACAGAGCTGGAAATTAGAAAGCTTGGATTCATACCTGTTGCCTAACTCGAGGGCTAACACCCTTTATGACTCTGCTATTCTGGCTCTTTAATTAAACTATGGGAGATGACTGCAGCTGGAGAAAAGTTGAGTTACACTGGAAGAAAAAAATAGGATATCCCCCTCCAAAGTTTGGAATTAGAGGAAAATCAAAAAAGTGAAAGCAAAGGGAATGTAAATACTAGAGGAGACAAAATCTTTCATCCTATGCTAAACTAACTGAGGTCTGTGAGAGTTTCCCATCTACAGAGCACATCCACTAAGAGTCCCAGGCCACTGGACACTGAAGGCCAACCACAACCACATTGCATTCCTCTGGATGAGGAAGTAGGGAGAAGATGGCAAGAGAATTCAAGAAGACTGCAAAGGGAAAGCTATAGATGCCAGGACCATGAACTGTAGAGGCAAACATTCTCTTTTGTCCTTTGACCCCATCCTTCCCCTGGGTGTTTGGCTGGTGGAGGATGGGATAGGAATTGATAATGCCATGTTATAGCGCAGGGACCATTTTGGGTTTCTGTGGAGGAGAGGTGTCTGATTTTACCACCTTAACACACTGAAGAAGGATGAGTTCTGGCATCAGTGAGCAGTCCAACAGTTCATAACGTTGCATGCTATGTTATTAAGTGTTTCACCTGTTTGATAAAATAAAAGGCTAACTGACATTTTTTGAAGGTTTTATTATCTTCTTCAGCCCTTTACATTTCACATTTTGAAGATGTATGTTAAATTCTGTCCTATTCACAAAATCAGGCTCAGATGTACGTTAAGTGTTGAATTCCTTCCATGATATATTTTTAAAAGAATAAATCCATTATTTAGGAGAGAAAATAAGTTGGGTGAGGAGATGGGAGTTTGTTTTGTTTTTCATTTTGTTTTGTTTGGTTCATATTCCCTTTGCTGACATTTGAATTAGAACATTGTCTACCAAGGGAAAATATTTTGAAACATTACTGCTCAATAAATGTCATACATTGATTTTCCTGGAATTCATAGCTATAGCTAACTCTCATCATAACTTTTATGCCTCACACATTTTTAGATTTTTTTCAGATACTTTAAACTTACAAATATATTTGTGGGTTTACTGGTCTTTTCAAACCATCTTTTTTCTTCTTCATTCTCACCATTGCCTTAACTCACATCCTCAGCTTTTTTTTGTTCAGATTTTGGCAACAACCTTGTACAGATCTCTAGTCCCACCCCGTTCAACATGGACGTAGAAGCCAGCCTTCTCTTTCTAAAACACTATACTCATGTTAGGAACTTTATAGATAGCTCTTTGTTCTCAGAATAAAGTCTAGCTTCCTTCATGGATGGTAGTCTTTCTTGATCACCTCTCAATATGTGAGACTTTCTCCTAATTGCCTCTACACGCCCACTCTGTATTCATGCATTTTGAGCTATCCGTGGGTTGTCAAATGTATCTTCTTGTTTCACCACCTCAGGCCTTTCTCAATGCTGCTGATTCTCCCTGGCTCACTGTCCTCCACCTGCTCCATCCTGTCACTTGCCTACTCCTACCCCCGACACCTCTGTCTTGGTATGTCATGTCCTACAGCAATCCTCTGCTCGTTCTTTCCATGGCTTATGCACTTAGCCAGCAGGGATTAGATGTTTCTCCTCAATCTCATTTAGCCCCCCTGTTCATATTTTCTAACATATGCACCATGTTTTATTTTATCTTTTCTTGGTTTTCAATAAATATTTGTTGAATGAATAAATAAATGAATGATTAGAAAAGCAAGAATCCTCTATAATGACAGTGGCAAAGAAAAACACATTTCCTATGAAAGTGTAATAAATGGAATGCCATAAGAGGTGCTGTATATGAAATCAAATACACTTTCTGAAGATTCATCAAAATTGTGCAATGATCATGAAATGACTTGGGATTTGAATTATCATCATTTTCAATCCTTTTTTTTGTTTTTGCTTTTTTTTAGGGCCACTCCTGAGGCATATGAAAGTTCCAGGCTAAGGGTCAAATTGGAGCTGAAGCTGCCAGCCTAGCCACAGCCACAGCAATGAAGGATCCAATCTGAGTCTGTGACCTACACGACAGCTCACAGAAACGCTGGATCCTTAACCCACTGAGTGAGCCAGGGATCTAACCTGTGTCCTCATGGATACTAGTCAGATTCATTAATCATGAGCCATGACAGGAACTCCCTGGTTTTCATTCTTGATGTAAATACTGCTCATTAAATGTGCTTCCTTTTGACCTAAGCTGAATCAAAATTCCAAAGAGATAGTTTAAAATTTTGCTAATTAACATGACATCCTTTTTACGTGTCAGTAATCCTGTCTAAACATTTGGTTTGGCTTCCTCACTTATTTAACATGATTCTGTTAGAAGAGAGCTGACGGGGTTCATAAACTTCTCCAAATGGTCATTCTTTCATTGCAACAGTCACTCTATCAACTGTATCAACTAGTTGACAGAATCAAGTAGATGGAGTAAGCCTACAAGCTGTCAAACAAACACTGTTCTAGCATTTAGCTCAGTAATTGCTAAAGGCCAATATACTATTTAACATTCAGGGCCCCTTCCCAAGTCAACACTAACTTTTGAGTGCAATGGGGAACATGCTGGCACATAGGTCTACTTAGTTTAATGTGATTCATAAGCTACAGGGTCCCCAGAGTACCAATGATCATATCCTGAGAGCATCCTTGAAAGCCTTGAGATCAAGGCCCTTTTCCCTATGGGTTGTTAGTTGCCACATTTGAGGAATTCAGTAAGAAGGTGATTTGTAAATGATATTTGACACCACACGGTTCGGTTATTGATGGTGGCACTCATCCTACACTGGTCTATGTCGTAGGATTAAAGGGAAAACATGTTCCATGATTGCTGGACACACCATCATATTGATTGGCCTACCAGTGACTTTCATAACATTCACGGACTCATATCCTTTATATTTAATCTTCATTTTCCGAGCTCGCTTCGTGGCTCAGTGGTTAATGAATCCGACTAGGAACCATGAGGTTGCAGGTTCGATCCCTGGCCTTGCTCAGTGGGTTAAGGATCCAGCGTTGCCGTGAGCTGTGGTGTAGGTTGCAGACGCGGCTCGGATCCCACGTTGCTGTGGCTGTGGCAAAGGCCGGCAACTGCAGCTCCTGTTAGACCCCTAGCCTGGGAACCTCCTTATGCCGTGGGTGCGGCTCTACATAAAGGCAAAAAGACCAAAAAAAAAAATCTTCATTTTCCAGGACATAAAGTCATTTGATCCACCTGTCTAGTGACTGCTTTCAGCAAAGCTTCACACACGTGTTGCTGAATGCTTTTCTTATGCCAAGTTTTTCTTGTTAAATATTTATGACTCTGTGCCACATTTCAATTTTCTACAGTGTGAAAAGTGTAAATGCTTCAAAGGGTTGCGTGATTTCTGCCTTGTGCAATTGCAGATCCAAATTCTAGACATGCCATGTCTTTATGCTATCGAATTTTACTGTATTATACAAATTCATAGCCTGGGCTCATTTGTCAGAAATGGAAGATCATGAAATCCAGATCCTTTGAAATAAAATGAAGTTGAGGCTCAATCTATGTAGGTATTTAAGTGGTTTGGCCAACATCATTTATATGTTAATGGAAATATCCATGTTGGAATCCAGATCTTGATACTCCCAAGCCAGTAGCTGTACAATGGCTTTCATTCTGTATCTAAATATCTCTGTTTGGGGCCCTCTAATACATTTTTTGCCTATAACCAATTAGAATTTGCAGCAGATTTGGAAAAGGAGAGTAAATGGCTATTGAAGCTAATTTACAGGATAGAGAATTTTCATAAAATAGTTCCTAAGAAAGAATGCAGACTAACAAATATGAGTGGGACATAGCTTTGGTTGGTAACTTGGCAGAATACCACCATTAACTTTGTTTCAACATTTTTACATTCAACATTCAAATAAACAGAAAAATTGAAAGATATACACTACCTAATTTAGTCATTAACATTTGTCATACTGCTATATCCCCATGTGTGTGCATTCTGAAGAAACATTTGAAATTCAGTTGCAAGTATCACCACACAGTTTCCCCCCCTAGATATGCAGCCTTAAGAATAAGTACCTTATTCTACAAAGCCTTAGTTGCAGAACAACACCAAGAAAATTAATAGTTTCTTAATATCAGAGTTCCTATTGTGGCACAGCAGTTAAAGAATCCAACAAGGAACCACAATGTTGCGGGTTCGATACCTGGCCTTGCTCAGTGGGTTAAGGATCCAGCGTTGCCATGAGCTGTGGTGTAGGTCACAGACACGGCTCAGATCTGGTGTTGCTGTGGCTGTGGCTGTGGCATAGGCCAGCAGCTACAGCTCTGATTCAGCCCCTAGCCTGGGAACCTCCATATGCCACGGGTGTGGCCCTGAAAACCAGAAAAAAAAAAAAAAAGGTTTCATAATATCATCTAACATCTATTTCATTCTCAAACTTCTTTAATTACACCATATTAATGATTTCATTCTTTTGTTCTTCAACCAAGTTATATTTGAGCCTCATGCATGAACTTGGTCTCTACTAACCCAGTATACTGCCCTCCACTATTTTTCCCCATGACCCTGACTTTTTGAAATGAGCAAACCAGTTGTCTTGGAAAATGTCCCACAGTGTGTGGCTGCTCCATTGCACTGATGTTTACATGGTTTCTCATTTCCTTTGTTTCCTATAAACTGGGAATTTGTTCTTTTTGCTCAAGTAGATGCTGTTTATACGTTTTGGGGAAGACCGTGTCCCAAGGGATGTTTTTCTGGCATCACACCTGGAGGCACACACCTTAATCATGTCAAACTTCACCCACACTGCATTAGACTTTTTGTTAAGGTAGTTACTGCTAGATCTTCCTACTTGAAAGAGAGGTTTTCCTCTTTGGATCATTAGGTAGACTGAAGAATGGTAATTTGCCACCATGTGGGATAATTTATTCCCCAAATAACTATTAGGTTTGTCCACCATGAAATAGCCTTCAACAACCTAAAAAAAAAACCTTTTCTGAATATATATTTCCTGAATGTGTTTAAATAGTGATCTAAGAAGAAAGTATTTCACTAGAAATACCCTTTATCCAATTTCATTTCATCAGAAGTGCCAAAGCCTCCCATAATGTATGTTGAATTAAATCATCTATATCATAGAACATATGAATGATATCATACAAGTTAACGGTGGAATTTCTTTTCTCTGGTCCTAATAAGTGTGTAACACCGTCTGTTCCTCATCTAGCCATAAACCAGAACCACATTTTTTCTGTTGCACTCCCAGAAATAATCAGAACAGTTTGGAGAGCCATGACCTGTTCTTCCAACAATTCCCTCAGAATATGAGCTGGCATGAATCATAAAGGAAGACTTAAGATAAAAACACACATTGTCTCTTCCCTAGTTATTCTCAAATCCCTAAAGGCAAGAACCATAATTCTGAGTTTTTGGAAATAAATCGGGGGCACAGGTGGAAATTATTCTAAATAAGAACATGAGGACACATTGTCCTGAAGGTTAGGAATAAAGTACATATGAACTGGGAGAAATGTCCGTTAAATAAAGGCAGTGCTCAACCTGAGGAAGAGAAAAGCTCCTTTGCTAAGCCACAGGGTACATGCTGCCCCAGAAGCGTCTACAATTGATTTCCTTCCACCAGCATACCAAAGCTATATGCAAATTCCAAAGAGAAGAAAGATAATTTTTTTTTTGGATAGCATCTTAGCTTTTCTAAGTTTTATTTTTCTCAAATGTACAATGAATAATTTGAAGTTTATGTCTCTAAATTCTTTCCACCAGAACACAATATAGATCTATGGACTCGAAATGTGTTCTGTAAGATTTGAGGTGAGGCTGGAGAAATAGGTACAATTTGCGCGAGGATTGAGGAAAGGTGTAAGGAGGACAAACCAGACCTGGGAGAGAGTGTGGGCCAAGTCAGAGAGAAGGAAAGAAAGTGGAAGACCTCACTGATAAAGAGAATGTCATTACCTGGCAAATAGGCTTTGTCTGAGAAAATCATAGGAGGTAATATTAGACGGGTACATAGGACCCTTCACTCATTCAGTTTTTTGAGTTCCTACTAGATGTCTAGATAGAGAGGATTCAGGGATAAACAAGACAGACAAGGAGATTATATACCAGGAGGAAAAGACAGATAATAGACACACAGTCAAAAATGTAATCTCACAGTCCCACAGTGTAATGGTTAAAGGGGTAGGCTATGGAGCCAGACAGTCTGGATTCATTCCAGTTCCCCAGTTTGACTTCAAGCAAGATATTTAAGCTTTCCATCCCTCAGTGTCTCATCTATATAATGAAGATAATAATAGCAACTACCTTGTAGGGTTGATGTGAGGATCAATGAGAAAAATACATAAAAAGTTTTATAATTTTTATTGTATTTACAGAAGACTGTCTGGCACATGGTAAATCTGAAACAAATATAAGCTATTATTATAACACTGTTAAGCGCTGTAAAAATAATAAAGCAGAGCAATGGCATAGATTTTCAACTTCAGTATTACTGACATTTGGAGCCAGATAATTCTCTGTTGTAATAGGTTGTCCTGCGCATTGTAGGATGTTTAGCAGCATCCTTGGTCTCTACCCATTAGATGCCAGTAGCATCCTCCTAGTAGCATCAACCAAAAATGTCTGTAGACATCGTTAACTGTCCCCTGGGGGGCATAATCACCACTGATTAAGAACTGCCAGACTAGAGAATAACAAGTGCAGTGCTTTCAATCAGGGAGATAGAGAAGAACTCTTTGAAGAGAACCCTGAATGATGAAAAAGCAGCAGCCATGAAAAAACCCAGGAGAGAGAGTTCTAGTAGAAAACTCAGCAAGGATAAAGGCCCCAGGCAGGATCAAGTAAGTGTGGCCAGCTTGGCCGGAGAGGGGTGCAGAAAATGTCAGAAAAGTAGGCTGGGTCAGAGTATAAAGGTCAGTAAAGATCATGGTAATACAGTTGGATTTTATTCCACATATGCCAGGACATCAAAGGATTTTAAGCAGTAAAATGACAGGAGTTGATTTCTGTTTTATAAGTTTATTCTTGGACTGCAGAAAGGCAGCCGTGGAAGCAGGAGACCAGGGAGGAAACAAATGCATAGTCCAGTGAGAAGTGAGGGGCTTGGATGGGGGTAATTAAGGATCCTGGTTGTGGACAGAGCAAGGTGTAAACAGGATGCTGATATGATCTGGTGGGAAGAGCCTATAGGATGGGTTAAGTGAGGATTGAAGCATAGACACACGAGGAGCAAGTTTGTAGGGAAGGAGTCTAATACATCAGTAATTCTGTCCAGGCCTTATGGAGTTTGAGTTCCCCACTAGTCATCCTAGTAACTGGGCTGCTGACTACACTGGAAATAAAATGAGAGGTTGGGGCTGGAGCTATAAGTTTAGCAGTCATCAGCCTGGGGCTATCTGAGATCATCAAAGGAGGGGAAAATATGCAAAACCTAGGACTGAGTTCTGAAGCATTTCTACATGTAGAAGTGGAGAATGAACCCAGAGAGGGCTGGTGTCCTAGAGGATAAGAAAAGAAACGCTTGGAGAAAAAGAATGTCAGCTGGGTCAAATGGTATGAAGAAGTCAAGGAAGAAGAGGGCTTTGAACTCACATTTGGGTTTGACAAGATGGAGAGAGTCGTGACTCTGATAAGAATGGTTTCATCGACATTATGGGGATGAAAGGGTCGAGTGTCCTCTCAAGAGAATGGGAGGTAAGGAAATTGCGGCAAAAAGTGTAGCTATTTCTGCTGTGAAAGGGAATAAAGAGATGGAGAATCAGCAGTTAGAGGGCAATGTGGGCCAAGGGAGGGTATCTTTTTGGTAACATGGGAAGTATTATGGCATATTTGAACAATGACAGAACCATTCCGGTGAAGAGGAAGAAGCTGATGGTCCTGGGAGATGTTAGAAATAATTGCAGGGCTGAATTTATTGAGTCGTGAAAGAGGTAAAATCTCCAGTTCGAAAGGAATGGGCTTGTCTTTTACAGAGCAAAGGAGAGACAGTTCAATAAAATGCGAGAGAAGAAAAATCTAGGTCGAGTGGTGTATTTAGGGTAGAAAATGAAGTGATTCCCATCAGAATACTTCCCATTTCTCACAAAAGTATAAAGCCAGATCAATAGCTAATGGCATGTGGCTGGCGGGTGGAGGCTGAAAGTTTAAAAGAAGATTGGAGTTCCCCTTGTGGCAAGTTACGAACCCAATTAGTATCCATGAGGATGTGGGTTCGATCCCTGGTTTTGCTCAGTGGTTTAAGGATCCGGTGTTGCTGTGAGCTGTGGTGTAGGTCACAGACCTGGCACAGATCCTATGTTGCTGTGGTTAAGCTATAGGCTGGCAGCTGTAGCTCCGTTTCAACCCCTAGCCTGGGAACTTCCATATACTACATGTGTGGCCTAAAAAGCAAAAAAACAAAAAGAAGATTAAAAAGTTCTTTAGGAGTGTCAACAAGAATATTTATTGGGAAATTTGTTAGAATTGCCAGGGAATATTAATACTTACTAAAAACGTGTAGTCATATATTTAAAGTAAGACCCATCAGGGGGGTTCCGTCGTGGCTCAGTGGAAACAAATCTGACTGGTATCCATGAGGATGCTGGTTGGATCCCATCACTTAATGAATCAGAGGAGTGTAGGAGGTCTTAATCAAAGATGTGGAGTCCTGCTAAACGTATCTCTTGCAGTTTGGGGCAGGAGGACAGACCTAAAGGTACTTTTCAACAAAGCAGAGTGTGTGTTCTTGTGCCCAGAGTGTGTGCTCTTGTGCTCTTGGCCGGGGTTCATCACCTCTGAAGGGCTGTCATGACCACAACCATAAGACCCCATCAACCTTGAGATTAACACATTATGGCTGCACCAAAGTGCAAAAGATTTGAATTCAGGCACATGGTTAGTTAGCCATTTTATTTAATTTTTACAATATATCTTTAAAAAATTATTAATCCAGAAGTCCCCATTGTGGTTCAGCGGTAATGAGCCCAACTAGTATCTATATCTATGAGGATTCAGATTCAATCCCTGGCTTTGCTTAGTGGGTTAAGGATCCAGCTTTGCTGTGAGCTGTGGTGTAGGTCGCAGATGTGGCTCGGATCCAATGTTGCTATGGCTGCAGCTGTAGCCAGCAGCTGTAGCTCCAGTCTGACCCATATCCTGGGAACTTCCATATGCCATAGGTGCGGCCCTAAAAAGCAAAAAACAAAAAAAGTTATGACTGAGTTGAGAGATATTAACTCACCCACAGATGATAACTCAGTCACAAATGGAAAGATGGTAAATTGCAGAGCATAATACATTTTACAGAAAGACACTAAAACGGACAGGCAATGCTCTTCTCAAAGGTTTAAGAAGCATTTTCATCTAAATCTCTTAAAGCACTCACTCTCACGCTAGTGTCCTTAAAGTCAGATTAAAGAAACAAGCAGACAGTAAATTGTGTCCTAATTAAAATCAATCAAGTGTTATGTTAAAATAATATTATTCAAGAAGATAACTGTGAGCAAAATTTCAATTAAATTTATGTATTTATTTATTTATTTATTTATTCATTCATTCATTCATTGTGCTTTTTAGGGCTGCACCTGCAGCATATGGAAGTTTCCAGGCTAGGGGTAGAATCAGAGCTACAGCTGCCAGCCTACAGCACAGCCACAGCAACGCAGGATCCAAGCCGCGTCTGTGACTTACACCACAGCTCACAGCAACACCGGATCCTTAACCCACTGAACAAGGCCAGGGATCAAACCTGCAACCTCATGGATCCTAATCAGCTTTGTTACTTCTGAGCCATGACCGAAGAACTCCCTCAATTAAATTTAGAATAAAAATTATGCTGGAATTTTTTTTATTCTTTAGTTCTATTACTCTCTAAGTCACTGCATTTACTTTTTAAAGCATGCTGATTAGACTTTCCTGAGGAATTTTCACCTTTAGTGAAACTGATACCCAGAGCTGTGTGCTGGGTTGTTAGTAGTGAGAACAGAAGATGGCAAGTGGGAGGGAGAAAGAAAGGTGCTTGCACATTCTGGCACCTGGAGAGCAAGGGGAATGTTTTGTAAATAGCATCTCTGCTAACCACAATGACCATATTTTATGGTCCCCAAATTGGTACCTGTGGCCTGACAAAGAAAGAATGTACAAAATTAGGACTAACAGAAATGTGAGCTTTACAGTTATTATTCTATTATCAGTGATAGAAGGGTCAGCTTGGAAAACCAGGCTTACAGTTCAGGTCAGATTGGAGGAGATTTGTTTGAAAATTAATTTCTGAATATGTGACACTTGCGACCATAATGCTCTGTCTTGAAAGCCCACCACCAACTTCTACTAAATTTATTCTTTCTGAGCATCCCATACCTTCTGGGTATGCATTTAGTAGCTTTATAGCACGGGATAGTAGCTTTATAACATTGTACATTGTTTACATAAACTTTATCAAGTCTTCGTAGTCCTGGCATCTAGTAGAGTCCTCAGTGCCCACTAATTTTTTTTTTTTTTTTTTTGCCGTGCCTACAGCATGTGGGAGTCCCTGCACCAGGGATCAAATCTGAGCCACAGTAGTGGCAATGCTGAATCCTTAACTGCTAGGCCACCAGGGAACCCCAAGTGCCCACTCTCAGTAGGCACTCAATAAATGTTTCTTGAAAGCATGGAGGTAGGTGAACCTGGAGCCAATCAGAGCCCAAACTACATTTCTTGCTACTTGTTCCATGAAGGCCTCCTGCTTACTACCTTAGGTGCATCTGGGGTTAAGTTTGAATAACAGGTACCACCTCATTAAAAACTTACCTGTGCACTCCCTACCTCTCAATTTTCAGAGATAACCTGCGTCTCTTTTCCATGTTCTCCCATAATGCTTTGCATTAATTGTCAGGTACATCTCAATTTGATTGTTGGTGTCTTCTATGGAAAGTAAGTCACATTTCCCACCTATGTCCACATCTCAAAGCAGCCCACCTAACGAGTTTTTAAATGGATAGTTTCAAATTGAAAACTCCCCTTATCAATACCCTAATTAAAGTTAGTACATCTCGAGAATTCATTCTTGGGTACAAGCCATGGTTAATCAGTGGTAAAAATGTTGTCCTTTTTTGTGGTGTGTGTTTTGATGATTAAATATCTTAACACTGGTAAAGCACTTGGAATGGCGCTGGTACCCAGTGAACTCCATTTATGTGTTTGCTATGATTTTGTTGTCTCTTCATCTCAACAAGTATATGAGGCAAAAGCAAACACATAGTCTCCCATGGCTTTCATTCACTTTTCCAAATTACAGATAAGCAGTGTTTAAGCAAAAGAATCATAAAGGGGAAATTTTGCACTCAAAGTAGTTTCTTAGGCCCGTATGGTGATGTAAGAGGGACACGGATATTGCAGATATACTGGATTAAACCCCTTGTGCCTTTAAGATCACAAAAGCTTCTCAGTTACTGAATTTGGCTTGGGATTTATTATGCAGCCTATTGGGCAATCAGTACTTTGCCCACTGGTTTGTGGGTATGAACTGTTTCTCTCTGAATTTTTCTCAAGAACTAGAGAAAGCACAATAGTCTTTACTTATTGGTTTATTTTGATATCTTTAACTATTTTATCTGAGATAGAAAGATAAAACACAGTTGATACACAGAAAGTGCCACTAAAACATCTAAAATGCAAAGAATGGAAAAGCGCTTTATAACAAAGCATCTGCAAGAGTCATGATCAGGTATCTTATTCTTAGAGGAGCCTAAGAATGCATGCAGGTGACCGTCGAACAATTTTCAGGAAAAGGGACCTAGTTCTGAGCATCTGGTCAGACTCAAACATGAACAACTGCCTTGTTTTCCTCCTTAAAAAAGTTTTTTTTGTTGTTACTGTGTGAAATCTCCTATTGCTTTGTAGAATGGTGAAGTTTTTTTCTAAATTAAATTCTAATTCAAATGCTCATCTTTATTTGAGAAGGGTATCTTTATTTGGCTTTACCCCTAGAGTACAAGCCTTCATAGTGAAGAAAGTCAAGTCTTATTTGTGTTTTTATCCTTAAACTATTGCCTTTGGAATGGATAAGCAATGAGATCCTGCTGTATAGCACTGGGAACTATATCTAGTCACTTATGATGGAGCATGATGGAGGATTATGTGAGAAAAAGAATGTGTATATATATATATATATATATATATATATATATATATATATATATATATATGCACCTGGGTCACTTTGCTATACAGTAGAAAACTGACAGAACACTGTAAACCAACTATAATGGAAAAAATAAAAATCACTGTAAAAGAAAGAGTCTTCAAGGTCACATCCTTAAGAGTGAACCTCAAAACCATTTGAGGAATGAATATGTGAAGCAAAGAAGGAAAGTCCTTTCCTTCTCTAGATCCTTATTCAAATCGTTTTTGAGTTGCTATATTATCCAATGAGGACATGAGGGTTAAAGGAAAAACCAGCAAAACTGCCAGCAATAGAGAGGGTCTCTAATAAAACTTCCTGGGCAAAGTTTAAGGATGTATATTCTGTAAATACTTTGTTTTTTTCCTATGGGCAAAAAAATGTTTTGAAGAGGAGTCTTCTGATTTAGAATAAATTTAGAATCTTTGGAAAGCATGCAGCATAGCAGGAGAGAGAGTTAGTTGAGCCAGTCAGAGGTTATCTTCTATACCTTCGCTTTAATCATCTTTTCGAGAAGGATTCTGATTTCAGGTGACCTACTTTCACCATAATACCACTGTTACCAGTTAAATTGTGTCCTGTCACCCAACTCCACCCTTGCTGCTGCCAATTCATATTTTGAACTCCTAGCTCCCAGTGCCTAGAATGTGACCTTATTTGGAAATAGATGGTTTGTTAATTTATTTTTATCTATCTATTTATTTATTTATTTACTTTTTAGGGCTGCACCCGTGGCATGTGGAGGTTCCCAGGCTATGGGTCTAATCAGAACTACAGCTGCTGGCCAACACCAGAGTCACAGCAATGCAGGATCCGAGCCACTTCTGTGACCTACACCACAGCTCTCGGCAATGCTGCATCCTTAATCCACTGAGCAAGGCCAGGGATCGAACCCGCAACCTTATGGTTCCTAGTCGGATTCGTTAACCACTGCGCCATGATGGGAACTCCTGGTTTGTTCATTTAATTAGTTAAGATGAGGTCCTGTGGGCAGGAGGGTGGGCACTTAATATGATAGGAGTCCTTATAAAAAGGGGAAATTTTGACACAGACACACATGCGTATGGAAAACACCACATGAAGATGAAGGAAAAGATCGGCGGATGCATGTACAAGCCAAGAGATGCCAAAGATGGCCAGCAGACCACTCGAAGCCAGGGGAGAGGGAACAGATTCCCCCCTCACAGCTCTCAGAAGAAGCCAACCACAACCAACTCCACCAACACATTGATCTCTGACCTCTAGTTTCCAGAACTGTGAGACAAGAAATTCCTGTTGCTTAAGTCATACGACGTGTGGTACTTTGAAATAGCAGCTTTAGGAAACTAAGAGACTCATAGAGATTATTCAATCACAGCTCTGCTACTTTAACGGCTACTCCTGAATACCACGCTTCAGAGTGCTTCTGCAATAATACTGTAGAAGCGCTCTAATTCTAAAGTAGACATAAGATCATTGGGTGGATGGTGTTTTTACTGACATGAAAATATAATTATCCATGCGCCCTGTACTCATTTGAAGACAGTACCGGTGCTAGTGACTCAGACCTTCCTTGAGGAAACCGGCTGTTACCTGTCACAGTGATGTTTCATCAACTTTGTCTTTCTGAGGAGGTCCCTTCGTGGCTCAATGGTTAACGAACCCAACTAGGAGCCACAGGAATGCGGGTTCAACCCCTGGCCTCGCTCAGTGGGTTAGGGATCGGCACTGCCCTGAGCTGTGGTGTACAGGTCGTAGACATGGCTCAGATCCTGAGTTGCTGTGGCTGTGGTGTAGGCCGGCATCTGTAGCTACAGTTCGACCCCCTAGCCTGGGAACTTCCATCTGTCACGGGTGCAGCCCTCAAAAAAAAGAAAAAATTTTTTTTGTCTTTCTGAGCATAACCCTTCATAGCATTGAGTGCATGAAATCTACATGCTTTCTCCATATTGTAATGATAACAACACTTAATTAGCAGAGGCAGACATTTTTAGGAGGAGCAGCTTAAAGCCAAAGGCTTAAAAGGAATTGCTTTCCCGTAAGTGCCAAGGTATTGATTACAGAGAGTTAAAAACGTTATAAAAGGGTAATTGATGAAGTGATCCCTAAACATCTGCATTTATAATGGGCGATAAAAGTCTCAAGAAACTTCATGAGTGGCTGGAAAAGGGTGTGTTCCCTTCAGAGGATAAGTCACAGAAAGGACCGAGAGGGCTGAACACAGGGTGGTCCCTCTGTTCCAGGGAGTCTGCACACAGATGCTGGTTTCAGGAGCTCCCAGTGAACACAGCCCTGCAATGCAGTACTTTCAGCTTGGCTCTGAATAAAGAGAAAAGGCCACACAGTTGGCTTAGATCCTTAATGGCGTTGGTTTGATCAAGGTTTTTAGGCCTATATTTAGCCAATGTAACACTTAGTGTGCAGGGGATGTTTTTTTCATGGCAGCAGTAGTCACCGGCCTAAATACATACATCATCATCCTTGGGGTACAGAGTTAAGAGGAGCAAAGAATCACAGCCCTTCCTTGCTGGCAGTGGCAGCCGATGCTGTAAAGACTATGTGTGGCTTATGACAAGATGACAGCAGGGTCTCCCGAACCCTCTCCAGATTCTTGGGGGATCCAATCCCTGTTTCCTCCTGCTTCCACTGCCTTGTATGCTCTCCTTCAAGCAAATCCCTCTTCACCCCTTAAGCAGTTGTGGAGCTGTGTCTAAGCAGCAATGGGCAAGTGTCTAAGGGGAGCCCATAATGTACTCAAACATGACTGTCAAAGTTGCTCCCTTAGAAACAGAGTCGTGTGATACATCAAAAAGTTCTTAACTGTGTCAATTAACAACCTAGCATGTTTCCTATAGACACAACCAGTGATATGGGCCAAACCAAACCTGTAAGCATGTTTATCAGAGCACTATTTAAACTAAATTGGTTTAAAATAGAAACAAACTATGTTCCAAAATTAGATGCTTTTTAAAAACTGACTCATATAATAGAATTCTATGTGGTTATTTAAAAAAAATGTAGTGTGGACATTTCAAACTCAACATGTCCAAAACTAAATTCTTTCCAACCAGATTTCTTCCTCTCATCATCTACGAATGAGTCAGTATTTCCACCTCCCCTGAGTTGATCAGGCTGTCTACCTAAAAATTGCCTCTGTAACCCCCTCCCTTGTTTTTCATCTCCAATACTCAATACTGAAGACAGTCCTGTTGGTCCCAAGGCATTCCCTCCAAGACATATTGGGAACTCATCCATTTTTTTCCATTTCCTCCACTGCTATCACCCTAGTCCAAGACACTATGACTTCTTCCCTGCAAGCTGTGATGGAGCGTCTTACCAATACCCTCTCGGCATTGCAGCCGGGTAGTCATTTTAAGAATGTAAGTCAGACCTGCGTCACTTTGCTGTACAGCAGAAATTGATGGAACATTGTAAATCAACTAGAACAAAATTTTTTTTTAAAACAAAGTAAGTCAGACCACACCCACTTCTGTGTTTAAAACCACCCATGCTCCTCCATTTGCTTCATGCAATACCCCAGTCAGGGATACAGTCCTAGAGGACGAAGTCCTTGCCTTGCTTCGCAATCCCGTTTCACACTACTCCCCATCCTACCTCCCACACTCCAGAAGAGTTGTTGGTTCTCCCTTATCGTCTGCGTGTATCCTTCTCCCTGTGCCTGGAAGCCTTCACTTCTGCATGCCACTCCTCCTTTTATCAAGGAATTGCCTTCGTATCTGTGACCTCCCAGCTTATATCCTGCTTTGTCAGAGGAAATGTCCATGCTCTGTGCTATGGATGGGGTCCCTTATTTGTTCTTTTTTTATAGTACCTCACAACCCTGCATTCAGATTCAATACTGCTTGTACGTCTCGTAAATAAAATCTCATTTGAGATCACACTGAGATCTACTTTACTCACTATATTGTAATCTCATGAAGATGGAATCCTATCTGTTTTTTTCCCCACCTATCTACCTTGGAACTATAGCTACAATACAGAGCCTGATATAATTGTCACTCAGCAAATGTGTAGAATTAGTAAACGATGCTTGACATTTAATAAATATCTTAATACATTGCTAAATTGTATTTTTCAAATGTATGTTAGTAAATATTGATATATGTAAATATATATATTTGAATATGTGACTATGACTTTAAGAACTTAAGCAAAAGTTATTTTAATGGTTATCATTGTCTTACTATGCATGTAAAGATACATATATCTGCTTAATTATCTACTGGCTTTTTTCATCTTTAAAATCAGAAACAGTGTTCAATTTTTTGAAAAACGTGTCCCTTTCTTGTTCTAACATGAATTCTGACCACCCACCATATCCTATGCTATATTTGGGGCTAAGGCCCAGAGGTGTTGTGTTTATCAATTCAAAAGCCAATTGTACATGTAAAAGTTTAAGGACCTGTGGCATTAAAAGATGTGTTAATTCTCAGAAAGCAGAAGGACCACTTTGGAGAAAAAATCCAGTGTGGTCTCGCAAATCCTACTGCATACCAGGAAATTAATAATAAGACAACTGAATGTCACAGAGGCGAACAGAACTATGTTCTTGGCAGATTTCTGTGTTTTTGTTGTTTTGGTTTCAGAATTTATTTGAACCTAAATGGTGGCGGCTTTTGAGCATGAACACAGTCATTCTTTTAATGCCATATGTATCCATTTAAAAGCCTTGTCGGGGAGTTCCTGTTGCTCAGGGGTAATGAACCCTACTGGCATCCACGAGCATGTAGGTCTGATCCTTAGCCTCACTCAGTGGGTTAAGGATCCAGCGTTGCTGTGAGCACTGTGGCATAGGTCGAAGACACAGCTCGGATCCTGCGTTTCTGTGGCTATGGTGTAGGCCAGCAATTTCAGCTCGGTTGACCCATAGCCTAGGAACCTCCATGTACAGCAGATGCAGTCCTAAAAAGCAAAAAAGAAAGAAGAAAAAAAAACCTAAATAAAAAGAACCCTAAAATAATTTCTAAAACTTAAAAAAAAAATTAAAGTAAAAATAAAAGCCTTGTCAGCATGATTACTGTGGCAGGAGCAAGTGATTTTTCATCTCTACAGTGAACCTTTGTTCGCCCGAACAACTAGGACACTACCTTCTCCAGCCACTCACTGACGCCTCTCCGACACTCGTCTGTCTCCTGCAGTAGACAGGAAGCTCCTCAGGGGCAGAAGGCATCTTCTATACCTCTCTATATCTAGCCTCACACACACAGAGGGCTCAACTCTTTCACATTTTCATTTCATTCATTTCTCATATCACAAATATTTATAGAGACCGACTGGGTTCTCAGCTCTGCCCCAGGCAACAGAGACAGAGTAAAGGACAGCACAGACCAGGTCTCTGCTTTCATGCTGTTACATTCTAGTGGTGTAACACATATTACAGAAGAAGAATTAACATATAGAAATTTCTTTAAAATTTTTTTCCAATTAAAGTATAATTGATATATATTACTTAAAGCGTACACTATAGTGATTTGATAAGATATTTTTTGAAATGGTCACCGGGAAAAGTTTAGTTACCATCTAGCACCATGCCAAGTTATCACAAATATTTTTACCATCTCTATTCCCTATGCTGTACAATACATTTCCATGACTGACTTTATTTTTAACTGGAAGTTTCTACTTCTTAATCTATGGTAATTTTTCTTTTCTTTTTTCTTTGGCTGTGTCTACAGCATGTGGAAGTTCCCGGGGCAGGGAATGAACCCACACCACTGGAGTAGGAGTGACCTAAGTCACAGTGGTAACAGTGCTGGACCCTTAACCCATTGAACCACCAAGGAACTCCAGTAATTTCTTAATTGAATTCTATAGAAAATTCTTGTCCTGAGGATCAACTGCTTTAAAGATTGAGGAAGGGATCTATGAAAATAAGAGATTTTTCTTCCTTTTTTTTTATTAACACAATTTAGATTTTTTCAGATGCTAATTCTAGAACCCTAATACTGTTTCTAAAGAAGTAGGAGTGGAGAGATCTTTGTCTCCTTTTGTGCCTTTTTAACTTATCAATGTGGTGTGTTGTTAGGTCTACATTCCACAGTGATCACCACTGTGGAAATGAGGATTCATTGCCTATCAGATCTCAACTGGAGTTTCATAAATGTTTTACATGAAGGTTTATATAAAAAAGTGTTATGACTGATCCAAGAGAATAAGTTCTTCAGAAAAAGTCACGGGGCTTACTGTTCTGACATGAGCTGCATGGGCCCAAGGTTGACCAGAATAGAAGAATATGTAGGAACGCAGGGAAGGACATTCAGATGTATGAAGCATCTACTCGGTATCTGCTGGGCTCTGTTAAGCGTCCAATCTAAAGGTTATTTTCTTTAATATGCCTTACACCCTCACTGACAGTTGGCCATTGTTATTGTCATTTTACAGAGGAGAAAACTAAAGCTCAGGGAGATTCATAGCTTTCTCTTTTCCTGATGTCCTTAGTTTAGAAAGCTTTCACCAGGGTTTGCATATAATGTCCAAGTTTTCACTCGAGTTAGTGAATTTTAAATTTCAGTCCTCTCAATTTACAATCTTGAAATCTTCAGCAGATACTTCCTAGATCTTCCTTTCCTGATTTAGAAAAGAGAATAATAATATCTATTTCATATGATAGAATTTGTAAAAGAAGAGCTGTGTGAAATCACTTTGTAATCCATAAGACACTCTGGGAACTACAACAGTTACTACATGTTAAGAAATAGGGAAAGTTTAGGAGTTCCCATCTTGGCTCAGTGGTAATGAACCCAAATAGCGTCCATGAGAATGCGGGTTCAATCTCTGGCTTCCCTCAGGGGGTTAAGAATCCAGCATTGTTGAGAGCTGCAGTGTAGGTTGCAGACTTGGCTAAGATCTGGTATTGCTGTGGCTATGGTGTAATGGTAGGCTGGCAGCTGTAGCTCAAATTCAGCCCCTAGCCTGGGAACTTCCATATGCTGCGGGTGCAGCCCTAAAAAGCAAAACATAAAAATAAAAAAAGAAAAGAAATAGGGAAAGTCTAAACAGTATTTAGGATACAAAGATTTCCTGAAAAAAATGGAGAAGAGATGAAAATCAACTACATTTTATGGAAGAAGGAAGGGAGTCAATAGCTATCATTAATTACCAATGATGAAAAAGGAAGGAAAACAGCAGAAATGTTATGTCTTGGTTGTCACAGGCCTTGGAAAAAAATTAGAAAATCACCAGAATATTATTTATTTATGGGACTCAATTCCATGCTATGATTCAAGGTGTAAGAGCTAGAAGGAAACTGCAATCTGGAGGATTCCATGACTTGCTCAGAGGCAGAATCAAGACTCTAGTGTGATCCTCTAGCTATTAATATCTCATAAATCATTTCAAGCAACGGTCTGTGATGGGAGCTGGGGCAGTGAGAAGGATTAGTGAAAACCACCATTGTCAACAACCTGCTGGAAGAAATTGTCTTAGAATTTTTTTATTATGAAGAATAATCACCCAGTAGTGCTAACCGTGATTTTTTTAATTTTTTTTTGGTCTTTTTGCTTTTATGTAGAGCCGCACCTGCGGCATATGGAGGTTCCCAGGCTAGGAGTCTAACAGGAGCTGTAGCTGCTGGCCTACACCACAGCCACAGCAACGCGGGATCCGAGCCGCGTCTGCACCCTACACCACAGCTCACGGCAACGCCGGATCCTTAACCCACTGAGCAAGGCCAGGGATCGAACCCGCAACCTCATGGTTCTTAGTTGGATTCGTTAACCACTGAGCCACGAAGGGAACTCCTGATTTTTTAAAGCTAAGTATATTTCCCTCTGGAGAGCCAACACTGTCAGTAAATTTCACAATATGTAGCCACGATGTGCCTGATTAGGGCTGAGGCGACTGGTAACTGAACCAGGAGTTCACATATTAAAGGATTATATTGTTAACTGAATCTGTTCATAAGACGAAGAATGTTTTGCATGAAGTGAACAACTCCCATTTCTCCAAAGTTAACTGGTGTTTTGAGCTGTAGAGTCAAAACACTTAATGCAATCGGTGATATTCCTGTAACAGGTAGATCCAACAGTAGAGCATCTCAATAAGCTAATATCTAGGAGTGAAGGCTCTGAAGAATGTTGATACTTGAAGTGCTAAGGAATGCAGGACTGCTTTTCAAGACCCAAGGCATTCCTGTGAAATCCTAGTAGGCTTGTAAACATCCTGCATTAAAGAATTGGCTAAAAATAGCAACCAGCTTGGTGGTAGGCTGATAAAAGAATAGATGTCAATTACTTTGCGGTAGTCTATGTGCTCAGGATCTTTATAAACCTGTGTTTTCTCATCGATATTCTATTTCTTCCTATGCCAATTAAAATAGAGCCTACTCTTTTTTCTCTTTTTTATTTTATTTTATTTTATTTTGTCTTTTTTTTTTTTTGCCTTATCTAGGGCCGCACCCACAGCATTTGGAGGTTCCCAGGCTAGGGGTCTAACAGGAGCTGTAGGTGCCGGCCTTTGCCACAGCCACAGCAAAGCGGGATCCGAGCTGCGTCTGCAACCTACACCACAGCTCACGGCAACGCCGGATCCTTAACCCACTGAGCAAGGCCAGGGATCGAACCCGCAACCTTATGGTTCTTAGTTGGATTCGTTAACCACTGAGCCACAAAGGGAACTCCTTCTCTTATTTAAATCTCCCTCTCTCTTCAAACTTTGTTATTAGACATATTCTGCCAGGATAATAGGGAGCCATTTAAGAACATCTTTTTTCCAAAGTCACCATTCTGAAGCATTTGAGTTTCTCATCTTCACTTCTACAAACATTTCACTATTAGGAGATAGTTAACTTGATCAGCTCCCTAAGAGGTAAGATTCAATTTTCAAGTGACATTTTAAAGAGTTTAAAAAAAGCCCTGCACTGATTGTTAAGTACCTACAAATATGCTTAGCTAATCCTTGTGGTATTGGTGTTATCCCTAATTTAGAAATGGCTAAGTGGAGAAAGATTAAAGCTGCCCAGGAAAAGATTAAATGGTAGCTGTCTTATGTCTCTGAGAAAGGGAAGCATGGAAAATTGAAACCCACAAATAATATAGAAATACAACTTAAGCTAAAAGCTATAGGGTTTACCTGCTTTCTGACTTTCTGATCTGTATCCTCAGAAAAGAGGAAGTCAGACTGGCAATTGCCAAGGAAGGTGTCAGCCTTCTCTAAGCCTCTGCCTCTTGTGGGCTGAGGGGCTCTCATCAAAAGTGGAAGTCCATAGCTTTCTTTCTTTCTCGTTGAATGGATTACTAAAGAAGCATTTTCATGACCCACCTTTAGGATTCTCATATTCTGTGAATATGTGCAGGTGACTTTTCTTACAAGTTCTTATCAGTAAAAGAGAAGATAATAACATTCTCTCCTTTCCTTTTTATCAAGATTCAAAATTCAAAATGTTGCATTGATTCAAAATTCAACATGTCAAATTGATCCAAAATTAATTTTACTAAGTTCCAAGATTTAAGGTATCGAGTCTTTGAAACATTCTAGCTTCGTGAGCAAAACTAGTGAACATTCATAAGTGCACTATTTTCTTGTAAATTTCTTTTGAGTCACCCATTAAAAAATAAAATAAAAACATTCAAGATTTAAGTTACGTCACATTTGGAATGCTGAGTGGCCATATTCTCTCAGACCTATACTCTCTGTTCTGCTCTATTTTTTCACTTTCAATCACTCCAGCACTTTTAGGAAGGATGGAAGCTGGTACTTTGTGTGGCAATGCTAGACAAGCAGGATCTGTTACAAGTTCCCTGGCTGGAAAAGTACACTTCTTTCGGCACTATTGTACATCAGCTATCTCCAGTTACAGCCAAAGTAGGTGCGTAATATATGACTGGACCTGCTACTAATGCAGGTACACAAATCCTGGGACAGAGACACCTTGTGCTGCTGAAAATTGATCTGCCCAGGCTTCCACTGAATCACCGGCACACAAAACGGGAGCTCACATCAGAGATGGTGGGAATCGGCTTGAGTTCCGATTTTTATCTGGCCATTCAAGATCTGTAAAAGGAGTGAATTTTAAAGTCCTCTTTTATAGACACTATGAAGACCATTTAAATATCCTGAACATTCTGAATTTAGAACTCTGAGTCTAAAATTCCTCCCCTTAATATTTAAAATGGTGTGACATAAAAATCTAATTTGCTTATTACTATTTTTATCTGGTTTTATAATATTTTCCCTTAGAGTTGCTTTTCATCCAAAGTGAAAAGCATATTGTTTGCATTTCTTTAAATGGAAATACTAAGACTATCAATATTTTGAGGAAGATAAATGAGGAAGGTGACATCTCAAGGTAATTCCTTTCTTTGAATAATAGCTCAGAATAGTAGTCATTTTTTTGCATGTTGGTAGACCCTGAAATATTTGTTCGTGCTGTCAGAAATCATTTGCCCTATTTTCTGAGTTACTATGAAGTTGACTGGGGAATTATATTATGTAAAAGGCATTGTAAGTGCCCCTGGAAACATTGTGGTATAAGTAGTAGATGCTGTTATGACTCTATAAGAAAAGTAAGGCATGGGAAAAGCAAAGCCAATACCTCACTTATGCAATTCAACAGGTTATTTAGAGCGTCAAATATGTCTCATCTTGGGCTGGGTTTCTCAGAGATGCATAGTGTGGAAAGATGACAAGAAGAGAATAAGATACCAGTGAAATAAAAATGAAAAAGAAGATAAAAAGACTGCTAATAAGCTAAGCCCACTGTATCATCTCTTTCTACTTATTCAGTCTAATAGCATGTTTATAAGAGGTGGTTTATTGGTGCACATGTGTCACATTGCTTCTTGTGTAGTATGTATTTTACTTTTCTCACTTTGAATTTTCCAGACCAGAGATTATAATTAATTTAAAACTCTACAGACAAATGATCTATGTACTTTATATTTATCTCATTTAATTATTAGCAAATGCTTAGGAAGAGATGTTAACTACATTGTGCAGGTCATGAGACTAAGGTTCAGAAAGATTTGAGTTTATTCAGAACCACAGATCTAAGTGACTGAGATGAGGTCTGAAACTGAGAATGTCTGGTTGGTGATCCTATGCCCATCTCATCTCACAGAGCTGCCCACCCTCTACTTTCAGCAGGACAGCCTAGGAGAGTAAAGAGATTAAGACTTGAGACAGAGTTCTAGGCAGAATGCCCATGCAATAAAATATCTAAGAGATATATATTGTCTTTTCTTTTTAGGGCTGCACAAATGGCATATGAAAGTTCCAGGCTAGGGGTCGAACTGGAGCTGCAGCTGCTGGCCTACAGCACAGCTACAGCAACACCAGATCCAAGCCACATCTACGACCTATACCACAGCTTGCAGCAAGGTCAGATCCTTAACCTACTGAACGACGCCAGGGATCGAACCCTCATCCTCATGGATACTAGTTGGATTTTTAACCCACTGAGCCACAACAGGAATTCCAAATATGATTATGATGTTCTTTTTCTTTTCTTTTCTTTAGCTTCACCCACGGCATATGGAAGATCCTGAACCAGGGATCAAACCCACGCCATAGCAGTGGCCCAAGCCACTGAAGTGACAACTCCAGATCCTTAACCTGCTGAGCCACAAAAGGTCTCCATGAGAGATATTTTTCAATCTACCAAGGAAGCTGGAGATTGAACTAAATAATAATGACTCATTTAGGAGATGGATTGACTCTGCTGGGTCATAAGAGAAAGGAATTGACTTGGTAAATAAATTCACAAAAGAATTAAATCTTCAGGATTCCCTCAATGTCCCTTGTTCTAAGTGAGTTACATAAATGCTGTACTGACACCTGGACCATCTAAAGAGGTGCAGAATTGTTATTCAGGCATGTGCTTTGATTTCATTTAGAGTCTTGTGCGTGAAATCCTGCATTTTCGGATTCATTCTAATTTACTTGGAGTTCGCTTTGTGGCTCAGCAGTAACAAACCTGACTAGTATTCATGAGGATGCAGCTTCGATCCCTGGCCCCACTCAGTGGGTTAAGAATCCCATGTTGCCATGAGCTGTGGCGTAGGTCACAGACACGGCTCTGATCTGGCTTTGCTATGGCTGTGGTACAGCTCCGATTCGACTGCTAGAGCCTGGGAGCTTATGTTTGCTGCAGGTGCAGCCTTACAGAGCAAAAAATAAAATAAAATAATAAAAAATTAAAAAGAGTAATTTATTTGGATATGCTATACATATCATCTGTGTATCAACTGCAAGGTCGAACAAATATCCAAGGTACTGCAGATAACTTAACACTGTTAAGACTACGTCTCAACTGCTGTCCTTAATCATCACATTTCCCATGTTTCCATTACTAAGTCAGGAATTGTGCTTTGTCTGCCACATTTATGATACATGAAAGTCTGGATCAGTTTTATTCCTGAAAGTCAGCGTTTCTCAGCCTCCATACTATCAATATCTCGGGCCAAACAATTCTTTGTTGTGGGGTCGTTCTGTACATTACAGGATGTTTTGTAGTATTCCCGTCATTTACATACTAGGAACCAGCAGACTCAGATCCTAGGTTGTAACAACCAAGAAAGTCTTGACACTGAAAATATCTCCTGGGAAGTAAAATTGCTCCCATTGAGAACCACTACTCAAAGGAAGATATACCGGGAGTGTCATATCTTAGGCATCAAATGCCCCATTGACATACTAGGTCACTTCAAGAATCATCCTGTAACAAGAGTTACCTTGAATCAGGTGGCTAAACTAATCAACTCTGATAATCATTAATAAAGAATTGTCTCAATGTGCTTCTCAGAGCAGGTGTTTGGTTGGCTTTAATTCAGAAGTGACCTGGGCATGACAAGCACTAAGACTGATGTATTCAGAATAATTTGGCAAGTCATTCTCCCGTCTATGACTTCTGGTCACGTCCTGGAGGGGAAGCCACATCTATACAAACATTTCCTAGATGGAAACAGACCAAAGAACATTGCGATACCCCTATTTGTATAATTTAGTTCCAACGAATTGGGATAGAGATCCACTGTTTTCCACTTGGGCTCTGAAATAACCTAATTTAGCTTTCCTGCATTCATTCTTGCTTCCATCTAGTCCACTATTCATATTGCAACCTTAGTGGCCCTTTTACAGTGAAAAAATAGTCTTGTCATTCTCTAGTTTGAAACCCTTCAGCGTTTTCCTAACCCATTTGACCTCATGTGATGACCTCATGTGATCTATCCAACTTCATCTTACTTATTTTTTTATTGATGTATAAATTGATAATCAAAAATCTGCACATACTTAATGTTTACATTTTGATGAGTTTGGACTATTTCAGATACCTCATGTAAGTGAAATCAGGCAATAGTTTTTCTTCTATGACTGGCTTATTTCACCTATCATAATGCCCTCTAGCTTCATCTATGTTGCTGCAAGTGATAGGATTTCCTTCTTTGTTAAGGTTATTCCATTGTGTATGTGTGTGTGTGTGTGTATGTGTGTGTGTGTGTGTATGTGTGTGTGTGTGTGTATGTGTGTGTGTGTGTGTACATACACATGCACAATCGTGTTTTATATATATATGTATATATATGTATACACAATATATACAAGATTGCACATATATATACATATAAATAAATTACATTTTCTTTATCCATTTATCAATGGACATTGAGATTGTTTCCCTATCTTGGCTATTGCAAACAGTGCTGCAAATAACATGGGTATGCATATATCTCTTTGAGACTCTAATTTCAATTCTTTTGGATTTACATGCACAAGTGCGATTGCAGGATCATATGATAGTCCTATTTTAATTTTTCAGGAACTTCTATACAATTTTCCAAAGTGCCTACACCATTCTACCATCCTATCAACAGTGCACAAGTGCTGCAATTTCTCTACTTTCTCACTGACACATCTATTTTTTTTTTAAATAATAGCTGTTGTAACAGTGGCAGTGTTACAGGTGATGTTGTAGTTTTGATCTGCATTTTCCTTATGATTAGTAATACTGAGCACTTTTTCATACACCTTTATCCAATCTCATTTTAAACCACCCACCATTTCACTCTGTTATCTTGGCACGCGAGTTCATATAAAGCTCTCAACACAGGGCCTTTGCATAGGCTACTTCTTCCTCAACCTCTTTTCTTCCAGGCTAACTCCACAGTCTTCATATTCCAATTCAAATGCTGCTTCTCATACAAGACTGCCAGATGTCAGAAACTCAAGGTTATCAGTGTTAGGGTTTTTTTTAAAATTTAACTTTCTTATAGAGCTATATCCCTTTCATTCAGAGCATTTATTTTGCTCTGCAAATATACATTCAGTGGAGCAATTATTTGATTAATGTCTCTCCTCCAGGAGACTTAAAGCCTTTGCAGGCAGGACCTACTTTTTTTTTCCTCCCTGGTATGAGTCTAGCACATAGGACATTCTTAATAAATATTTCTAAAAGAAAAGAAGGAACAGAAGAGATGGAGGGAGGAAGGGAAGGAAAGGAAAGAAATGTAAAAAAGAAAAGAAAAAAAAATAGATGTCAACTATCACTGTGTGACTGCAGTCCAACCTGTTTGTTTTTGCTTTCCTGGTTCTACACAGTCTTACTTAATAGATAGCTTTTTTTTTGTTTTCCAATGCACAATATTTTTTTCCACGCCATCATAATATTCTTTTGAGTTGATTATCATTTAGGCTTCTAGTTAGTAGGCAAAATGTTCCCAAGACTTACATTTTAGGAAAATGCTTTCAAGATGTTAGATAAAACATGTATGGAGTGTATGTGAACTTGTGTATGCCCTTAGAAGCAGGCTCCTGGAAGATGAAACTGAACATGGCAAAAGTTTGAAAACAAACGCTCCATTCAGATCTCTGTTAAGGCCACCATTCACTGTGTTCACTTGATTACATAAAAATTTTGTTGAAAGTAGTTTAAAGACCAAAAAACCTTTTAAAATAATGTGAAAAATTGAAAAGCAATACCTGTGACCTTGCTCCACAGAACATCCTATCAGACGAAAGCCCTTTGTTTTCCCAAGTGTCCTTCACGGCCATGTTGAGTGCCATAATTCATTACACAGTCTTTCTTCTTTGATAATCCTTTTGCCACGCGTTGTTCCTGAAGGAGATGGAAAAAAAAAAATCCATCAGAGATAACCGAGGCTTTCTTCTACCAGCAGGCATCAAATAGTCCCATAAAGTCATTTCCTATTAATTACAAATTGATTGTGTATAAACATTTTCACACTATTTTTCAAATGATAATAAATGAACCACGATTGGTTACAGAGGTCAGATAAAAATGGTGAGACAGGAAGAAGGGAAAGGAGGGGCAGAGAGAAAGCCGCCTGATAGGCTTTGTGGTATTTATAAATGTCAGTTGGCACTGAGTGATGGATGAATTTCAGAAACCTCAAAACCCCAAGAATGCATAATATTAACTTAATAGATTCTTTCAGGCCTGGGTTACCACAGTCTTTACAGTAATCATACATTCATAGTAATAACATAATAGTACTTTTCATCCCCACATCTCAGATATTTGCACATTTATAAGCTATCAACCTCTGAACAAGCTGGTGAATAACATTCCAGTATGAGCCTATATAACTTGTCATAAAACAAGGCTATGTGTGGTTTCTCTAGAATGGCAACTTTGTAGACTAGATTATCAAAGCATACTTTTAAGAAAGAGTGAAATAATGAAACCACTTTGTGTATAGACATTACACTGGAATGGGAAAACGATACTATAAATTTTTTTTCAACAGAGATTTAGTGAAATCTCAGTGATACAAGATTATTTTTCTTTCAGTGAAATGCAATGATACAAGATTATTTTTTCTTTTTCAAAAGTTAAAAGAATATACCTATTTCTAAGTTGCCTAGAGAAAAATGGACAGTCTAGTTTGATTTTTTCATCTTTGTGTTTTGCATGTTTCCTTACTTACAACTGGATGTTACAACTTTGGCAAACCTAGATCAAACCTGTTTTGTCCACAGTAAAAACAACACAGTTACAAAATTATTGGAATTTCAGACTAGAAAGGGAATATTTTAAGATGTATCTATTCTGGTACTCCATATTTTCTTTCTTCCTCCCTTCCTTCCTCCCATCCTTCCTTTGTCTCTCTTTTTTCTTCTTTCTTTCCCTTCCTTCCTTCCTTCCTTCCTTCCTTCCTTCCTTCCTTCCTTCCTTCTGTTAACGTTTGTATGTAAACAGTTGTACATATTTGAAGGGATGTATGTTGAAAATCTTGAGAAAGGTGTATGGTTTTATGAGGAGCTGCTACAATTGAGTTCAGTGTGACTTAGATTTAACCTTCTCCCACAGGGGGCTATTATGAAGATTAAGTTATGTTTTCTAAATGAACTTTTAAAAGAATTTAACCTCCAAAGCTCAAAAAAATTGTTTTTCTGGGAATACATTCAAAGTAAATCATTGCAATGAATGAGTCTTTGAAAAGTTGCTCATGCATCCTAAAATCCAGAATGATGACAATCTACTCTATTTTAAGATCCCAAAGAAAGACAGTTCATACGGCTAAGAAATGCTTTCCTCTAACTGCTATCTTGCTTGGAAGACCAACAAGTGCTTATGCTTTTTAGAGTCTGAAGGAAGTACACCCTCGAGAAGAAATGAGAGAATCAGCTATGATAGGTGACCACTTAAGGATTTCAAATCAATTACTGAGATCAGAGAAAAGTCAAGTACAAATTTCAAGTTTAAACTGAATTCTATCCTAACTGTGTTGGTTTAGACTTATCTTAAAAGAATCATTTAGTGAATCCTTTGAAATGGATTTAGCAGATACTGAAAAAAAAAAGAAATCCAGATCTTGTCTCATTAGGTCAATCTAAATCAAGTTATACAAACATTCAAAAAAGTTTTGTATAGAATGAACCTCAATTACAATGTTTTATTGGATGTCATCTAACATCTTTTAAAACTAGATTTATTTTGTCTGTGTTTATTTGTTTTATAAATAGAAGTGATAGCCATAAGTATTTTATAAATGCTGTTTATGGAACAGAATATAACTGTGCCATAGGTCCGGGAACATTATTATATTTGTTTGCTTCTGTTTTCCCATATAGATGAAATGAGCAAAATATACTTACACACTTTTAAAGTTTATTGTAGCTTTTGGATTGCTATTCAAATTGAATCAATTTCAACCCAGCAAGACATTTCTAAATTCAATCCTACAGCATTTTAGTAAATGAAAACTGTATTTTCCATGAGTCATTCTTTGAATTACAAAATGTTCATCATCCAGGAGTGTTTATTGTATCCATAAAACTAATGCAGCACAATAATAGGTGTTAATGTCAACAGTATCCGGCTGTTTATCTGGTAACATTCAATACTGAAAGCTTAGTGCTTAATGCTTTTACGTGTTGTCTAACATTTCAAAGTATTCATGCTAGCAAGTGCTTAGTCTGTGGATCAAGTTTTTTTCTTGCTATTTGCCACAGCAAAAAAAAAAAAATTAAGTTTATTTTTCTTTATAATTAACTTGGTGAAATGGAGAACTTAAACAACAACAACAACAACAACAAATGCAGCTGCCACGACCTCAGTGGTAATCATTTGTTTTTTCATCCAGGTTTAGCTTCTCTTTGTGGATAATATCTATGTTCTCCTACTCTGACTAAGAAGAAACTCTTAAAGGTGGAGAACACCTAACTTTAGGGACCTATAAAGTATATCAACTAAACTGTATTGCAAAATATTTATAGTCTGTAACAATATATACTGTCTTCCTATTAAGAAGTTTGGATGGGACTTATAGTTACACATCTAGCATATGCTAAGGGCTTTGTCCTACTTAAATCAATTTCTTCCTACTCCCAATCGAGAAAGGATAAAGTATACAAAATATTTTTATATCCATGCTATTGACTACTGATTGTCCTCAACTGGTATACTTCATAATCTCCAAATAGAAACAAAATGGGTTTTTCATAAAAACAATAAAGATATTTTTGAGACTTAAGGAGATAACTTTATATCATAAATTATGTCATATTTTACTTCTTTTTAAATTATTTTGTCTCACAAAGAAATTAAGCTAACAAGGCTGGACAAAAGACAAAAAGGTTCTATTTGCACTTTTGTTGTTTGAGCAAAACACATGCTCTTCATTTTCAGAATAAAGTTCCTGCCCAGTAGATACATCAGAAAATGAAAATATGAATTTAGGTGAAAATCTTTTAAGAATAAAAGTATTATACTATAGTAGTTTTATCATAAAGTACATAAAGGGCTCACCAACTACTTGCCACAGTGAGAGATCCTTGGTTCTAGAATTGAAAGTTAAAAATCAAGGCTCTTGGAGTTCCCATCGTGGCTCAGTGGTTAATGAATCCGACTAGGATCCATGAGGTTGCAGGTTCGATCCCTGGCCTCGCTCAGTGGGTTAAGGATTCCACATTGCCATGAGCTGTGGTGTAGGTTGCAGATGCTGCTTGGATCCCGCATTGCTGTGGCTCTGACATAGGCCAGCAGCTACAACTCTGATTAGACCGCTAGCCTGGGAACCTCCTAGAAAGGCCAAGAAGACCAAAAATAATAACAATAGAATAAAATAAAAATCTTAAAAAAATCAAGACTTTATTCTTTTTTTTTTTTTTTCCTTTTTAGGGTCATACCTGCGGCATATGGAAGATCGCAGGCTAGGGGTTGAATCAGAACTGCGGGGCCAGGACTCAAACCTGCATTCTCGTGGATACTAGTTAGGTTCATCCACTGAGCCACAACAAGAATTCCCAAGGCTCTTTACTCTTAGTGTACGCTTATAATTAAGTTCACAAATAACGTAGCTCACTATAGGCTTACCATTGCATGGGCTTCTGAGTTCTGCATAAAATTTGAAAGGTTAAGTGTTGGGGAAAATGGGTGGAAAGAATCCATTAATAAATACAATAAGCTACAGCTCGTGTTAGACCCCTAGCCTGGGAACCTCCATATGCCACGGGTGCGGCTCTAGATAAAGGCAAAAAGACAAAAAAAAAAAATAAATACATACATACATACATACAATAAGAATTGTTAAGTAATTGAGAACAATATAACACGTATACTAATATTCAGACCAATTATGCACAAAATTTCAACAGAGATTTTGCTTGAAGTTTGACAAAATAAATGTAAAACATTTAGGGGGAAATGTATGAGAATTGATTAGTTCATTTATTCAGCGAATATGTTTTAGGATATTTAAAGCAGAAAAGGGGCACCTATTGAGACTGTAAAGTAGAGATGGGTGGAGCAGAAGAAGAATGGAAGCAGGAGAATGTGGAACAGGCAATGGAGCTGTATGGTCCCCTGGGAAGGGGGAAAGTCTGGTGATAGCTGTGGGAATAAATAAAATGGACAGAACTGAAAAATATATAATTTATGATCTGAATCTGGACACTTTTGAGAATGAAATAATACGCTGGGACATCAAAACTAGACTGCTGTGGGTAAAGCTGACTTAAGGATATTGTACACAGATATAATAGAACCGATCATTTTAGCTATGACTGCACTTGATAGGAAAAATATTTTGAGAAAAAAACAAAATGAAAGTGGATTTGCCCAGATTTAAAAAACACGTATTATAGAGCAACAATAAATTAAACAGTGTGGTATTAGTCGCCCCAACTTTCACTAAACCTGATCGCAGATCAGTTAAGTGCCGAGGCATATGGGACTATTACTGAACCAGCTCTATCATACAGCCTTAGTCTAAGCACTTCTTAGCAAGTAAAATCCTATGGCTGATGCCACTCAATATTTTACTGTGGTGCCAAGACTGTGCCAGGCAGTGAGGATGCAAGAGTGCATAAGCTAAACAAGATCGTCTTAAACTATCCTCCTGGATTTATTTTTTATTTTATTGGGGAGCTATGAACTTATATGGAGCCTCATGGCATCATTGTTACGTCAATTGTAAGGATAGTGCCCAGTCATTTATCCAGTGCACCCCAGAATGCCTTTCTTACAGGGAGTCCAGGGAGAAAAATCGCCTAAACTCAAATTATCAAATAGATTATGTGCATGGCTTCTCAACAGTTGTTCTGTTTTTATCTCAAGGACCCTGAGAATTGTGGATCCTTTTCCGCACTGGCTACTGGAAAGCTGAGCTGAGGTGGTAACCTGCCCAAAGCACCTGTGAGGACACTCTGATATACATGTCCAGTTTCATTCATGGCTGTGACAGCAAAGAATATTCATTTTTGCTTGAAGGGCTCTGATTATGCTATATTCCTTGCTCTTATGGTCTTTGATCTGGTAATCATATGAAGTCATTATTTAGTACACATGAATGCATACAAAAAGATGGAGAGAACAATTAAAACCTAATTCAAACTCAAATAGTAACCATTTTGGGAGTTCCTGTTGTGACTCAGTGGTTAACGAACCCGACTAGTATCCACAAAGACACAGGTTCGATCCCTGGCCTCACTCAGTGGGTTAAGGATCCAGCATTACTGTGAGCTGTGTTGTAGGTCAAAGACGTGGCTTGGATCCCGCGTTGCTGTGGCTGTGGTGCAGGCTGGCAGCTACGGCTCAGATTTGACCCCTAGCCTGAGAACTTCCATATGCTCCGGATGCAGCCCTAAAAGGACAAAAACAAAACAAAACAAAATAAAAAGTAACCATTTTAATGGGTACATCATTATGCTTCAGAAATGGAAGTCTGTTATGTTTTAGGAATGGAATACTGTTTTTCTGTGGATTCCAGCATTTTCACATGAGAGTTATTTTTCTGAGCCAAAACATTTTGTAGACCTCTGTAATGAATATTATATAACTTTGAGTATCATTTGATTGAGAAAATAAAACACTATTTTACAGTTGACAGTATGTTTAAGTAGCTTCTACACACAATAAAGATATTATGGATAGGAATATATATTATATATGTTTCGTGTATGTGTGTATGTACATATATAAAATCATTTATAAACAAGCTCAATTTAGATATACTCTATGAAACTCCTGAAATTACACTTTACCCGCAGGGGTTTGAAGTCGACAGATTGGGGCCGGCTGATTTACTGGAGTGATACAGCTACTGCTACAACATCCTAGGCTGGCATCATCGCTTTGCCTGAACTTCTCAGGTGGTTGTGTCTCTGTTTAGAGACCTGGGCTTTGCCATAACTCCCTAGGAAACTGCTTGTTTTTGTGCTTTCTGCTCTTCTTGGTCCAATGAAACATCAAGTTCACTCCACAATATCAAAATCGGATTTGATATTGTCTCATATAACATTGGATGTTAATAAGTTGATTCTGTCTTTGGGCTGCATGTCATGTTATGTGTTTAATCATAAATTTCAAAGAAATACCAAGTCAGAAGAATGTTTTTTGTTTGTTTGTTTTTTGCTTTTTAGGGCCACATCTACAGAATATGGAAGTTCCCAGCCCAGGCTAGGAGTCGAATCAGAGCTGCAGCTGGCCTATGCAACAGCCACAGCAATACTAGATCTGAGTCGTGTCTGTGACCTACACCACAGCTCACAGCAATGTCGGATCCTTAACCCACTGAGCGGGGCCGGGGATTGAATCCTCATCCTCATGGATACTAGTCTGGTTTGTTACCGCTGAGCCACAATGGGAACTCTGGAACATTCCCTTTTTTTTTCCCTACCTGCCTTTGGATGTTATATACAGGCAGAGTGTCACCGCAGGGAAAGCTTTTTACTTTCTCACTGAGAGACAGTACCTTGAGGAGACCAGTTAATTAATACATTTATGTGCTCATAAATTAAATGTATAAAATTGGGGTCATAATAGGAGGCCACAGTTCTTAGGTAAATAAAATTCTAGTCTCAATGTAGTTTTAAGTGAATGGATGATAGTTTCTAGAGTTGTAAAAAAATACGATCATACTGTTCCTAAGGGAATCAATTTCCAGCAGAAGGGGCTATTTTTGCTCTAGAATTATTTCTCAATGGCAAAAATACAAAACTGTACAGGCCAGTAGTTTTCTAAATCAAGTACAATCTGGACAGTACACCACTGAAATTATCCTAGAGTTCTCTGAATGCCCTATTGATTTTAATACTTTTGATGCCTTCCATTGAACAATTCCCTTGAATATTATTCCTTTATAACCAGAGTCATCTTTGAAAGAGTCAAGGTTATAGTGCAATTTGAGAGGCTCTGAGAAAGATTTTAACAAGGTAGTCACCACTGCTCATGCAGGTCATGCCATGTTGTCTTGGCTTAATGAATTGTGTAAAACAAAAATTTAGCTTAAAAAGAATATATGAAACTCAATTATTTAAGTTAATTAATTAATGCTTTTGCAAAAACTTATTTGACAGAGGAGAAAGGAAGAGGTCTAGATAAGTAGGTACCTAAGGGGTACCTCCTTTTGAGGGAAAAGGAATTTAAAGAAAGATTTACACTAACCACAGACTTAGGCTTCTCCACAATACTGTCCCAAACAGCCATGGGTAACTTCTGCCTCTGGGCCTCAATCATCTATGTGTCAAGCAAAAACGGACAGCAAATAAACTTAAAAATCATGATAATAACACTATCAACAGCATTGCCTACCACTTGCTGAGTTACCTGGCACTATGTGACATGCTTCACACTTATTACCTCTAAACTTCACAGAGCCTAAGTTTTTTCTGGGTTTTGAATTCTGGATCCAGAGATATTAAGTCATTTCTCATGGTATAACCCAAAAAGATTATCACAAAAAATAAAGCTGTTACATCCTCTTTACATCTTAGTAACAATAGTGATGATGGCTCATTTTTATTGCATGCCTGTTATGCACCAGGCAGCCACCACACTGTGAACTTTCCATAAATGTAATGCTCAAAACACCCCCATGGAATCAGTGCTGCTGTCATCCTCAAGTCACAGATGAGGAATCTGATGATTAGAGAGGTTAAGTAACTTCTCTGAAGGCAAGCAACTAGTTAATGGCAAAGCCAGTTTCCAACTTAGCAATTACAGCTCCAGAGCAGGCACTTTTAATTACTTTGCCATGGAATTAATATCTCATTTGGGAATGTTGCATAAAACCCAGAACAGTTAAACAATTTGTTCTCAACAGAGGTGAACAGAAGTAATTTACAGAATACAAAATCAACAATTTAGGAGGTGTTATACCAGCTTTAGAAAAATATAAAGCAATTAGGATTGAACATGCAGGATGCATGTTATTGATTTATACATATAAATTATTATATAATATTAATGTATGTTATCATTATATAAAAAATAATTATTATTATTTATATATATTTACAACTACCAAGTTAGAATTTCTTCCTTTTTTTTATCTCAACCTGGCCAAAGATGGTCTTTTTATGTTGTCTTTAATATCTTTTTGAGACCCTGTTGCCCTTAATTTATCATTAACTCCTGTTACCCTAATATGCTAGAAAAAATGTAAGTAAAGAATTTTAAAATGATTTGTCCTTTTGTCTTCTTCAAAGGGAGACTCAGACATTGAACTTCAAAAAAGGAATATCGTTCCTAAGTGGCATTTTCAACAGTGCTATCCTGAGAAATATTAACCCAAATTTTGAAGAATGGATAGAAATATATCTAATACGCTCAGTGAAAATATTATTTCCAGGGAAATATTATTTCCTGATATAATTTACAAAGAAGAGGGCAAACTACTCATAATAATTCTGACTGATAGATAATCTACATAACAGCGCTTCCTACAATAGATCTTTCTTATGAGACCTGTACTTTTACTAAGGGACTCCTGTTTCACATTTTGTAAAACGGAAGATTTAAAAGTTAAAATAAGCAGAAAGCATAAGGTTCTTTTTACCACAAATGTCAATGGTGTGGTTACATGAATTTTCTGACCAATTAAACGTTAACCTTGAGATCTTATTGTTTCAATGTTTGCCTCATAAGAATTGTCGAGTAAAGACACATTTCTTTCCAAGCTACGAATCTTGTAATTCACTGTTTGAAACCCTAATAAATATTTCAACATTTGGCTTAATAAGAATACTTTAGCAAATATAAATTTATCTTTGCATGCTATTCAAAGATCCTATAACCATTTCTAGAAACTCTAATTGTTAAAAACTCTATAGACACGAGGATTTGAGGGATGAGTATGAATATGAAATAACACAAAAATTGCTCTCCAACATTTTAAAAACATTTCTGCCATAAATTATTTTATTGTAAAGTTTTCTCTTTAAATTTTAGGGTAAGGCAAGGGGAAAATCTAGTTTTGGAAACACTTTGGACAACATATGTATTTTGAAAAGACGGATATGAATTAAATTTTATAAATGACATCATTTTAGACTGACTAAGGGAATTTCAGGGCTAATTCTTTAGGAAAGTAAACAAATACGACCTAACTTTATCTATCTTTTTTCATTTAGTTGAGACTGTAAATGCTGGATTTGCACAAAAGTGAAGTCAGCCTTGACCCAGAAAAAAATAGATATCCATAAATGGTGTCTTAGGCAACTTGGTAACTACACTGATTTCGTTGGGCTATCCTTGGACTCTGGATTAAATTTAGTCCTTGTTTTTAGTTACTGAATCAGATGCTTGGTCTGAACAGTTTTAGTGTTTCTTCTCTCTTCCTCAGCCTATACACACACACACACACACACACACACACACACACACACACTTGCACCTATACACAAAATATTGCAGCAAATTAAAACAAAGCCTGGTACACTTTGCGTGGCTCCATTAAACAATCCTTAGACAAGAGTTTCTCAGGACACTGCCATTTGATCACATCAGTACAATGTTCCATGGGGTACCCAAGATAATCGCCATTTAGATGTATGCTCAATGCAACTTAGTGAAATCCCTCAATGCCTAGGCCTCTATAGTGAAGCTCACAGCATCCAAATAATATTCTCTTTGCTCTTCCTGAAGATTTGGAGCTGACATCTTTTCCATGTCACTCCCCATTTATTTCTACTTCAACTTTGATTTTCTTCCCAAAGATAAAGACTAAACAATAGGGCCAACATACAGATTGACAAAGTCACAGGTTAGTTTAATTTTTGTTTTTGTAGCCTTTGTTTTATATTTATTTTGACACCATGCACTGACTAACCCCAAGCAATACTGTCTCTGAAATACCCGGGAATTATTTTTGACTCTTTCATTTTTCTCACCCAGTCCATCCTTCAATGAATCATTGAGTGTGATGGATTTAACTCCTAACTTAAAAACAAACAAACAACTCCCTTTCTCTCCCTCCTTACATATGTGACATTTGTTCAGGCCTTTCTTATCTTTGAAACAGACTATTGAAATATTTTCCTTTCTTATCTCCCTTCTTATACTTCCCCTCCTTTCATTTATGCATTATTCAGTTGCTAGAATGATCTATTTAGAACATATATTTTAAAACTTCCAATGGCTTTAGGATATAAATGAGTTTCCTTGGATATTGCCCAAAGTAGAAGTATTATCAGAATCTTGCCCTATCATGTTTGTTCTATCTTCTTGCAGAAATGGGATGTTAATAAGAAAATTTTCATTAAAGATACAAAGTTTATTTATATGTCCAAAAGCCATAGTATTATAGTCATTCTGCTTAGGTAGAGTGTTAACCTCTGCTATGGAATTGTCAAATCCTTCAGCTTTTTTTTCCTTTTTTTTAGGTCTGCACCCAGGGCACATGGAGTTCCCAGGCTAGGGGTTAAATCGGAGCTACAACTGTCAGCCTATGCCACAGCCACAGCAACACAGGATCCGAGTCACGGCTGTGACCTACCCCACAGCTCATGGCAACCCCAGATCCTTAACCTGCTAAGCGAGGCCAGGGATTGAACCCACAACCTCATGGTTCCCAGTTGGATTCATTTCCTACATACCATGACAGTAACTCCTCCTTCAGCTTTTTGAATTCTCTCATATTTTTGCTTGAACCCATATCCATTGGTGTTCCATGATTTTATTTACTCATGGCTACATGGATGAGGCTGTGGGGCATAACCTTTTCAACCTTCAATATTTATAATTGCTGTAGATGACTACAGCTTTTCCTGGGGTTCAGTAATACATACTAATAACTGGCATGTGGTAACTTTTTCCCTACGTGTAAGCAGTATTAGTGGACAGGTATCATCAGAGTAGCTGGGAACTGTTGAGTGAAATTCATCAACGTGCTGATATTACTTCTCAGTGAAGTCATCCTTCAAATAAGGGCCCTCTGACTATGGCATTTGCAGAAGCTATGGCTCTTTGTTACTGAGCACACACTGCAGACATGTGCCTAGGGAAAGCCTACAAAAAACACCCAGCAGGGGTCACAGAACACCCTTTATCAATCATTTTATTATACCACACAGTAGTTCTATGTTTAGAAATAGAGGAGTACGTTGAAATAAGTAGGAATTCCCATATCTCAAGAACAAGCTATTGGCTGTTTAAAGAAAATGACTTTATAATGTGTAACCTTGGTACAACTGACAAGTTACGCTTTACTTGTATTTCTGAAAGCAGCTAGCTCAGGAAAATTCCACTGTTTGAAGTTGTACTTTATCAGCATATTAAGGTTCTAGTTACGCTCAGTATAAATAATATCTCAAAAATTTCTTTTTCTCTGATATTCTCCCCTTTTTTAGAGTTTTCATTTTTGTATTTATTCAAGAAGGTATAAAGCCCTGCTCTTCCACCATTGTCAGAACTTTCCCTTTGCTTTCAAAATTAACTTTTGATGTTAATATCCATGATTAAATGAAAACAGGACACCACTGGCATTTCCTTTGCCTTGATCTTTGTTTCCAGCTCCACTGAGGTCAGCCCCCATTACAGACTATTCTTGCAGTAAAAACTGCTTCAAGGTACAATCTTTGCCCTGTGGGAGGTGTTAATACAATCATCATTAACTACTATTATTCCTTTTAATCCAACAGCCTATTTATTCTTCACACCTGCTGAATAGACTAATAGCAGAAAATGCGTTTAAATCTCCTCTTGGAGTTTGTATTGAACTCGCAACTCATCGATGCATAAAAATTGCCCATTTTCTTTAAGTGTATTTCCTATGCATAAATTCACTGGAATCTATCTTTTCCACCTTCTGTCCATTACAAATTCCATAGTAAAATTGCTATGGAATCCACTGGAGTATTTACACTTACCCAATTCCATTAAATGAATTCACTGTGACTAAAACTTTTTTTGGGTAACAGTCATTTGATCCTTCTTCAGAAATGAATAATTGTGGCCATACTTTTTGTTGAGATTGCAAATCACACCAGTATATTCTTTTAGGCAGTCCTGACTATTTACAATTCAAAAGAAGATTTGTGCTTCAAATTAGGGACCAAATTTTTTTATTAATAGTACTTCTGGAAGGACAAGATACACTATAGTTTGCCTACATTTTATTTCTCTGAAAGAAATATTAATGTCACAAGTGTTCTGAAGTCAGTATTATTCAAGTTTCTTATTGTTACAGCCAAGTTCTCAGAGAAGATTCCTAGTCTTTCATTCTCAGTGCCTTGTCTGGACCAATCACAGGCAAAGTAGTCTGAGGCAAGAACACTGAGACCTGGACACTGAGCACAAAAGCAGTCAGGTGCTGGGACCACAGTATGAGGTTTCTGACTGGTGTGGGCTACTGCCATGGGACGTCAAGTGCCTCTCCTGACCCCAGAACCAAGCAGCCTGCAGAATGGATGTTCATGCACCACCGCACTGCCCTCCACAGACCTAACCTCTTCGGGTTTTCTGTCCCCTATTCAAAGTCCGAGGCTGGAGCATAGGCTGAGTGAGGTTACAGGTCCAGGGAAAATATGTACCTGGCTTCTTTTAGATTCTGACTTGGAATGGTTTAATAGAGTAGGAGTTCCTACAGGAGGGAATTGCTCAAACAGGCACTCAGTTCAGCAGGTGTTTTGCTGAAATAATGTCCACTACACCTTGATCTTGATGTAATCAGTTGCCTTTGCTTCAAGGACATCACTTTTTTGCCCTGTAACTCATAAGAGGTTGGTTTAGGGTTAGAATTTTGATCTCCAGTGAGTCCTAATCCATTCTTCTTTTTCCTTCCTTCCTTTATTCCTGTCTTTTTCTTTCTCTTTCTCTTTCTTTCTTTCTTCCTCCCTTCCTTCCTTTCTTTCTCTCTCTTTCTCTCTTTCCTTCTTTCTTTCTTTTTTTTGTTTCTGAGTTGCAGGAGTTTTTTCTTTTTTAATATATTCTGGATACTGGACACATTAGATATAAGATTTGCTAATATTTTCCCCATTCTGTAGACTATCTTTCATTTTCTTTTCTTTCTTTCCTCCCTCCCACCCTCCCTTCTTTCTTTCTTCCTTCCTTCCTCCTTTTCCCTTTCTTTCTTTCTTTCTTTCTTTCTTTCTTTCTTTCTTTCTTTCTTTCTTTCTTTCTTTCTTTCTTTCTTTCTTTCTTTCTTTCTAATGGTCACACCCACGGCATATGGAAGTTCCCGGGGCCAGGAATTGAGTCCAAGCCGCAGCTGCACCCTATGCCTGCAGCCACACTGTAGCAACACGGGATCCTTTAACCTGCTGTGCCAAACCAGGGATGGAAAATTCTTCTTTCTTTTCTACATCTCGGGTTTTTGGAAGCATGCAACTACTAAATCACATTTTATTAGGTCTAAAATTAAAGGTAAATGTGCAATGTAATTAGACGGAGAGATCATTTAAAAACTGACACTATTGCAGTACTGGGTAGGGTAGAAATGGAACTGGCCTGAGAATCTAAAGGTGTGGGTGGGCCCAGGCTCTGTCACAAGCTCACTGTGTGATGGCTCCCCTTCTGTTCCTTTTTCAGGAAAATGCAGGCCTCCTTTATTCTCTGACAGTCTGTGATTTTCAAGTCACAGTGATGTTTGCCGTAGCAATGGGGTGCAATGTCTGGGATGATCGCACGCTTTGTTCCCTTAATGGGGATGAGGCAGCAGCTCCATTTGGCATAAGCTGAGCTGTGTCAGCACAATAGAGCTGATTGGCTGGGCCCCAAAAGCAGACCCCAGGGAGATATCGATTCTGACAGGCAAACAATTAAAGGGGGAAATTGGTGCCTTGTGGATAAGACATCTGTGTGCCTGTGATACCCTTGACCAAGTCTTCAATGCAACGTGTGGTTTAATTGGAATGGACAGAACTGCTCTGGGTTAAGGCCATTCTCAAAAGGAACTGGAGACTATGTCTGTGGAACTGGAAATACACACTGAGATTTTCAAATTTATTTTTATTTTTGAAGACTTCCAATAGCAGAAATGACTATCTCTTTATGTTTCTTACTTCTGCAGCCAAGTAATATGTTGGAAAATTAGTCAAAATCTAATTTTAATGTTTTGTGAATACGCTGGGGGCTGTGAAACATTTGGCAAGTTTTACTCCCACTTTCCCCCACCTCTTGCCAACATTTTCTTCTGCATTTGATCCCTTTTCTCTGTTCTTTTTCATCTTTTCTCCTTTAACGTGTTCCCACACTATTTTTCCTCTTTAAAAATATGCACATGTAATCCCATGATTCCTTCCCACACAGATTTTCATAATCTCCATGAATGAGGTGCTGAGGGGCCCAGATCCCTCAGGATCATAAAGGATGAAGTTTCACAAACTCAGGCTCTTTCAGTGGATGTACTCCAACACCAGCCATCACTCCCTGACACCTCACCCTTGATGTGGCAGTGGGTGCTATGTCTGCTGTATTTCAACCCGTCCATCCTGCTTCAACTGGGCTCAAGAGCGCAAATGTAGAGCGTTATATCAAGCCTTCTTACCACACGTGTCTCTAGGGTATGTATGAGTCAGCTCAAGCAGCATGACAAAATAACTAGCGTACCTGTCTTAAACAGTCTAACTTTCTCTCTCACAATTCTGGAGACTAGATATCCAGGATCAGGGTGTTGGCCCCGTCAGTTCTGGGTGAGAGCTCTCTTTCTAGCTTATGGAAGGCCACCTTCTGGCTATTTCCTCACATGGCCTTTCCTTGGCGTGCGTACACAGGGATGGGGTGGAGAAGAAGAACAGACATAAGTGAATCCCATGATGAGGACCCCATCTTCATGAGCTAATCTAGCCCTAATTATTTCCCAAAGGCCTCATCTCCAAATACAACTTCATTACTGGTTAAAGTATCAACACATGAATAGCAAAGTGGGGGGGGCACAATTCAGTCCCTCATAGTGTAGGACAGCAAAAGACAGCCCATTGCTCAATATAATAGGAACTGTCTCTTCATCCTTCTTCCTCATGACACAGCAGAACTCACTGTACCCTCCCCTGTTTCATGCACACTTGTCTCTTTATTCCTCCCCTCCACATCTAGCATCCTTAGCAAATTCAAGACCGGACACTTCATTAAGTCTAGATAACACCTGGTCAGAGTATTTGGACCAGAGAGGAATTTATTATATAGTTCCCTCATTCTTGGGTCTTAATACAGCTGTCCTTTTACTTGCTCAAAGTTGTTGCTTCATTTTTGTGGTAAACTATAAACAATATAAAATTTACCATTTTAACCGATTTCAAGTGTACATTTCTTCGCTGGCATTAAGTACATTCACATTGTTGTACAACCATCACCACCATCCATCTTCAGCTCTTTTTCATCTTCCATACTGAGACTTGTTTCCAATAAAATACTAACTCTTTTTTCTTCCCTACCCCACCCCCTCATAACTACCATTCTACTGTCTGTCTTTATGAATTTGACTACTTTAGCTATCCCATATAAGAACCACACAATATTTGTCCACTGTGACTGACTTGTTTCACTCAGCATAATGTATTCAAGGTTCATCCACATTATAGCAAACATAAGAACTTCCTTCCTTTTTAAGGCTGAATAATATTCTATTGTACGTATATACCATATTTTGTTTACCTAACATGGGCACTTGGATTGCTTCCACCTTTTGGGTATTGTGTATAATGTTCCTATGAACATGGGTCTACAATCAAAGTCCTTCTTAATATAACAAATAATTTGGATTTCTGCCATTGCTCTGAGGAATAACTAACATTGATTGCTTGGTGTTTGCAAAAAGGAAATGCTGTAGAGCTGCCTGAGTGGATATTTTAGATTATGTCTGACCTTTGCCCCTAAGGATACATGACACAATTCTAAAACATTAACAACTTCAAAGTTCTTTCAAAGCTGGATATTTTCTTTAAAATCTTTATTCTTCTGTATAGTCAGGCTAATTTCCTAAGGCAATTGAAACATTCCAGTTTACCTTGGTGCTTAAGGGCTTCTGGTAAAAATAAAAGTAAAGGAATTAACTTGGCATCGAATTTAGTATAAAAAGGTAAAAAAGTATTATAATGGTTTCTTATATTTCAGGGGATATAAAAATTTACCTATTTTTTCATTGCCTGGTACATAGGAGAAATACTAAAATATACAGAATCTTAAACTTATAACATTTTAGATCTGGAAGGAACCTTAGAGAGACAATCTATCTCAATTCCTTTGTTTTGTAGTTGCAACAAACCCAGAGAACTTATGTGATTTCTCTTTTTATTCTGCTCTTTTATTCATTTATTCATTCAATATTTGAGTGTCAACTTTATGTGATATACTATGTCCAATACTATAAAACACATACAAATTGCCTATAGTTTTGTTCCTACCCATAAAGAGCCTGCATTCTAGAAAGACAGACACCCTAGGCACTGAAATTCAACAAATACGGAGCCACTACTATGTTCAGGCCAGTGTGCTCAATGTTGAAGATCAAAGATGGGAAGGAAGGCAGACCCATCTCAGTGAGCATTGAAACCAACAGTGAGCCACGATGCACATCCACTGTACTGTTAGAAATGGCCCGGGGAGGCATTAGGGGCACAGTGAAGAATTGAATGAGGTAGAGATCACAACCATCAGGGGAAAATAAGTAACTTCTTGAGAGAGGTAGGACATGTCACAGGCTTCAGAGGATGTGGATGAGCTGAATAGGCAGAGAAGAGAAAATTGAGGAGGAACATGATCAAAACAGCAAGGCAGGAAAGAATGAGGCTGTAGGGGAGACCCAGGAAAGGAGCATCGTGTAGAAGAGGGCTTGAGGGACCACCTCTCTTCTGGGCTCTCTCATTAGGCTGTGGAGCTAGAAGGACTGGTTCTAATACTGGCTAAATCTCAGGATTTAGAACACCCGATTATTATTAGTGGTCCCCGCCACACAGGCTTGTTGTGGAGATCAAGGAAGACAGCATGTGTAAAATGCTTCATAATGCCTGGAACGCAGGAAAGCTCCACAAATGTTAGCCACACATCTTGTACTGCAAAGAGTGCTTTGATGTCAGTTGAAGTAAACTGAATTGAAATATACTCAGTCTAATAGAAATGGATAGCCATTAGAGGATTTTGTACAAAGGAATGCTATGCTAAGAAATACATTGCTAAGAAATTAATCTGTCAGAGTTTTGTAGTAACAGGTAGAAATGAAGGAAGGCAGGAGGCAGAATGTGTGTTAGGTGGTACTCGTAATAGCCCAGGTGACAAGTAAGTAATGAGGACCTCAATACATCTGATGGAGTGGCAGTAATAATCAATAAATTATATAGATATTAAGATCAACTTAGCAGCAGGGAGAGGTGGAGGATAGAGGAAATGATTAGCTATAGTGGAAGGAAGGTTAAAAAAACAATACCAAAGATGAACATTTAACTACAGGTTAGAGACTGAGACGGGGACACTGAAAGATAATTTGGGGCTAAAGGTGATGATCTTGGCTGTAAACATGTTGAATATAAAAGACCAATGGAAATGTCTTTTAAGTAGCCCATAACAGAGTTAAGTGCAGGGAAAACAAGGTGATGCTCAAGAAGCAGAAACTGGACTTTATGAAATCCCTAGTGAATTTGAAAAAAGGAGCAGGTGGTAAATGTGGAGACCAAGTTTGAAATGATTTAGAATGAGTGAATGAGGAGGCATTCATTGGAAGTGATCTTGAAAAAAAAAAAGACAGTGGAAAAAAGTTGGGTAGAGTGGTAGATAGTTGGGAGTAGTTTCACTTTCTTTATTTTAACATGAATGAACCATGTTATGTTTTTCAGTGTCAAGGAAGGTGCAAAAAGGGATAATTGAAAATGTTTTTCATAAAGTGAAAATGGCCAGAGCAAAGTCCCAGGGGAAGTGAAGGTGATAAAATAGAGGAAAAGACTAGACTCAGTGTTGAGGGATTGGTGGTGGAGGTAAGTGACTCCCCTGTTAGGCTGCTCCAGCCACACTGTGTGAAGCTAAGCCTTCAAGCATGGGCAGGATTTCAGTACAGTGATGGGGAAGGGAATTCTGTAACATTGTGGGAGCAACTTTTAGGAGTCAGGAAAAGGCAATAAAACACACCTCAGAAGTGAAGACCAATGTATTGCGTTCCTGTAACGTATTAGCACAAACTGGGTGCCTTAAAGCAAAAAGAAATGTCTTCTCTCAGAGTTTAGGAGGCCAGAAGTCCAAAGTCAAGGTGTCAGTGGGGCCACACTCCTTCTGGAGGATCATCTCTCTATGTCTCATCTCTTCTAGCTTCTAGCGGTTGCCACCATTACTTGGTTTGTGGCTGGATCACTGTCATCTCTGCCTTCATTTTCAGCACCTTCTCCTCTGTGTGTGTGTTTCAAATTTCCCTCAGCCTCTCTCTTATAAGGATACACACAGTTACATTTAAGATCCACCCTGAAAATCCAAGATAATCACATAAGCAAAGACACTTTTTCCAAATACACTAACAGGTCACGGTTCTGGGGATTGACAAATGGATGTATCTTTGAAAGCCACTGCCACTGAGCACAAACATTTTACAGAGGGTGATAAATGCAGTAAGAATTCAGAATAAATAGATTTGGACAAGCAATATGTTGGATGCCAGAGGACAAAAAAATCTAGAATGGTAGACTTCATAAAATGTATGCCTATAAAAATTATAAAAATTTAATATGGAAATGTATAATAATTTAATGTGTACATGTATCTATACTGTGCTATTCAGCCATGATAACTTAGTAAAACAAAAAACAACTCTTTCTACCCAACAACATCCTATGGATAAAGTTTTTAAGGAAAAAGTTTATAGACATATAATGGATTTTTGCTAATAAGGTCAGCAATCACATCTTCTTAGTAACCCTCTAGAAGTGAAACAGTGCTAGCAACAGTAGTAGAAGTAACTGAAGAACATTTGCCAGTAGGAGGAGGATCACCCCTCAGGCTTTCCAAACCTCGCTATGTTATGGTTCCCGGTACCAAGAATGCTAAGCTGTTTTCCTTAGGTTATAGTGGCTCATTTTGCTGAAATATCAAAAACAACAGTTTTGAAATCACTTGCAAGAAAAATATTTTTGACAAACCACAACGTCTCCAGTCCATGAACGTGCACACTGCCTGCAGTGAATTTATACTGTCAAACTCTTCGACAAGAAAAAACCACAGTCTGGGACAGCTCATAAGTTGTGATTTCCCCTCCCTGAAGCCAGACTGCGGTTCTTAATTAAGCAGTAGTTTTTCAAGTCTTCAAATAACCAAATCTTTATAACAGCCTCAGAACTGTGTAAAAGAGGGAAGTGTGTTTCTTCAAATACTATAATTTGGCTTGCTCAGGAACTTCCTTGGTACACAGAACACCTTTTTTTCTCCTCAGCCCATACAGCATTCTGCTAACAGAAGGAAACGTATGTTTTTTCATCACTTGAACTGTGAGTGTTTAAGGAAGTGAGTGTATCTACCTTCTCACTCAACAACCACGCTTTGTTACATAGACTCCATTCCATCCCCTCCATCCTGGAATGCCTTCCACTGCTCCCCCAGGGGTGCTCCCACCAGGCTTTGCTGATGTGACCCAAGTGGAGCTAAGAAGTCAGCACTCACCTCCCAAGCAGCCACTTCTATCTTTACACTGGCTGAAAGGTTCTTCCTCTTACTTGAGTTTTTCTTGAGTTGAGATCTCTTTCTCTATAGTTTACAACCCCACTTGTTCTCAGTTATACCATTTGAGGCACACGGAACAACAGGCAACTCTCATCAAAGCACGTCTCATCAGATATTTGAAGATAGTGACCATGTCCCTTCTTGGCATACTGAATTTGCTCCGGGCTAAATAAATGACCCAGATCTCTTCAATCATCCTTTATGCTTCATAAGCCCCAGTCCTCTTATCATGCTGTTTCCTTTTCCTGTTACAGATGTTCTAAATCCCTTTAAGTGTGTGCTTCCCTGTACTGAATCCTGTGTCCCAGATTTGGCCTGAGCAGTACTTGGTGGAGCAGAACCAGACCACACCACATTAATAGAATATGTTTCTCAATACAGCCCAAAATACCCTAGGCTTTTTGATGCCTACCTCACTTTTTATTTCAAAACAGTTTCTAGCAGAGGTTTAAAACCCTTGGGACATAGTCAGGGAACAAGTCATTAATTGGCCTTAATACTTTCTCAGTCAGTTCATAATCTTTCATCTTTGCCTATGGACTTGTGTCCACTTGTAACACATTTATTTGTTACTAGCTTGTCAGGTGGTTTACCAAGGAACACAGTCACTTATTAGAATAGGAATGTTCAATGCCATGGATTCCCTCAGAACTGTAAAATAGGAAGGATAAGTTGAGAAAGTTGCCTTTTGGTACCTATACATTAAAATAGAAAGTTTTATCTGATATAAATCCTAGCAATACTTTCTTAGCTAAGACTCCCAAGACAAAAGAAATAAAAGCAAAAATAAACACATGGGACCTAATCAAATTTAAAAGCCTTTGCACATCAGAGGAAACCATCAACAAAATGAAAATATAATCTATGGATTCAAAGAAAATGTTTGCAAGTGATGTGATCAATGAAGGGTTAATTTCCAAAATATATGAACTCATACAACACAATATCAAAACAAACAACCCAATCAAAAAATGGGCAGAAGACCTAAACAGACATTTCTCCAAGGAAGGCATGAAGATGGCCAATAGGGACATGAAAAGATGTTCAACATCATTAATTATTAGAGAATGAAAATCAGAACCACAATGAGGTATCATTTCACACGAGTCAGAATGGAAGCAACCTAAATGTCCATCCACAGAGGAATGGATAAAGAAGACGTGGTATATAAATATATATATATATATATATATATATATATATATATATATATATATAATAGAATATTACTCACCCATAAAAGAGAATGAATATTGCCATTTGCAGCAACATTGATGTATCTAAAGAATATTATACTAAGTGAGGTAAGTCAGAAAAAGACAAATATTATATGATATTGCTTATATGTGGGATGTAAAAATTAATACAAATGAATTTATTTACAAAACAGAAACAGACTTATATACCTAGAAAACAAACTTATGGTTACCAAAGGGGAAGTGACAAGACAGATAAATTAGAAGTCTGGGATTGATACACAGTATTATATATAAAAGAGATAAATGACAAGGATTTATATATAGCACAGAAAATTATATTCACTATCTTGTAATAACTTGTAATGGACTTATGCATGTATGTATATGTAAATGTGTGTGTGTATATATATATATACATACACACACTGCATTATTTTGCTGTACACCTAAAACTAGCACAATATTGTAAATTGATGATACTTTAATTAAAAAAAATAAAATAGAAAGTTTTAAAATCAAGCATCATTTACTTTACGGAAACTTATACAAATAAGACCAAGTTCTTTTTTCTCTAAAAAGATATCCCCAAAGAGTGTAATGGAAAATGGAGTGGGTGTGTGTGAAGCACGATTTGGCATTCATCGTGCTACCCTTTTTGTTCTCCACAGAGATGCCAAGGATATTCTAGAGGAACTCTAAACAGAGAGCCAAGTATTCAAGTTCATGTCTGCATCATTACATATTTTATCCTTTCCTAAAATTTGTGAAGAGCGTGATGAAAAGTTATAAAAATAACTGGTTGGTTCTGTCTTGAGTTTATATATGGTGATGTACATGGTAGGCCTAAAAAGAACTTGAAAAGTAAACTATGAAATGCTAGCCTTTTGAAGTGTAATTGGCAATGGAGGTAGTCCCGTTAAACTGAATGGGGTCTATAAGCCTGGAAGGGATGTGTGGTAAGATCTGGCCTCTGAGCTTTAGTGTGGCCATGAACACTCCAGCACTCTGAGACAGGCCTTCATTATGGTGTTGACTACCCCAAAAGGTTTGTTTACTCGGCAACATAAAGCAACAAGTGTCCTAGGGGGCTGAGTCTTATTTCTGATGCAGGAAGGTGAACAGGCAAGAGTGGGCTTTCACCTTATTCTCAGGTTATGTAGTTTACATAACAGCATCTTACCCATCCCCAGAAACACATCAGAAGGCTACAAACAGGAACTACTCCATTCTAGCTCAAGTCTTAACGTCTGTAAGAAGCCTGAGAACTGGTTCTGATTATCTCTAAGTTCAGTTTTGCTAAAGGTCACCTTCTTTTCTAGCAACATTATTTGAACATTTTTTTGTGGTTTTTTCTTATTACTGGTATCCTTCCCAAGATAACTGCTGGACAGGTATGGAAAAGCTGATGCCCACACTGAGAACAGATGGTGAACTCAATATATCAATTTATTCAGGGCTACCAGTTTAGTTGCTTATTCAAAGAAACTCCATTATACGAGCATTCCAGGAACATACTGACTTCATAAAAGTTAGACACTCATTATGAGTCGAGGGTGTGTTTGGAACTAATGAATGTTGAGAGATCACATGAGAAGTGGGTCCTTTTCTGAGGAAATGATAATCAATATGGTAACTCACCCACAAAATTTCTCAGCTCATGAAATCCAAAAAGAAGTCTTAGATTTTTGTGTTTTTTGTTTGCTTTGGCCACACCTATGGCATATGGAAGTTCGCAGGCCAGGGATTGAACCCTCACAGCAACAACCCCAGCTGCTGTAGTGACAATGCAAGGTCCTTAACCCAGGGAACTCCTAAAACCCAGGGAACTCCTAAAACTCAGGATGAAGTCTGATTTGACCCCCCAGTGATCCCCCACTATTTTTAGTGTTTTATTAAAAATGGTACAAGCTTGTATTAAAAATCAAGCAGTACAGAAATGTATAAAGAATGCAAAATCTCACGCAAGGTCTCGTCACCTTGATATATAATCATCATGAGTGTTAATATTAATATTTATCTCTTTATAAGGACATCTAGATAGAAAAGATAAGTGAGAACATTTTCCACATACAGGAACTATAAACATATCAGTTTAGTTTTTAAAGTCAGGTTTATTGAGAAATAATTACATTCAATAAAATTTATTCTTTATAGGTGTGCAGTTTTGGCATATCCAGCGCTGTTAATTCCACAATTAAAACATAGAATGTTACCATCACTTCATAAATTCCCTCGTGCCTCTTTCTAGTCAATCACTTTCTCCCTCTCCCAGATCCTAGAAAAACTTATCTGTCTCTACAGTTTTGCTTTTCCAGAAAGTCTTAAAAGTGAAATCACCCAGTGTACAGTTTTATGTGTCTGATTTCTGTCACTTTGCATAATGCTTTTGAGATTCTTCCTTGATAATATATGTAACAACAGTTTGTTTTTCTCTCTTTTTTTTGTCTTTTTGCCTTTTTTAGGGCCACACCTGCGGCATATGGAGGTTCCCAGGCTAGGGGTCTAATCGGAGCTGTAGCTGCCTGCCTACGCCAGAGCCACAGCAACACAAGATCTGAGCCGCGTCTGCGACCTACACCACAGCTCACGGCAACGCCGGATCATTAACCCACTGAGCAAGGCCAGGGATTGAACCTGCAAACTCATGATTCCTAGTCGGATTTGTTAACCACTGAGCCACTATGGGAACTCCCATGTTTCTTTATTTTTATGGCTCAGTAATATTTCATTGCACCAACATAGCACACTTTGTTTATCTGTTCACTAGTTGAAGGACATTTGAGTTTGGGCTATTATAAATAAAGCTGCTTTGAACATTTGTACTCGGGACTTTGGATATAAATTTTCCTTTTTCTTGGGTAAAAACTTAAGTAGAATTGTTATCGTCAGTATGTTTTATACCACAAGAAACTGGAAAACTGTTTCCCAAAGTGGTTGTACCATTTTGCAATCTACCCAGCAATGAGCATGGTAGTTACTCTGAATCTTCACCAGTATTCACACTGTCAAGTTTTAAAATAATTTTAGCCATCTAAGGGGGTATAGTGGTATCTCATGGGGTTTTAATTTGCATTTTTCTGATGACTTACATTAAACATAGTTTTCCTGTGCTTCATTTGCTATTGATATGTCTTTTTTGATGAATTATCTTTTCAAAGCTTTTGCCCATTTTTCACATTGAGTTGCTTTATTATTAGTGAATTCTTAAAGTTATTTTTATAGTATGGATATAAGTTCTTTTCCCAACAAGTGTTGTGCAAATATTTATTTCCTGTCTCCGGCATGTGTTTTCATTATCTCAGTGGTATCTCCCATAGTAAAGAACTTTTTAATTTTAGAAAAGTTTAACTTATTTTTTTTCTCTTATGTATTATGTTTGGCTATTGTTTCTAAGAAGAGTTACAAAGAGTTTTCTTCTGTACTTTCTTCTATAAGTTTTGTATTTTATATATATACATCCTGCTAGAATATTATAAACGCGCGCACGCGTGTGTGTGTGTACCCTACTAGAATTTTTGTTGAGATTGCTTTCAATCTGTAGATGAGTTTGGGAAGAACTGACATCCTGACAATATTGAGTCTCCCGATCCACGAACATAGTCATTTCTGGTAGATTCTTTGAGAGGTTTTATGCATATGATCATATTGTCTTTGAATAAAGACAGTTTTTTCTTTCTTTCTAATCAGTCTGACTTTCACTTCTTTTTCACCAGTTTAAGTTTCAAAAGGTACTAAATGCAATTGTGCACTAATGGAAGGGAGAAATTACAAAAAACAGAGTGAACTGTAAAAATACAAACAAATACTTCTGTCACATGAAATATTAATGTCTAAAAGATTACTTCAAGTTAATGAAAAACATTTTAAAATCATTGAGCAGTTAGACTTATTAAGTTTTTGACACCTCTGTTTTAAATTTAGATATTATTGAACTCAATGATGTGAAAGATTAAGGAAATTAACAATTTTATACTTTCTTCTTTTCCTTTCTTCACATGCTGCTCTTTGGTTATATTGTTATATTCATTTTGTCAAGATTTATTACACCTAACACCTTAAATCTGTAACCAAAATTCCCACAATGTTAACTTTAATGTTATATGAAGAAAAAAATTCATCTTCATACCCATCCTCTCGTAATTGCTTTTCTAGTCCTGACATTTTTGCTTTGATTGACAACGTATTTGGCTAAATATCATAGTCAAAAGTCATTGGGGTTTTTTTCAAAATGAGTTAATTTTTCCATAGTCCCTGACTTCTGAAGATGTCTGTGATGACCAGCCTTAATTTTTTATCACCTGTAGATAATTTCCTTTTTTTCTATCTGGGTGTCTGATTTTTTTTTTTTTAATGCTTGCTGTTAAGTCATTTAAAATCATTTTAAAAGAATGCATTTTGGCATCAATTATTCTGTACGCATTTTCCCTGGAAAACAGTTCCTGTCCCTCATTTCAGAAAATTTTCCTTGGCAAAAAATTCTTATAGAAAAAAAGTTGGGTGCTATGGTGGTTTGTTTCTTCCAAAATACTATTTACTTGGATCATTATTGTCTAGTCTCCAAACTTATTATCTTCTCTCCATTTGGTTTAATCTCTTTTCCTGTGATTTCACTCTCATTATCTGTTTATTGCTGACTCTAATATACTGTTCTGTAAAGGGCTATTATTTTGTTTCTCAATTTCCTTAACACACAATATCCCTTTTTATATCATAGTTTTGTTATCTGACCATCTAAACTTTTTTTTAACCAAATTATGTTGGATCTTTCTATGTGCTAAGAATTTGAAAGGGGTATTATTGTGTAACTTCATTTAAATTTTATTATTTTACAAATTTAGACTTATGCTCACTGAATTCCTTTTTCCTTTCCTTTCCTTATCTTTCTTCCACTTCCTTCCTTTCTCTCCCTTCCCTTTCCCTCCTCTTTTATCTCCTCATCCACTCCTCCTTCTCTTTCTCCATGCTGTGTTTGTACAGCTATCATTCCATTTTCCGTGACGCTTATGCTTACCACAGACAGTAGTTTCTAGATCTTTTATTTACTATCCCAGAATGAGGGAAAGGATTCTGAACCAGTTACCCCTTATCAGACCAAGGTCTAGCTCATTAGTGAAAATTGGCTATTTTGTTCTATTTGATTTCCTATAGTTTGAGAGTTTGGCAAGAAAGCAAAGTGCCAAGTGGCCCTAAGCACTTTTAGGCTTTGTTTGTTAGAAAATATCAGTGAGAAACTAACGTTTATCCTAGTTGTTTATGAATACCATATTGCTCTTTTTGTAGAAGGTTTGTTTTGTGTTTAGAGTTCTTTGTTTAAAAATATGTTTTCGAGACATTTTTTTTGTCTTTAAGTATAACTGCCACAATAATAAAACAATGTTCTTTTCCTCAAAATACCATTCATTACTTTATTCCTGTTATGATAGATCAGTTTTGTCAGGGCATAATATTCCTCATTTTATTTTAATAAGATTGCTTTTCTTAGAAAAAGAAATCAGTGCAATTAGAGACCAATTCAAATGCATTTATAAACCACATCAAACTTCATATGCTCCCCAACGATGCAGAGTTAGCATAACCCATGTTTTATTTGAAGATTCAAAATACACTTACAGCTATCTGTCTTAAAATCATTATGTGCAACCGGGTTCACTAAAAAAAAGATACATAGGCTTCTTATTCCTTTCCTAGAGGGGTAGAATCTGAAAAATTAAGATACAGATGAGAACAAGGTACAGTGGTGAGGTAACATGCATGGGAGAAACTGCCCAAGAATTAGAATTGATCTCGATTCTGAACTTAGCCAGATCTTAGTTATTTAATCATGGGCAGTTTACATCTCTTGCCATGCCTCAAGTCTTCAGTCTGTAAAATGGGAATATTTTAGGTTCTTTTTAATCATTCCTTCAGTCACATAACTGGTATATGCTGAAAACTCCCTATATGCCATAGCAACTCGAGACAGAAGGTAAAGCAGGGAACAAGACAGACACCTAAACACCCTGTGCTTGTGGTACTTACTTTCTAGTGTTTGTCTTAGGTTATTTTCATCAAGAACTAATAAATGAGGTAATTTCAGAGGGTTGTAAGCCCTCATGAAGGAAGGAAACAAACAAACAAAAAAATGACTGGACAGTTGGTGTTAAAATAGCTGCTACAGTTATAGAAGGACCTGATACAGACGTGAGTTTGGCCGGATCAAGGGACAGAAAGACAGGTGCTGCTTCGGCAGTTTGAATGCAGGGGATGGGGGTGGGCGTAGAAGAGATGATGTCAAGGAGGTAGGCAGAGTACAGATTGTGGAGGCTAAGATAAGAAGCTGCAATTTTATTCTACTAGAGTGAGAAGCAACCAGGGTCTTCATTGAGGAGCAATAGAAGCAGATTTGAGCTGTAGCTTACCCTGTCTGCTAGATAGAAAATATACTGCAAAAAGGAGAGACTGTCCACACAAACACCAGCTAGAAGGCAATTATCGTGATCCTGGAGAGAAAAAAAAATGGCTTTTGACATTGGTGGTGATGGAAAGTAGTTATGCTTAGTAAGTGGTTAAAGACAAAGGCAACAAAACTTGCTGAGGATTTGGATGTGGGGATGAGAAAAAGAGGAATCAGGCATAGCGCCTGAATTTTTGACCTAAGAAATTGGGTAGATGGAGGTGTCATATGCCAAGATGGGGAAGAAGGAGGAAGGGACACATCAGGGTAGAAAGAGGGTGAGCCTGGATCAAATGCTATGCTTGTGTTTAGGCTTTTAAATAAGACTTTATAGTCATCTTCATACATGGATTTCCTGAAAATTTTATAGCTTTTCAAATTATGTTCAAATTTTTCCGCATTCCTACTTCTACTTAATTGCTGAAGTAGAGCAAACATTAAAAAATATTTATCTGATATACACACAAATTCTTGTAGATTTCTTTTAGAGAGACTCATTTGGTTTTTCGAGATAGAAAATAACACCACCTGCAATAAGAGACAGTATAACCTTTTCTTTTTCAGTGTTTATACGATTACTTTATACCTTAATCATATATATTAAAACCTACAAGGGTGATAATAATAGTAGGAAATGTTAGGTCTAGCTCTTTATTTTAATTGAAAATGTTTTAATGTCATGCTTTTTAGATAATATGTATTTTTGGGTTTTGGTAAAGAGTTGCTGCGTTTGGTTGTCTCCACTTCTATTTTTAATAAGTATTGACTGCTGAATTCTGCCTTTTCAGTATATGATTGATTAGTTAAAATTTTATGATTTTAGGGGAGATAGTTGTACTTGCAAAATTATCAAGTCAAATATGTGATGCTGATTCCTGCTTAACACTGACTAGTTAGAATTAACATTGACTACAGTTTGCAAATTCATTTGAACTGTTATGTAACTGCATTAATGTCTTGAGAAAAGCAACTTATTAAACAAATTTCTTTTTTCTGCTTATCTCAGCTCTTTTATAAAAGACAACTTTTAAGTTTTTTTTAAATCATCCTTTAATTTTAAGTTTATGTGTTTAACAGACTGCAAACTAATAACAGTTTTGACTCCCTGGCTCTTTCATGGATAGTTTTATATATATGACATTATTATGGCTGCTATTTATTTGTACCTCCAGGAAGTCATTTTTTAAAGGAAATATAATTATGGTTCTATCCTTCATGATCCAGAGGTTATTACAAATAAGTTTATTCGGGGAGTTTCCAGTCTTGGCGCAGTGGTTAACGAATCCGACTAGGAACCATGAGGTTGCGGGTTCGATCCCTGGCCTTGCTCAGTGGGTTGAGGATCCGTCATTGCCATGAGCTGTGGTGTAGGTTGCAGACGCGGCTCAGATCCCGCGTTGCTGTGGCTGTGGCGAAGGACGGCAGCTACAGCTCCTGTTAGACCCCTAGCCTGAGAACCTCCATATGCCGCGGGTGTGGCTCTAGATAAAGTCAAAAAGACCAAAAAAAAAAAAAACAAAAACAAATAAGTTTATTCTTTTACTGAAGCAGGTCTCTGACTTATGGTCTCATCATCCAAGAGAAATTGCACTTCAAAACTGAAAAAAAATCCTAAACTACAATCATGACTAAAAAGAATTAGCCAACTAAAAAGTCACCTTGTTATTTTAAGGTCATCAGCACATTTTCGGATTCTTAAAGTCTGGTTTTGGGGGAATGGGAATAGTTTGTTAACCCTCCAGTTTGTCTAGTGCAAATTTACGTCCATTGTTCCAACATCCTATCTGGTTTATCATTTGTCCTGGAATTTTCATGTTAACTGAATATTACTTTTGTTGTCATTGTTAACATAACAACAATTGATATTTGCATTGCAATAACATTGATTAATATTTGCACATAAATAAGCCAATACTGCTTAGAGTTTAGACTTCATTCTTCCAGTGCTGCCATAGTCTGGGCTATTAGTGTTTAAATATATGAGCAGAAAAAGAGGGCTCATTTAGAATGGCACTAAATCTGCAAACAGACTAGTGATAACCCTTCTGTCTTTTAGAAAACCTTTTGGACATATTAAAAGCAATTTCTTTCTTTCAAATATAGAATAAAGGTACTCCATGATAAAGTGCTTCAGGGACGTAGGCAGCTAGGGGCCGCTAACTCCTTCCAGCAATTTTTTTTTCCTTTTATGGCCGCACTCATGGAGCTGCAGCTGCCAGCCTATGCCACAGTCATAGCAATGCCAGATCCAAGCCGCGTCTGCAACCTACACCATCTCATGGCAATGCCAGGTCCTTAACCCACTGAGTGAGGCCAGGGATCGAACCCATGGCCTCAGTGGTTCTTAACCCACTGAGCCACAATGAGTACTCCTCCTGCCAGTCTTGGTGGAAATATAAATTAGTAAATCCCCTCTTGAGTGTGAGGGCATTTAACCAGTAAAGAGCAAAGCTTAAAATCCATAAAATGTCTAAACCTTAAAATAAAAGTTATTGCAATTCTTCTAGGATTCTGCCAACAAAGAAGTACTTTATACCCAGACCCAAAGGTATATGGAGAAGAGAAACAAATACAGAGAAATGTTTGTCATGGAGAAAAACAAAAAATATGAATGGCCACTTGTGGTTGGGTGGTAGTTACTAAAGTATAGAAATTCCACATTACGCCATACTATGCAGCTTTTAAAAACAACTAGATTTGTGTACAGCAGGTTAAAAAAAATTCTTGCAAGTCATGTTATTAAAATAAAAAAAAGCAAGGCAAAAAAATAAGCAAGCAAGATTCTAGGACGACATTTATGACAAAGCAACAAACTGTATCCCAATGTCAATGTGTAGTTGCATGCATATGTAAGCATCTACCTGATAAACTCCTGAGAGCAGCCAGGCACCACTGTTCATGGTATTTTTGTCTGGAGAGAGAAAAGCTGAAGGCAGAAGCCAAGAGGATGACTTCTACATTTATTTTTTCTGTATCTGTGTTGTTTAAAACATTAACAGCAAAAAAGGAATTATATCACTAGTTTATAACTTCTAAAAACCAAACAGAGAAAAGCAAACCCACTCTCTATTAACTGCTGGAATCAGCTAATACCCTTAACATAAAGATTCACTCAGTTATAGCAACGGGGACTGACCACAAGGGGACTTTCAATGACTCCAAAAGCTCCTGATTTTGGCTGCCCCGCGGTACATGGAGTTCCCAGGCCAGGAATCAGATCAGAGCCACAGTTGCGACCCACACTGCAGCTGTAGCCATGTTAGATCCTTTAACCCACTGTGCAGGGCCAGGGATTGAAGCCGTGTCTCAGGTGCTGCCACCGACCCCGTTGTGTCACAATGGGAACTCCTATGTCGGTTTGAGTTTTAACCTCGGAGTTGGGTAGATTATAAAACAAGTGGCTCAGCACTGACTTCTTGTGTCAGAACTTTTAGGGGATCATTCAAACACTGCCTCTCTAGTATATTCTCTAAATCATTCCTGCACTTGCATGATGCAATCTCATTCCATTCAACCAGGTATTTGGTCATCAAAATAAAAAGATCCAGGATTTTAAAATATGTGAATTTTTGCACTGTGAGGCCTTATCCTAAACACAATATCCTGTAACATGCAAAAAACAAAGTTGGGTAAAAATGTGATAACAGCCATTTAACTTTGGAATCAAATAAATGGCCTTATCCCTATATCAGTAGCAAGGTCATTCACACAATTATAGACAAGGGCAACTAAGGGAAAGTTAACGTCAACAAGTAACTGAAAACAATTGTTGAAATACCTAAAGATACAGTGGAATTTATTTATAATTGGTCCTTTATGAAAACTACCTAAAAATAGCAATAGGGAGTTGAATGTGTGGGGGGAGATGGTATTAAACAATGACGTGGCCCTAAAGCCTCTGTCTAACTTTAGAAGGCCCCTAAAAATGCATTTGTTTTTGTTTTTTGTCTTTTTAAGGCCGCACCCATTGCAGACAGAGGTTCCCAGGCTAGGGGCTGAATCGGAGCTACAACTGCCAGCCTACACCACAGCCATAGCAACACAGGATCCAAGCCGTGTCTGTGACCTACACCACAGCTCACAGCAATGCCAGATCCTTAACCCACCAAGCAAGGCCAGGGATCAAACCCGAGTCCTCATGGATACTAGTCAGGGTTCTTAACCCTAAGCCACAACAGGAACTCCCTAAAAATGCATTTTTAAACTACAACAAGCAATAGAACTTTTAAAACCATAAATATGTAATACTAAGACTATAAAGGCATTCAACATGCATTTATTGGGCTCTTACACTGTCCCAGGCCCTGTCCCGGTGCTGAAAAAAACAGTGAAAAAACTGACCCAAATCCCTGCCCTCAGGAGGCTTATGTTCTAATGAACAGATTCTGTGTAATTCCACCACTTACACAGAACTAAGGTTTATAGCTTTTTTATAGCCTATAGCTTTTTTATCTTTTCTCTTTGCGTCTACATTCCTTTGAGGCACTAAAATGTACTTGAGGGTCTGGTAATCACCATCATGCATGTGGAAAGAAGCTAAAGAAAGAGAGTGACCAACGTCATATAACATTGTTTCCTCAAACCCTAACGCAGAATTGGATCTTTTTTTTTTTTTTTGTCTTTCTGTCTTTTTAGGGCTGCACCTGCAGCATATGGAATTTCCCATGCTGGGGTCTAATTGGAGCTGTAGTTGCTGACCTATGCCACAGCCACAGCAACACCAGATCCGAGCCACATCTGCAACCTACACCATAGTTCACAGCAACACCGGATCCTTAACCCACTGAGTGAGGCCAGGGATTGAACCTGCAACCTCATGGTTCCTACTCAGATTCTGCTGCGCCACGATGGGAACTCCCAGAACTGAATCTTAACAGGTGCTCAGAAAGTTTGTGAATGAATGAGATTTCCTTCCTTAACATTCATGGAATAATTTATAAAAAAAACTCTTAATTAACACTAGTTTTATTTTTTCAAAAGGACAACACTATAACTCTTCCAACCAATAGCATCACCTCACCAAAGCGGAACCTTAAAATTTTCCAAAAAGGCCTGGTCCCCCCGGATTCACCTGGCAATTATCATGATCCCCAAACCTTTCGAATGGTGGTGATAATTCATTGCAGAAGGCACCTGAGAAAGCAAAGCAGGGGCCCCTGTAGTCCTCCATGAGTTATCAGTACAGCATCTGTCTAACTATGCTGACCCCAGAGACTTACTAGGCAGGGTTTTCTGATGCTGCCAGCAGTTTGCTCTCATTAGAGACATAGTTATTGTATCAAAGTTCAAATGGGATAGGAGAAAAACTTTTGGAAACATAACACTACATGACTGGCTGTGACTTCCAGTTTGTTTGAATGAGTCTTCTTCATTGGGTTAAGAGTTGGGAGGCCCAAAGCAGGTCATGAAAAGAAAAGAGGTTGGATCCAAGAGAGGGAAGGGTTTTTTGTGAAGGTGCTGGGCAGGCAGAGGTATGTCATCCTGTGGCATCTTCCCTCTCCTGAAGATTGCACATCTCTTGAAATTCCTCTAAGCAGGGAATCCAACTTTTCATTGATGTCCATTTCCATTAGATCTTAAACTATGCACATTATGTGTAAGAATTATCTTTTCTTAAATTAAAAGACAGATAAATGCAGAAGTTTAGATCCTACAAAGGCCAATAAATTTGAAAATGTATAAAGTTCCCACTGTGGCTCAGCAGGTTAAGAAACCAAGGTAGTCTCCGTAGGATGTGGGTTTGATCCCTGGCATTGCTTGGTGGATTAAGGATCTGTTGAGTTTCCACAAGCTGAGGTGTAGCTGCAGATATGGCTTGGATCCACTGTTGCTGTGGCTGTGGTGCAGGCCTACAGTGAGAGCTCTGAATCACCTCCTAGCCTGGGAACTTCCATATGCTGCAGGTGCAGTAATAAAAAGAAAAAAGAAAATGTATTGCTTTGTTAACTGTGTAAATTTTCTAGTGGCTAGCTGTTATAATTATTTCTTAGTTAATGTATAATATAGTTGATTGAAATTCTTACTCTTTTAGCAAACAACTAAAAAATATTTTTAAATTTTTTATTCCCCAGAGGTTTATAAACAAGCTGGGACTAAGGAGCTTTTTTTTTTTTTTTTTTGATGTTTATCTTTTATGCAAGGAAAATTGTGATAAAGTAACTGACACATTTAAATGATTCCTCAAAGAAACCCATCCACCTGCAACTAGAAAAAAAAAAAAAGGTCCATTCTTTGGCTGGGAAATTTGTTAAATGTGCAAAGTCAAAAGCAGAAATGAGGCTCCATTTCCAGGTTCATGGATCTGTCCATGACTTTATTCCAGGCCTGGTGACTATGGCATGTACTCCAAGTTGTCTACCCAATGTCCAATCTCCTCTCTTACCGAGAGAATCCCAGTTGCATTTGAAGCAAAAACATGCCCAAGGGAAAACCACATTTCCCAGCATTGAATGCAGCCAGTTTGGGTCAGTAAAACAGGAACTGCAGTCAATGCATGGGGTTTACGAAACGTTGGCATGTGCTTTATTGCCCTTCTGATTTCTTCTTCTTGCATGATTGTGATAGCTGAGGTTGTGGGAGCCATCCTGTAATCACCAAGTATGAGGCCATATACTAAGGATAGTAAAACACAAAGAAAGAAGGAAACTGGAACAGTAATATATGGCAGTTCCTTCACATGTCTTGATTTGTCTACCTACTATTTTTGATAGAAAAAAATAAACCCTTAATTTGTTAAAGCTGCAGTTTTTCAGGCTTCTTCTGTGAGCTGAATGACTATCCTAACTGAAAGCCTATCCCAGTGCAGTCCTTTAGTAAGTCACAAAGATTAGAAAAACAGTGTTTTTATCAATTATTTCTATCATCTTTGTTCTCAGATTTTCCTGCTTGGGACATAAAACTGCCTGAACTCCATCGTCCCTGGATCTTTGATGTGGTTCCCATCCTTCCCCAATATGCTTTGCATTGTGTTTTCTCGCGTTCACCACCAAAGGCAAATTCTTTCCCAACCATCTGAGCATTCAGAACTTTGCAGAGATTGTATATTTATCTTATGATCCATAAAATCAGCATTGTTTCTCCTCTAGATTTAACGCCAGAGGATTTTGTTTGTCTTTACCACTGTGTCCCTGGAGCGGAACATTCTGGTCTATCTTGAGTGGACATGAGATTTCTATCTGACAAACTGTCCAGCCAGTGCCCAATACAAGGGATTTTACATACTGGTTCAGAATGAATGCTCTTGCAATGAGACATCCTCCTGGTTGTGATTGTGGAGACAATTTCCCTGCCCTTGAATTTTGCCCCAGATCCTTAGCTTTTCTCTCTCCCACTAAGAAGGCTTTATGGAAAGAGGCCAATGTGAAAAAAAATTACAAAGGGTGACAGAACAAAAAAGATAGCCCTTAGACAACAATCATGATCTTAAATAGTGGTGAGGTACTTTACTGAAATATTAAAATGTGTTTCTGTTTGCTCTGGTTTTTTTTTTCCATTCCCCTCCTCCCAACTTGAATCCCTTTATCCTAAGATTTGAGAGTTCTGTTCTGTAGAAAGTGGGAGCAATTTATTTCTGCTCTACCACCCTATGCTACTTTCTTCTTCTTCTTCTTTTCTTTTTTTTTTTTTCAGTTACATCCATGGCATTACGGAATTTCCTAGGCCAGGGATCGAACCTGTGCCACAGCAGTGACCCAAGCCACAGCAGTGACAACACCGGATCCTTACCCACTACTTATCTTATCCTTATCCTATGCTACTCTCCTCTACTCTGCTTTGCTACTTCCTGTTGAACTTTAGAGGCATTTCCTATCTTTTATAGGGGCATAAATGAATAAAGATTAGGCAGGTGTCACAAGGGGAACTGGGAAAGAATTTAGCATTTGAAGGCCTCCAGAGAGAGAGATTTCCTAACAGATGAGGTAGAGGTGGGTGGTGGTAGTCCTGTGAGTAACCTGGGGAGTTAGTGGGACCTCAAGGCACAGATGTCTCAGCTCTATCTATATCTATAGCTATATCTATACCAGGACATCCACATCCAAGTGTGGTGAAAAGCAGTAGAGTTCTTAGACCTGAAGGTGATACAGAGAGGCTAGACGATAGATACTATTTGTACTCAGAGCTGGGGACTCTCCTCATACTTCTGGAACTAGCAAGACACCAGCATCTTGACATAGCAAGGACGGAGCTCAAGAAAAAACCTCTAGTCATGACTAGGGTTCAGTTCTTGCCAGTTTAATGGTTGAAATCAAAATGACTTACGCAAAAGAGGAATGTGAACATCCCTCCTTTCCTAATTTCTTGGACAGAGAATCTCGCCTATGATATCATTTTTAGAGAAAAGGAAAGATTGGCAAATACTAATCTTACAGTCATGATGTAAGTCCCTTCTCATCCTAAGCACATTTTTAGCTCTACTCGGGCCTATGTATCTCATCAGATGAATGGGGATCTTCTTGAGTCAGGATTAGTTAACAATATTTGCTTAAACTTTTGCTAATAGGAAGTACTATCTGAATTTTTAAAATAAACTTCAGTATTTTAGTATACATTGCATTACACCTGAATGAGATCTCTTCTCATTAAATCACTGCCAGTATCATTTTCTCAAAACTCAGAATCCCACCTTCATTCTGGTAATTCCGCAATTCTGACATTGAGATGAACAACTAACTGAAATAAACAATTCAGATTAGGAAACGTACATTTATTGAAGCTGGTAATTCAGGGGATAGTAGCACTAGTGATAAATTCTGAAGTGGTAGGAATCTAGATATTTTACTGAGGTTTCTAGCCAGCCATCAAGATAGCTGTCTTAAAATGTGTCATAAAGTAGGATTTGTTATACAGATTAGAATTAGAGATTTTGAGATGAAGAAGAGGAAATGAGAAAAAACAACTGATTCTGTCTTACTCTGAAATAATTTTTTAAGTGATTTGAATGAAAAGTATTAAAACAGAGCCATCTCAATTTATGTAAAGCAAGCTCTTTGAATCTATTATTACTTCCACTATACCTGATGGGACAAAACACAGGAAGAAGAAAAATTATGCCCTTGTATCAAGTTCATGGCCCTTTTAAAATTGTGCATTATGTAATACATGTGTGTGAGGGTTTAACTATTTGCATTCAAGAAAGGTAGTTCTATCTAACTCAAACTCATTTCCAATGTACAATATTTTATTTAATGAAGTGTTGTTACCAACAATTGGATTAATTGAATTAGATGTGAAATGAAATTTGATTTGGAGCAAGTTCTCCTTTTTCGTCATGTTTGTTGCACTTGATTGTTTTGCTGAGCTAAAACATTGGCCTATTTTGTCTTGACTGGTACCCACCCAATTCCAACTTCCCTCAGCCACCTGTTAGTAATAGTTATCTGTGTCTTACAATGCCAACTGGTTGATAACTACAGAAACTAGAGTGGGGATTAGCAAACATCAAAACCTGCTCAAACAGGACTACATTTTTGAGACTTTCTAAACCTTCTGGAATCTCCCTTGGCAATTTGTCCAAAGTATAGTCTGCATTTCCTGGGTGAGAGTTCAAGAAGACACATGGCAAAAAGCCTAGTTAAATCATGTCATTTGAGACCAGTTTGTGGACAGTTTGTACTTCAGAGCCAAACCTGTTTCATCACCAAAATAAAAATCTTAGCACTATGGGCAAGAGAAACTCAGTTATCTTTAAAGTCATGTTTATCAAGAAAGAATCAGGATTTTTGCTTTAGGGTATCTGATAAAAATTGGGAACCAAATTTAAAATCTGATGGTGCTCTAGCTTGACTAGGGTTCTTTGCGACTAGAACCAGAGCTTACATCAGAGAGAACTAGAGAAAAATAATGTTTGAAGTAAGAGAAAATTCCTAGTAGTTAAGGTAGGAATACAATGAATATTTCCTTAGTGGGTGGATAATTCCTTTAGTAAAGATGCTCTTGGAGATAATGTGGTTCAATTTCCTTTTTTTTCTTTCTTTTCCTTTTTTGTTTGTTTGTTTGTTTGTTTGTTTAGGGCTCCACCCGTGGCATATGGAGGTTCCCAGGCTAGGGGTTGAATTGGAGCTACAACTGCCGGCCTCTACCACAGCCAAAGCAACACCAGATGCGAGCCGCTTCTGCGACCTACACCACAGCTTACGGCAACGCCGGATCCTTAACCCACTGAGGGACTGAACCCACATACTCATGGATACTAGTCGGGTTCCTTAACTGCTAAGCCATGACAGGAACTCCATTTTTTTTTTTTTTTTTTGTCAGTGTGGTGCAGTTTTCAATGCTCCCATTCCAGACCATCCCCTTCTTTCTCTATATATTTATCCTAAGTCAGGGGTTTTTTTTGTTTGTTTGTTTTTTCTGGGTCTCAGAGGAGAGAGGAAAGAGTTAATCTGCTGACTTTAGGTCTGAGATTTGTACCTAGCACTTCAGCAAAGAGGATTATTTCCAATATAGTTAAGCTAATTAGTGGGTCTAGGTGAGGGCGGAGCGCCAAGGGCAGGGAGCAGAGGGACGCCAGGAATAAAGCAGCAGAAGCCATGGAGTCACATGGGCTAGGACTTTCTTTGCTCCTCGGCAGGGGAACAGTCATTGTGCCATTGTTAGGTGGTTTACACTGAAGTCACTTGAGTTTCAGGAGGTTGATAATTAAACTTATGTGAATTATTCTTTTTTTTACAATTAGAGGCAATTCTAAATAATTCCACCTTGGCAGCCACATCAAAGGCAGGAAAATAGAGAACAGAAAGATGCCTTAGGTAATGTCTAAACTCAGCTTTTATTTGGGGAGGTAGGAGGCCTGCAAAACTATGGGCTGGGCAGGGCAAGGTGGAGATTTATCCTCAAGCACCCACGCTAACTTCTCCTGTTGTAAGGCAACTTCTATTAATCTTTACCTCCCGTTCTCATCACATACAACCCACTTTCTACTAAATATTTGCTTTGCCTCCATCAGGTGACTTTCTTTTGGTAAATTGTTAAATAATTCCCTTCCTGCCTCCACTTCCCAACTCCTTAGAATTTAATCTGAGTGAACAAATCTAGTGATGGGGGTGATGATTTCAAATCTTCAGATGTGATAATAATCCAAATTTCAATGGGACATTTCTTTTTCTTCTTTTTTTGGTCCTTTTAGGGCCACACTCATGGCATATGGAAGTTCCCAGGCTAGGGGTCGAATAGGAGCTGTAGCTCCTGGCCTACCACTACAGCCAGAGCAACGCCAAATCTGAGCTGCATCTGTGACCTACACCACAGTTCATATCAACAGCAGATCCTTAACCCACTTAGCAAGGCCAGGGATTGAGCCTGAGTCCTCATGGATACTAGTCAGATTCGTTTCTGCTGAACCATGACAGGAACTCCTCAACAGGACATATCTATCCTAATATTTCTGCTTTGTAGAAGAGTTTGCAAATCAACATGAAAAAAGTCTTACTGTACAAGTAATAAAGCATCATGAAATAGACTTCACATACAACAATTCTTTCATTTCTGAGACATCACTTCCCTTTGATACATTTATTTTTATTTTTTATTTATTGGAGTATAGTTGATTTATAATTTTATAATTAGTTTCAGGTGTACAACGTAATGATTCTATATTTTTATAGAGTAAAGATCATACAAAGTCATTATAAAATATTGACTATGTTCCCTAAAACTGTACATTACATCCCTGTGACTCACTTGGGGCTTTTAATCTCTCTCTTTGAATCTAACCCTTTCTCGTGGTGAAAATTCAGTGTGATATTCTCTGCCTCAAAGGTATTTCATTGGTTGGATGAGGTTTTTTTCCCTGAGGTATGTTTTTGCCCTTCTGGCTTTTTACAGTATGATAAGAACAATGATCTCATTCTCTCCAGTTGATAATAACGGCATACTTTTTATAACTTGAAAAGGCATCTGCTTATTGATATGGGAGTTAAAATTAACTATAACACAAGAGTTAGCCATTGCATACCTCACCTTATCTTGTGGAGCAGAATAAATAGGATGGAAAACATGTGAAGCTTGCCGTTGTCTTTGTAAATGATAATCTGAGTTCCTTAGAGACTTTTATCTTTTTTTATGGTTTATTTCGCAGCTAAAAATTAAACAAAGAACTCAGTATTGTTGAATATAGTCCTTTCTAAATAACACTAAAACGGATATGATAAAAGTCCTATACCGAAGAGGTCACATTTAATTCATAATCATAACATTTGAGAGGTTAACAAAAATGTGAAAATTGAGCTGATTGTTCTCTTTGGAGGTTACACAAATCTCCCCATTTCCTATAGGATCCTACTGTGTTTAAAAATTACAAAAATAGCATGAAAGCTGTTTGCAGTTTCCATCCCAAACCAGAGGAAGGATGATAAATGAAATTAAGGAGCCTGACGAAACAAGAAATCTGGAGACTGAATAATTATAATAATCTTAGACAATGACACTGATATTTATAAACCTATTTATGAAATGCCTTAAACCCAAATGGGTATAAAAGCAGTACATTTAACATGTGGTCTTCTGTATATGAGTTAAACCTGCAAGGATGGCGGATGGCAAATTGCGATAAATTCCCTAATGAAATGAGGAGAGGACTTTGCACAGGACTGCAATTGTCTGTTCACTTATATGTCTCCCTGATGAAATGAACTTATCCTCATAGGACTGCGTATTATCTTTATCTTTTTTTTTCAGCCTCAGTATATGGCACATTGTCTGGCACATATGGACTCGATAAAAATTTATTGTTATTCAGATTATACACATCGTTGAAAGAAGGCAGATCCTCTAATTCTTACTCTAGCCCAGTGTTCTTTTAAAAAAATTTAATACCATGCTTCCCTTATTGTAAAAATGCAAATGCTATGGTGGGAGATTAGGCATTTAGTCTGATCCATATTGAATACATTAGGATAATAGAAAATTTAAGCTATTTGAGAGTTTTCACCACTGGCCCATCTCACCAGTGGCGTGGGGTGCAGGGTGTGGGCTCTGACAGGGATGAGAGAGTGTAGAGGGAGACCTAGAGCACCGAGCTGGCTGAGCTGCAAGGTGTAAAAACCTCGGACAGGGTAGGTGGGTACCAGGATAAATTTTACCAGCTGCCCTACTGTAATTAAGTCCAGGCTTAGCGACCTATCCAGAAGGTGGCAGGTATATGAGAAGGGAAGACACACCCTCAGCATCCCCAGAGCAAAGGAACCATGAGGGGAAGCTGGGGATGGAGGACAGAGGAAGAAGAGGCAGAGTCCTCAAACCTCACCCAGAATAAAAATGCTCCTAAACTGGAACATTCATTTAGGAAATATGTTTTCTTGCATATTATGTGGCAGACACTGTTTGGACCTTGTTAAATGTTTTAGAAATGAGTCACATTAGCAGCTACCCTTAATGCACAAAGAATTGAATGCAGGAGGTTAGGCTTATGTGTAAATAACCACACAGCCAGGGAAGCAGTGATCTAAGCCACTTGAGGGATCTCGATGGATTTGGGGTTTAGGAGAAGAAAACTGTGAGGAGAGCTCTCTCACCACCGTGGTGAGCACATCTGGTGACTTTCTTGTTCCCTCTCTTCATGGGAGTCACAGAAACGCAACATTTGTTCAAAGTCAGACCTATCATGTCACTCTCCGGCGGAAAACCTATCAGTGGCCATTCTTCACTGCTTTTCAAATAAATTAAACTCTGTACCACGACAGAGAAGACTTGAGGCTCCACATAATCTCACCTCTTCAGATCCAATCTGTAGTCACTGTCCAACTCCTACTGCATCTCCAGGTTTCAACTGTGCTTACTCTGAATTCCTCTCTCTCTCCCCCCGTGTCCCTCCCCTACATTACACACACACACACACACACACACACACTTTTATATTCCCTTTGTACAATATTTCTTGAAATCATGCTCCTCTCCACACTCTGTACCTAGTTAGTCCTTCTGGTTCCAATATTCTCCTCTCTGCTTCTACCGCTCTGCCCAACCCGCCACCTCTAATCTGGACTATTGCTGCCATTGCCCTGCTTCCAACTGCTTCCCTAGTATCAAGACTCTACACAGCAGGCAGACTGTTCTTTATAAAATAAAAGTCAGACCTCTTTTCTTATATATATATATATATTTTTCTTTTGTCTTTTTAGGGCTGCATCCGTGGCACATGGAGGTTCCCAGGCTAGGCGTCTAATTGAAGCTACAGCTGCTAGCCTACTACACAAGTCACAGCAGTGCCAGATCCGAGCCACATCTGCGACCTATACCACAGCTCACGGCAATGCCGGATCCTTAACCCACTGAATGAGGCCAGGGATCGAACCTGCAACCTCATGTTTCCTAGTCGGATTTGTTTCTGCTGCGCCATGACAGAAACTCCAAAAAGTCAGACCTCTTTTCACTTATTTAATTAAAATGCTATATAATCAAATCCAGATTCTTCCCTGTGACTCCAAGGCACTGCATTAGCTGCTCCTGTCCTTTTCTCCAGCCTCCTTACATGAGTCACTGCTGTCCTCCGCCTCTGTCCTCTGCCCACACTAGCCTTCTCTTGGTTTCTCAAGCACTCTGAACTCCCTCTGATCTCAGGGACCCACACACATCCCATCTGCCTGGAACATTCTTCTTCCAGATGCTGTCATGGCTCTTCTGTTCAATGACGTTTTAGCATAAATGTCACCTCCTTAGCAAGGCCGTTTCTAATCAGCCAAACTAAAGAGACTTTCAGTCCTGCTCTTATCACATGATGCTCTTTATTATCTTCATGACACTCCTCACTATCTGTTATTATTGAGACTTGGTATGTTTACTTGTTTGTTCACTTGTCCATCTTCCCCTGCACTAGAATGCAAGTTCCTTAAGGTAAGGGACCTTATTTATTTATCCTGTGCCTCATCTAGGGCTGGTGATTTGTAAAGACTTGACAACTCTTTCCTGATTTAATGAGCAAATCTTCTTTCTCTTGCTCTTCTCTGTTTTCATTTGCTCATTATATTTCCGTGCAATTCTATTTCACCTCCAGTGGAACATTTCCCAGAATCTGCAGTTGCTTGTACAATTTACCAAGGACCTTTTATTTATGAGCCACCTTCAGCCACCTCCAAAGTTAAATAGGAAAAAAAAAAGTTTATAAATTATGGAGGAATCTTGAGCCTATGGTAAAAACTGTAAAGTCCCAGTACCAATTTTACCTGCTGTTTATCTCTCTAAGTGACTCATTGTATTGCTTTCTTTACCTGTTCATTCTTTCCAAGCACCTGTTCCTGGAAATAACAGCCACTGGCGCTTTAGGTTTTTTTTGTTATCCACACTCCTCTTGCTTCCAGTTCTTATCCCCTCTATTTCCTCTCTCCATTTATTTGCCATCTTTTACTGGTCACCCCTTATGCATCAGGCACTGAGAACACGAAGGTGGCCCCCAAATGGCTCCAGCCTCAGGAAGCTTATAGTCTACAAGAGAAGAATGGTATGTAAGCCAGCAAGAACAATGTGAGTCATAAGGTCTAGAAAATGAGTATATGCAGGGAATAGTGGATCCAAAACACAAGGGAGTGGCCGCCTTTCCATAGCAACAAGGGGGGGTGGTCAGGAAATGCTTTGGGGAGGAGGTGACCGCAGAGCCATCTTAAAGAGAGGAAACAGCCTTCCTAGTGAGGAAGCAAGGCCAGTAAAAGTAGGAGCTGCAAACTAGTCCAGTGCTTGGAGGAACCGCAGAGCTTGGGAAGCGTAGGATATGAGGGGAGTGGAGGAAGTCATGGGTCAGAGCCATTAGGAGGATGAGATGTGCTCTGCTGAAATATTTGAGTTTTTTAGCCCTTGGAAAAAAAATGGTCACTGAAAGCATCTATTTTCCACCCTAAGGACTCCTAAGACACCCACAGTCCATTTTCAGAATGAACTTTATTTCTTTAGTCTTTCTGACTAAAGTAAGTCTTATTGATACCAATGTTATATTTTTTAAAGACTTGGAAGAAAACTCCTTACAGACAACAAAATAAACCAAGGTTGTTGTAGTTGTTGTTGTTGAGTTTGCAATTTCCTGTAATTCTTCTCATGTCGGTTTTCCACCAGCCTTTTGGGTTTACCAGAACTTGGTACACATTGATTATGATGCACAAATGAACTAATTCCAATATTGAGAAAATGTAAAATGTTCTGCAGGAACTAACACATAATTAGTAATTTCAAGGCTTCATTGGAGACTATTGTAAGTAGCTCGACTCCTCTTGACATTCTTAGCCTTGTTCACTTTTATTGTAAAAATAGATGAAATTGTCACAAGGAAAGAAACTGAAAGGTTGTCACATTTTTTGCCAATATATTTTGGATTTTCTCCAGTTATTACATAAAGTTCAAGAAGCCAGTTAATTCTCTGGATAAAAACAGATTCAGTTTTCTGCTTAAAGGTAGAATTTAATCTTATTAGTCATGGTGGGTGATGTGAGCTCCTTTAAAATTTTTCCTGTGCCTCCCCTTCAGCAGCCTGCTCTGAAATGCAGGCCTGCCAAAGAGAAGCCAATGCTTATGGCAACCTCAGCTAAAAAAGCAATTTATGGACTTGGTGGACAGAAAATGTGTCAAATAGCAATCTGCACCCCCCAACAAAGGCAGAGCACCTTATTTTACTGAAGCCCTTTTCACTTCTGCTGCATAAGGAAGAATGGGGAGAAAAGGTGAGAATAGGAAATACAAAAATAAGTAGTAAAGAAAAACAGGGTATTTTAACTTGTGATGCTAGAAGAAAAGAGTGGCTAGAGGGGCTCTGACTTCAGTGAAAAATCTCAGGAATTGTGAAACTCACAAAGGTCTTAGGTGTAGATAAGATCGTGGGGTGATGTTAAAAGGGAGCAGGTGGGAGGAAGGAGGGTGTACCTTCTGGTGTGTGTCTTCTACACGGTAGGCAGTGACTTGAGCATATCAACTCTTTTTTTTCCTTTTTTAATCTTATTTTTGTAATTAAAGTATAGTTGATTTACAATGTGCTGATTTCTGCTGGATGGGAAAGTGACCCAGTCATACGTGTATGACTGGCAACCTCAGCTTGTATGTATGTGTATGTGTGTGTATATATATACCATTCCCTTGGCATATTAATTCATAATCCTATTTATTACTTGCCATGATTTAAATTACATGTACATAGTCATATATATATATACACATATATATGTATATGCATTCCCTTGGCATATTAATTCATAATCCTATTTATTACTTGCCATGATTTAAATTACATATACATAGTCACATATATATATATATGTGTGTGTATGTATATATATATATATATATATATATATATACATACACACACATATATATGTATATGCATTCCCTTGGCATATTAATTTATAATCCTATTTATTACTTGCCATGATTTAAATCACAGTCAGATAGCACTATTAGGATATTACCAATAAGGAATCTAAAACCTGAGCTGGCCACATAGCAGAGTGGGAGATGCAGTTGAATCTAGCCTGATCCAGAAGCCCAAGATCTTTCAGCTTCATGACCCTGCTTCTTATTCTAAATGAGGAACATCCTCATGTAGATGCATAATTTAAATTGGACCTTGGACTAAATAAGTAACAGAAAGGAATGTGAGAAATGCACTGATTTGTATCCTAGTAATAAACAGCAATTTGAGTTGGAAATATAGGGTTGTAATCTACAATGCAAATCTGTATTTGACTTACATTTATTGAGTGTTGAATATATGCTGAGAAGCATGATGGTTTTTTTTTTTTTTCACTTAAAAAAGTGATTGATTTCACAAACCCAGGAAGGTAGTGTCTAATCATCTCTGAACAATCAACGGCGGTTTATACTTTAAGGGACTGGAAAAAAATGGCATCTTTTCTCGAGGGGAGGCATACCTACAGCATATGGAGGTTCCCAGGCTAGTGGTCTAATCAGAGCTGTAGCCGCCAGCCTAAGCAACAAACACAGCAACGCCATATCCGAGCCACATCTACAACCTACACTACAGCTCACAGCAATGCTGAAACCTTAACCCACAGAGCAAGGCCAGGGATCAAACCTGCAACCTCATGGTTCCTAGTCAGATTCATTTTCCACTGCACCACGACAGGATCTCCAGAAAATGGCATCTTAATGCTAAACTAGGATCCTAGGTATAAATGGCAACAGCACACACCACAGGGAGAATCCTGGTGGTAAAGGAGCGCTTTGGTAGGTAGTGACAGATTTAGTGTGAATTCCGACATCTAATTAGGGTACAGATGCTGGATTTTTATTCCACTTTGATTCCTGATAATTCGTCGTATTGATATTTACCAAACACAAACAGACCTCTCTGAGTGTGCTTTCAGAAAGTGCTTTCCCAAATGGTTTGATTTTCAGAGGAGGAAAGCTGTTACCAGATCAATGTGCTTAAGGAAATGAAAAGCCCTTGATTAGCCGCCAAGAAGCCTCCTAATGAAATGACATTTCCCTCCAGGGATTTCAAGTGGTTAATAAAATCTAGTGCTTTCTGTGTAAAGGGCTGATTGTAGTTTTTTGCATTCTGAGGTACCCTTCATAAGCGTTGATCCAAAGATACAGATGCCCCCCCCAATAGATGAATTTGCATGTTCACAGTAAGTATTAAAACAAAAGCTTTATGGGCATCATACACTTATCTGGATTGTACAGATAAAGCTCAATTTACCATGTGCACATCCCTAAATGGACTCTTAAGTCTCAGGACTTCAGAGAGGAAACACCATCCTTGTTAGCCTAAAAACAGCTAATAGGTTTTCATTTTAGCTCCTAAAGTCCAAGAGAGAACTTAAGAATGCAGTGTGTAGAAACACTATGCCCCAAATAAAGTAGTAAATTCTTGAATAAACTGATAATCTATGATGATTTTTTTGCAGAAGTGAGTAAACCATTAGACTGGCCTTTATCATGCTATCATTTAAATGTGTTTATAAATATGTACAGAGATTATAGTCTTTACAATGTCTTCATACACATATGTGCATATAAAATGCTTTTACCTTTAAGGAGGAGAAACCTGCTAGTGCCATACAGCTTGAAATTAGCAAAAAGCATTTTAATGTTATGGGAGTAGTTTCATGGAACCCAAGGGTAAGGATGCAATCTCTCTCTCTCTCTCTCTCTCTCTCTCTCTCTCTCTCTCTCTCTCTCTCTCTCTCTCTCGCGTGTCTGCTTCCCTTTCTCTGAGCAGCTTTTTCATCCCTCTTCCCTACTGTGCAGTTTCTCTGGCTACCACAAGAATTTATAGTTGAGCTTCTCTCTGATCAAGAGAATCAGTTTGAGAACAGAATCTTTTAGATCCAAATTTAGATTCACAGTAGGCACAATTTCATTAAAACATAGTGATTTGTTCCACAAAATGGATAACCCAGGAGGTGCCTTGTCATCTTTTGACAACTGAGCCAAGTGTACCTCAAACGACTAAAGAAAACAGTTTCTTAATGCTAATCTAACATCCTGGGGATGTTAATTACCTCAACAGTCATGACTGTGCCTAGCTTGGGACTGCTTCCTTTCCCTGAGGCAGGCAGTTGTAGCCACAGGTTCAAGCGCACAGTGGTCTGAATTTGCTGCTTTGCCATTGCAACAATAAGCACCCAGAGGGGGGACAAGCTCCCCGCCAAAGATGAAAAAAACTCAGTGTGTCTACCTCAATGATCTTATATAAGGAAAGAATTTTCAATTCAAATGGGAGCATTGCATTTTGTAGCTAAACTTCAAAACAAGATGTTATTACCATTCACTTTTTTCATGTTCCCTGTGAATTCGTGTCTGCCCTCTATCCCCCCCCCCCAACATTTGGTGACCAACTGCTGCTCACCTTCAAAACTCAGCTCAAATTTCTACTCTGGAATGCCTTCCTCAACTCCTTCCCTCTTTACTTAGTAACATCTAACCGCTCATACTTGAAAAAAACACTTGCTACACTCTTTAGTATAATTACCTGTTTAGAGTCCATAATGAATGATTTATGTATTGAATATTTTATTCAGAAACTATTTTCTTAAACTCTTATGTAAAGATAAGCCTCAGTAGTATAAATGTCTGACTTCTATAAGTAACCTAAAAATAACATCTGAACAACCCATCTTTATCTCTCTCTATATATATTTATTTATGTATTTATTTACCTATTTGGTACTTACTGAAAGCCTCACCAAAAGTCCTGGGATACATGTCGATTATTTCACAATTAAAAAAAATAATAAAATGAGAGCATGGAAAAAACAATCTGAGATACAATCCAAATACTCCATGGTCTTGCTTTCACCATAGAAAATACAAAAATGATTTTCTTTCCATTTCCTCCTTAGACCTTATTCAGAGTTCCTAGGTTTCAGTTCCATCAGAAAGAAATCTTCTGGAGTTCCTTTCGTGGCTCAGTGGTTAATGAACCCTGCTAGGATCCATGAGGATGCAGGTTCTATCCCTGGCCTCGCTCAGTGGGCTAAGGATCCGGCATTGCCGTGAGCTGTGGTGTAGGTTGCAGATGCGGCTCGGATCCCAAGCTGCTGTGGCTGGTGTAGGCTGGCAGTTGTAGCTCTGATTCAACCCCTAGCCTGGGAACTTCCATATGCTTTGGTTGTGGCCCTAAAAAAAAAATGCCAAAAACAAAAAAATAAGAACTTTTCTGGCACACTCTGTTTCTCCTCTTTGTCTGATGATGTGATAATATCATATGCATATATCTAGGAAAGTGTTCAAGACCTTTTCTTTTCCTTTTTTTTTTAGGGCCGCGCCCACGGCGTAAGGAAATTCCCAGGCTAGGGGTCGAAACGGAGCTACAACTGCGGGCCTACACCACAGCCACAGCAACATCAGATCCAAGCCGTGTCCAAAATCTACACCACAGCTCACGGCAACGCCAAATCCCTAATCCACTGAGCGATGCCAGGGGTCGAACCTGCAACCTCATGACTTCTGGTCGGATTCATTTCTGCTGCACCACGATGGGAACTCCTAAGAACATTTACAAATAATATAGGGAAAGAAATCTTGGCAGATATTTTATAGCTTACTTCGAAAAATTAAATGTTTCAATATTTCTCCCCAAAGGTGGACAGAAGATATAGCCCATTAATGAATCCCTTTTTTATTCTCCTTTTTATTCCCACAAGAAAAAAAGAATTATACAGCTGCTTTAATCTTCACCTTTGGACAGCTCTCTCAAGCCCACCCTTTGCACACATTTGGGGTGTGGTAGGAATCCTACGTATGAGCTAAATGAAGCCAAGGTCATGCCTCAAAGAATACCAGGATAACGTACTTTCTGGTTCTACATTATGTATTTGGGAAAGGATATATACTTTATCCTATAAAACCTCTAAGTGATTTTATTTCTTTTAGTTTCAACTTCTTCATCCACAAAATTAGCTGTATAACACCCACAGAAAGGATGGTTGTGGCTTTTGACGCTATTTATCTGAAACTCCATTTTTGGTTGGTTTTGAATTTGGGTAACTATAATCACTTTATATCTGTGAAAGATGGTTACAATCCTCAATGAGACAGAATAGTGCCTAATTCTGTAAACATCTGTTTGGAAACAAAAGGTGATAACAAGATCAGTGAAGGAATGGCAATAGGCCTAAAGCAGTGTTAGTTTTTAATCTATTTTCTGTTCCAACCTCCCTGAGTGAAAGGATATAGTGACTAGCAACTTAGAAGATGGTATATCGGGATGTAAGGAATAGAGTTCATGGCTATAAAGAATGCCCTGGGAATGTTTAGAGGGATCTGCTGCCTATGGCAACATGGTCTATGTGGGGTTTTGCTGCTTTGCTAAATTTCTCAAAAGTTTTTTTATTGTTAATACACTAAAAGGATTTATTCATTTAGCAAAGAATTATCTCCTGATATCAGCCAGGCCCTATGTTATGTGAGGGTCTCTGTAGTTTTACTCTACATCCACAGATGTCATTCAAAAAAAGAAAAGTGAATATGGATCATGAGGATCCCATAAGGACAGCTTGTAAGTTATGAAATGTTTGTAACCCCTCCCTTATTTCTCTTGGGAATGGTGAAGCCATCTCAGACAAATGACCACAAATAAATCCACCTTTTCCTTTGTAATATTATTATCAAACTTCCCAAAAGGAATATGAGAAAGAGAACATTTAAAAAGACATCTGTTTGTAAATAAATAATTTGGTTTGTAAATACCAAATCATGTTATCAGCAAAATCTAAAGAAAAGCTGCTCATCTTCTCGCCTCTAAACAGTTTCGATAAAGACTCTGAGTAGATCCTGACTCTATGCAAAACATTTTGGCACAGGTGGCTGGCCAGGGTAACTACTGTTTCTTAAAGAAAAGAGGGCAGGTTTGTAAAACTACTCATGAATCAAAGGCATGGCATCCTTTTTCAGATGCACCAGAACACAGCTATCATTTTGGGTAAAAGTTTTCTAAAAGCAATGATGCCAGGGTACTAAAGAGCTACACCCTGTCATTTGCTTGTGTTTCTCTGACAACCATGAAGAAACCATCCTCTTTCCTTCTAGCAATTTTTTCATGAAGATGGTAGACTTGACATATGGGATAAGCCAGTGGAACAGAATTTTAAACTTCCTGTTATAGCACAGCATCTCTCAGATTGCCGTGAGAACCCATGACATGTGGATGGTTAGCAAGTCGCGCGTTGTTCCCAACTCAGTCATTACCAATTCTGCAACCCACAGGAAAGCCACATTGAGTACATCTCCATATTTTAAGAGGAAACGGTGACTCATGCTTGAGAGTCAGGATGAGAAGAAAAGCCTCATAGGCATCTTCAAGTCAGACTCCCTTCTGCTCTGCATTTAGGCCATGAACGAGCTTCATTTCGTAATAAACCGATTTAGACATAGTGATCACGTCTGAATTAGTACCGCCACAATCTGGAAGATTTAAAGGCTTATATACAGTGAGATAGTTGCCAGGGTAAGTGTGGACCTAAAAGCAACTTAGAGGAGTTCCCGCCGTGGTTCAGTGGTTAACGAATCCCACTAGGAGCCATGAGGTTACGGGTTCAATCCCTGGCCTCGCTCAGTGGGTTGAGGATCCAGCATTGCCATGGGCTGTGGGGTAGCTCAGGGACATGGCTCGGATCCTGTATTGCTGTGGCTGTGGCGTAGTCCAGCAGCTACAGCTCTGATTAGACCCCTAGCCTGGGAACCTCCACATGCCACGGGTGTGGCCTTAGAAAAGACCAAAAAAAAAAAAAAAAAAAAAGCAATGTAGAAACCCTCTGCCACTGAAAGCATACTGCCTCCTCTATTCCAGTTGTTCATGTAATTTTAACAACCGTATGCTTGTCTTTGGTTTTCTGGCAACCAAGATCTGCTCTTTATTTCTTTTACAGTCTCAATAGAAATTAAGTGGTTTTTGCCAACAACATTCTGCCTGTCTTCTTTCAGTCTCCTGTGAAGAGGACCAGATGGAATAGGGCCTTTTATAGTTCTGACACATTCATTGGACTTAAAATAATGGGCTGCTAATTTTCCATTTTTATAGGCAAAGACCCAAGCCTACCCCGTGAAAGCATGGCATGCTGGGCTACTGTCCTATTCCACAATGAGGGCTGAAGCATCAAAGATTGTGTCTAAAAGAGAGTAATTGTGGAGACAGGAGAGGGCTTACTTAGGAGAAAGAATTTCAGGGTGTATGAATAAAGAATTATCTTTGCATTGGAGATGACATTTCATTATGGGAATGATACTAGAAAAAAAAATATATATATATATATAAAATGTGTGTATGTATATATATATATATATATATATATATATATATATACACACACACACACACACACATTCTATGTATATTTAATTTAAAAAAGCAAGGGGATGGACAGTGGTAAGTAACAATCCAACCCATCCACCAGTTTGAGCAGTCAATTCAGAATGTCACTTTGAATCCATGAATTCTTTACTTGTCAACTGAACAGAACTAATGAAGAAAGACTTTTCCATTAAGGAAACTCTGACTTCGAAATATAAAGGGCTGCCTTGACAAATCTCAAGCCAGATCTCACAGTGGCCTTGGGAAGCTCCATGGCCCCATCACAGGTGCCTGTTCTCTGGATGGTGACAGAAACGACAAGTATTTGCCAAGGTGGAGTGACCATACTAGACCCTGCATAAGAAAGACTTGCTCTACAGAGTGGATATGACAAATGGAACACCAGTGGTCATTGTACTAAACAGGAGGTTCAGATACCACTCTCATCGTTAAAGGGTATTAGCCCAAAAAACAAAATCAAATTTTTTTCAGCCCAACTAGCAGCAAAGTCACTATGACATGGGTGTGTCACTATTATTTGCTTCTTTGATATGAATAAACTCCAGTGATAAAAATGCCATAGTAGATATTTCACTTTGCTTTATCTAGGGGCATCTCATGATCTCGAGCAACTTGAAAATGTTTAGGATATGTTATCTGTAGGAATGAAGTATGGAACTGCACCCAGAAGATTTAATAGTCAGGGGAGAGATCCAAACTCCTTGTTAGAAGTGTCCTTATAAAGAGGTTATAGATATAGACACAGATTTAGATAAAGATGTCCTTACAAAAAGGACATTTAAAACTTGGGTTTAATTGTGAACCATGAGATTTTCCATTTCTGTGACAATTTTCCAATACTTTTGTAACATTTACTTCTCATAAATTTTTGTCCATTTGAATTTCCCTTCGCATTCAGGTTGTTTTCCTGATTTCAAAAATCACAGAGTCACAGAAGTCAATGACATGAAAAAATTGCCCAAGCAAAATTTAAGACTGTGTGTCTCAGTGGGGTTTCATGGGATTAAAAATCACCCACCCTCACCTCCCAATGCATTCACTTCTACTTCCACTTTTATTTCATGATATTAGGGGATATGTGGTTAAAGGCAGGCTGGCTATCACCCACATGATGTTTGACTTCCCTGGAATGTCCTTTAATACCTCAATCACCATAGGGACCTTTAAAGTTGACCTGAGTCCTAGAGCCTTTCTAAAAAATTGCCATAGCTACATTCTTATTGTTTCCATTCTACTGTATCTGTATAATTTGGAGGGTATCTGAGGCTAGAGCTTAAAGCATAGTCCCCTAGGGTCTCTGAGGCTGACCAAATTCTCTGGACTACCTCAATCCCACACCATGATTTGGGGAAATTTTTTGGCATTCTCAAATTTCTGGATTGTTCAGATCCTAAAGTATAGACCAGATCAGTCCAGCATCCCAGCATGAAAGTGAGAAGTTTACGGAATGACAAAGAACCAGCTAATTCTAATGTGAAAGACGAGTCAACTATTCTTTATGAGACTAGCCATCAAAAATGACAGTAAATGAAAGTTTGGTCCAGATATATGATGTCACTTCTATGTGGAATCTAAGGTATGGCACAAGTGAACCTATCTACAGAACAGAAACAGACTATTCACAGACATAGAAAACAGACTTGTGGTTGCCATGGGGGAGCGGAGGGGAAGTGGGATGGACTGAGAGTTTGGGGTTGGTAGATGCAAACTATTACATTTCGAATGGTTGGGCAATGAGGTCCTGATGAATAGCACAGAAAACTGTGTCTAGTCTCTTGGGACAGGCAGTGATAGAAGACAGTATGAGAATTATATATATATATATATATATATATATATATATATATATATATTTATATAACTGGGTCACTATGCTGTACAGCAGAAATTGATGCAAGGCTATAGATCAACTATACTCTAATTAAAAAGAATAAGAGAAAAACTCCAAGAATAAGAAAAAAATGATAGTAAAAAAAATCCTTTTCACTGTGTAAGAGATACCACTTACTCTAGACAATTTAATCATTGTCTCTTAAGCCAATTTCTCAAGGATGAACAAATTTCCTTAAATGTGAGCTTCCTAAGTTTAGTCATCATTCCAGGACCCTAGGGTACCCCTTACTGCTCTGGAATAACAGATTGCTAAGTAGTCTATGGGGTTTAAGCTGTCACATTCCTTACGGAGTCCAAGTTACTATAATTGTCACTACGGCCGTTCTGGGAAGGGCCACAGAGTGGAGGGGAATTTCACACATGCCATATGTCGCTTATGCATCCTGTGAGGTCTGGTTTGGATTTGCTGCTGTGGAGTAGAGTGGAGATGTGTCTGGATGATCCAAACACGGGGACCCCAGATCGTGCAAGGATGGCTTCTGAGCTATAATTGGTCACCATGACTCACTTGTTCGGTTTGATTTTATGGTACCAGCATTTCAGCACTCAGCAGTCACCCCCTCGCTGGGCAGGGTGAGAATTTGGTGCATCAGTCCAAAAGATACGGAAGGTTGTTTGCAGAGGGAAACCTACCATTACGTAGGTTGTTTAAGTCTTTGAAAAGACCATTCTTGTGAAGTTCCTTTTTCTTCTCAGAGCATTTCTATAATACAGGAAGGTCTGACTCTTCTTTGTTTACCTAAATAATGTATAAAATGAACAGGCCCGGTTCAACCATAAAACACCCTGACTCTACCAATAACCTAAACAGCACAGAACCTCCTTGCTGACCTTCGCCACTAGCGAACCACACCCGTGCCCCCGGGCTGACAGCAGCTAAGTCCGCATGTACAGGCAAGTACTAGGGTGAAACGCTGCTCACAGCTGCTCTTCTCCCTTTCCATTTTTTCCACGAGAAATGGCTCATGGAAAGCACCAGATTACATCCTACCTAATAAACACATTTCATGACACTTCCTTTCTCCACCCGCCCACGGATGACCTCTCTGTTCTCTGGTGCCAGTTTCCCCCGACTTTATGACTCTGCCCCTCTGAAGGCCCTGCTTTACCCAGCCAAGTACCCAATGATCCTAGTAGTCATTTAAGATTTCTCGTTTTACCTCCCCAGAATCCAAAGCACACACCATTTTAATTTGTACCAACTGCCTTTAGCTTTACAGTGCAGTGGCTTTTAATATGTTTCCTAGAGTTTTTTAAATGTGCCCTTTATTGAATAAGACTCAGAAGACAGTCCCATCAAAAAACAACTCCTGGCAGCACTATAAACAGAAGAAAGTGCATGAAGCACTGTCGCGCATGAAAAGAAGTTCCATTTTTCTTCTCGCCTCTCCCCCATGACTCTTCCCCAGGGAACATCCAGTGCTCTAGAGCTTTTTCTTTGGAATGGGGACTGCAGGGCACCTGGATGTTGAAAACCAAAAATTAAAAATAAAGGGCAGTCCCTTGCAGCTCTCCTGCCTGATCCCTGGGTCGTTGCCAGAGTCCCCAGAGCTGCTTTAAGAGCATGGATCTCACATAAAATATCCCAGTTTTCCTAGATCTGCTTCAGTTTCTGTCTAGAGACTCATTTGGAAATTCTCAGAAACTTATCCATCTTCCACATGCCCTCTTCTTCTGAGACTGAATCAGAGGGTGGTGTCTGAGTTATCCTAGGCATTTGCCTCTTGAATTTGTCTTCTGACTCAGTTCCCTGCCTAAAGTTAAAGAACATTTTTTTTCACAATAGAGCCTGAGCTCCGCTGTTACAGCATCTCTCTAAAGACAGACCTCACAGTATAACAAAGAGAAATGTTCTCTCCTCGCTTGGAAGAGAACAACATCATTTGGCATCGGGACTTTGGAGTTTTAATGTCTCCAAGGCAGGGCGAGAAAGGGATGCCCAGTGGATGCCCCATGGAAGACAGCAAGACCTGCTAGAAGGACAAGTATATGTCATGTAAATCAACACGCCAGATGCCATGAGGTGGCTGCACAGACATGTTTGTGAGCCTACGTGAGATGCCGCTCAGGGATTCTCAGACCCTCATGGTGAGATATTAGTGAGAGAAAGGTCTACGTCAAGGTGAGGACAGAAAAATCTGGATGATTACTTTACTAGGTCTTCACCAGTTTTTCTAGAACCCAGAGCCTCATAGAGCCCACGTGCTAAGCTCATACTCTATGAGGGAGGGTGGGGATATGCGATCCTGAGACGTAAGAGAGGTGAAAACTGAAAAGTGAGGCAGGGAAAGAGGTAACACAGCGTTGAGCTGGCTAGAGTTTCTCCAGGAAATATGGGTGGTTGTTAGGTCACCATAGTGAACTACCACATCTCAGCTTTGCAGGCTCTCTTTCTTTTCTTTCTCAGTCAATGTTAATCCCCTGAAACTCCCAGGTTCTTCCATGTGAGTCCTCTGGGTAGCCTCTGGGGAAAACCACAGTGTCCATGAGTTGAGCTGGGCTAGACCTGGGTGGTGAGTTGCTGTGACACCAACCTGCTAGGTGTGATGGTGGCTTTGCCCACGCCCTCAGGGGAGGTGGAGGCAGCCTGCGGGTGAGAAGAGGAGATGGCAGTGGCTGCAGCTGTGGTTTTGCAGCCACAGGAATGGCATGATTTATGGCTGGGACCATTACAGATGGGAAGCCAGGAAGACACATGAGGCTGATGGGACAGGTGGGGCCAACCAGAATAGGGTGCATATAATATGGGTTCTGTGCACTTTCCAGCATGCCAGAAGTTAGCATCAAATGGGGAACATTATAAAGGAAGCTGCAGAATTTCAGTAGGGGATTCAAACTCCTAGACTTGCATAAGTGGAGAATTTGTGAGAGACCATTTCCACATAAAAAAATTTCAAATGAAGGAGGTTAGGCGACTTACCTAAACAGACCACAAAAACATCCTTCCATTTCTTGAAACAATGTTGTTGTTTTTATTATGTTTTTATTAAAGAAGCTACACCTTTTGGGGATGGTTTGTGTAGTCTTAGAATAATTTAGATAATTTTTCTCTTTAGATCTTTTTCATATTTAGCATTGTATATTTAAGTACTTTTATGATGAGTAACTACATAGAGATTTATAAGCTTTTCAAAAGAAATATCTCACATGTCTCAAAGAGTTATACTTGTATGGAATGATCTGACTGCAGGAATGTTAACAATTATATTAGGGGTCATGTTCACAAGTCTAAAGAAGAATAATCTACCTCAGCTTAATTAGAATGAAAGCCACTTTAACAAAGCAAAGCACATATACCTTCTTTTAACCTAGTTGCATATGATTAAGGATTGTATGAGAACTTTCCCCATACTTGGCTTTTCTTCTGAGGTTTTTAAAATGCTTAAGGGGAAAAATATTTATTAGCTCTGAACAAAATGAAAAGACAACCTACAAAATGGGAAAAATATTTGCAAATGATGTGACCGACAAGGGATTAATTTCCAAAATACACAAACAGCTCATACAGCTCAATATCAAAAAAAGCAAACAACCCAATCAAAAAATGAGCAGAAGATCTAAACAGACATTTCTCCAACAGGCACAGGAAAGAAATGTGATCACCATTGCTAATTATTAGAGAAATGCAAATCAAAACTCAATGAGGTATCACTTCACCGCGGTCAGGATAGTCATCATCAAAAAGTCTAGAAATAATAAACGCTAGGGAGGGTGTAGAGAAAAAGGAACCCTGCTACCCTGTTGGTGGTAATGTAAACTGATATAGCTACTATGGAGAACACTGTAGAAGTTCCTCAAAAAACTAAAAATGGAATTACAATATGATATTTCAATCTCACTCCTGGGCATATATTCAGAAAAAATTATAATTTGAACAGATACATGCACCCCGATGTTCAGAGCAGCACTATTCACAATAGTGAAGACACGGAAGCAATCTAAATGTCCACTGACAGATGAACGGACAAAGAAGATGCGGTGTGTGTGTGTGTGTGCATATATATATAAAAATATATATGCGCACACACATACATATATTACTCAGTCATAAAAAGAATGAAATAATGCCATTTGCTACAAGATGGATGGACCTAGAGATTATCATACTAAGTGAAGTAAGCCAGATAGAGAAAGCCGAATATCATGTGATATCACTTATATGTGGAATTAAAAAAAAAGATACAAAGATACAAATGAACTTATGTACAAAACAGAAATAGACTCACAGACATAAAAAAAAAAAAGTATGGTTACCAAAGGGGGAAGGATGGAGAGGGATAAATCAGGAGTAATGAGATAAACATATACACACTACTATATATAAAATAGATTACGGACAGGGAACTACTGAGTAGCATACACTTAATATTTTGGAATAACCTATCAGGCAAAAGAAATGGAAAAAGAATATATGTGTGTGTGTGTGTGTGTGTGTGTATATATCTGAATCACTTTGTTGTACATCTAAAACTAACACATTATAAATTATAAGTCAACCCTACTTCAATAAATTAAAAAACAGGCAACAAGTCAGACTTAGTCTTTTCAGAAATTCCTCATCTTGTAAAGAAAGCCAGTAGCCCACATTCAAAGGAAGCTTTCCTAAAAAATTGAAATTTGGCTCCCATGTCATTTATGTTAGTTCCTGGGTGGAAGAGAACTGACTGAAGTGTTCTTCTATTACTTTGTACCTCATTAGCTGAATACTTCTGCAAACAGACACACCCCAAAGTTTTTGCTTATATACAATTTTATTTATGTAAGCACATTCTAACGTTCCCTTGACAAATTCTTTTTCTATTGTAGTCTAGATTCCTCAGGGGGAAATGTCAATGATCACCTGAATATAACATAAAATAGTTTCATTCCTTTTTCCATTAAATGAGTCAATAAAATTTTGAGCTTCATTGGAATTAAAATATTCTCATATTCCTTGATCAACATTTTTATAGTCACTTGCATGCTTTATTTCATTCCACCTTTTCCATTAAATTATTGAAATTTATTTTTGGAGATTTTTCAATGTTTTTTCTAACTGCCTGGTTAGGCTACTTTATAACTTACAAGCATTTTTACTTTGGGAATATATTTGAAAAACAGTAGCACAGTTGCTAGCCAAAAAAATTTTTTTACTGGGTACAAATCAAATCAAATATATACCTATACACCATAATATCCAAATTAAGTCATCTTTGATCTCAAAATTTATAAGGCCCAACCTTGAAATTATTTTAGGTAGCAATATTTATATTCACTATTTTAGTTACATGAAGAGTAATTCCCATTAGGATCTAGTAGCATATATCTAGTAGAGGGGTATATGTATTATTTAGGATTGATACAATCCTGCCAGACTTAAGAATAATTGTACATACCTTTTTTTTTCTTCACTTCATGAAGAAAAACTTTTCAAGAGCAAGGGGCATATTTCCTTCTTAAACACATGGTAGTGATGTACACATGCTAACAGTACATTGTAAAATATATATGTTTATCTATTTAGGGTATCATATGTATACATTTTATATTTTGTGTTTATTTATATTATAGAAGCTGATTCTCCCATTCTTTTATCACCTGAATATCTGTTAATTGCCATTTCCAATGTCATAATTTATATTCATATTATCCATTGATTAATTCTATAACTATCTGTTGATCATGCGGTATGTGCCAGGAACTGTGCTACTTGGTGCAGACTTACATCCCTGGAACTTTCAGTCTAGTGAGGGAGTTAGACATTATGTTATGAAAAAACATCAAGTGCCTTCTGAATCAAAGTATTAAAATAGTTATATCCATTAGAATTGTAGTACTGGGATTTCTCTTCATGGCTCAGCGGTTAACGAACATGACTAGGATCCATGAGGATTCTGGTTGGATACCCAGCCTCGCTCAGTGGGTTAAGGATCTGGTGTTGTGGTGAGCTGTGTGTAGGTCACAGATATGGCTCAGATCCCATGCGGCTGTGGTGTAGACCAGCAGCTTCCATATGCCACAGGTGTGGCCCTAAAAAAGAAAAAAAAAAGAATTATGGTATTGCATTTTATTAATTGAAAGAAACATGAGTTGAGAATTAGTATCATATATTAATTGCATCAAAGTTACATATTATTTGAATTAACTTCCCTGTGAAAATCCTTATAAAAGCCTCTGAATTAGATGTTGTAATTCCCATTTTATATATGAAGAAACACTAAGGTAATATTCCACAATCATGTAGTTATAGACACTGATAATCCTTCTGTATTTCATATGGAGTAGTAATCTATTATTCAAAAAATTTCAGTCCCCAACCATTTTATTTTTAAAAGCGTGTTTAAGGCATATTACTTATGTGGTTTAGTACTAATTGCTTAACTTCTTACATTTGAAAGGCTTAATTAGGCAAACCTAAAAGCACAGAAACTACAGTATTACAAGAAGATAATCCCAGGAGTAGGGTACATGAAGCCATTTAATTAATTTCAATGACCAGTTTCTGGAATGTTTAAGCTTTGTTGCAACTTTCAGGAACAAAGGGGACAGTGACCTCCCCATGAAAAGAATGCTGTGAATAAGCTGATCAGTTACTTATCAGCCCTGCTATTGTAGTTGTGCCAACCAGACATGTTCGAATTACTTGGACATGATGTGCCATGGTAGTTATGCTCAGACAGGAGAGATAAAAATAAAATTATGACTTCATTTTCCAAGGATAACTTATCCTTTGTTCTTTGGAATTAGTCATTTTAAGACCACGTATGAGGAAAACATAATTCTGAAAACTGTTCCAGCTTGTACAGTAATACTTTTAACACTCTGCAACAGCTAGAAAGGCAAGATCTAATAAATATCAAACCAGCTAAACTCTACTATATTGAGAGGAAAGAAATTTTTTCAAAGAAGACAAGTTTCAGAAAATATTAAACCCCAACCATTACACTTGAATTCAGACTAATGATTAATGATGAAGAGTATCATTTGGTTCAGCAATGATTCCCAACTTAGACTTTGAAAATAAGTTGCAATAATTATACAACGGGCTATATTTATAACCAGAGAACATCAATAATAGTGATAATAATATTTAACACTTATTGCACAGTTAGTATATGCTAGACACTGGGATAAGCCCATGCAGGGATTATTTCACTTAATGTGTAGCCCTATTAGATGCTACTATTAGTTCCAATTTAGAGATGAGGAAATCGAGGTCTTTACAGCTTCACAGTTTTGCTTCCATTGGGTCCCAGGAGGACACAGAGGAAATGTGTATTATTTTAAGCACCAATAGCACAATAACACGGCAGAGTACAGTTGAAAGAGCAGAACTTGGAGACTCAAGAGACCTGCATTCTATTCTAGACTGAAAGCTCCCTGAAGACTCTGTCTCGGTTACTATTCTATCCTAATACCTGTGACCAGAATGAATACCTAATGGAACCTTCTAGAATGATTAAATGAATGGGCTGCTAATTCAGAGTATAATCTTGGTCAAGTTGCTTAAGCCCTTTGGGCTCCACTCTTTTTTTTATTTCTTTCCTATTTTACATCTTCTTTGCTTCCAAAAATGATTTCAAGTGTCATAATACAAGATACAGCAACATAAGACCTTTAAGTAAGGATAAGAGGTCAAGAGTGATGTACTTTAAGAATGAAAAACAAGACCCCAAATTAAGGATAAGAAGAGCTCCTTCATTTGAGCTTGGAATTTAGACTAAAAGTTGCTGCAGAAAAGGAGCATCTGCCCAAACCACCCCACCTACCAAATCTTTTTCTGCCACCTTTGGACAGAGCATTCTGCTCCTGGAAGGATTCTTGGAGAAGAGAAGAGAAAAGCCCAAAATATCAACTTTGCTCTCTAATTATTTTTCAATCATTAAATCATTGCAATTTTAGATGATCGTGTTAGGTCTGTTTTAGAGCATATGATCAAAAATCCAAATAGCAGAAAAACCTTGGGTAGTAAAATAGGCTTCGTTCTCTAGTGAAATCTGAAATACCCTACTGAATGGAGGAATTAGAATTACCCAAAAATGAGAGGTCTTAAATGGTAGGTTTAAAAGGTCAGAAAGAAGCAAGTCACAGAAAATCATAAGTACCAACACAGCAGTACAAATTAGTCCTGATTTTCTCAAGTAGAATGGTCACCGGAAACAAGAGAAACCATGAGAGAAAGGATAGAAAAACACAAACCCTGTTTAACATGATCCCTGATCACTAACTGTTCTAGGGAGGCTGTTTGTTTTGGGTTCGGTCATAGCAGTTTGATAAGAAAAGAATTTGAACTGATGGTGAGAAAGGTAAATAATTAACCGTGTTACTTCGACAAACAGCAGTAATCTGAGCCACTCGGGTTATGCCTTGAAAAAAGAAGCATTAGTACCAGTCAGGCTCCATCCTGAGAGGTTTTTCTTTATTCTTTGAACGTCAGCTTCTTTACCTTTACTACAGAAGCCAATCCCTTTCTTAAGTTGGACCAGGTTGCACTTCAGAGATCAAAAGGAGGCCTTTCCAACACACTAAAGATACGCCCCTATTTCTTCAGGGTTTATGATGATATTTGTTCAGCTGTTTCCTCTCATAACCGTTTTCTGTTTGCAGATTCAAAATCCAGATGTTGGGTAATTCAAAGAATGACTGGGTAAAAATGTGCTTTATCACCTCAAAGCCCCTCTGATGTGTTCTGGAGTTCCTGCCTCTGTATGACTATCATGCAGATTCACTAACTGGGAAGCTCTCAATAGTTTAGTGTCTCATTCTCCAAACTATGGTCTGAGGACATTTAGATGGTCAACCCAATGTGAATTTTTCTCACTATTTTCCTTTCAGTTTGCTACATCTGGGTTAGTAATAGTATTCAGAGAAATGGAAATAAGGAAAAAATGTATAGAGGTGAGAAGAATACAACCCGACTTGCAAAATTGCCAGTATAAATGTGTAATCAAGCAGTCTGCAATTACAATGGTGCTTCTTAAAATTATATTATACAAGGAGATGGAACCTTTGGGGAAATTATAGTGATAATTACTGAATTAAAAGACAGAATACAAAAAGTGTTAGTTATACTTCCTATCCTCTTCTTAGGCTGATTTAGTAATTTCAACTGAAGATTTAAATCTGAAAATCAAATTATTTATTGGATCTTCTTTAGCAATACATCTTTGCTATCACTCAAAGAGTTGGGTGGAGAAATTAGTAAGTGTGGATTGTACAAAGCAGATGGATGCAATTAATAATTAATGAGAAAGCATCTTGACATTCTTTATGAAATAATTTTTTCATGGATATTCTATTCCAGTGCAAAGGTACAGGGTAGCTATTAACATTTTATAAGTAAAGACTAGGTGATAGAAATTGGGTGATAGGGAGCAAAACTTATAGGAAAACTCACTCTCCTACCATTCGATAAGTGCGATATTCAATCTGCTTCACATAGTCCTTCAAAGTCATCTCTTGGTTTGTGTGTCTGAGTGTCTAGTGGGGGTGAGGGTGGGGATGGAATAGGGATGACTTCTTTTCTTTTTTGGTTAATCATCTGATTTTGCAAGATAATCATAATTTCAAATATTTTGAATTATATTTTCAATAAATCTGCTTATATTCACCAGCTGGCAAGACCAACTTACTTTATCTACAAAATATGACTTGTATATGAATAACATAAAGGACCAAGAAAAAGAAAATTCTCGAAAGAATACTCAAGAAATACTTTCATGACATGCTGACATACTGTGCTGTGTTCCTGCGTTTATGTTTATCGTAGTCCAGTGTAACTTGACTAACAGGTATTAACAGTCAATAAGTGCACATACCTCACTCGGCTTGGTGAGTGGACCTGATGAGTGACCCTGTAAAAAATATTTCCTAGAGGTACAGAAAACTCGCCTAGTTCTGAAGAGCATCTGTACTATAAGAAATGTCTATTGTGGTATAAATGCATTAATGTGGCAAATCAATTGACAAGAATTTGAGTCCACATATGATGAGATGTCACTGATTTAAATTTTGCTGACTAAAACATTGCTCCCCTACTTTGATTTTGCTTGAATCAAGTTCTTGTTTGGCTGGTTAAGCCATGGACTGTAAATGCTTCCAGGCTAGCTTGTTTAATTAACTGCAGAAGGTCCCTGTGGTGATCCAAGATATTTCACTTCATAGGGGTTTTAGGTGAAGATATTCTATAGCCAAGAGAAGAAATCTTGAGCAAGTCAGGTCATTGCAGCTGAGAGAAAATCAAAACCATTATTCTTTCTTCACAGTGGACTTAGACCCAGGGTATAAAACAGCTGGAAGCAGAAATTGTTTCATTCAGTCAGGAGCAACTCTATAGTGTGATAGTCAAGTGATAACTGTTGCTGGTAAATCATTTAAATTCTAATAATACTTTCCTCCTTTCCACAGTCCTACGTGCAGTACCTCAAAGCAATGAAAAAATGTAATATTTTATTCTAAGATGCAGAAACTATAATGAGAATGATCAAAATGATTTATCCTAGATAAATAGCAAAAAAAAAAAATTGGGAATATCACCATTCCTTTATAGCTGACTTCCAGTCATCTGATCCAAACAAAACCAACAGGAGTCCCTGCATTTACATAAAATTAATTTACAAAGTGTTTCAATAAGAAATTTAGCATAAAAAAGAAATTTAGCATGGTAGAAAGATCATCTAATTCTCTGACCTTGGAAGTCATGATTTTTCAAAGCCTAATTTCTCATCTTTCAAATAAAAATAATTCCTACTTGGCAGGTCTCCTGTGGAGAACAGATTTAATATTTATAAAACTTGTAGCATGGTGCCTGGCACATGGTAAATCTCATTAAATTACACTGATACAGCGATGGGACCATTACACTATGCTTTGAAATTGCAAACGATTTTCAATATAGTAAAAATAAAAAGAAAAGTAAAAAGAAGAAAATGAACAGAAACAACATAAAGATGTTCTCCATGTACCTAATAATTCTCTGAGATTTTAGGCACTTTTGAAAGCTGCACTCACTGCTTTAGATTACTGGTGGTCTGAAGCTATTAAAAGAACTTGACCTACAATCAGAGAATGGTATAAAGCCTGGGTGAGTCTGAAATAAGAAGCAATACCTGCCTTTGGATATGCCATGAAATCATACGTGTTTTCTCAGAAATCAATGGCTGAAGAGAACATGGAAGCCCACCAATGGGTCAGAAACCATGCCTAGGCACCAGACTGCCCCCCAACCACAGTAGGGGAGGACACATTTTGAAGTAAGAGTATGGGTCTGGAGAATGTTGCTTTGGAAGACTCTTTTGGAAAAAAGCCCATCAACCTGAGAAGATTCAATAGGATCCCTTCAACAAATCCCCTGTGTTGCTGTTGCTTTGACTTTATAAGGATGGAGTCAGTCTGCATGTTGTAAAAGAATCTTCTAGTTGAGTTCAGTAGAGGGGGGAAAAAGGCATCTAACAAACATCTTTGATAGTGTCTATCAATTGCCTGGAAATTCATTCATCAACACCGTTCAGTGGAATTGTCCAGGCCCAATCCAGACCCAACTCTGGATCGAGAGCAATAAACTTTTCCTCAAAAAGAATGATAATTATAACACTGTTAACTGCTGTGGGTTGACTTGTGTTCCCCAGACAGACACGTGGAAATCCTAAGCCCTGGTACCTGTGACCATGACCTTATTTGAAAACAGGGCCTTTGCAGATGGAATCATAAGATGAGGTCATAACGGATCAGGGCGGGCCCAACTCCAGGGAGGTGTCCTCATAAGAAAAGGGAAATCTGGACACAGACATGGAGGAAAGATGATGCTATTAAGATCGAGAGAGAAACTGAAATGATTCTTCCACAAGTCAAAGAATACCAAGGATTTCCAACACCCACCCAAGGCTAGCAGAGACAAGGAGGGATCCTTCCCCAGAGAATCAGAGGGAGCATGGTGCTGCTGAGGTCTGGATGTCGGACTTCTAGCCTCCAACATGTATACTCTGGGACAGCATATTTCTGTTGTTTAAAGCCACTCAATTTGTGGTTCTTTGTTAGAGCAGTCCTAGGAAACAGATACAATAACCATGCCCTTTTGAGGCTCATGAAGCAAACTGCCCAAGATCACCAAACTCATAAGAGCTACTCCTCATCCCAGATGAGGTATAGGCTGTAGACTGTTCACTTCAGGTTATTTCTCTTCAACAGATGAACAAAATTTTGAGATCCAATACACTGAATTCTCTACTTGGCCTTACTATCAAATCACAGACAAAACAGACTGACTCATTCCTTTTAAAAATCCCAATTCCATAAATATATGACCTTGAAGAAACAGAAATTGCACTTAATGCCTATATTCAGTGTGTTCTTCTCTCCTTTTGTGGCCAGCACTTTTTCACCCCCAGTCTCAAGTGAACTGAAAAAGTCTCATAAAATAGGTTCCCACCTTCTCATTGAACATGTCTTTATGTTCATCAAAGCTTCCCCTGGAAAACATAACAGTGAAACTCAAATCTTTCTTTGATTATTTCATAAGGTTGGTTCATTCTTACCATAAAAATAGTAACTGTTTTCTTCTAGAAAATGTATCATTTTATTGAAGAATATACAATTAAACCCAAGAAAATTCATATATAACTCTATCACTTGTTATTCAACATGGTTAATGTTTACTGTAAATCCTGACTTCTCAAGTTTTCTTCTATGGCAATATATCCCAAATACCACTTACAAAACTGGAATTGCGCTATGGCACATTTTATGGATTTATTGTTGTTGTTGTTTATTTAAATATGAACATCTTTTGTGCTCTAAATAGGAAAATTCTTCTGAGAGTGTTCAGAATGCTCAAGTACACACTGTGAAACTAAGAAAGGCACATAGTTTGCAGGGTTTCCCAAACTTTTTTGGGCCCATGGTGCCCTTTCAAATAGTTTCTCAGAGTACATTTTGGAAAATATCACGTTATATAATTAACTTTAAACACTGAACATCTCCCACGGTGTGGAGGTACCATAATCTATTTATTGCTTCCCTATTACAGAAATCAAGAAATCATCATCTTTAGTGTACTCCTTGCCTACTTTGTAAAATTCCCATCCTCTTTCTAAAAGAAAATATCATATTTCAATAATTCTAAGATGCATGCTTTTTTGTCATTTAATATCTCAGGAAACGAAATGCTTCTTAGCCAAGCAGCAGCATGGGAGCCTTGTCTTGTGCCTGTACACTGAAACATCGCATGTCAGAGAGTTCTGAAAACAGAAGGTGTACACCCACTTTAAGCTCCTGTGTCAGCTCTCCTGATGGCACAGAGCAGTGCTTCTCAAACCCAGGGTATCTTAGAATCTCCTGGAATAACAGCAAAAAATACAGAAGCCCAGGCTTGTTGGAATGAAGCATGGCCTGGGCATCTTTTTGTTTTACCACTTTTCTAAGTGATTCTTAAACACATCAAAATTTGAAATAGATGACAATTCTGTACACATGGTGGGGTGGGGGTGGGGTGGGGAGAAGGTATCTAAATGTCATTCAGAAGAGCTGAACACTGAACATGAAGAATTTTAGGACTATCTTAACTACTTTCCCTGTTTTTTTCTGTCTTTCTTCTTGATATGCCCAGAGTGATGGATGTTGAAATTTAATCCACCTACATTTAAAAGAGCTATTCCGACAAATAATAAAAATCTGAACCTAAAATGGGATGTTGTGTTACAATGTTATTGGCCAGTTTTTTGTTTTTTCTTTTGAGAGGAACATAAAATGTTGATGTGTTTTATGATTTGGGGGTTCCTCATTTTGCTGGCACATCTTTGGCACCTCATATAATACCTCACATAACGTTGTTCGATAAACGTCTGATAATAATAATGAGTCATGAAGAGCATTCAGCCCAAGAAGGTCCTCCATTAAAATGTACTGCCTAGGTAAACACACTGCAGAGCTAGCTTCCTAAAATGCAAATACGGTCATATCTTTGTTCTTTTTAAAACACTATGATGGCTTCCCATTTCCTGAAAGATAAAATCCCAAGTCCTTAACGTATAGAACAAGTTATTTCACAAACTGTCACACATCTGTCTTTTCAATTTCATTCCTCCCACGCCTGCCCCAGTCTGTGCTTTAGCTACACACAACTTCTTAGGTTCTACAAACTTCAGACTTGCTTTCCTGTCTCTGTGCTCTCACAAAGGCTGCTTCCTCAGCCTGGAAATCCTGTCCCTGACTTCCCAGACTGGCAAAACCCCTCCTAAGCCTTGGGCCCAGTAGAGCCCCTTTAAGAAGCTCGGGCACTAGTCATTTTTCTCTGGCTCTCTGGGTATAATTGTGCAAAGAGCAATCCACATTGTAACATAACTACTGGGGTCACTGTGTTTTACCCCACTCAGAATGTGAGCTGTAATTTAGTAACCTGACACCTGATGAGGTTCTTGGCAGGAAGTATAGGTTAAAGGAATGTTTGTTGGTTTGAATAGGGGGGCGGCCATGGAGGAAGATACAATTCACCCAGGACTTCCCCAGCCTATTCATTCATTTGTTCATTCAACGTGTCTGTTTATTCTGAATGCCAGATGCTATGCTAAGCAGTGGAAATGGGCTAAAGATGAAATAGAAATGATTCCTGCTCTTATGAAGTTTATAATCCAGCAGGACAGATAGAACTTAAATGAATAAATGCACAAACAAATATAACCAGCATGTGTAGTCTGTCTGTACCTGAGCTGCCCCAGCACCCTGTTGTAAGTAGCATTACTTTCAAAGTCCAGCTTAGAAGCTCTGAAGAAAAAGGTGACTTTCCTGAAAGGACCACCCTGAGCTGAGTCATGGCTGAAGACTCCTGGCTGATGCCTGGAAGAGGCAGCTTATTGCCTGCCCACTCTCATTCTCCATTTCCCCCTTGATAACAGAATAATGACTATCTGGAGCTACAGTGCCCAGCTGAAAGATGGTATTTTTGAGCCTCTCTTGTAGCCAGGAATGGGCATTGACAAATCAGAAGTAATGGGAGAAGCCTGTAGAAATGCTCTTTTCAAGAGCCAGTTAATAATTCTATATGTCAACTAAAAAGAAGAGGAGTTCCCATTGTGGTGCAGTGGAATCGAATCAGACTAGGAACCATGAGGTTGCATATTCGATCCCTGGCCTCGCTGAGTGGGTTAAGGATCTGGTGTTGCCGTGAGCTGTGGTGTAGGTTGCAGACACGTCTCGGATCGGGCATTGCTGTGGCTGTGGCGTAGGCTGGCAGCTGTAGCTCTGATTTGACCCCTAGCCTGGGAACCTCCACATGCCGCAGGTGTGGCCCTAAAATGACAAAAGCCAAAAAAAAAAAAAAAAAAAAAAAGGCCAACTCAACTGGGAAATGTATGGGAAATGTACCCCTTTGTCCTCTTTCCTTTCTTCTTGCCTGGAACAAGGACATGATGGCTGGAGTACAAGAAGCCGTTTGGGACTACAAGGATGATTTGAGGATAGAAGCCATTTTCTAAAGATGACAGAAAAGAGAGAAGGAACTAGAGTCCTGATAACCATGGGCCAATTGTCTATGAGCCCTGAACGCCTTGTCTCACTTCTAAAAATGAAAGGAAAACACACTAACTTAAGCACCATGGTTTTCATTTTCTCCTTTACGTAGCCTGCCTTAATTCTGATAGATACTGTGATAGGACTGTTTCTCATGTTTTACCAAAATTTTGAACAGTAACTTGAGTTTGTTTACAATGTTGAGGTTCCATATATTATTTGATCCTCATAAAAGTCCTATTAGGCAATCAGACTAGGATACATTCATTTCACCCAATTTATGGTAGAAAAACCCACCAAGTTCCCTTACATATCTTAGGCTTGGCTTATGTTAGTCCCTTGGCTTGTAGACTTTTTCCTATGTCCTTCCCTCATTAAGGCCTCCATAGCTTTCAAAATACAGTTTAGGCATCAGCTCTTAGGAAAGTTTCCTTTATACCCTCTCAAGCTCATAGTAAAGTTGGTTGTGAAATGAAATTTTGTGCTAATTTAAACCCACAAGGACTGTTTACAAAGTTAACCTTCTTTTTCAAAATCCTCTGATGTAGAAAAGGTCCAGAAGAAGAACATTCTACACAGCTGACAGTTCAAGGTAACTATCCGGCAATTAGGACCTGAATCTTACTTTTGATAGCCGAAGAAATGAATGCTCCTTTGGATAGGTTTGGTAGGATAATTACCATTCTGCATTACAGTCCCACCCTGATATAACGGAACTCCCATCCAGTACTCTGCAAGGGCACACGGGTTGTTTATTTTTTCTAGCTGTGTATGCTGTCACTGAGAGGTTTTTAACTATGAATCTGCTAAGTCTAATACATTTTGTCTCTTTGAGGTTTTTTTTTTTCAACATTTTTCTCACTGGTATCAGACACTGGGATTCCAAAACAGGTACCAAATCACATACTACTCAGACCTCATTATTTGTTCATTTTGATGAATAAATCTCACTGAACAATTATATCAGAGGTACTTCTAAAGGGCAAAGGGTGACCCCCCTCTAATTTTCATTCCTCTGAGATTTGCGCATTTGGCTGCTGAGGGCTCTGGCAGCTACCTCTTCAGAGTTTACCAAGGCTGCCAAGTTTCACCTTGTACCTCATAATTCGTTTCAGTGGCTCAGGTGAAACCAGCAACATTTGTTTTAAAACGCTTCTTGCCAGGTGTTGTTTGCCTAGGCTGATGTGTTTTTTTACTGATTCAATAATGTGGTGACGGCAGAGCTTGGTGGCTTTCTGTGGGGTCAGGCACTGTGCCATAGTGCCCCGGGGGTGCCTGGGAGCCCGTGTTTCCATAGGAAACAATGGGAAGTGGAAAAGGTCCCTTGAGATACACTCTGTTAATTTGGTCAGAGTGCCTCTCAGAGAACAAAGCCCCTTGTTGGAGAGTAAAAGCCACCAGCCTCCTCTTTCTAGGCAGCTTTTTAAGCTTATCATTATGAGGTATAAACAATCAGATTCCTTGGAAGCAAGTGCAGCCTTTTCTATGTGGCTCAAAGAATCTCTCAAACTGTGGGCTTAATAAAAGTCCTTCACTTTTCTTTAGCCTGCGTTGGGAGGAGACGAGGGCAAGCAAGATGTATCGGGCATGGGGTGGGGGGCGTTAACAAGGGCTGATGGGCCTATGAGGCATGGATGGTTCATTGTAGGTCAGTTTTTTCTTTGCTTTTTGGCTAATGCTACAATTTTTCCCCCACCTGGTATTGACACACAGTAAGGGACATTTTCAGATGTCACTCTTAAAAGCTCCTACAATTATAGGCATCTGTAAGCCCAGAACTTGATAAACCTGAAATGCTGAAGACAATGTTGTTATTGGCCAGTCAAAACCAAGTTCTCTTGATTTAGACCTGGTCAGATCGTCTTTCTATACTTCCTGTTACAGTTCCCTTTTCCTCCTAATCTAGAGGGGATACAGAATTTCTAGTGGGTTCTTGTAGTTATTAATGGAATTTTCTTCTGTGGTCTCCATAGGATATTTTTGTGTTAATAGATTTCACTTTAATTCAGCTTTTAAAAACAGTTTTATATAGTTGACATATATATTATCATTTGCCCTCTGGTGTTTTTGTTCTTCTGTAATCATTTTCTCATTTGTCATTCATTCAATAATTGGATTTCCACAAAGTCTTCACTCTGCTGAGTTTGTTTTGGTTTCAGGTACCTCCTATTTATCAAGGTCATTCTGGATACTTATCAAAGTCAGACTTCCTCAGAGGATATGAAGCCATTTGATAAACAGCCTGTGAGTCAGTTGACTTCCCAGCATTTATTTCTTGGAGGATGGACTCTTAGAAGTAAATCCAATTTGCTTTACAGAGGTACTCCAAGCCCCTTTCTAATCCTGTCCAGGGAAGTTTTTACACTTCCCATCCTGGTCCCATTTGATAGCGCATTTTTCATGTTACTGCTAACATAGCTAATTATACAAGACTTAGAAAGATCCTTTGGCATATTCTGTGTGTTGTTAGGATTTAGGAAATTCAGTCTAAGCTTTATAACAGTCTGTGCTACCCCATTAAGCAAACCACGCTCAAGTGCTATCTATTCTCTAGGTTACACAAAGAGCTTCCTTGTTATATCAGGGGTTAGATCTCTTGGAATATTGACACCCAGCTGTGGAGGCTGTGGGGACAGGTGTGACTAGAGAATGTACTGGTTCAATCAGCAGTGATCTTGCTGAATGTTTACAGCGGTGAATGGCCCAAATTAAGAAGGATTTCAATATGAGGACAAAGGGATAAGTGGCTCATGTCAGGATTCTGGGAAGTGGTAAATGTAGGCAAATAACAAACTTCTTTCAAGAAAGTGCACAATGTTTCTACTACTCTCTTCCAAAGTAGCCTCGTCATAATATTCATCATCTTAGTCCATAATGTTTCAACTTTAGTTTTAACTTTGATAAACATGCCCTCATCAAGTAATCTTACCTAAAAGCTGTGTTTGTTCTGAACATTGTTTTAGTTCATTTTGTTTCATTTTCCCACACTTTTTATCTTGAAAACAAACAACTTCAAACTTACAGAAAAATGGAAAGATTAATAAAATAAACCGATAATATCCTTCGCCTAAGATTCATCAGGTGTTATTATTTTGCCACATTTAGTGGTAGCCCTTGATAGATAGTTACAAGGATAGATATAGATATATGTTTACATAGATATATCTATCATCTATCTAGTTTATAAAAGCTAAATTATATTATGAAACACAAGATAAATATATTATTATGCATTATTATTCTTTCTGCTGAATCATTTGAAAGTGAGCTGCAGAGCCCATAGCCCTTTACCCTAAATACTTCAACATGGGTTTCCTAAGAACAAAGACATATATTTTAAAAACCATAATATAATGTAAAATGGAAACAACACTGTGATATAACATACAGTCATATTCAAATGGACTAATTGTCTCCACAGTAGAGTTTATGGCATCCTTTTCTGGATCCTGTGCTCAACCCAGGGTCAAACATCGCTTTCAGTTTGTCTTGAGTCTCCTTTCATCTGCATCAGTTTCTCAGCCTTTTTTTTTCATTTTTAATGACATTTATTGTTTTCATTTTAATTTTACAAGCAATACATGTTCATTACAGACAATAATTTCTCACCTTTTCTTTCATGATACTTGCTATTTTTTAAATAAAAGTAATATTATCATTATTATTATTATTATTACTATTATTTTGCTTATTAGGGCCACACCCATGGCATATGGAAGTTCCCAAGCTAGGGGTCAAATTAGAGCTGTAGCTACTGGCCTACACCACAGCCACAGCAATGTGGGATTCTAGCCATGTCTGTGACCTACACCACAGCTCAGGGCAATGCCAGATCCTTAACCCACTGAATAGGGCCAGGGATAGAACCTGCATCCTCATGGATACTAGTTGGGTTCATTTCCACTGAGCCACAATGGGAACTCCAAAGTAATATTAATTTTTAAAGGCATTCTTGCTGACAATATTTTAAGGGGATGTGATTTATTTGACTTTAGGTTGTGTTTTAGAAAGTCATTCTTCATACTGTGTGGTCATATATACTTTCATACTGAAAAAAATTCTGAAAAGATAGTATATACTTTTATACTGACAAATAATTTCATACCAGAAAAATTCTGCATAATAGAAAACCAGAAAATTTCACAATAAATTGTTGGTTTCCCTTTATACATCAATGATAACTTATTAACTTTTAATTCTGTAACAAATTTAATTGTAATGCCTAAATATATAGACATTTTGAAAGTACTTTTCATGGCCAATTTGTTTAAAATTCTACACTAAGATAACAAACCTCAACAGAGAAAATAGGCAAGAAGCTATGAACAGGAAATTTGTAGAAGAGATAAGCCAAAAGACCATTGAATATGAAGAGATGTTCAATTTTTTCAGTAATTAGAGAAATGCAAATTAGGACAATAATGAGTTACTACTTTACACCTGTTTTATTGGCAAAACTTTGAAAACTAGATAATGCCAAGTGTCCCTACCATAGCTGATCAGACCAAGGATTAGAGCCTGATTTATGGCAATCCAGGTATACAGCTTTTGGCAATTTATGAAGTATTTTTCTGGCCCAGAAAGATGAGCTGGGAAAATCATATTTGTGTCTTGGGAATCTGTATTTAACAATGAACAAGTTGCTAAAGGGAGAATAAAACCCAGAAACATACTGTAGAGCAGAGCCAGAGGGCCAGAGTGATAGTGATGGGCCATGGCAGCCAGGGTTATGAGAGGAGAGGCTTGGGGCAGGTGATGAAACCAGAGCATGCAAAGAACACAGCCTCCCGCAGGGTGATTTATAATGATTAACAGAGGTGCCGTGGGAGCAAAAAAATTCAGCCAGCTTTCCAGTTCCTAATCCTAATCCAGCTTTCCAGTTCCTAATCCTGTGCAGTTTTGGGTGTTTTCTAGTCCTTTTCCTTGGGAAAGTATAGTTGATTGGGGCAAGAAGGCACAAGATATCTTCTTGGACCTTCAAAATTCCAAAGGATAAGGATAGGGACTTCAAAGATTCTTAAACCTAGCCAAACAATCATATGTGAGGGTAGAATAGAGACATTTTCAGACTTAATAATAAAAAAAAAAAGCCACCCTAAAACACCAGATGAACTTCGGATGTTTCTTGATAACTTTAAAAAACACCAACATTTTGGAGTTTCTGTTGTGGTTCAGCAGTAATGAACCCAAGTAGTATACACGAGGACATGTGTTTGATCCCTAGCCTCACTCAGTGGGTTAAGGATCTGGTGTTGCTATGAGTTGCTGTGTAGGTCACAGACATAGCTCAGATGTGACCCCACAGCCACAGCAAGGCCAAATCTAAGCCATGTCTGCGACCTACACCGCAGCTCATGGCAACACCAGATCCTCAACCCACTGAATGAGGCCAGGGGATTGAACCCCTAGCCTGGGAACTTCCATATGCCATAAGTACAGCCCTAAAAAGCCAAAAAAAAAAAAAAAGTGCCAACATTTAATCAAAATCACTTAAATTCTTCTGGAGTTATAATAAGTCAAAAATGCATGGTATTAAAAAGATGAGTTAAAGCCCAGCTTTCACACTATGCTATTATTCAATACCTGTTCACAGTGTTTTAGGTCCTTATTCAAACTATATTGAGAAATCAGAACATTCCAAGCATGAAAGGCAAATAAGACATGGATAAGGTTGGGATTCAGGAAGCTGACAGAGCAGGACAGGATTCAAACAATAAAGGAAAACTGCTAAAATCTACAGTGTATGACAAGAGTGTCATAGTAGAGACAGATTCCAGGTACGGTGGAGGCACCGAGGAAGCCACTGCCAATTCTGCCCAGGACTGTCTTCAGTGGGGTGGTCTATTTGAGCAAGGTGTTGAAAGATAGATTAGGAGGCAGACTGGGATGGAGACAGAAGGTGCTGGGGGGATGGGATCTGGTCCAGAAGCTTTTAGGTGGCAGGGACATCTGCAAGGCAAGGAAGCAAGAATGGGCTATCATTCAAAACTGCTGGAACACAGTGAGTGAAGAACATAATACGAGGTTAAAGTTGAAGGCAGATGCAAGTTCAGGAGCAGCAAAGTCAAAACAACTTAAGGGGAAGTAACTTAAATCAGAAAAGACTTAAGAGCCCACCCACTTCTCTCCAGCAGATCTGCTAATCTGCGCAGCCGCAAACCTACCAAATGTGAACAGGGTTGGAGAGGAAGGAAAATGAGATCCCCAAATCAGCATCCAAAGGATTATATGCAGACTGAGCTTGGGGCATTGCTACTAAAGGCAGGAGTCCTAACATGGGTAGGGAAATGCAATACTTACAAAATAGTAAATCAATGACTACCAGCATATGAAGGAAGTATCTATGATTACAAGTCCAAAGTATGAATACAACTACATCAAGCAATTTGCTAGAAACAAAAATAAATGGGATGGTATCTTGGAAATATATCAAATAGAATATGACAGGTAGCAGTATTAAAGGGTGGAAATATTGCAGAAAAAATAAATGCTTAAAGGTGTGTATTATGGGAAATTCCCTGAAGATGTGAAGTGCTAAGGGATGGTGGGATGTGATTTACCTCATTCCTGCTTTGAGGGTGAGTTTTAAAGCAAAGGACTTTTAGGAGTTCCCGTCGTGGCTCAGTGGTTAATGAATCTGACTAGAAACCATGAAGTTGCGGGTTCGATCCCTGGCCTTGCTCAGTTGGTTAACGATCCAGTATTGCCGTGAACTGTGGTGTAGGTTGCAACGTGGCTCGGATCCCACATTGCTGTGGCTGTGGCGAAGGCCAGCAACTACAGCTCTGATTAGACCCCTAGCCTGGGAACCTCCATATACCACGGGTGCAGGCCTAGAAAAGGCAAAAGGACAAAAAGACAAAAAAAAAAAAGGTAAAGGACTTTTAATTTGGTTCTGATTTTCCAAAGTATGTTAATCTTACAAATAAATTGTAATTGAGTTAATCATTTTCTGCAGTAGGAAACAATAGGAATTTTTAAATTTTTATTTTAAATCCCATAACACATACAAAGTATATTAAAATAATTAAATATATGGAATCCATAGATAACATTGTTAAAATATCCTATCAGATTTGGTTATTTTAGCCACATATAGTGAGTCACAGGGCTTTGTTTCTTGTCAATGGCTACAAGAGTATCACTGAAAAACAGAAAATGTTAACTGCGAGCTTTGCCAGTCTCCTTGACCCTCACTCTGTGATGTGACGGAAGAACCTGTTTTGACAATGGTTTCAATTCCTGTCTCTACAGTGATTTGCATGTTATTAACCTGGATAGACCCCAGTTTATCTATTGAGAAGGGCTTCCCTTTTCTCGATTTCACATGAAGCACTGGCTCAGATAACAAAAGTTCCTCCTGAAAAGCTAGAAAACTCAGAGCACTTGTACTATTGGCGAAATATTTAGAACGATAACGGAAGCTACCTTCCTCCAGAAATGATGAGTTTGATGAAAAGAAATTAACAGGCTGTGTCGGTGTGCTGCACGTGATCAGCCATGCTTGCTAAGTCTGTCTGTTGGTTGTTGCTATGACTACGAAAAGCCAGTGGAACCCAATGAGCTGTCTGCAGCAGTGCTGGGAGGACCAGCCATTTTACTTATGGAAAACAGTGTGGCATATTATGCTGAGCTCTTCCCTGGAAGGAGCATTTTTAAAAAAATCTATTGAGGGAAGAGAGAAGTAGTGGGCATGTTAGTAGACAATTAGTACAGCCAAGCATGCCTGCAAGCTGCCATCTGGACGAGCTGTTGACTGCCTTTCCTGGTAGCTGATTTGAGAATGTGGAATGCAGAGAGATAATGCTGCCTATCTGCTATCAGACAGCAGAAAAGGTTTTTGTCTTGGGAAGGCAAGCCTTCCCTGCAACATTATCTCAGCAGCACTCTAGCTGCCTACCCTGAAAACCAGCGACCCCAAAGGAGGTGTTTCCCTCTGCGGATACGGGTCCTGTGCGTGACTGTGGCATATGAGTGGCAGGTCTGAAGAAGCAGGTGTGTGCTCCGATGGGCACTGGACTGTAACGCAGGCGGACGCTCTCGGGTTTACCTGCTTCCTGTTAACAGATTGTTGGCTCCGAGAGCATCTGCCAGCACGCTGAGGCCGAGGCTGAGAAGGAGGTCCCTGTGTACCCACTTGACCGACAGAGGTAAGCTTTTTTTTTTGTCCTTTTTAAAGCACAGCATAACAATAACTCTGAGCAGAACTTAATCTACACATTTAGGTTCATTGTGCTATTTGGATTTACCAAGGCAACACACACACACACACAAACACTCACATACAGACACACACATACACAAAACAGTGTCAGAGATGTAGAGTTGTTTTAGTAAGTTCAGGTTCTAGAAATCGTATGACTTTTAAAAATCACTAATATGCCTTGGGGTTTAAATAAATATTTGCTGTTTTAACAAACCAGGATGGCTTGTCCTTCTGGACAGCCTTCATAACCAGCAACATTTCTCCCTTACAAACAATGGATTCTTTTATGCCCTGCACTCTGACATACATTAAGAGAAACACATAGAAAATCAGCAGCTCAAAAAATGTGAAGCCATTATTTATGAGCCTCGTAAATGATGTTTTTAACTCTTAACGTACCTCTAAATATGTGTAAACTATAAGGAATTCCGTTCCCTATGTAGGTCAGAATAGTTGGTGGATCGTGTCCTTGGTGGTTCTGAACGCAGAGTGCTAGTGTGCTGTTTGATTTAGTTTGGGTTAGTTGTAAAGCAAGTGGTGTAGGTACTGGAAACGGCTCACAGGTCCTTCCGAGGATCAGGCATGCCACGCTAGCCCAGAGCACAACACTCCCATTGTGCTCCCTGGCTTGGAATCCAAGGAAAGAATGGAAGTGAATGGCTGCATTGAGTTCAAGCACAGCTATAGTATGTGTCGGTAAAACTTCTTTTATTGCACGATTTTTCTCACAAGCAGATAGGTTTCATAGATAGAAAGTGGAACCAAAAACACGACACTCCTCCTACAAATGTACTAATATTTGCAGGGGATGTTTGCTGTCCATCACTACGTGATAATAGCACAGACTTTGAATTGCAGCTGGAATTACCCCTTACTGAGTATTTCTTTGATTAATAGTCTCTTAGGAACCAAGCTGTTCCTGTGGGTTGAAATTGGTCAGTCACATCAAAATCCCTGGTAAGGAAGTGGCCAAATAACGATTAAATTCTGTTTCAGCAACATTTCTATTTTACATAAATCAGTTCTATTGTTGGTCTATCAGAAACATCACATCATTTACAATGCTACTGAAAACATTTAAGGGAAAATAGCATGTTGACAACTTGGAATAAAAAATTCTGTGCTGAAGATGGAATCTACCATGAAATGTAAAATAAATAGTATTTGAGATCTACTTCTAAGAAATATACATTTGTCATCCTTTTCTCCAAAATATGGATGGCACAGGAGTCACCTTTTTAATTTTAGGTATAATAACATAATTTTCATTGCTACGGAGCAGCACACATCACCTGTTTCAGAAATATAGCAATACCAATATGCCCTCAGGTAAGGGAGAGTATTTTCAAAGATTCTGATCTAAATGTCATCAATATCCAGGGTAGAAAAATATTCCAAAAAACTCAACAAATAAGCGATCTCAGTCCAGAAAGTTATCTCCAATCATTTGATAAGCAGAGCTCTAAATGGGAAAATGTCTATTTGTGCATATGAGACATTGTACTGAGTACGGGTAAAGTAGTAAAGTGATCATTGCACTTCACTTATGTCTAGCTTTCAAAGGAAAGTGGAAGGAACGGACTGTTTTGAGTCAAATTTTGTAAATAAAAATATCAGCCAAAAACTGGTGCAACCTCAAATTAAAAAAAAAAAAAAATCAGCCAGGAAGCGATTCTGCTATAGCAGAATGAAAGGTGGAAAAAAGTCTCTCTTAAATTGATTTAATTCCTGTCAGAGCTTTGCACGACAAAAGGAAGTTTTAGAATTAACACAGTGAAAAGGTCTGCATCAGGAAAATGATTTTGTGTTAGTTTTTCTTGGGAGAGCTTTTAGACAAACCACGTATGGCAATACCTAAAGCTGTGCCCTGCTGCCTTTGTGGTGGCACCATGTGCGACAGGAGTCTTAGCCCATGGGAAGAGTGACACACAAACTTTATACCTGTGCTTTTTCCCTCTCTACATGAATAATCTTTTAAGGTGACATGCTATGATGGATTAGCACTGTAAATCCACTTCTGGCATAGCACCTCTACTTTGTTTTTAAAGCAACAGTTTTGAGCACCAGACACAGAGATACAGTCTCTGTCCTTCAAGAGATTGTTCCTTGGCTTTTATCTATTTAGGTACTCTTGTTTTCTGCGGCTTCCCAACTCACCTGCTAGCAATAGCAAATACTTTGTAGCTTCTCAAACTCACTATAGCAAACTTTTGCAAAGCCTCTGTGTTTATTCAAATCCCTCCCAGTGGCAGCCACCTGCCATCAAAATCAGCTACAATGTCTCCCCAGACACTTCCCACCTACTTACACTACCTGCTTCCCCGACATCTGAATTTGTCTGTAGATCTGGCTACTGCACTGTAGCACATTTGTCTCTGCTCATGGGCTCCCAGGCTCTGACTCTGACTCAACTCTGAATGTACTTTGTCCAGTGTCTAGAATCTGGCATTCAGACATTCACCATTTTCCTTGGATTTCACTGTTTTCCTATTAGTTACCATAAATGTATATAGGCTCAATCTTGAAATAGAGGGTCCTGTTATCTATTATACTGCATTTGATCACAGAAATTCAAAACATTTAAAACCATCAACGAGGCTTTAATTTCCCTGATATGAAATTATAGCTTCAAGATCACGGTTTGATGAGAGCTATGAAGGTCCTATAATATATCAGAATTTTCTGAAGGGAAACTTTACAGCATATAAGTTTTAAACAAAAACAGCTTGAAAACTGTAGTATCTAGAGGATATTGTTTTTCTATTTATAGCTATTATAGAATTTTCAGGGGAAAATAAATACAGTAAATATCACTGTTAGAAATGTGGTCTCAAATTAGGTCATTTAAAATTAATGTTGAATGGATGATGATTAGCAGTTGATTATAAAAAAAGTTACTTACAGAATTGTTTTTCATACTAAAGCCAGAGGAAAGCAGAGGTCATGAATTGGGAAGAGACTTAAGGATTTAAATAAAGCCTACAATAGCAGACTTTCTTTTGATTTTCTTAAATAAACCTGAAAGATTACTGGTAATAACTAGTTACATTATATTTCTCTATACTTTAAGCTCCTGGAAGACAGAACAATATGTTAGTATCAGTCTTGATACAGATAGGCTTTTGGTGATAGATACTTCCCACCCTTTTTTGTATATTAGATGGAATGATTATTATTTACTAAAGCCTAAATTTTTATAGCCTTTTTATGGAAAAATTATCACAATGTTGTAATAAAAAAATTAAGAATGTATAAAAGTTTACAAGAAGGATTAATAAATATATAATCCCTCATCTCTAAAATACCCATTGAAAAAAGCAAAAGTTGGAATTAATACAAAATGAATTTCTGTACATAAGGTAGCAAAGATTAGGAAATTTAAAAAATCCAAATGCTTGGAATTAGCAAAATATTCAGGAAACCACTTAAATTCCTATTTCTAAACATTTTCACACTATTTTCTAGCACTGAATTTTATCATCAAAATAAGAAATATAGCAACTCTTAAATATTATGTTGTCCTTTAAAGGTTTATTTTGGCTATCTTCCAGCTGATTTTAATGTATAGCATGCTAATAGCTAAAGCTGAAATTGAGCCTATTCACCTTTAAGACTAATTATGTTTAATCAATTTTTTAATATTATATATAGTAATCAGATTTCAGAAAACATGATTCCATAGTGTTTCTCCAATATTTTTAAGATTTTCTATTTCAAGTAAATTCTAATATTTTGAAGGTCGAAATTATGTATAACTCTGTTGCCATTCAAATGAAACGAGTGTGCACTTGTTGCATTTTATAATACAGTAATTGTGCTATATAATTATATTAGATAATTTTCCAAAAGTTCCTCAAACAAATAATTTAATTATGTATGCCTATTAAATTCTAAATTATCACTGCAAAGAATTATATGGAGATTTAAAAAATCTTTACATCATTTCTGAAAAAGTTACGATATTTATATATACACTTCTCTAACTTCGGAGTTCTAAACACTGACAAACAAGAACCCTCATTCCAGCTTAAGCTCAGATAAAATGATCTTACTTGAATAAATGACAGAGAACCAAGAGAGAGATGTGGGTTTTGGCAACATGATATGTCCTTGTGGAAGGACATTTTACCCTAGTCTTCAGAACAGAATTTTGCCAACTCTGAACTTCAGCCAAAAAGACAATGATTTTCTCTTCCCCATACAGATCTGGTAAATGCAGATCCAGTATTAATTCTGTGCCTTTGAAAAGCATTATTTGAACAAAAGTCCAGAAAACTTTTACTTTTCCTAACTCTAATCAAAGGTCTCACTTTCAAAGAAAATTTTTCTAACACACACAAAAAAACTAATAATATTCTCGTTGTATTTCCTAGTTTCTTATTCTATCCATGTTTGACTTTAAGGAAATTTCATTTTTAATAATATTCTTTGAAAATTTTAGTGGTCTTCCTTTTTTAATTTGCACTGTTGCCTATGTTTTAATTATTTTATTTTTTGTATAACCTAGACACACTTCTAAATTTCCTTTGAGATATTTTCTCAATAGTTGGTAATAAACTGCATATCAAAAATACCTTCTTATAATGAATCATATTCTCTGCTTTAAGTAGGAGAGTTAGTTCCAATCAATGTAGAAATAATCCTCCTTTTTAGATTTCTTTTCCTGATAGTTTTTTTTTTTTTTTAGAAATGGCTGAACGTGAGGGATAGCATAAACAAACCTCTCAGGCTCCAAACAATTCAGTATCCTTTAGAGATACAGGTGGTTTTAACGGTCAGCCATAAGGATCAAAAAAAAAAAAAAGAAAAAAAAAGCTGTTGCAAAAATAGCCACCTAAGTCAAGAGCTGCAACACTTATTACAAAAATCTGTAAGAGTCCAAGCAAGGAATGGCATGAAAGATGGAAACGTTTTCAAATGCATACACAAAAAAATATGAGACCTTCTAAGGAGTAATTGGCCATGTTGGAGGAACTGTACTAGCATGAATGTTCATTCTGTCCTCTAAAAGACTGAAGTCTCTGTACCTATGTCTAGTTAGCTTCTTTGGAGACATCTGGTCCTCCATTAAGGTGACCATTTGTAGAGACAGCAGACTTGCTGATGGAAAGAAACATGCTTAAGCTTTTGACTGTGTGGGGGTTCATCTGTCACCTATGGACGTGTTGGCTACTTCTGCCTCTTTGGTTCATATTCATATCACATCTTAATGCTTTAGAAGGTCTCCCTCCACTTTACACTATTATCACAAATATTTAAAAAAGAAACACTCGGTTGCTTAAAAGTGAGCTATTTTGTAGATTATCAAGATGCCTTCACACCTAATGATTTCAATTCTCTGTGCTAAAGTCAACAAAGTAAAAGAGATTAGATAATGACAATTTCAACTGTTCTTGTGCTATATCATCTGGCGAACTGTTTGGCACTTTCTGAAACAAGTACACTTAATCTGTCAATATATTATTGCAATACAGTAAATACCATGTATTATATCTTCTGGGGATACATAATTTGTAAAAGGACTTGCCTCTCAATATCTAGATTTGGAGATGTATAAAGCATAACATTAGTAGTAGTGAAGATAAAAATGTAATAACCACTTAGTTGTTCTGGAACAGTGTGAACAGACTTGCGTTGGCTGATATACCCTGAACACCAGCTTGAACCAGTTTAGGTAAAGGGAGATCCTAAGAGTAGCAAGAAGCAGGAGGACAGGAAAAGAAAGGTACAGATTGCTTGGGCAGAATTAAAGTTACGGGGCAGGTTCAATTTGCTTTAGAACAGCAGCTGGAACATCGTAGGCACATAACAAGTTAACCTATTAAATATTCACTCAGCATTTGTGGAATGCATGAATGGCTCACAGTTCTTCCCTCTGCGTTGTGCTAATCTCAACACATTGATTAGAAGATGTTGCTTGAATTTAAAGATAAAATGGTAATTTGCAGGGTTTTCTGATTTTTTTTTTTGGAAAACATAAAACTGAGGAGAAGGAAAAAGTCAAAAATTTTAGAAAATGTTAGTATTTTTTAAAATAAAACACAGTCTTCCTGATGAGAAGCACTAAATTTTAAAATGATATAAAACAGAAATATTATCAGAAGCTTAGATAAAACTTAAAGGCAACACGTCTTTTAGTGAATAATTCAGACATCAAGAAAAATTGATTTCTACTCTTAACTTTCTTAAAGTCTCAAATTACCATTACATTCATCAAGCAATGTGATCAACACCGAAGAGTAATTTCTTCCTTTTTAGATAAGCAAAAGAGAGAAAAGTTTAAACCTAGAGTTACAAATTTTAAGAGCTTTATTTTAAGCCTTTAGAATACAGTTAGAGAATTCGAAATAGAAAAAAGTATCCTTCCAGGAGATCTTTTCAAGTTAAAAATCGTAACAATTGGAAGAACTTACATGGTCAATCAAAATATCTGCTCTGATTAACCTCAAGATAATGATAAAAACTTGAATAACAAGGTTTCAATAAATTCCAGAAAAATACTCAATTTTTCCATCCAAAAGATATTGATAAGAATAAAAATCATAGAGTTTATGCTGTGCCAGCTACTACCCCAAGAGCTTTACATATATTAACTTTTTTTGTTGTTATGATATGTAGCCATACAAAGATATTACGTAATTATTGACTATAGTTCCCACACTGCACATTTCATACCCCTGGCTTATTTATTTTGCAACTGCAAGTCTGTACCTCTTAATTTCCCTCACCTGTTGCTTGCCTCCCCTCAGCCCCTCTCCTCTGGCAACTGCCTGTTTGTACTTAGCATCTGTGATTCTGTTTCTGTTTTGTAATGTTTGTTCATTTGTTCTGCTTTTTAGATTCCACATATAAGTGAAATCATACAGTATTTGTCTTTCTCTGTCTGACTTATTTCACCTAGCACAATACCCTCTGGGTCTATTCATACTGTCACAAATGGCAAGATTTCATTCTTTTTTATGATTGAGTAATATTCCATCACACACACACACACACACACACACCACATCTCTTTATTCATTCACTTTTTGATAGGCATTTAGGTTGTTTCCATATCTTGGCTATTGTACATGGAGTTTATTCTGTGCTAGATACTATCCCAAGCGCTCAACATATATTAACTTTATATAAGGGTTTAGAAATCACAAAGCTTTTAAAGGCATTTTAACTGGAATTTTCCAAAATATCTTAAATTAGCTCCCAGAGAAGGACTGAATGAACAACACATTTAATCACTCCTTCTTAAATGTTTTCATACCATTTGTAAATTATATTATTTTTTATCTCATTTTAATGAAGTTTTTCTGTATGTATTTGATCTTTCCATATGAAAGTGGAACGTACTTTCCTGAAGGAGCTAAGTGCTTTATTTATAGTTTACTCCCTTAATTTTGTCATGGGAATGGCCAATAGCAGATGAAGCTAGATGATTAGCCCAGTAAGCTGATGAATCAAATGTCAGCAAATAAAACTGATGCAAAAAAAAAAAAAAAGAGGAGTTCCCATCATGGCTCAGCAGAAACGAATCTGACCAGTATCCATGAGGACGCAGGTTTGACCCCTGGCCTTGCTCAGTAGGTTAAGGAACCGGCATTGCTGTGAGCTGTGATGTAGGTCACAGATGCTCCTCGGATCTGGTGTTGCTGTGGCTGTGGCGTTGGTCGAATTGAAATTCAACCCCTAGCCTGGGAACCTCCATATGCCATGGGTGAGGCTCTAAAAAAACCAAGAAGAGATGGAGTCAAAGTAATAAAAACTGTATGTAATTCCATGTAACCATCATGAGAAAATGAATTCTGTCTACATATCCTTACGTGTTTGTTGATTTATTTTACTGTTGTTTTCGGTTAGTTATGTTTTCATGTAAAACACTAAACTAAATGTCAGAGCAATCCTTTTTAAGACATCAGATCTCCTCAACAGAGGAAACTATGACACAATCAAAAATGATCTGGCTCGGAGTTCCCGTCCTGGCGCAGCGGTTAACAAATCCAACTAGGAACCATGAGGTTGCGGGTTCGATCCCTGGCCTTGCTCAGTGGGTTAAGGATCTGGCGTTACCATGACCTGTGGTGTAGGTCGCAGACGCGGCTCAGATCTGGCGTTGCTGTGGCTCTGGCGTAGGCCGGCAGCTACAGCTCCGATTCGACCCCTAGCCTGGGAACCTCCATATGCCACGGGTGCGGCCATAAAAGGACAAAAGGCAAAAGACAAAAAAAAAAAAAATGATCTGGCTTATTTAAAATACTATAGACTTTTGCCCCAGAATTTAATCTCCTTAAGTTAACTTTATGTTGGTTATCTCTGACAATCAAGGAAACAAAAATGTAGGAACGCACAGTTATCTCCCTTACCGGAAAAACTGTTATTCATTTGTTTAAGATATATCTGTTTTGGGAAAAGGATTTTTTTTAGGTCAATAATTCAGATGACTGGTAATATATCCTGAATTCTTTGACACTTTCTTTACTTAGAAACATGACTTTTTATATTCTATGTGGTCTGAAAGCCGATTATATCACTGACTTCCTTTCTACCATAAATTTAATTTCATAGGACGAACATAACTGATTTATATAATTAATATGACTTTCTTGAATTAAAGAAAACACTTCCTTCTGAAGTTCACAAAGTGCTTTTAGTACATTTTAAATTAATTTTTAGATTTATTGGCAGCAGAGAGGAGCGTCATCATTCTTATTTTATAAATAAAAGTAAATGACAAAGCCATAAATAATCTAATTTAATTTGAAAATAACCTTCCTTTTGACCCAAAGTCCCAAATGTCTTCTCAGTGCCTCAGACTGACAGTTTTCTGGTAAAATAATTTCACTTAATCTATATATTATTATGTGGTATATTAACACATCATAATCATTTTGAACCCGAGACTTTTGCTTCCTTTGGGATGAACTGGAAAAATATACCCTGAAAACTCTGGTTCATTCTTCCTGGCACTGACATTTAACTTTGCAACTGTCAAGAACTAAAAGATAATGATCATAAAATTAGTTTTCCTGAGGAATGTTGCATTCATGAACTGCCTTGTTCCCAGACTCCCCTGTCATTACATTGCATTTTGCTTCTAACCCAACTTGTGAGAGCAAGTGCTGGCTTCCTTGGTCCAGATAAAGCCTATGGGGAGGAGAGGACAAGAGCTTAACGAGGTGGAACTTAATCCTCCAGTGTTTGTTATTGGATGAGGTCATTCAACTGGATATAGCTTGACAATATATTACCTCTAATAAAATTATATTATTACTTCTATTAATATATTATTACCCCATTAAAGTCACTTTTCTGACTATAACATGGTCAATTAATGAAAGTTTATTATGATATCTTTTTAGCTACTCTGCAAAGTTCCACATTTCAAAAAAATGTGTGATATTTGTTGGTTTGTTTTAAGCCATTGAATATGATTGCTAAGTATACTATTAACTATAACTAGAAGATGGATGGTGATAAGTATTAAAAGGGAAGTGTAAACAGTGCATTTATTTACTCCCTTCAAAAAGGCATGCATAAAAGTAAATGTCATACCAGGTGGATGTAGATGTCTTTAATTGTTTCATGAATTAAAGAGGAAGATGGTACGAGCTCAGGGAAGGGAGACTTTTTTGGAGGGTCAGGGAAGGTGACTTAGAGAAAATGATATTTGAATTAGGCCTTGAATGAGGTGGGGTTTTGACAAGAGCTTGGAAAAACAAGATTTGTAGGCATCCTGAAATGCTTTACTTGACTAATTTATTTAACACGTCAAAACTGCTTTCACATAAATTGTCTAATCTGCACAGCCAACCTGTCAGGTGATCACTATCATCACCATTTTACATGAAAAAAAGAAGAAATTGAGGCTCAGTGGAAGGTCCATCGGACTTATATGGGTCATTTGTTGACTTTGAGAAGCATTTTATTCCTGGGCAGGGTAAAGCATATCTAAAAATTAAAAAGTGAGAATATTTTTAAGGATGTGGGAGCAACAGATACAACTAGAAAATAAATGGAGAAGACTCTGGATGAGACAGTGGAAAGAAAAAAAAAAGGAAGGAAGGAGAAAAATGAATACATTTGTTTGTGTTGGCAAAGAGCTTAGCTTATTCACAGCCATGTAAAAAAGCACCAGCAGGAGAAAAGAAAGGTGCTAGAGGCCATGGGGCTACTCCAGGACAAGACTTCAGAGAGGACAGCAAAGAGAGTTAAGAACCAAGGGCAAGGGACTGCCCAGCCTCAAAAGGAGCCAGGGAGGCTGGGACCTCCAGGGCACTGGAGGGAATTGAATAAATGGGATCAATTCCCAAGGGCTAGAAAGGAAATCCTGAAGGACAGTCTTATTACAACGAGGTGTGGGTAAGGTCCATGTGAGATGGAATGTCAGCCTTGTCTTGTCCACCACGAGTCAACAAGGAGGCACAAAAGATAAAATAAAAGCCAGTGGAGCCAGAGTCAGGAGCCAGAGTCAGAGAATGAGCACTGGCTCACACTCTGTCCTCCTTTATGTCTTGGCTCTAAATGTCTAAAGGACACATTTTAAAAATTATTAACATAAATTGCTATGATTTTGAAAGTCTGATGAGATGACCTGACATATTTGTTGGAAACATTTGAGTGAAGTTGCCTAGTAGACAGCTAGAAAAGTATTTCGAGCTAGAAGGAAAAAGCGAGGCAAAATCTGGAACAAATCAGGACCTCAGATGTAGTCTAATTCAAGATAGGAATGGATTGATGACTGGATATAGCTTGACAATATATTACCTCTATTAATATATTATTACCCCATTAAAGTCACTTTTCTGACTATAACATGGTCAATTAATGAAAGTTTATTATGATATCTTTTTAGCTACTCTGCAAAGTTCCACGTTTCAAAAAAATGTGTGATATTTGTTGGTTTGTTGATTTGTTTTAAGCCATTGAATATGATTGCTAAGTATACTTAGGTCAAAATGTCTAAACTGTTTCCATCAGTTTTTTTTTCCATTTATCTTCATGTACAGATTTTAAAAACAAATAATAATTAAATTTTTTTTATTTGTTTTAAAAAAGATATGGGCTGTGACTGGTCTAAATGTAATTATTGCAAAGAAATAATGCAAATTAACAAACACCGGTCTATTAGACCAACATTAGTTATTTTATGTGGTTTGGTATTGACCAAAAGTTATTTTTCCTATTGAACTTATGAGCACTTATTAAATTATGAATTTAATTTTCCTGGGAAAAATAAATAAGGATTAAAAAGACAAATTATCTCAGAGTTTTTGAGGATTAAATGGATTATGCATGCTAAGTGTGTAGCATGGGGCCTGGCATGTAGAAGACGCTCAAGAAGTATTAGCAAATGTTATCAGCAATCATTTTCATATAAATGAGTTAGATAGGCATGTGCTGTGATTCTCCCAGCTGTGGAAGTTCAGTGGTGACTAGTCATTCTCAGCTCTTGAGAACTGTTCACAGTCTTCAGGGATGAGGGAAGGGAAGCTAATGATCAGCAAACAGCACCACAAATACCAAGAAAGAAGTAAGCAAGCACTCGGTGTAATGATCCACCTGGGTGGTCTCAGAAGTGTGCAGAGTTGTAGAAGGAGAGGACACTATGTGCAAAGGAATGAGGCATGAGAGAACACTGGAGGTGGGTTAGTGGATTTAGAATAAGGGAACCAGAAGGAGAACCTGGCCTCGTGTGGGCTGGGGCAGGTACATGGGTTTTGTTGCAGTCATGCAAACTTGGATTTCATTTCCAGTCATGTGATTGCTGAGTAGTTGGAACAGGTCCCTTAGCCTCTCTAGATCTCTATTTTATTACCTGTGAAGATACTAGCACTCACCTCTGAGGATTAATGTTAGGATTACATGAGATTATTGTGAATGACTGACATAGCACCGACAAATCAAAAACACAGGAGGAATGGTAGCCATACTTTTATCACCATTATCAGGAACAGCCTCCTGATAAATTTTGGATTAGTTCTCTAGACAAAAAGAGAAGTTTCTTTAAGGGGGGAAAGTCATGCTCATGTTTGTATGTAAAGATACACCTGGTAGGAGTCTATTAAATTAAATGAAGAGAGCAAGAAATCGCTATAGAAAGTTTCAACATCTTAAGCAAGAGAACAACAGGCATGAACATAAGTGGTGGGTCTGGGAGAAAAGTGAGGGTTTATAGTCAAGATTACTACATAGACACCAGCACTTCTAAGTGTTTTCAATGCATCTCGGTGACTGCTCAACAGTCTTAAAAAAAGAGGTGATTCTGATTCAGTGTGGTGTTGCAGTAATAGAGATAGAGGACATGCACAGGATCTACTTTGCTTGTGGAAAAGATCCCGAGGCATCACTGAGAAAATGTTTCAGGTGCTTTGGAATGTGCTGAGCCCCCAGGACTGAGGAACAGCATGTGCTAAAGCACAAAACAAGAAGGACGACATGTTCTAAAGACTGAAAGTCAAGTGGTTTGGTGTGATTGGAATGCAGAGTGCTTGGAGTGGAAAGATAGGCACTAATGGATAAGTAGACCAGAGCCAGATTGTGGCATCATTGTGTCACACTCAGTTAGAGAAGAGGCACTGAAGGGATTCAAGCAGGAAAGTGAAATGATAAGATCTCCACCACAAAACATCTACTCTGGTGTAAAAGTATGACAGAGCGGGTAAGACTAAATGCAAGGATTTCACACAGGGGGACTGTACCAGTTACAGGAAGAATGCTACCCTTGACCTTGATCTTTTAACTTTTAAGGATGTGGGATGTGAGTTTCAGATTTCAGGAGACTTTGATTATCTGTTGAAATTTCGTATAAATGGAACCTGCCACGTAACATGTAGTGCACAGTGCAAGATGACAATCCAAGACCTCTGATTCAAAAATCATTGATAATTTCAAGATGATGACCACAGAGGAGTAAACCCAGCAGCTGGCCTTTTCTAGCACAGGGTAAGGTGCAAATGCTCAGAAAGTGGGAAGACTGAACCTCCTTAGAGGACGGGGCAAGGAGGGTCAAGGTCACATAACCTGGAATTCCTCCAGCAAGCAGAATTGCTAGAGAGTTTGGGGTGGCCTGTGTTCCTTTGTTCTAATTCCAGGCCGAGGCCTAAAGACACATTTGGATTTTTGTATTGATGGTTTTCTGTGAATAGAACTCCCCCTAACTTAAAAATGTAAGTAAAATGACCAATTTCAGACTTTCTTTGTAGAACCTTATATATGAAAGTAGGGATCTGACGCATTGAATAGCACCAGATGCCAAGACACTCACCGATGTAAGTGTACCCCCCAGGCCCCCTTACTCTGGTCTAGTTTTGTCCTTCCTCCTCCATCTGTCTCTCCATTCTCCTTTTCCTGTCTAAGGTCATTTCTTTACGTTGGTATTGTAAAAATTCTAAAGTATAGTTCGAATCACCATTTATTGTATTTAGTAAACAATTTTGATAGTCTCAGTTGCCCGGTTTTAAAAGTCAGTAAATGACAGTATGAATTTTTATGTTTTGATAGCCTGTAACTTATTTTCCCTTTGTATGAGCCTTGTCAAAGGCAAGTTTTCTCAAATTCTGCAGGAAAGTCCCTCTGAGTTTTCAGGGAAGGGGGAACAGATGGGGAGGAGCCTGTGGGGAACTGTAGAGTAGGGTCCAGTCATGGAACCTGTCTTCACAGACATGTACCTGCTGGCATGTGACTTAACATCTTTCAACCACAGTTTTAAACCCAGAAAAATGAGGATATTATGCCTGGATCACAGGCCCATTAGTTAATAGCGCATGAGATAATTCATGCAAAGGACCCACAACAGTACTTAGCACATAACTGGCTCTCAATAAATGCCATCAATAAAAATTCTCCTGGGATGAAAGAGAAATGGACCATATGCCACAAGGCAGCCAAAAAAGAAAAGAGAGAGAGTGAGAAACAGTGCTCTACCAGAGATCTTGACCTAATAAAGCTTGACTGGGCCCAGAGCCAAAATTGCATAAAATAAAAGTGAATTTCCACATAGATGAAACTTCTAGCTGCATCTACCCACACACTTCTGTATCTTCTGGTCTTGCCTGAATTATGTCGGAAGGCAAAATACGCAGAGTACTAACTGCAAACACAACATTAGGATAGAACGGAGGAGATCACTATTTTTAAAGATCCTAATTCCAAAGAATAGCCATCCAGCCATTAAATAAGCTAACAAGAAGAATTTGAATTAATCCTACAATCCTAATGCACTTGCTTCAGAATGTATTAGGTAGTCTTTTGCCAATAGATTCACCTGTTTAATTATGTTTTTCTTGGGCTGATCTAAAATCAATCATGTCATCTGGTATTGAACTTTGTTATCTGCAAGGTTGGTAAGGAATGTAAAATTACAGTGAGTATTCTTATAAATAATAATACCAGCTACCATTCATTGAATGCATACTGTGTCGGGCAGCTTGCCAAATTCTTTAAATACCTCTCACTGACCAGTCACAAAAACACTCCGATGAGGGTATTATTCTCATTTTACGGAAGAGGAAACAGGCTCTGAGAAGTTAAACATCTTGTACAGGGTCACACTTGTGGGGAGGGTAGGATACAAACTTGGGTTAGCCAGATTCCAAACCCTGTGCTCTGACATTTTTCTGGACAGCCTCTTTGTGGAAGTTTCAGATTAGCTCCCACCCCCCGAAATGTTATAATTCCCATGTTGTCATTCTCTCTGTATTTTTGTTGGTGGGATCTATGAAAGCATTTATTTTCAAGATTATGCCAAGTGTCTTTATTCTCAAAGAGACCAGAAAGAACACAATAGAGACAGGAAAGCAGGCCAACAATGAGCACTTCTTTGTGGTGAGATTGTACGTGATTTTTCTTTTCTTCTTTTGCTTGTCCATATTTTCTAAATCGACTTCAAGTTTTGAAAAATTAAAAATAAGGAGATGCACATAGGTGAGGACTGAAGGACCCCTGTGGGGTGCCAGTCACGTTCAGACATTTAATTATGATGCTACAATGCTAAGCAATAGAAATTAAAAGCAAACGAATCTCTGGATATAGATATTTTATCAATTCCCTTTTATTGTCATAATTCACCTCCACTTTAATTGGGGAGGTTGTTTGGAAGATGTGCTACTGGAAAACTTATCACTGCCACCTTCATGTCCTGTGCTCAACATTAGAGGACCTGTTTACTGGCCGTGATGGTTTTACCTTTGGATTAAGAATGATTAGTTCTACTTTGGAACCAAATACAGTTCATCTAGAGTTCGAAAAGACTTAAGAGTCTTGTGGCTATGTACATGTGGAACAATTTCCCTTTGTTAGCCATGGCACTGTGAGCTAAAGAAGAAAGCGGCCACTCTGAGAGCGTGAGCTTTTGGGGAAAAACAATCTTATTTTCTTCACATTTTTAAGAGTACTTAGTATGCTAGATAGCCAATAAGAGTCCTATAACTCTGTTATAAATTACATTTCACAGGTAAGTCCTAACACACTTGGTGAAATAGATTATCCAAAGCACTTAAAATAAGAAAAATTAGAGGGGAAAAATTCAAAAGATCATTTTTCAATGCATTTGTTATTCAATATACATTATGTGGCCTACCCTGGCTGCCTTGGTTCTTCCATTATTTCATTATTCACTCTCCACTGGCCTTAAGTAAGCTTTTTCCATGAGTTAGGACTGTACTATATGAACAAAACAAAAGTTCTTGCCTTCGTTGAGCTTGTACTCTCAAGGTCTGTTTATAATTTGTATATGAGGCCGAATGGCCCAAGGCATGAGTGTATGTGCCTGTTCAAAAACGCATTTGAGGATATGAAATGTGGAAATGATTTTTTTAAACATTTACTGTATTCATAAATATATTTCCCATATTTCATTTTAATGTGGGTGTCGAATTTATGCATAGCACTGAATGATATTTAAATGGGTCACTGGCAAAAGTATACTTGTATTCTAATTTAAATAGATGTCATTTTTAATGTGCACTGAAAATGAGCATACTTTTCACAATTAGTACTTAGAAAAAGCTTTAAATTTGTTTATGAAAAATGTCATTTTTTAAAGATTTTTATGTTTTCCATTATAGTTCTGTTGATTTCTACTGTACAGCAAAGTGTTAATAAGCATCGTTACAAGCAGCATATGGCCAGGCTTTTAAATCACATCGACACCTTTTAATTGCTTTTCCCCCACACTCATGGCTTTCAACTCAGTGTTCAAACCTTTTAGAGGAAAAACATTATGGAATATTTATAACTAAGCACCAAAATCAGCTCTTTTTTTCCATTTATGTGATGTGAAAGAGGAAAGCAATTTCAATGAAACAGAATCAATGCTGAGTTACAAAAGTCACTCATTTCAGGAAAACATGATCAAGAAATCTTGAGTTCTGCCCTAAATTAATAAAGCCAACGGTTAAGTGATAAACATGTTTTAGAGTATATATCTATAAAATGAGAGATGCCTTCTACCAGCCTGAGGGACTACTGTAAGAATAAGGAAGTTAACATTCTTGATATTAAAATGCTAAAGTGGGAGTTCCCGTTGTGGCGCAGTGGTTAACGAATCTGACTAGGAACCATGAGGTTGCAGGTTCGATCCCTGGCCTTGCTCAGTGGGTTAAGGATCCAGCGTTGCTGGGAGCTGTGGTGTAGGTTGCAGATGCGGCTCGGACCCTGCGTTGCTGTGGCTACGGCGTAGGCCAGTGGCTACAGCTCCGATTAGACCCCTAGCCTTGGGAACCTCCACATGCCACGGGTGCAGCCCTAAAATGACAAAAGGCAAAAAAAAAAAAAAATGCTAAAGTTTCTCAGTATGGACACTCCTTAAAAAAAAAAAAGAACAACTAAAAATAGAGCTACCGTATGATCTAGCAATCCCACACCTGGGCATATATCTGGAAAAGACAAAAACTCTAATTTGAAAAGATCCATGCACTCCAATGTCCACAGCAGCACTTTACAACAGCTAAGACATGGAAGCAACCTACATATCCATCAACAGATGAATGGATAAAGCAAATGTGGTATATATACACAACCGAGTATTACTCAGCCATTAAAAAAGATTGAAATATTGCCATTTGCAGCAAGAAGGGTGGACCTAGAGATTATTATACTAAGTGAAGTTAAGTCAGACAGAGAAAGACGAAAATGTTATATGGTATCTCTTACATGTGGAATCTAAAAAATAATACAAATGAATTTGTTTATAAAACAGAAAGAGACTCACAGACCTTGAAAGCAAACTTATGGTTCCCAAAGAGGTAAGGTGGGGAAGGCTAAGTTAGGAGTATGAGATTAATAACAGATAAAAACACCTTATATAAAATAGATAAACAATAAGAATTAACTATATAGCACAGGGAACTACATTCATTGTCTTGTGATAGCATATAGTGGAAAAGAATCTGAACAAAAGTATGTATAACTGAATCACTTTGCTGTACATGTGAAACTAACAGAATATTGTAAATCAACTATACTTCCATTAAAAATTGTTCAAGTGTCTTTTACACGAAGAGACCATCTATAAGTGTGACTGGCTGTGCAAATAAATGAAGTGAAATATGAGCCCATAGATTTCTTGGCTCCTTTGAGGTAGAAATCATTCCAATTTTATAGTCATTCAGCTACTCAGGTATCTTGCAATAATTCCTAAAGTTTATAGCCCTTATCCATTTGGGGGAAACCATTAGTACGTATCCAACAGATGAAATGACAAAGATACATTTATTTTCCTTGTAGAGCCACTGTGATTATCATGTAAGTGAGAGCTGGGACTGTTTTAGTTTAAATGTGTTTTTGTGTATAAGTGTGGGCACTAATCAGTATGTGTTAATAGGCTGATTTACTTACTTCACTGTTCTTGCTTTATATCTTAGCCCAATGCTAGCTCCTCTTAGAACAAAGTTAACAAAATCTCTGAAGCAGTTAAGTGGAGATAATAAGAAATAAGACCCTGAATCTCCTGCCTCCTGAATTGTGTGAAACTAGAGCCATGTTTCATCAGCTTAGAAATTAGCAAGGACCATTCATAAACCTTTTAATCACTGTACATATACTGTTTCTTGTCGAGACAGAAATGGCAAACATAGCCCTAGAGGCACTGCTCACTTTGATTTGGAAACGGGGCAAGAATTTTTATGAATTTATATGTGTGGGAAGAAACTTCAAACTCAAAACTAACTTCTAAATATAATAAGACAGTGAGAAGACGGTTGGGAAGCAAGAATAGCAGCAAAATTACATAACCATCCTCACCTTGTATGTTTTCAAGATGCTTTAATATTTAAAAAGGAGATTCATGAAATATTGCATTCAAAATCAAGACGATTTCAATGTTATATCGGTCTGAACGATTCTGTTGTAAGAAACATATAGTCTTGAAGGCATCACACAAATTTATTCTTCTATAAATATATCTATATAACTACATAATACATAAATTATAATTATAAATGTAATTTATAACTGATTTTACAAATTATATTTTGACAAATAATCAATTTATTATGACTCTATTTTGAATAATTTCCGCATGAAACATGAAGGCTCTGATATCTTTGTATTCAATTAAAATCCAGATAAGATGAGCTACGATGAATAAGAATGAGTTCTCCATGGGGATGGTTAGCAGAAGGCAGGCACTACTGTTTTCTATGAACAGTAAAAAAGTACCTAATAATCATCTCAGGGCAGCACAAAAGCAAGCTTTAAAAGTGGACCTTCAGCTGAATTTTGAGAGTTAAAGGGAAAAAAAGAGTGATACTATGTTACCTGGGAGACTAAAATCATCGTAACAAAGATGACCTAAACTGATCTTAAATCTGTAAGTTCAACACCACCAAGAATAATTGCAGCGCACAGCCCAGGTGTGCTCTGACACCCGGGAGTCAGGTATTCACTTGCTCATGTTCCTCAGTTTGTAGGTTGTGGTGCTTGTGACTGCTTGAAATTTGCAGCACCTGTGTGGTTACCCAAAATAGAGTGGGGTGCAGAAGTCCAGTCTGGAGTCTCAAAGGTGTGTTCAAATGTCCACAAGCCTTTTAAAAAGAGGTCAAGTGGATAGATGTTAAACAGAGACACGAAAACAGAGTTCGCGTTACAGAATGGTAGAGACACCACAATTTATAGCTCAGGTTTGGTTTGGCACAAATGATGGGCACCATTTGTGAAGACCTTTCCAATTCCTTCTTCTCTTACCCAGCATGGTATATGCAAACCCAAAGGCGACGTGAATTTAGCCCTCTTTATCTGTCTTTGCAGGTAGGATTAATTACAGAGTAGAATTGTAAATTTGGGCAAATAAGTGCACCCTAATGTAATGCTATTAAAATGAACTCAGCTGCAGTTTTTTTTTTTTAAGGAGAGTTTTACTAAGTAATTCCTGCATTAATAAAAAAGTTTCTTGCTGAGAATTATCTCATTTCTGAGTCATTTTTCTAACTATCTTAAACGGCTACTCTTCTTTGGTAATTGATTGATTCCAAGATCATTTTATTCTACTTGCACGTCTGACTGCCTCAATTAAAATATACCTAATACTGAACTTTGAAGCTTCAAATCTTACTTCCTTTCTCTTTAGGACACTTCTTTCCCCCACTGAATCCCTTCTTACTAGAATTACTGCACATCTCATCCTCTCTACTGTTCTTGTCTATTTCTTTTCTCTCTGAAAACCTCTTTTTGTTGCAGTTGAGGCCATCAGCTGATACTTTAATGAGTCTACTACTGTAGGGAGCATTTATCTCTAATTTAGTTCATCAGGGGTTTGAATACAAGTCTCTATCAAAGCTGCTCCCAGGCAAAAGAAAGTAGCAGTGGTGAAGAGTGGCCCTGGCACTCGTGGTACCGACGACAGGACCCTGTGGGAATTCTCTTCCAGGCTCAGATCTAGAATCTGCTGTTATTGCTATTCATACCCTCTCAGTCTTACTGGCACAGTGTTCCTCAGACCCTGGTCCTAGTGTTAGCTTTTCTATGAAAGGATCTTCTGCACCCCAATTTTCAAACCTTATTTATTTTATATTTTATTTTATTTCATTTTATTTTGTTTTTTAGGGTCGTGCCCACAGTATATGGAGGTTCCCAGGCTAGGGGTCAAATTGGAGCTGTAGGTGCCACCCTACACCATAGCAATGCCAGATCTGAGCCATGTCTGCAACCTACACCACAGCTCATGGCATCACAGGATGCTTAACCCACAGAGCGAGACCAGGGATCGAACCTGCACCTTCATGGATGCTAGTCGGATTCGTTTTCCACTGAGCCACAATGGGAATTCCCCAATTTTCAAAATTTAAAGGGGATGATTAGGTAGCTTGTAGAGTGTTCCTTCCATTTATGATTCAAATTAAGAAAGATATGAAATACAGGAAGCCAAAATCAGTGCCCCAAATCTTCAGACCATACTGTATCCAAGGATACGTATGTTGTTAACAGAGACCTAGGTTAGGACTCGCACATAAAGCCCGCCTCCCTAGGATCACTGTCACTGGATGGAGGCATAAAACTCATGAGTCCCCATGGTGGAGACACTCCCTCAGTGCGGGGAAGAGAATGTGGGGGCAGGGGAGGAGGATCCGAGAGAAATCAGATCTGGGTTTTATATAGAAATTCCTGTAAATCAAAGAAGAAATCAGACAGCAGTCACAGAAATCATGAACTAAGGTCATTATTGTCTTTGTACAAAGGGAAGAAAATATAGATGCTATATAGAAATAGCCTTATTTATTTAATTTATTTTTTTGGTCCTTTGTCTTTTTAGGGACACACCCGCAGCGTATGGAGGTTCCCAGGCTAGGGGTCTAATCGGAGCTACAGTTGCCCCCACAGCCACAGCCACAGCAATGCCAGATCTGAGCGAGCTGCATCTGTGACCTACACCACAGCTCATGGCAAAGCTGGATCCTTAACCCACTGAGCGAGACCTGGGATAGAACCCGCAACCTCATGGTTCCTAGTCGGATTCGTTTCCGCTGCACCACAGCGGGAACTCCAGAAATAGCCTCATTTAAAGTTGCTATTTATAATCCCTTCATGTAGCATAATGCCCCCTGTGACAATCCTTCTCTATCTCTTACACATTGTCTTCCCTTCTAAATATGTTGTGTCAGGAAAAGGTTTCCTTTTATTTACTTTTTTCCTTTTATTTACAGTGAAATATTTTTCTTTTATTGCAAAATACATTTTGATAAAGGGATTCTAAGCAATGGCAATATGCTAGTTTTGTTTTTTTTATTTTTTTCTCTTAAAACCTACTTCATTTTTTAATTGTTAAATTTTTTATTAAGGTGTAGTTGATTTACAATGTTCCTTCAATTTCTGTTGTACAGCAAAGAGACACAGTCATATATATATATATATATATATATATATATATATATATATATATATGTTCTTTTTTTCGTACTATCTTCCATCATGTTCTAACCCAAGAGACTGGATATAGTTCCCTGTGCCATACAGCAGAACACCATTGCTTATCTGTTCTAAATGTAATTGTTTGCATCTACTAACCCCACATTCCCCATCCATCCCACTCCCTCCCCACTCCCCTCTGGCAAACACAAGTCTGCTCTCTATATCTTTGATCTGTTCCTGTTTTGTAGATAGGATCATTTGTTTTGTAGATAGGATCATTTGTGCCATATTTTCTATTTCACATATAAGTGATATATGGTATTTGTCTTTTTCTGACTTTCTTCACTTAGTATGAGAATCTCTAGTTGCATCCATTTGCTGCAAATGTCATTATTTTGTCCTTTTTATGGCTAAGTAGTATTCTATTGTGTGTGTGTGTGTGTGTGTGTGTATACACACACACACACACACATATATATACAAACAACATCTTCTTAATCCATTCATCAGCTGATGGACCTTTAGGTTGTTTCCATGCCTTGGCTATTGTGAATAGTGCTGCAATGAACATAAGATGTGCATGTCTCTTTTTGAATGAAAGTTTTATCTGGAGTGGGATTGCTAGATCATATGGTAATTCTATTTTTAGTTTTCTGAGGAACGTCCATACTGTTTTCCATAGTGGTTGTACCAATTTACATTCCCACCAACAGTGAAGGAGGCTTCCCTTTTCCCACATCCTATCCAGCACTTGTTATCTGTTGACTTATTACTGATGTCTTTTATTTACTTTTTTACATAAATCTATTCTCCAGAATGGCAGTTCAATTGGTCAGTGCTTGTCACTCTCAGCTCTTCAATTATTCAAGTCAAGCCTTCTCTGTGCAACTGTGGTTGTTTCAGTTTCCCATTCAGGGTAACACCACCTGGTTTCACCAGATATGTATTCACTCAGTACGTTCCTGTGACCAGAAACTACTGGGACCTGGCAATACTTATGTTTTTAAAGGGAGACCTGTCCTCAAGGAGCCTACAGTCTAGTAGGAAAATGACAGCAAACAGTTACAACAGTATATCAAATCCTCTTCTACAACAGCCTCTAGAACCTTCCTCTCAGTCATCATGTTTTTCACAAACATGGGCCGAAAGACACTATACATGACTGCTTGCTATAAAATGAAATGTATTACAATTTACATACATTTCTTTAATTTATGGTGCTTAATCAGAAGCCATGAGACAAGAACGCTTAAAATAATGTTCACATTGTATCTTTAGTTTTATTTAAAACTGGAAAATTATTGGCTTCTTAATTTAATATGCCTTTGCCTCAATTATGACTGATAGCACTTACCATTATAAGAAATTATAAGTAGAAATCTTTAAGGTTATTTAATATTCAAACTCAATACATTATTAGCCTTGAAGATCTTAAGGTCACTTTTTCTGTACCAGAAAAAGTACAGATTCCATCATTCAGTTGAGATTTTTAAAAGTTCGGTAAACTACACCTGAAGTGACACTATTCAAAGTTTTCTGAACAATGTGCTAGAAGTGTACACTGAGAACAGGATAAACAATGGGTTCCTGTTTTGTATTTCCTGTAGGTTATTATGATGTACTTATTTCTCTTGATATCACTGATCATTAAATGTTAGTTTTATAAAAAAGAGTCAACTACTGGACTGTATTTAAAGCCAAAAAGATTCAAGTGATGCAGCTCTTAGGCCTTCAAACATTTTAGCTCTGGTTTTCATGGTAATTTTCACTCCATCAGGAAACGATAATGGCCCTGAAGCTGAATGCAGCCATGGTTGTGAGGCTAAATGCTGATGTCCAGTAGTACTTTCGGAACTCTTGAAACTATTTTGAACAGTGGATCTTAATGGCCAGCTTACTGGTCTTCTACTGTCTGTCAGCCAGTCTGATGTGAGAAAGTCGTTCTGAGGTATGGTGTCAGGGGTGTTTCTAGCTTCAAGCAACAGATTACCTTTAACCAGGTGAAAGGTTGGTTTCTGTGAAACAAGAAGAAGCCTGGGGTGGGTTCAACTCTGCCTTAGCAGGTGTCTCCCAGAAGGACATCTGAATTTCCAGCAGCTAAGAGCAACAGTGCCAGGTTAAAGGGCAAAGAGCAAAGCAGCTTTCTCTTCAGGGGGTTCCGTGTCATTACTGTGCATGTGGAGTGTCTTGCCTGTATGCCTGTGGCTTATCGGCCAGAACAAACCGCAAGGGGATCTGAGAAGGTAAGTTTTTAAACAGATATGTTAACAGGACTCTGTGGCGAAGTTGAATGCAAAGATGAATCCTCCACAGGTAGAAATCTGTGTCTGCCACAACTGTGTTAACACTATTTGAAAGAGTAAAGAGTGTGGAAATAATGACTTCATTGTAAAATAAAATGTATCAAAGAGAGACTTCATTCAAAAATGACCCTTGAAGAAATTCTTACTGAGAAAAAGGAAACTCGTTAGATGATAAAAATGTGAGGATTTTGACTCAGATGTCCATTCCCCGTGCCTCTGCCCGAACCCTAACTACCCATTGCTGCAGACAGGACAGGTCTCTGACACCTTCCTCTGGAGACCAGACCAGTTCTGGCTCAGCCCAGAGTCTGAACAATGATTGCCCCCCTTGTTTTGTAAAAGTGAGATATCATTACTCATTTCTTGACATTTCCAACATGCCTCTCCCATAGCATCTTATTTCTTGTGTTTCCTTTCTGTTAATAAGACTATTGTTGCTGTTTTTAGTAAGTTGACCTTGCTGGTTAGAATGTTCCCTCCCAAACTTTTCTATATCGGCATACATAAATGTGAAAATATCTATAGGCACACTGAGGTAAATAAATGAGGTTGCTAACTGTCAGAGGCGACTGGTCCAGAAGCTCCAGCCACCCCAGGCCTCATGTGGTCAGATGACAACTGAAAGGATCAGTACTGTAGCAACATCTGTAACCTGCTTGGGACACACTGATAGGGCATGCAAAAGAGGAGGAAGGTCTGAATAAGAGGACAGATGACATAGAAAATACTAATACGGCCAATATCTAAGGGCTCCCATTTCTAATCTGCACGTATTTTAAGAAGACATTTTTCTTTTCTTTTTTTTTCTCTTTTTTGGCCACACCCACAGCATATGGAAGTTCCCAGGTCAGGGACCGAATCCAAGCCACAGCTATGACTTAACTACAGCAGCAGCAATGCTGGATCCTTAACCCACTTTGTCAGCTGGGGATCGAACCCGTACAACCACAGAGACAACGCCAGATCCTTAACCTGTTGTGCCACAGTGGGAACATTCTGGAAGACATTTTTCTTCTGCACTTGATATAACAAATCTAGAGTTCCTTCTAATCCTGGAATGCTGGTCAACTCTTCCTTAGTATTCACTCAGCTTTCATCTCCGAATTTCAAAGACACTTTTCTGACACTTTCTGTATCACTTATGTGTGATTATCCTTGCAAAATTAACTCTTGTGGTCATGGTAACGATGGAAATGTGCCATGGATTGTTGGGTTAATTAGTTTATTTTTTGAATGCTTCAGAAAAGATATTTTTCATGATGTGCTTTGGTGATTTCAAGCTGTTTCACATGTATAAAAAGCATGTACAAAATAGTACATCTTCAAATATTCTTAAGCTATAACCAGCGTCCCTGTTTCCATGGTACAAGAAAGTGTTACACAGCCTCTTCCAAAGCAACAAAGCAAAGACCAGCCCCCGGGCTCCAATTTTACTCTGTAGCCCAGGCTACATAAAGCTCTCCTTTCCTCTTCTGTTGAGATCACATGGCCTTTTGCCAGAGAACAAGATCGCAAATCTCCCAGTTCCTCAATAGCTGACAGGTCATTGTCTGTTTATAACTAAGCACTATATAGACATGACAGAGGGTTTCATGCCACAGGATTGACAATGGCCTGACCAGGCAGTGTTGTTGGTACGATATTTCATGTCTGTCTGTCTGTCTACCTATCAAGTACTCTATGAACAACACTGGGTAAGCCTTGCAGGGAGCTGCATGGTATAACTGTCTAGCAATTTATAATACACAAATATATCATTCTCTCAACAACCCTCATCAAAAGAAATTTTGATCAGAGACCCCAACTGAGGGATTCACACAAGCTAATGGAGTATTACATGTGCTAAAAAAGGCCTGGAGTATAACATAAGAATTTAGGTAACTTGATTTATTTCAAGCCTATTTTAGAAAATAAATGCAAATTATTTAGATAAGAAAACATTTTACATCCTGAGGCAGAAAACAAGTGCTACCTATCTCTTAAAAAAGCTTTTAAAACAAACACATAGCTATAAGGCAGTATATTTCAGAGAATTCACTTGGTTAGAAACAGCTGCTTGCTTAATTAGAATACAGAGTATGAGATAAGATACTTTTTATTTTATAAGTTCTCATAAATGTATAACAAAAATGCCATCACGTGTCGCTTAATGCCTTTTGCAGAACTTAATGGTTTTTTTTTTTTTTTGGTCTTTTTGCCTTTATGTAGAGCCGCACCTGCGGCATGTGGCAGTTCCCAGGCTAGGGGTCTAACAGGAGCTGTAGGTGCTGGCCTTCGCCACAGCCACAGCAACGCGGGATCCGAGCCGCATCTGCAACCTACACCACAGCTCACGGCAACGCCGGAGCCTTAACCCACTGAGCAAGGCCAGGGATCGAACCCGCAACCTCATGGTTCTTAGTCGGATTCATTACCACTGAGCCACGAAGGGAACTCCCCAGTTAACGGTTTCTTTATTCAACAAATACACCTTGAGCTCTTCTGCTGTGCCAGGCACAAACACAATATGTGTGGGGAGAATGATGTGAAAGGGAAACAGGAGCTTATAAGCGACTGGAGGAGAAATACATGAATCCATCACTCAGATAAATGCAACCTAGAGTTTGATGTTCAAGGGAATGTGAGGAATGTGATTCTTCAGGAGTTAAAAACAAACAAAACTTGACCTTGGCTGGAGCAGGGAAACCCTTCCTGAGGAAAGAGCACTCCAGCTGAGAGCTAAAGGGTACAGGGCGTTCAGCACTGAGCAGGGAGGCGGGGGCCAGCACACAAAGGCCCTGAACATGGCCCGTCCTGGGAATCGGCCAAGAGAAGAGCAGAGAAACTGGGGGAAATAGAGCTAGAAAGAGGGGAGGGAGATGTGGGTGGAGATGTGAGAAGATAGCATATCACACAGAGCCTTAAATAGGCCACTTTACGAAGGCTTATCTTAAAGATTTTTCTACCATATGTAGCAACTGTTGCACATGCTTAATTTCAATGGAATATAAATATCAAGAAAAGCTAAGTCATGGTTATATAAAACAGCAGAGACACTTCTTAAATACATATGTAGTTCAGACAGTAAGTTGAAAAACAATAAAGTTTTTAACCAGAAAAGTGAGTTGTAACAAAGGTTTTGAGAAGTTATGTCTATAGGGAGTTCCTGTTGTGGTGCAGCGGAAAAGAATCCAACTAGGAACCATGAGGTTGAGGGTTCGATCCCTGGCCTTACTCAGTGGGTTAAGGATCCGGCGTTGCCTTGAGCTGTGGTGTAGGTTGCAGATGTGGCTGGGATCTGGCATGGCTGTGGCTGTGGCGTAGGCTGGCTGCTGTAGCTCCGATTAGACCGCTAGCCTGGGAACCTACATATGCCATGAGTGTGGCACCAAAAAAGAAAAAAAAGTTATGTCTATAGGATCTCTTGCATTTGATAATAGTTAAGTAACCCTTCATTCAGATTTTCACCTTCTTTGGTAAAAATCCAGTCCCAGATTGCATACTGGCATATAGGAGGGCTAAACACCTCCTAAAACAAGTTGGCTTCACATTACTAACCAGGAAGTAGAAATAAGTGGACATGTGATTTGACAACTTTAAAATATTACACATGCAGATGTAGATTATGAGGGTGATGGGGAATTGCCAAATAGAATCTCTGCAAGTCCAAGCAAAAGTCGAGATGTTAGCGTTGGGAAGGGCTTTACAGCCCAATTCCTCTGCCTCTGTTTCAGGGTACACGCACATAGGGCTTGCATGACTTGTCTGAAATCACTCAAGCTCTTTGGCTTGGGTTTCCCCTCTCAGTGCCTTTATTCACTGTTTGGCATCTGACACACTGAGGTTCCTGCAGCCAGCCCCGCTGACGCTAAGTACATGATGCAATGAAGCATCGTCATCTTTACTGTGTGTGCTTCACTCTGTTTCGTGCAGATGAAGCAGATGAGTGTAAAAGATGTTATTACACTTCATCTAGCCTTCACTTTACATCCACCAGGCCTGGTTTCGGGGGTCAACCCTTCGTTTAATCAGCATTATCTGATTTCTATCATCTCCATAATATGAGAATCTGACTGCCTTTTAAATACATTTTTGAAACTTATACCAGTGTTTCAGGCGGTCGAGCTGCCTCTCCCTAAACACTAAAATATCTGACTAAGAGAATGACGCATTGTTCTCCTGGAATATTAGACAATGCTACCCCTGACATGGCCACAGAAACCTTCAAACATTTATAGTGCAACTCACTTTTCAAAGGACTTCGGGGAGGGGGAAATGTAACCTAGAACACAATATTCATGGGAAAACTACATTCACTTCCTTCCTACTGAGATCCTCTCAAATAATAGGAAGTGATGAGGAATCAAGTGAGAATTTGCAGTTCTCTTGGGAAAAAAATTTAAACAACTCTCAAAGCACAGCCCTCAAAATGCATGTATTCAAGAAACCATGCACATAAAAGTCCCTGGAATTCAACATGGTATCTGAAAACAAGTTTCTAAGTTTGGCTATATATGGAAATCTGCTGTTATTCTGCTATATTTTAATTACTTAACCTATAATAGCATTTACAATGTGCCAGACTTTTCTAGATTCCTTTCAAATGACAAGTATTCTAATCCTCACAACAACCCACTGAGATAGGTCTTATCACAGAGGAGGAAACTGAGGCACAGCAAGATGAACTGGTCCAAGGTCACACAAAAGTGGCAGGTCTGAGATTTGGACACAGACACACTGGTTCCAGACTCTTCAGCATTACAGGTTATTTTAAAAGTTTTCTGAAACAACCAACCAACCAACCAGTGAGACATAAAGCTACAAATGGTCACTGCATGCAGAATTGGGATTTTTAAAAATTACCAGTGTGGATCCATATTCTCTCTTATAATGAGCATTTTACTTTTAAGAAGCCCTTTGAAACCCACAAGGCTTTGATGCCACCTGAAGAAGTGAGAAGTCATCTGGCAAGTTGGCAGGATCATATGTGCTCACTTATTTAAGGCTGGGGCAGAGGATAACAGAAGTCTTTCTATTCCAAAATACCAACCTTCCTCATGGTTCTAACAATTGGAGTGTTACCTAAGTTAAGAAGATCCTTTCTTGAGGATGGTTTGTTCTACATCAACCGTGCTTTTGTTATATTGTTTTGATTAGACCAATATTTAGCTGAAAACAGTCTCAGTTTTTCTTGTGAGCTACGGAGGGAGAGAAGGAAATGTACTGCTAAACCAACACTAAACATTCCCATCTACTCCCCAACACACACCTCATCTCTGAAAGCTTATTCCTGCTCAAACCTCCGAAACCAGTCCTGCTGGAGAGCTTAAGAACCTCAGTGAACATGGTGGCCGGTCCCACTCTTGCCTTGCATTCGGGTTCTTATAACTAGGTCCTTATTCTTCAGAACCTGCATCGCTGCCTGGACAACCTGCCAGGTGTTTTAATTCCTCCAAAACTAAGACTATGCTCTGTTTTATCCAGTCTTCTCTTAAAGTCCAAACACAGAGCAGCTGGGGAACTCCGTCAGACCCACAAAGCCATGAAGCACCTCCTGCCAGGCGCCCCCTTCTGGCTGCAACACCCTTTTCCCCCTTGCTGTATGGGTTCCACCCTGTCCACCACCTGCTCAGGTCTTATCCTCCTAGCACCTGCCAATCCCCAAGCATCTGTCCCTCACAAAGAGGAACATGTATGATTTCTACGTCCCTTTGCATCTGATCTGATGGGACCCACTGCCTCTCAAACTCTCAGTGCTTGCTTTTACATTAGAATCACCCAGGGAGCTTTTTAGAGATGCAGATGGTTGGGTTTCATCCAGATTAATTAAAGCAAATTCTCTAGAGGTGGGTCCAGAGTACTTGCATCTAAGAAAATTTTCCAGATAAGTCTTATGTGTACTCAGGCATGAGAGATACTACTCTACATCAATATTTCTCAAATTTCAATGTGCATACATATAACTTCGGGATGTTGTTAAAATTTACTTGCTGGTTCAGTAAGAGCAGGGTTTGAGATTTTGCATTTCTTATAAGACTCCAAATGATGATTTAGACTTTGATCCACCAACCACTCTTTTGAGTAGCAAGTATCAAGACCAGTGGGTCTCAAAGTATGGTCAAGAATCACCTGGGGACTTGTCAGAGACACAAATTTCAGGCTCCTCCTCAGACATACTAAATCAGAAACTAAGCGTAGGACCTAAAAATATCTGTTTTGACAAGCCTTCCAGGTGACTCTGATGCTCGCTAAAGTTTGAGAACCACTGACCTAATGGTGCTGCCACATACAAATATGAAGCAAGACACATATGCAATTTAAACATTTTTGGTTGTCACATTTTGAAAAGTAAAAAGAAACAGGTAAAATTCATTTTAACAAAATATCTTACTTAACCCAATATGCCTGAAATACCATTTCAACATAAAATCGTTATAAAAAAAAGCTATGATTGTTTACATTCTCTTTTGCATACTGAGTCTTCAAGGTCTGGTGTACATTTTACTTATATGACATCTCAGTTCTGACAAGCCACATGTTAAGTGCCCAATAGCCACATGTGTCCAAGCCAAGCTCTGAACTGATAGTGACAACTGCATTAAGTTTAATGCTTTCTATGTATCAGGCATTACTTGGTTAAGCTTTTCTTCTCCTTCCTCTCCTTTCTCTCCTTCTTCTTCTTCTTCTTTTTCCTCTTCTTCTTCTTTTTCCTCTTCTTCTTCTTTTTCCTCTTCTTCTTCTCCTTCTTCTCCTTCTCCTTCTCCTTCTTCTTTTTAATGGCTGCACACACGGCATATGGAGGGTCCCAGGCCCAGGGATTGAATCCGAGCTGTAGCTGTGACCTACACCACAGCTGTGGCAACGCCAGATCTTTTTAACTCACTGCTCTAGGCTGGGGATCAAACCTGCACCTATGCAGTGAGTCCAGCCACTGCAGTCAGATTCTCAACCCACTGTGCTTCAGCAGGAACTCCTACTTACGCATTTTATGTGCATAATCATATAAGCCCTACCACAGCTCTGTGGATTGACACTGTTTTTATTCTTGTTTTATATAGGAAAAGAGTTATGTCAAAGCCTTATTTAGTGTTTCACCAACATAAGAAGACTGCTATGATATAAGCACTTCCCAATTAGTTTAAATCAATTTACTTGTAAAAATAGAAAGAATCTAAATAAAACCATTAAAAGTAGCACAGTTGGTACAATTGCTAAGGCATTAATAGCTTATAAAAGCCATAGTAATTGGGTAAGTAGAAAAGCCCATATTTACTGTCCTCTAACGTTTTAAGATATGCCTCAAGTCCAGCTTGCACTGTTCTGTTACATCAAATCTGTTGAAAGGTGCTTATGGACAGGCTGCCTAGTTAGTCTGGATCTTTGGGGAACAAAGGAAACATGTCAGGGTAGGACTCATCCGAAATGGAGCAGCCAGTAGGGTCATAACCTGCTCATCCAAGTGCAGACTGACATTAAAATGAGTCTAATAATAAATAGTTAAACGTGAGGGAGTGGGCTTTTCTCAGTATTGGTGTGGAAAGCAGGCAGTTTGGAATTTAAAAATAATGGTTGACTTAGTACTCAAATAGTTAATCTTTATCTGTTCCCTTAACTTCCATAGTTTCTCAAGGAAGGCCAATTTTTAAATATATTTTCCTTTTCATTTGAAACTACTACATGGAGGAAAAAGTAAAAACAATTTAAAAAATTTTTTCCTGAGGCTAGGTTTTCATTTCTTGCCAGAATTACTATTTATCATTTTGACCAAGGAAAGTAAATATCCAATTTTAAACTGACAGGTATTTAAGACATATTAAAACAGCACCACTTGAAATAAATGAACAGAAAAATACATTATTCTACAGAGCTTTTTTTTAAAATCCTGCTGAATATTTCTTAAAGTTGACCTCATTTAAAATTTTTGATTAAATATTTCAAACATGTTATAATTATTTTCTTAATTTAAATATCTACATAGTTTTAACATAGGTGTATTACACTGAAAGATTTCACTATTTTACTGTAGTAGTTGTAGTAACTGAAAGAGCAGTCATGTGACCTCTTTTTTAAACGTAATCATGCATGGTCTTCATTATTCTCTTTGTTTCTTCTTCCAGATATAATTGACGTACAGTCCTGTACGAGTTTAAGGTATACAGGATAAGCATTTGATTGACATACATTGTGATCACCACAGTAAGTTTAGTGAATAGTCCTCATCTCAAAGAGAGATATAATTAAAGAAACAGAATTTTTTTTTTCTTGTGACAAGAACTCAAGACTTACTCTCAACAAGTTTCATATATCAAATACTGCAGTGTAAATTACATTTACCCTGTTGCACATTATATCCCTCATACTTATTTATCTTATAACTGGAAGTTTGTCCCTTTCGACTGCCTTCATTTGACCCCTCCCTGCTCCAATGCTTGTCTCTGGCAGCCACAAATCTGACCTCTTTTATGAATTTCTTTTTTTTTTTGAAATATAATTGACCTATCACACTATGTTAGTTTCTGTTACAGAACACAGCGGTTTAATATTTCCATATATTTCCAAAAGATCTCTACAATCAGTCTGGTTACCACTGGATCACCATATAGAGACATTACATGGTGGTTGATGCTACATATTCCCCACATTGTACATTTCAGACCTGTGACTCATTTATTTTGCAGCTGGAAGTTGGTACCTCTTAAACCCCTTCACCTATTTCTTTTCTCAGTATTTTCTAGATATGATAGGAGCCTCTGGGAACCCACCTTCATAATATTAACTATAAAACAGATCAAGGTGGTTTTTATACCGGACCAAGATCAGAGAATCTTCTTTCAGCTCCTTTCACCTCCCAGAAGTCCTTTCTGACTGCGCCAGCATTCTCTTTGTAATGAGGACTAGGGAGTTGAGAGGATTCAGGGATTTCATCTACAGAGAATAAAGGCTTTTATAAAAAAAAAAATACCTAAGTGTTTCCTTGGTAGGAAATAACTAATTTTCCCTCTTAGGGGTGTTGCAAAAGGCATAATGAGACCATGGAAGTCAGGAGTCAGTCTGATGACGCATATCTTCCTTCAGTCAGAGAAGAAAGAGATATCCATCTCCAGTTGCTATGGTTTGAACAGCATGCGGAAAAGAAGCTGTAAAAGTTTATAGCAACTTCTGTCTTTCTCCTGGCTGTGTTTGTGGGCTGTCAATCACTCCAAGCAAAGACATTGTTAATTCTGTCCACTATTGTATTCTCAGAGTGCTTGACATGTAGTAGGCACAGAAATACTTGCCACAAAAATATTTGTGGAATGAATGAACAGAAACAGTTTCTAGATCTTAATTCATCATTCCAGCAACAAAATGAAAGCTCAGAATTTGTTGGTCACTGTTGGTGACCCAATCTGAAGTATGTCTTCATTGGCTTTCGAAGGGAGAAGCAGGAGATGGGTGCCTGTCTGCATCTTGTCACTGAATGGCCCCCAGTCTCTGCCAGCAGATAAGAAATGTCAACAGCTTAACCCAGTAGCTTTCAAAAATAGCATAGTCGATGAAACTGGAAATTTGGGTGCGTGCTAGAAATAAACCATTTGTCTTCAGACTTAAGAAGGGTAGAGGCCAACAACAGCTATTCCTCCCAGAGAAATCTAAAATATTTTTAAGACCCCCCCTATAAGCAAGCAAGGAAATAGCAGGAGAAAAATCTATCCTCTCAATAAGGCATAAATAGAACATCTTATTTTCAATGAATCAGGTCAGTCATTTTGAGAACTCGAGGATTAAAGCAGTAGTATGTTTCTTTAAGATTTCAGTCAAGTTTTTTTGTTGTGTTTTGTTTTCAATAGTTCTGGCAGTTTTCCTCAAAATGTAAATGAATATTTGCACAGTGAAGCAAGTTGTTGTGGGTTTCCTGGTTTGTGTGCCCCCCCCCTTCCCCCGGAGGGGGGGGTGTGGCGATTCGGGCAAGGTTTTTTCATCCCCTTGCAGACAACCCCGGCTGCTGTTAATGCTGAAAATAGCTCAAATGCTCTCAGAACAGTAGCACCACCCAGCAGCTGGGATTCTTTTCCTCTCTTATTTGCCTTCTCTCTTGCCTTTTTTCCTTTCAGACACTTGGATTGGACTTAATCTTAAACCTCTGGAGTTCAAGACCTTTTAAAAAGGGCTAAATAAACAATCTCCACATGTAAAAGGCCACTGACTCCTACTTCCTCTCTTCGGAGCAACTGTTGAACCCGGCTGACTGTAGGTAAGTTTTTTTTTTAATCCTGGAATTATTTTATGGGTTTATGATATGTTTAGGACTCATGTTTTTCAAATAACTTGTTAATGGTGAAAACAAGCGAGGGCAGTGAATGATTTTCAGGTAAATACGGTGTTCCAGAATATAGCAGTAGCATCTGTGCATTTTTGTGGCTGTAATTTTAAACTTTGCTGAATATGCTCTGTAATGCTGACCTGCAGCACAGACTCGCCTGTGATCGAGCTGCATCAGAACACTAATTAAGCCTGATTGCCAGCATTGTTCCAGAGCCTTTCAGACATGATAATTTTCTTGTTTAGACTGCTTAGTTATTTTTAACTTTCTAAAGGCATTTTTTTAAGGAAAACGATGCAACTACCTGAGTAAAGGAAATATACTAGTGATTATTCTTTAAGGACAATGAGGTAGTCCCGTCTTATTATATTCTTTCATCACTGTGTTGTTCATTGCTAGAATGGAATTAGCATGGTTTCTGGTTTGTCTGTTTGGTTTTTGTATATTCCTAGCACAATCTGGTGACTCGGTTTCGAGATTTCCTTACCTGGCTGAATGTCTTAGGCTAGCATGTTTCTCTAATGTGACAATATATAACATTTTGGAGAGCTTTCTGTGCCTTCCCCCTCCCCCACCTTATGACTGGTCTTGACATTTTGCAAAGAACTTTGATCTGTGGACTTTAACTTCAAACACAACATTTAATTTGATTTGGAGGATTTACTATGTTCAGTAAAAAGTCTTTTTTTTTGGTTTAATGTTTTTATATCATTTCCTTCGAATAATCTATTGGACTTTGGTATTCTTTCACTGATATGCCTTAGGTTTTGTTAGTGCAGAAACCCCCAACTGAAAGGCAAAGACTATTTTATGGCAGGTTTCTCCGACCATCATAGACTTTATGACAACTCTCTGCTCCCCTCCAAGCAGATGTCTAAAATCAGGCAGCAAACGATGGTGCACAGGACCAGATTCTATCAACCCTCATTTGAGTGCCACCAAATTACCAGGTGCCTCAGGGCTTCACTGCTGCTTTTTAACATGGACACTGAAGTCCTTGGAATTTAGAGATTCTGGTTTCCAAAGAAGTCTACTGGTATCACAGACCATGTGTCAAAGGAAAATATGCACTTTAAACATACATCTTCCAAAGTAACTTTTTCAAAAAAAGTTGAGAAAAAAAGAATAAAATTAAAAGGAGAGAAAAGAAACTTTAAAAAAGGAAAGGGGAGAGGGAGGAAAAGAGAAAGCCTCTGTAGCCAGAAGTCTGTTATGCTAGTGAAACTTCTGCTGAATGAGGGATAAGGAATGAAAAACATGTATTTCCTAGAATAGGCAGAGTGCAGCACTTTGCAGCCATGCAAATCAACTTTTAGATGTTCTCTTTATTTTAGAGAAAATTCATGTGTATACTACATTTGTTTGTCACTCTCTTGTTCTCTGCTGTAAGCAAAGGATATTTTCAAAGTCCTCAGCAGATTCTGAGTTTGACCTTCCCTGGCAAGCTGTCCCTGAGAGCCAGGTGAAGGTTAAGAGGAGAAGGAGCCTAATCCTGTCAGGAGACTGTTTTAAGTCCTAGACAAGGACTGTCGCTCCTCAGAACTGGCACAGTGTGCCCCCTGCGTTGTACCCCTTGCTAAGGAAGGAGGAAGCCAGTGGCTGCAGGACACGTTTCCCAAGGGGCGGAGCTACAGAGTAAGCTGAGGGAGAGGTCTCTTTGGATTAGGAGCAGATGCAATGTGATCTAGAACTGGGACTAACACGGTAGGAAAACCTAGAGCTGTTCAGCCTTTTTTTTTTTTTTTAATTTCTGAAACCTGGACTTTTAATCGCTAACTTTCCCTTCAGATCTGCATTATATGCAGCTTATGCATCATCCCATTTCTGTGATGTGTGTACAGTCAAAACTTGAAGGCTTCCAGTTATTTTGAGCATATACTTCACTGCCTTTGGGGGATCTAGAATTCTCTCCCCCTTAGTCCTAGGAGGGCTTGATTTTGGCATTGCTGAGGACGTGTGTATAGCAATACAGCCAAGGGCAGCAAGATGAAATGGGTTGGGAACACGAGAAAGGCCATTCCACTCTCAGGCAAGCCATTTTTTCCTGTTCTGTTGGGTTTTTTTTGTTTGTTTGTTTCCCTTTGCTCCTTAATTTTACTCTGAAACTTTGGTTTGTTTGAATGTGAAACTCAAGGAGAAACCTAGCCAAAACCACTGAGTTTCGCACATGTTCCACATGAAAGAAGTATTCTATCCAGCCTTGCTTGAAACTTGGCCCATGTTTTGCCAAAAGTTTCATGAATGTCAGTGAGCCTGGATGTGAAACATAATCCCCAACCAGGTGACTTCTGGCGACTTTGAGGCTGTACTGTAGAAGTATAGAATCTGTCAAACAAGGACACCCCTTATTTTCATATCTCCAACTGTAATTACACGAGTACACACATTTTTCCAATAAAATCCCATTTGTTCTATGATATTTTAAGGCCAGGTTCAATTCTAATATGAATTTTTATAGCTGTGGTATTAAAATATTGGCAAATAGAAGTCTGCATTTTACATTCCAACACAGTCTGAACCAAGTGGTGTGAACATGTTAGTATAATTCAGCTGAAGAAAGGAAGTCCCAGGAGAGTCATGGAATGTCTTTCTTTGCTTAAATGTACTTCTGTGCTGGTGTGGAACAAACAGTAACATTTTGTCCAGGTCTATCTGCTTGACAGTATGTCTTTTGTTCGCTATCCAAAGGTGGTGTCAAATATATTGGTGGAAAAATAATAAACTTCCAGTTTTTTTTTTTTTTTTTTTTGCCTGCTCAACTGACATACTTCTAGGGAACATTGCAAGCACTGAAAAGTTTGGTTCTATTACTTGTAATGTAATGTCTACTGAGGATAAAGGAGCACCCAGCAGAGTCAATTTGCTTCTGAAAACCTTGACTTAGAGCTGTTGTGTGTGAACAGTCAAAAGGGTTGGGTTGTGAAGGTGTGTGTGGTGTTTCTTCGAGTAGCTGGAGAAGAAGAGGGGATTTGCAAGCTTTGTTTAGCAAATCTGTCACATTTAAACTCAAAATAATCAAACCCAGGATCTGAAAATGAAAACATCCTTTTCTTTTGTTAACCATAAAAATTAGTGTTGACTGGCCATCGAAATTGGGGTGGTATTCTTTTTCTCATTAAAGACCCCAAGAATTACATTCTGATCATTAAATTCCAGAAATGGTAAATAATCTCCATTGAAAATAGGATCAACTGGGAGACCTACATAGTTGTAGGTGGACTTCTATGCATCAGTCTCAGAATATCTTCATGATTCTATGGTCATTACAGACGCCAAGCCACATTACTAGGTGTCATTTTATTAGCTGGAGGATTTCTGGACTCATTTGAAGAATTTTCATAAAAATGAATTTATGACCTTTAGTCAGATTAAACTTAGTGAATATATAGTTATTCATTATAAACTAAATTGCCATCAACTTTCATTTTTATAATTTTATAATCTTATATTTTTGTAGTACAATAGACTTTTTATGAAAGTTTGCATTTTAGCAAGTGACTAGCAAAATGACTGAAACTGATCCCATGCTAAGTGAAACATTTGAAAAACTAACAAATTTGGGAGTCTTATATGTACAAGCTGCATTTTAACACCAACTTCACTATTCATAGTGTACATTTATCAGCATATATATCTGATTTTGATATCCTCAAACTAACCCAGTGGAGCAGAGGAAAGGAAGTGCTCAATGGAAGTTACTAAAGAAAATACAAGAAAACAATTCATGATCATCCTACATGAACGTTCTCACCAAACATATCAAAGTATAAAGAACTGAGTATTTTGGAAGCAACCATCATCCATAATAAAATAGGAAAAAGGAAAGTGTAATGGAAGATAATATGAGAAAAAGAATGTATATATGTGTATGATTGGGTTACTTTGCTGTACAGCAGAAATTGATAAACATTGTAAATCAATTATAATTAAAAAAATTTGAAGGAAAGGGTGAAAATAAACACTAAACTTTTGCATAAGCAAATGTTTCTTGAAGTCATAAAACCATTCTTCTTTCAAGAATGACCTCATTAGCCATTTAAGAATGCAATAATCCGTCACTTAAAAAACTATTCTCTCACGCTTAATTGTCTGTCAGAGGTATAGAATCCACCTAATATTTATTCATTCCTCAAGGATATATTATTATAGCCTAAATTTAGATGTGCATTGCATTTGTTTTCTTAAAAAAGTTAGCATCACTCTGATCAGACCATGATGACATAAAATATGGTGCCTCCCCTGACAGACCGAAGAGGGTTATTTACTGGAAGCAGGAACGTCATCATTCTCCAATTAAATTTTTGTTTGTTACTTAGATATTATTATTTTCTCTGAAATAAGAAATGGTACTGAAAATATGCTTTAATAATAAGAATGCCAAATGCTACCATGATCTTAAAGGCTTCTTTCACTTATCCAAGACAGACTGTCAAAATATGTGGGCTTTTCTGGAAGGTTTAATGACAAATTCAGCTGTCAGGGGATAAGTCAGGTCTCTTTAATGCCACTCTTATTCTTAGGCTTTATCCTGGGGAATAAGAGAGTAAGAAGCCTTAATGACCCTTTCAGTCACCCCGATACCCAGGGAAGTGTCCCCCTACCAGAGTTAGAGAAGGGAAGAGAAGGGCACTCTTTCTCTGTACTTGGACAGAGGGCCTCCCAGAGTTTCTTGGTCCAACTCTTTTTTTTCACATTTTTTTTCTTTTCTCCTTGTTTCCTGCTATTTCCACTTCTCTTTTTCCAAAAGAAACAAAGGGCTTCCTTGCAAATGTCACCGTTCTTATGCTGTTAAAGGAGGAAAAAGTCCCAAGGTAGTTAGCTCTGGGGGCTGTAAGATTCACACACATTACAGAGCTAGTCCATGGGTCTGGAGTTGCAGGAACATCTGCATGAGTGTCACAGGTAGAGTTGTGTTTAATAACAGAGGTTCGCTGAAGAATTCATACTAGAATAAAAATAAAATGGATGTGACAGCCATCCTTCTGGTCAGAACAAAATATCCATTTTTTTCAAATCAAACTTTTTATTTTAGAACAATTTTAAATTTTCAGAAAAATTGTGAAGATAGGACCAGAGTTCCAATATAACCCACACCAAGTTCCCCTGTTATTAATATCTGACATTAATAAGGTAACTTTGCTATAATTGATGGACCAGTATCGACACATTAGTAACTAAGGAGTTTCAGTATCATAGGGTGGTATTGCTATTAATATGGGGTTGGTTTTGCAGGGATTGTGTTCCCAGTGCACAGGTGTCCCCCAGAGTTGCTGCATCACCCATTTTACATCACTAGTAACAGCAAATGACATGTTGGCTCTAATGTCAAGAACTTTGAAAGTGTACCATTCCACTCCATTACAAAATACAAAAATTTAAACAGGTTAAAAATAATAGTCAAAGAATCTATGAGGTACCACCTTATGCCAGCCAAAATGGCCATCATCAAAAAGTCTACAAACAATAAGTGCTGGAGAGGGTGTGGAGAAAAAGGATCCCTATTACACCGTTGGTGGGAATGCAAATTGGTGCAACCACTGTGGAAAACAGTATGGATATTCCTCAGAAAACTTATTACCATTTGATCCAGCAATCCCACTCCTGGGCATCCATCCAGAGGAAACCATGACTTGAAAAGACACATGTACTCCAGTGTTCACTGCAGCACTCTATACAATAGCCAAGTCATGGAAACAGCCTAAATGCCCATCAACAGAGGAGTGGATAGGGAAGATATGGTACATACACACAATGGAATATTACTCAGCCATGAAAAAGAATGAAATAACAACATTTATAGCAACATGGATGGACCTAGAAATTATCATGCGAAGTGAAACCAGTCAGACAATTAGACAGCAACATCCAATGCTACCACTTACATGTGGAAACTAGAAAAAGGACACAATGAACTCCTTTGCAGAACAGATAATGACTCACAGACTTTGGAAAACCTATGGTTTCCAAATAAGACAATCTGGGGGGTGGGGGGGATACACTGAGGGCTTGGGATGGAAATTCTATCAAACTGAGTTGTGATGATTTTTGTACACCTGTAATTGTAATAAAATTCATTAGTA
>PVHT020000140.1:8456091-8508104 GCA_004024745.2 Catagonus wagneri | reverse complement strand
CATGTGGAAACTAGAAAAAGGACACAATGAACTCCTTTGCAGAACAGATAATGACTCACAGACTTTGGAAAACCTATGGTTTCCAAATAAGACAATCTGGGGGGTGGGGGGGATACACTGAGGGCTTGGGATGGAAATTCTATCAAACTGAGTTGTGATGATTTTTGTACACCTGTAATTGTAATAAAATTCATTAGTAATGGGAAAAAAATAAAAGAATAATGAGAAAACAATTGGTCCAAGCAGTAAAAGAGCTATTTTGAATAATAACTTTTGACTTTCTATACTTCACTAAGTACAAAACATAAGCAAAAGAGATATGAGGATTACAGAGAAAGACAAGTATGTGCCAGTGGTACAAAGAACCGAAAGTTATGACTTGGTTGCCCAAAACCAAGGATGCAGGTCAACAAAGAGAATCGGGTTAGTAACTTGACACAGTTTAAATAAAATAATATACTCTCTACTGAAAGGTCAATTCAGTATTAGAAAAGATAGGATGGAAACACTAGTCTCTTGTTCTAAAGATAAATTTGGGCTTGAAAAACGAAATTGAATTTAGTTTAATGGAAAAACACATGTACAGCATATTTTGTTTTGTTTTGTTTTTTAATGGCCACACCTGGAAGTTCCTGGGCCAGGGAAACAATCTGAGCTGCAGCTATGACCTGTGCCACAGCTGGATCCTTTCACCCACTGCTCCAGGCCAGGGATCCAACCTACATCTCTGCAGCAACCCAAGCTCCTGCTATTGGATTCTTAACCCACTTCACCACAGCAGGAACTCCCAGCATATGTTTTTAAAGAATTGTGTTTTGGTTATTTTGACCCGTTACAAATACTGGTCCAAGTACAACTCTGAATTGGTTTAATTCTAGTGGAGCCATTGCTCTTGACATGCATTCAGCTCAGTGGTTTTCTTGCTCAATTTTGCAAAGCTGAGAAATTCATTTGGTTTTGAATTTAGCTCCAAGCAATGTTCAGAAGTTTTGTGTTTGTTTGACCTGACCATTTAAGTATTTTAAAACTATGCAACACTTAACTTTTAGAACAAATTCTTAATGTTAAAAATGCCTAAGGGTATTGAAAAAATTATACCTTTGTACATTTTCTGTGAATTTAATGACCATAAAACCAAGAATAGTTAACAAGTCCAGTTCTGATTTAAAGATCAAAAATATTTTCTACTCCACATTTATCTGTTTCACTATGAAAGTATTCACATTTTAAAAATTGTTATTACAGTGAGATTAAAGATCACACTTAAGAATGGAAAACTATCCAAAGCCAAATACAGCCATGTAAATGTGCAGTTACAGTAGAAACCACAGCCTTGTGGTACTGACTGAGCCAAGTGTTGGAAGGTATGGTGGCATCTGGTTGACCTTCATGTGCACATCCGTGAATAGTCCAGAACAGTGAGCCTGTACTGAAGGATTCAGCAGAGCAGTGCTGGAGATAGACAGAGGAGGAAGTTTTGTGCTAATTCAAAGAGATCCAGGCCTCATTCTGATGTACAAGGAGGTCATTATCCCTGACTGTACAGGGAAGTAAAATGATACCCTTGAGGAGAAGTAGATAGCTTACAGAGTATCACTGCTCTGTGGCTTAATTTAAATAAAAAATCAAATTGCTTTGGACAAAAATCATTTTGTAATTTGAAATATAAATTTTTTATATTTTTAATGTATTTAAGTAAATTTTTAAATAAATAAAACACTGTATTATATTTATTTATAAATTGTTTTATAATCTGAAATATAAATTGTTTACTCATAACATGTAAACAAGTGCTTACAAAGTGTTTACTACAAAAATCAATCACTTACTATTGATTTTGGACTAAAATTAAATCGCTAAAATTTTTTCTTTCTATTAAATATTATTTTCATTCAAGGCAGAAAAAAAAGTAGATGTAAACAAGTTTCTAAACTTTATCTTGATATCACAAAGGACTGTGGCTTCTGATGAGAAACTTTTAAAAACCAAGTAAAAGACTGAAAAACTGAGTGCAATGGTAAATTCTGTAACATGATTTTTCTGTAGAAAGAACAATGAAAGTTGATTTTGTAAAAAAAAAAAACTTTTTTTAAAGTCGATTACTCATCTTCAACATAAAATATATTTCATTTTAGTTTGTGCTTGAGCTGCTTTAAAAATGAGTGGAGAATTTCATATTTCAAAATTGATTTAAAGTTGGCACTTGGGCTTTGCCTCATGTGGTGAGATCTATCACTTAATAACCACAGCTTGTGAAAAACTTGTAAAAACTTGTCTGGAAATAAAGTGATAATATTTATGCTAAGGTGAGAAAACTAGACTGCAGTGAGACTTTTTATCCTCCTTACGATATTTTATCTATTTTGGATATTGAAATTAAATAAAAATCATTGATTGAAGGTTAATAATCACTTGTACCTAAATCATAATTTTACATATTCACATACCTTCTTTTTCTAATATTGCAAATGAATACATAAATGCATATGTGTAAAAACACTTGGCCAGTTTGAATTTTTTAGTGAACATTATAGCTTCATACATTTAACACTTGGCTGTGCTTATTAACTTAAGAAAAATCAGAATTAATTTAGGAAGAATCTTACATGCAAATCAGAGAGGAAGGAAATTAAGAGTTTGCTAGTAAAACCAAATAGTGTTTTAAGTGATCACAAATAATTACTTTTAATACTGTAAGCAATTTCATATTTATTGAGTGAAATATTGTCATAAGGATCTTTTTATATTGCTTCAGTCGTTTACTTCTTAAAGACTCCCTTCATCATGATATATAAACCATATGGGGCTTGAGGTTTAAAACTTTTACACTCTGGGACTTTCCTTTGTGGCTCAATGGTTAATGAACCCGACTAAGAACCATGAGGTTGTGGGTTTGATCCCTGGCCTTGCTCAGTGGGTTAAGGATCCGGCGTTGCCGTGAGCTGTGGTGAAGTTCGCAGACGCGGCTCGGATCCCGTGTTGCTGTGGCTGTGGCGAAGGCCAGCGGCTACAGTTCCTGTTAGACCCCTAGCCTGAGAATCTCCATATGTCACGGGTGCGGCTCTATATTAAAAAAAAAAAAAAAAAACTTTTACACTCTGACATTCTGTAGGTCAATGTCAATGCAGAAAACTTCATTTTTCTTCCTTTATGAAAATCTTGAAATCTATGTCTGGGAGTTCCGGTAATGGTGAAAGAAATCTTTAAGAAATAAATTACTTTAATTTTTTGAGGAACCTCTGTACTGTTTTCCCTAGTGGCTGCACCAATTTACATTTCCACCAACAGTGCACGAAGATTTCTTTGCTCCACATCCTCAACAAGACTTGCTATCTCTTATCTCTTTGATGATAGCCACTTAAGTCTAAAAAAATATGAACATCTTCAAAGCTACATATTTAAAAAGAGATGACTGAAACAATATAAAAAGGCCCTTATGACAGTATTTCACTCAATAAGTATGAAATTGCTTAGTGTATTAAGTCATTATCCATGGTCACTTAAAACACTAATCAGTTTCAGTAGTAAATTCCTAACTTCCCTCCTTTCTGATTTATATGTAAGGACATTCTTCTTAAATATAAGCACAGTCAAGTGTTAAATGTACCAAGCTATAAATGTACCAAGCTATAATATTAAGTAAAAAATACAAAAACAAGAGATGGAGTTATATTCTGGAACAGTATAAAGGTCCCATTCATTGAATTATTGTCATAATTTAAGTAAACACAACTTTATATGAATAGCACGATACAAAGGGAGAAACTCTAAATACCAATCTTCTGGATCTTTTAACATTTATTGGCACCACTGGTCTTCATGTCATCTAATCAATAATCATAGTTAAGAGTTTACTCGGTAATCCATTCTGGCCTCTGTGACAGTCACTGTGGACTAGTATTTACCCTCCCTCATGCAATGGGAGATAGTTATTGGAAGGCAATTGGCTAAGTAGTCAAATAGTTAGAATTGTAATAAAGGTCATGAAAGAAAGATAAAGGAGGCTATAAAAGAAGAATCTACAATTTCGAGAACCAAGGGTCAATAACAAAACGACAAGCTTTGGAACTTAGTGAAATTATTAGGGAGGTGAATTACTTGTGGTAAAAATCAGAAGAAGCGTTTTCTGTGCCAAGAATGACAGCCACTTTTGTAAGTAACTGAGGATGAAGAAAAAAGAAATATGAGCAAAACCAGATACCTCCAAAAACAGATATGTCAGGCATCACCGTAAACATTCACCCTCTAAATACAAGTGAATTTATGTGATGGATTCTGTCTCCTACGGAAAATATCTTTAGAATGATAGCTAACTGTACTAAAATATATAGATTTTCCATGGATTATATAGTGTTGTATTTGTTACTATTTAAATATTAAAGGAGTCTGATTTACAAAATGGTCTATGAGAGATGAATGTGACTTTGAGAAAAACTTATTTGAGCTTTGAGTAGGATTTTCAAGATAAACATCCAAGGAAAAGTCTAACAAGAGGGATATTGAAACAAAATTTCTCAATGAATAAAGGCCTTACTGATTGCAGCTCTGAATTCAAGTATTTTAATATACGTTCAGGTGTTTGTTTGAGGCACGTAAGGGGGAAAGAAAATCTTTAAAGTTTTCTTCCTCACTTTGAACTACATTTCAAAGAAATACATAATTTCAACATAAAACATACATTTCCTCCATAGACCAACACAAATATATGTGTATGTGAATCAAATCTGTGGTTGGGGTTATACTGTCTATTTTATTATGTATCTGATGTGGCAATTATTTAAAATATTTTCTGCTTTAATAGTATTATTTAGAGTAGGCTTGATAATTTTTTCTTCTCCTCCTTATACCTTCATTCACAGTTTTGAAATCTGCAATGAGGCTAACTTATTTTAAGAATTTCAGTGTTTTCAAACAAAAATATCTGCATGCAACTGAAAAAGAAAAACATGGTTTTTAATACATTACACATTTTTACTTTTCTGGAAATGTTCATGAACTTATATTTGCAAAAGGCAAATGAGCACTTTTATGATTTCTTTTCCAGGGATCAGTATTGCTCTAGAATATGTTGCTTGAAATCCCAAAGTGGGTATCTGTATAGATACATTTTGTTAATTTTTCAGATTATTCCTTCCTGATGTTTGGCTGAGCCATGAACAGTAAAAAAAGGAGTGAAAGAGGGTAATAAACAATGAGTCACTTCCAATTCAATGAATAGTAAACAAAGTACATTGTTGTTCCTGATTTAAGAGCTGAACCTGAGAGCTGGGAAATCTGGACATGGATGGGCAATAGAGATATGTCGAATAAAGTTGTCCTTGAGCATATGCCATTTCAATGAGCCAGCTTGCAGTGGAAAACAGAAATTTGCCCCATAGGAATATGAAAGTGCTATGGCATAGAGTATTCTATAGACATTGAAGATCTAACCTTAAGTGGTTGCTGAAGTTGACTTCGATAACAGTATAGGATTTTGCAAAATGTGATAAACTTTGAGATAATAGTTACAGAAGACCATGAAAGTAATTATATAATTATTTCTATAGAATATAGATTTATTCTATTGACTACCTGAAATATCAAAACCTATCTTTGAATATTTATCTTTGAGGATAACTTCTAAGAGCACTCATGCAAATCACAGTTAAATTATATCAAATTATTTTTCACACTCTTCAAAAACTGTGAAGGAAAAAAAAAATCTTTCAACCTTGGTAAACCCATCTTTCAGAAGTTTATTAGGTCTTCTCCACTTTATTCCTTCACTATTATGAGATTTTGCATGTTTTCATAAATATATTCTCTCTACCCACTTTTATTAAATATGTCATATCCTATGTCATGTAGCTCAGCCTTAGAAAAAGACATCCCCTCTTCCCTTCCAGCACACACACACGCGCGCGCGTGTGCGCACAAACAATATTTGATTTCTAGATATATCAGTGGAACCCCTTACCCTCATCTATGAACCTGATAAAGTGTAGTATTGTTAGATTTACTGAGGAAAAAGCAATCAACTCTTTGAAGTTGTTACTTAAAAGGTGCTTTCCCTATATTAGGCAAAAATATTTTAAACTCCTATTTCATATCTTTAACCAAGGAACTGTTACCTTTTCTCCAGCTCTTGGCATCCCACAGGACTGTTACTAGACTTAGAAAGACTAACCTCCTCATCACTCTAGAAGCAGTACCATTATTCACTCAAATGAATACAACACGAGCACCTTCTAAGCCAAGTACTGTTCTGAGTGCTTGGGACACATCAATGAACGACACCAATAAAAAATCCCTTCCTCCAAAAAGCGTACATTCCAATGGAACAGAACAAACAGTATAAGATAAACATAAGAAGTAATTTCATTGTAGGTAGGAAAGTAACAGAGTGCTTTTAAATTATAGTGGGGTAAAGAGAATCAGGAGAATGTGTTGGGAACCAAGCAGCTTAGAATTTTAAATGTTGAGCAAAGAACTTGAAGGAAGTAAGGAGTTATCCATATGGCTCTCTCGGGGACATATGTTCTAGGCAGAAGGAACTGCCGCAGCAATGCCCCCTAGGCAGCCAGGGCTTCCCTATTTGAGGTACAGCTGCAGCCAAGAGGGACGAGAGGGTAATTGGAAGATGAGATCAGAGAGGCACTCATACTAGAAAGGGATCACTCTGGCTGCTTTATAGAGAATAGTCTGTAAGAAGAGAAGAATGGAAGCTGGGAGACTAAGTAGCAAGCTATTGCAATAACCAGGTGATCACTTATGATGGCTTTGGACAGGGTAGGGGATGGAAAGGGTAACAAAAAGTGACTGGTTCTCCGTGGGTATTAGATCCCTGGGACCTTCCAAGATTGACAGGTCAGGAGGAAGAAGAGAAGCCAATCTATGAACCTGAGAAGACGTATCTAAGGAGAAAGGATAAGCAAGAGGGAGAAGTGTGCTAGAAACCAAGAGAAGAAATATCAGAGGAGGAGCAGGATAAAGTAAGATGACAACTGAGATTCGGCTAGTGAATCTCACAATTTGAAGGTTATTAGTGACCCTAATAAGAGCAGTTTGGTGGAGTGGTATATTTCTGGAAAATCTTTCTCATGATATTTAATTTTAAAAAACTGATGTGTTTTTATTGATGGTTGATTACCTTTCAATTGATTTAAATTTCCATATTATTTTTATTCTACATGCCAGTAGTCATATATTCCAAAGCCACTGGGCCACTTGAGTACACAAATGCCAGCGTTTGATGAAATACGTGTATTCAGGTCTGTAAACCTAATCATGTGACCTGGCATGTTTCTGTGGACGTCTCTGACTCTCGGGTATTTACATGGACCACGGTGATAGCCAAAAGAAAAGTGATTGTATATTTATAGATTACCTCACTGAACTATATAAAATAGGTACCCATAAATGTATTTACTCCAAAAAATGAAGTATAACACAAGCAAAATTATGCCGATTGACTGGCAATCTGAGAATTGTTGTTTAGAGCCTGAGCATTTCTGCACCACCAGTCTTACTAATTGTGTGAAAAATTAAATGATATTCTGGTCAGCAAGTTAACAATCTTAAACAGTTTCCATTTATTACATTCAGTCACATCAGTGAACCAACCAATTTGTATAAGCTGTTGCTTATAAGAAGAGTAAAATAAGAAAGCCACCATTATGAAGATTTTTAGACACCTAAGCCTGATCTTTACCATCTGGTTGTATAGATCTAACTGGAGGGAAAGCAGATGTTTTAAGGACTTGAAATAGCTGAACTAATTTATACTCTTGTCTCTGCAGTATGTTATACAATGTGAAGAAATACTATACCAAATAGGTTCCTCTCCACTAGTCTATTACTGGGCCTCTGTGTCTTGATTATGTTACCTTGAAGGTTTTAATACAGTGGTTTAATTTCTAAGGACTCAGAATAATTGTTAAAAGAGAATCGTGATGTTGGTACCAAGCAAGTGACATTAAGGATAATTGGGATTTTCATATCTTGATATTATTTTAGAAAGCCATTAGCTTCTGAATTCTCTTGAACATCATGTTAATAATGAAAAGAAATATTCAAGAAACTCTCTAAAAGCTTGAATATACAAAGATGACTAAAGTTTGATATGCAGTTTACTTGTATGTTTTTCTTACCCACAAATCAATATTTGAAAAGCACTAAGGGTATTTTTGCCCCGCTCTGGATTCTTAAATGAATTTCTTGTTTCATTTCTGAGGCCAATTATGAAAGGACAACATAATCAATCAGATCTTTCTCTTTCAAATTCATTTTTCTTGAAGAGGCGTTTGCATGTTCTAAATATCTTATGTCATAAAAGAAGTCACTGAAGTCCAGAGAAGTGCACTAAACTTGACAATATCTTAAAATCTTCTAGTGGAAGATCAGGCCCCCTGAACAGTGCCCCTCCTGATTTTCCATGCAGTGCAGTGAGGAAACCATTCCCAAAGTGGAGAAATGGAAACCCTCTTTAGCACACAGCCTTGCATGTTACTTATATTACCTGTAAGCACATGCAGCAGATAAATCTTTGTAGGCTGACTACATGTAATTAAAGTTATACAAAGTCCAGGCTACACTCAACAATGAATAGACCCTGAGTTTTTAGATAGTATATATACATATACTGATATTTACTTCAGATCTATTTTCTGACATTCAAAGTTAAATTTGGTCTTTTAATAAATGTAACTGTGTATGACATCAGGATCAGAGAGCTGAACAAACAAAAGATTTTTATCCCAATGAGATATGAAGAATGGGAAGCCATTTCCTTCTTTATATATACTTGGAAGGAAAGGTCTTAAAAGACTGAATACAAGTGTTCTTAGTTCCAAATGATGTTGATGTTCTGCACAGAGTGATGTTTTCTGAATGATAAGAAGGTCCAGATGAGACCTTTAGCCCTTGAGATCCAAGTCAATGGATGCTTTAGCCCCTACTTGAGAGTCAAATCTAGGTTTTCAAGATTTGGTGCTACTCCCAAGCTCTATGACCACTTTCATTGCACTATCTCCTCTGCTAATGTCTGTCAGTCAAAACATGGCTGGAGTTACTCAGGATCTGCTGTTTATATCAAATTCCAAGTTGTATATTTTATGACTAGGAAACTATCTTTCATGTCAGACTCCTCACATTTGTAGTATTTTCAGTGCCTGTTATTTTCTTGTGATTTTTCAGTACCTTCAAGGAGCGTACTTATGATATAGTCTATGCATAGTAGAATCTATGGTCTTATTCCAAGTGACAGTGAGTCCTCCCTATGTTAGAACAAAAATTCAGGTGACACTAAGCAAATCTTTCCCGTGAACTAGACATGATTGCTATTGGAAGCAAGACTGTAAATCACAAAGGCAAAGAAGTATGGTTGCTCAGAAGACCAAGAGAGTGGTCTGGGCCTGATAACTGACTAATAATAGATCTGTTTGTAAATGACTGCTTGGAACAGAGGCCTCTCCACCCAACCCTCACACACACACACACACACACCCTCACCCCCACTTTCCAGTGACCTGCACTGGATATTTAATCTTGTGTTTAGCCACTAAATTTAGGGCTTGTCAATGACAGATATCGGCCAACCTCATCCAGTTAGTGAAACTATAGAGCTACATGACTCTATTGTGTAATATGTCAACATATCCTAATAGATCTTGTGATTATGTGTGAAAATATATTTCTCAAGGGAAGTTTTTTTCCTTTGATAGATAGGTGAATAGTTTCAGAAACTCAGATCCAATGGTGCCATGATTTTAAAAGAATTTTAAAAACCACTGATTTTAACTTTTTAATTTCATTTAAAAGTATTTGTTACATATATGTCTTCTGGACAATGCCCATTAAATATTTGTGCATTATGAGAGAATGAGTTATTCTATCACAAGTAAAAATCCACAAGACACTACTTTTTAATTCCCCCAAATGAAATTGTTATCCTTTCTGCTTTATCTGAGAGGAGAATTTTTATGAACAATCTTTTAATACAGACTTGAACCTGTCAAGTTCCAAATCAGTATCTCAATTAAAATTTGCCAGATTAGATCTTTAGAAAGCATATTTTGCCTCGAACTCCTCGATAGATTAAAATAAATCAAAAAAAGGAAATTTGAGATTTTCTTATTACAAAGTAGTACATCTTATTGAATCTTTATGCAATTTATAGTTCACCTAATAGTGTGTTTGGTTTTGTACCACAGCCTATCTTTTAAAAAAGAACTTCCAGAGAATTTTTCATCACTGTATTAGATGACTCAGGATAATGAAAAATGTTAGTGCTGATGTTAAAATGGTCATAGTTCTATACCCACTCCCCTAAAACCTTTTTTTGTATTTGTGGGTCAGTGTCCTACAAAGCATAGTGGGTACAGAACTAAAATTCATTCATTAGGTCTAATTAGGATCAAATATTTATTATGCACCAGCGGCTCCACTAAGTGTACTTCCTAGGATGGAAATTGTTTGTGGCTAATGTGCTGTAGCAGCTCATAAAGTACTCATGGTTGTGTTAACTGGCTCTGAGACCGGGACCCCCTTTGTGGAATGTCTTTCATCTCAGTAGCTGCTTTATATAATTTGGCTGGGGTTTCCCTCACTAGTCTAAATGTAGCATATTAATGCCAATTTAAAGATCAAATATTATGAATAATAGACATGGAATTTTTTGTCTAATAAATATACATTAATTACCTCAAAGGGATACAGATTCTTCAGGATATACATTTGTCATAACTAAATGGGTCAGAATTCATCAGAAGTTTGGAAAGACAAATATAAAATAGGACCAGTAGCTGAGTTTCTTTAAGTTGTCACTTCTTTCCATTTTTTTCTTTAAGGCAATTTTCCACTCATTATATCCAATTTCATTCTGAAAAGGAATAACCTCAGAATATCATTGCTTTCCACTGGCATGATTTTGATGGAAATATTTTCAGTTTATTTTTAAAAAGGATAATGAAACTGCAGATATTCTTTTTAAAGTCTTGCAGTAAATGTATATACTAAATTTTAACCACAACAATAATTGCTTAAATTCATGTTTAGCATATGCATAATGCTAACCATTTAAATTGTATAGTACTAACTTGCAACTAAGTTATGTAGTTTATTTTTAAGACGGTATTCTGTTTTTACTGGGATCCTCTAGAGTAGGTTTCTCGACCTTGGCGCTCTTAATATTTGGGGCCAGATAATTCTTTGTCATGAGGGATTCTCCTGCACGCTCTTGAGTGTTTAGCACCATCCCTGCCCTCCAGATGCCAGTCAGACCAGAAATGTCTCCAGATTGTCAAATATGCCCATGTCAAAATCACCCTGGCCTTGGAGAATAAAACCCTCCCTTAGATAATAAAATGTCCCTAGATTTTTACCTCCATGGAGGGGTGATTTCGCTTGTTTGTAGATACAGACTCTAGCAAAAACCCTTCTCCAAAGCATCTTGGATTTGTTCCAGTTGTTCCTGTGCCTGAGCTTCTCCTGGGGAAAGTCAGGCATCTTTCCTTGGCCTCCTGCCTCTCCGTCTCCTGGATGCTCTCAGACACCTGAGCCTCTTTCACGCATGTGTACGTGTGGACACACACACTTTGCCTCTGTTGCAGTCAATATGTATCTCCTGCATGCAGGGAACCTCATCTGCCTTCTGGGCAGCTGCCTCTCCTGCCCCTTCCAGCCCTCAGTCCAGCCTCATCAAGTCTGGTCAGAGATCGACTTTGCCTAAGGCTACCTATTCTTGTCCCTTTGCCACCTAATTTAGCAAAATGTCCAAGATGATCGCCAACCTTCCGTCCATCTCACTTTTGTTCCAGTTTGGTTTCGGTCTTCCTCCTCCTTTGACTCTCAGCACTAGTTCTTACATCCAGATTGACTGCACTACCCACATTCTTTTCAAATAGTTCATTTCCCCCCAGCTTCTACCTCAGTCTTGACTGGAAAGCCAAAAGATCTCTCTCTTTTCCAAGTTCGTATAGTAGTTAGAGCTAATAGCATTCCTTAAGCAATTAATTTAAATGCCCATGTTATATAATAATCCATTGCTTGAGCCCTTGTTTAAATCCTACATGATGATCTTTTCATGTGGTATGTTTTGTCTCCCCAAACAAGGCTATAGACTTTTTGAGACAGAAATCATGTTGTAAATTTTTTACATCTCTTAGAGTTGCCTTGTATATATAATGGGAATGTGATCGCTATTTAATTTCAACACCATGTAAGGGTAGGGAGGAGAGAGAAATGATGTCAAAAAAAAAAAGAAAGAAAGAAAGAAAAAGGAAGGAAGAAAAGAAAAAAGGAAGAAAGAGAAAGAAGTGCTCCTAAGTAGCTTGTAGTTTACCCCCAAGTTTCAAAAATCAAATTAAGAGCCACATTTTCTCATCAAGTTCTCTAACACTCTTGAGCACTACTCACTACACGAAGAGGGAGCATTTAATTCTTGGATGCATAACTCAGGAAATGTGAGTGAGAGTGGGGCTTATTTGCTACTTTTAAATTAGTCTATTTATTTTCCATATGGTACAAAAATGACAATGCACCTTGCTCAGTAGGTTAAGGATCTGGCGTTACTGTGAGTTGTGGTGTAGGGTGCAGACATGGCTTGGATATGGCACTGTTATGGCTGTGGCGTAGGCCCACAGCAGTAGCTCCAGTTTGATCCCTACCCGGGGAACTTCCCTGTGCTGCAGGTGCAGTCTTAAAAAGACAAAGAAAAAAAAAAAAAAGACAATGCAAAGAGTACACCAACTTGTCAGTAAAGTCCCCAAAACATCAAATGCTGGGGACTCCGTGGCAGTCATCGATCCACTCTACAACTTTCTGTTGGGTCACTTGATTGGGACAGTGCGGGCTGGTCATCTTAGCTGTAAGGTTATGACAGGTAATATGATGCTATTGAGTTTGTGAGATTCTTTTCAAATATATGATTTGAGGGGTGCAGAGTCTGAATGCAGATGTGCTCTGTGTTCTTGATGTTCTCCAAAGGGAGAGAGACAGTATTGCTGGAATTATGAGGAAATTTAAATCCACAGTATGACAGGGATGAAATGAAGCTGGATTTTATAATTTGTGCATACTTGATACACAGTTGCCATACTTTGTATCATTGTTTTCCTTTGCGCATGGGGAAGAGCTTCAGCAGAATTAACTTGCTCAAAGTCCCACAGCTAGTAGTGGCAGAGCAGGGATTCCAACTTGAACCCGTGGGACACTCCAGCATCCAGATCAGTCCATACTCTCTACAGTATGTTGATGGGATTAAGGTGAGGGATTTGCGAGTATCCGTCTAAGTGGTCACATCTGAACTGTTTACTATTTCCCCAGCGAATACACTTAGCAACCAGCCCGACCATTATTTGTAAACAGAAAATGAAGTCTTAGCACCCAGTCGAGGCAGCAGGTGAGCAACAATCCCCAAAGAACAGCTTCTAATTTTTTTTATAAGGAGTTTAATGGATATACACTTCTTAGGCATGCAGTTTCTTTTCTGGGTTGCATCAGAGGCTTTGATCTCCATTTCTGTATTTGTTTTGTCTACATAGGCGACTGACAGTCTTCTACTAGATCGGCAAACTCCTGGCAAACTAGTCCACTCTGGCACATTCTGCTTTTGCCTCTGCAACATCTCCAGATTATTACCTCATGTGTTAATGCATATGTTTAACTAATTTATCTTTACAGTTTCTTCCCTTCATAAAATTCCACTGGTCTAAAAGTCCACTTACCCTGAGGTTACAGAACTTCATACATTTGTGTCTGTAATTCTAACCCAGAATGGCCAGGAATCAGAGATCCATGTGATTAATTAGTTGGTATAATTAGCTCTGATATCCAAGCTCATCAAGATTCCAGGTGAAGGAGCTCCCTTCGTGACTCAGTGGTTAACAAACCTGACTAGGATCCATGAGGTTGCGGGTTCGATCCCTGGCCATGTTCAGTGGGTTAAGGATCCGGCACTGCTGTGAGCTGAGGTGTAGACGCAGCTTGGATCTGGCGTTGCTATGGCTGTTGTGAAGGCCAGCAGCTGTAACTCCAATTAGACCCCTAGCCTGGGAACCTCCATATGCCATGGGTGTGGCCCTAAATAACAAAAAAAAAAAAAAAAAAAAAAAAAAAAAGGGAGAGAGAGAGATTCCAGGTGAAAAAAAAAGTCATTTTTTCTTTCTTGTTGCTTAATACAACACAAGAGCTTGCTCCCCTTCTCCCTCAAAGCTGACTCTCGGTGAGATATCAAGAAGGGAGGACGCTCGAGGCAATTAAACCTTCTCAGATAGTCTGGTGTTCCCAGAGGTGGCTCAGAGCAGGGGTAATTCCTGGGAGCTGTTTGCTCTTGGCAACATCAGGCCCTCTTGCCCACTGGCCATGGCACGAGATACAGTCCCAGACCTCAATGCTTTTTGCAGTAGCAACTCATGCTGACTGTTTCAGTGTTTCTCTCCTCCTCAGATGGTCAGGGTGTCTCCACCTCTGGGAAGGCTGGATATTTCAATGTCCTCAGCACCACTTCACTTCCAGAGGTTGACTAATGGCAGTGGTCACTGATCCCTACTGGCGGCTGTAGAATCCCATGGCTTTATCAAGGACCAGTTTTATTACAAGAGCCTTGCTCAAACTTTCCTAAACATGCATTTAAAAAAAAAAAAACTCATAACCATAGCAAGCAGGGCCATGTTTCTAAAGATCTTTTTGGTCTTGAGCAGTTACCCTCTGAGAAAAGTACACTGGGTCCTTTAACCTACTGTGCCAGGCAGGGGATTGAACCCATGACTCTGCAGTGACCAGGCGGCTACAGTGGGATTCTTAATGGTGGGAACTCCAGCAGATATATCTGTACTTCCAATTCTGAACCTTTGCTAAAAGTTTTGTTGGTATTCTAATAATAGCTAACAACTCGAGTATTTTCTACATCAAAGGCACTACAGTGAACTGTTCTGGTGGATTATTTTATGCAATCTGGAAGTAAACTGCACTGGGAAATAAACTCCACCAGGGCATGAACTCTGATCTGTTCTGGACTCATGTGGACTCCTTTTGCCTGGGGTGGGGAGTAGGTACTCAGCAAATCTTTGCTGAAGGAACGAGCAAATGGATCAGTGAGTGACAGAGTAGCCTCGGAAGCAGGTACTATTATTACCCCCATTTTGCAATGTTCAAGGCTAAGTAGCCAGTCAAAGGTGAGAACGAGATACAAAGCCAGGCAGTCGGTCCCCACAGACTGTTCTCCTAATGTGTCTAAGTACCACCTTCAAATAAGGTAGGTTTTTTTTGTGTATTCACTGCTTGCTTTAGTAATCGAGTCACCCTAAAGTGCCAGCGGACACACTTGAAAAATAAGATTCTCAGGGGTTATTTGAACCCCATTCCCAAACTCCCAGAGACAGGGCTGGCCCCCAAGAACTAGAAATTATTATCTTCCCCAGGAATAAAGAAGCCGGTGGGGCAAGTTAAACCAGAAAGAATGCAGCAGGGCTGAGATACCAATTTCCAAGAAAGGCAAGTGGGGGTGTCAGGAAGGGCTGCCAAGCCCTTTGGGATTTGAGGCTGCATCAAGCTGGAGCAGTTCTGAAGGTAGGAGATAAGATGAGCCAATAAAGACCAGGATCAGGTGGAGAACTGGGTGGGGCGGGAGGTAGTGAGCATCTTAGTAATCACGTCTAAAGTCAAGCGTCCACGTTGCTCTTGTATGCTGGCTGGGATGGTCCAACTTAAAGGACAGAAAGAGCAGATAACGAAGACAAAAACGTATTTTTCATTTACTTTCTGTAGAGTTTAGTGCGGTGTCCAATCAGGGCCACAAAGGCAAGGGTGCAGAGTGACAGTAAGGAGGAGAGGAAGTCTCAGGCTTGACCTTGCTTCTAAATCAGGGATAGGACTGGAGAAATAAAAGGTATTTTTCATGCATCTCTCCCTGTTCCTTTCTCTGTCTTTTTCCCTCCTGACTCCTCTTGCTCTCTCTCACGTAATGTTAAAGTTTTCAAAGCTTATTCCTCTTTTATGTTTTATATTCATAGACATTCTCATGTTCAGACAAAGCACAGACCACAGGCCCTAATTTACTGTTTTTAGTCAGACTTTAACATTTTGGGCTTATAATTCTATGCCAAGGGACCAGTACACGCAGTGAGAATGGGTCTAAGGTGCTTGGTTTGCATTTCTGGCCTCTCAGCATCACTCCATGCTGCAGCGCACATTAGTTGACCTTCAAGCCTTTATCTCACTGAATTCCAGCTTTTTTTATGCCAAAGTTGCAGATCATTCCTGTGTTTAAAAGTACCTCTTTGCCAAAGCAAAGAGGAAAACCCAAGCACCATAAATAACTTGGCCTGCCCACTCCACAGTCATATTCCATAGGCTGAAGTTTCTGTGCTCATTGACTTCTGGCAGCAGTGCATATGCTGAGTTCTTTCCATCATTTATGTAAATGAAGCTGGCGTTACCTGCACTGCTGAGGGCCCTAGTGTGCGAGCACGCTGTGACTGTGCTTTTGTTAGCCAGCACAGGTGAAGTCCAAGTTCAATGCATAGGCAAAGACCGGCACTTCACTCTGCTCCAGCCACACACAGCAGACTTGTATTTCTGTCAAGGGCTCCGGTTTTCCATCATCTATTTTTTATAGCATTGATACTAAACCAATTGCAGCAAATGAAGGGTATTATTTCTGGTTTGGGTGCATCACCATGCTGATTTGCTGCTCTTAGGAAGCAGGCTTGCCGAGTTGGGTTTTATCCTTTACCATGGGAGACCCAGTTCAACAAAACGTAAGTGTTTTGAGATGCCTGATATTTTCAAAATGTAAATAACTAGTTCCCCATGCATGAGGGGGGAGAGGCCATGTGATAAGATGGAACAGAGATGGAAATTTTATTTGGTACAAGTGGTGGCAGGATGACAGTGGGTTTGAAGACAAGCAAAATAATTTCCTGCATCCTCCAGTTTCTCAGTATATCATTAATCTCGAAGGGAATCAGTTTATTCTGTAGCAGCTTTGTGACATTTCAGAATCATATTGTCATGTGCTTTCCCTGAAATGTTTGCATGTCCTCATCTTTATATACACTCCAAATAGAATAAACTTGCATTTTTAGTCTTTAAAATGAATGGTAAAGATTTGCAAACCAGGAAGTTTAGAGAGAACCACTTACGATAGACCATAAGCTCCCTCCCCCACATCCTCACACACTGATGAACACAAAGAGATCAAAAAATTAACCAGCTATCTATCATTGACATTATATATCAACTTAGAATGCTCTTAGCTTACAGTAGATTTATATAGAATGATTCATTAAATGTCAATAACAAATGACAAATTTAAATCTGTAATGTATTTCACCAGGTCTTTTGGGGTTCTATGAGAGCTAATGCTCTTTATTTCTCTATGAATATTTTTCACATTTCAGGTGTACACCTATTACTGCTTTTTCAAGCATGTTTTTGTCTTACACTATATTCTTGATTCTAACACTATCCAGCCTTTTAACTTTGTGAATGTAACTGCCGTTTTCAGCTGGTAAGAAAGAAAATACCAAACCAACCCGGGCAAATTGCAATTTTCAGTGCTCCTGTATGTCTTTGCTTTACCTAACAGCAAGATCAATAGGACACCAGGAATGGAAACAAGTCAGCGCTGGGCTGCATTATTCACTTCCTATTAAACTTGACAGCTAATTTGCAAGTTCACACTTTTTTAATGTTAGAGTTCTTGAAGTCTTGACAGCTGAACCCTTCTAACTCCAGCTAAGTATGCAAAGAGAGAATGGAACCCAGAGGGTCCCCTTGTATTGATATCATTTCCAAGGTATTATTTTGGTCAAAGACAGAAATTAACTCATGTTTAATGCTTTCTAATAAAAGGGAATAGTATAAGGGCAGTGAGAGAAAAAGTAGAATTAAAAGTGCTATAAAACAAGCCTAGACATTCCATTAAGGGTCACAAAAAGAATTCAGAAAGCAAATATTTAATCAAAATTAATTTAACAAAATCATATTATGTAAGGATCCTTCTTTAGGCCCCCTGATGGAATGTTTCAAATGCTTTTTCTATATAAAGAGACACTTAATCTGATAGAGCAAGTGGCATTTTTATACCCCAGAAAAATTATTTATTCTTAGAAAAGAAGAAATCCTGGACATGTAGCCAGATATGGGAAAAAAATATTTAAGGGGGGAACATTTTTTGGCATGAAATGGAAAGAAAGTATTTTTTTTTCTGAAACACTTGGCAAAGTGGAAAGCTTAAAAACATTTCTCAACTTGACCAGTTACAAAACCACACAGCATGTTTTGCTTTTCTGAGGGGGAGAAGGAAAAATTCTTATCTGGAATGGCCTTAGGAGTCCCGTCGCTTCCCTTCTCCCAACGGGGATTAGTTACATTAATTCAGTCAACTCTCGTTGGAATGCCCAGGCTGTCATCTGTCCTGCCCCCAAATGAAACACATGGCATTCTGAGAAAAAAGTTAAAGCAGCCAATTTCTCAGAAAATATGTGAGTGACCCTCAGAGGTTAACGGCACAATCATTTACACAAAAATTGCTTCAAATGTGGATCATCTGTTCTTCTGCGATGGGCAGAGTATCTGTGTCTGCTAAAAGCTGCACACAAAACAAGCTGCCCTGACTGCATCCGATGTGTAGACAGATGCCGGAGAAGAAGGTATGGCAATTACAAAAATGAGAGTTCCCGGGGTGGCTAAGTGGAAATGGATCTGACTAGGATCCATGAGGATGCAGGTTCGATCCCTGGCCTCGCTCAGTGGGTTAAGGATCTGGCATTGTTGTGGCTATGGTGTAGGCCAGTGGAGATAGCTCCAATTCGACCCCTAGCCTGGGAACCTCCATATGCCTAAGATGCATCCCAAAAAAAGAAAGAAGGAAGGAAGGAAGAAAGGAAGGAAGAAAGAAAGAAAAAGAAATTACAAAAAGTGTGCTGTTACCATTCCTTCTTAACTCTAGAGGTTTTCTCTCTCAATGGGTTTTGTCCCCTAATGTGTTATATTTTCTAAAGCCATTTCACTGAGATGATTAAGCAACCAGAAAACAAGCTCTCAAAGCTGGTAGGCCATTGTGCTCTTTCAGTCTCATATTTGGAATCAACAAAATGTATTTCTATCTGCTAAGTGGACAGTGGAATGGTTTGTTTATTGAAAGGAAACTGCACTGTAGTAGTAATTTTTTTTCCATTTTACCTCAGAGTTCAACATGAGGTTGCAGAAAAAAATCCTGATTTTGTGGAGATTCTGCTTTATCTGCAAGAAAGTCCTTTAATTCCTCCCATGATGTAAAAATGTAAATCCTCATCAAGACGCCCTATTTTTCCATTGCTGGGATGACAGCATATGCATCTCACCTCCCCACCCAAGCTTCAGAATCGGAAGCTTCAAACCATCAAAGGTTTTATAGATCATCTTGTCTTTGAGAAGGACAATGTTTTAAGTTGTCATTTTTTTTAAACCAAAGAATTTCGAATTCCCCTCCACTCTCCCTCCCCTAACAAAAAAACCAAAACAAAAAACTCATTTCTTTCGAATTGTACCTTATTGTCAGCACAGGTCTCCCTAAACAGTACGGCCATTCTAGGGGAGGCACAGGATCTTTAAAGGAGCAGACGGTGATGGCGTTAAGAGGAGACCAAGGCTGCTTGATGATAACCCCCAGTCCTCCCTGCCTCCTCTCTCCTCCGGTCCCGGAGCAGATATCAGCCGCACTCAGGCTGGACAGCTACTGCTCTTCCTACCAAACCTCTTTAAGCCCTAAACCTGAAGCTTGAAAGCAGTGGAAATCCTCGGTGTATACACCAAGTCAAAACAGTCATTGGAAAGATCAACCTCTCCTTCCATTTCTCCCTGAAAAACAGTTAAAGAAGCAGTGCATTGAAAGCACTTCAATAACTGCTGAAAAGGGAGAAACGGTGGGCAACCTCAGTAGCAATGAATGTTGCCAGTTCTTATGTTGGTTATTATCCTTTAGCAAATCAGGTAAGAAGCTCGGATTCATAGATGTTGCAAAGAGCAACCCAGGACTTAGACATTTTTATTATGCTTTACCTGACATGTACCCTGAAGAGAAAATGTTAGCGACGGGGACCAAGGGAGAGGTGATGATGTTGCTGGGTGAGTATGTATTCTTAGGCAAGGCGGATCAGGCTTTCCTGTTGGGGAACCGTTCAGTTTCCTCAATAGAAACTATCAGGGAGTTCCTGTTGTGGCTCAGTGATTAACAAATCCAACTAGGAACCATGAGGTTGCGGGTTCGATCCCTGGCCTCGCTCAGTGGGTTAAGGATCCGGCATTGCTGTGAGCTGTGGTGTAGGTCGCAGACGCGACTCGGATCCCACCTTGCTGTGGCTGTGGCGTAGGCCGGCGGCTACAGCTCCGATTAGATCCCTAGCCTGGGAACTTCCACATGCCACGAGTGTGGCCCTAGAAAAAGCAAAAAGGCAAAAAAAAAAAATATAGGGACTATCAGTTCCTGATTCCAAGTCACTGCTGAGAGTCAGCCGCTGTGTCTGGATGGCCCATTTTTGAACAAACGAGTCTTGAACCTGGTCTCGGAATACCCTTGGGTTGAGTGGGTGGTGTCAGAGTGGCCCTGGGCTGAAGAAGACACCTGGGAACAAATGTGGAGAGCTCTTGGGGTTTGGGTACTATCCACAGGACAAATCCTGTGCTGTGACTCATCAGTGCTGGCTCCATTTACAAAAGGCATTTTGTCTGAAGCTTCATTTTCAGACTGTTTAAAGTACACAGACAGAAACGAATGTGGTGATCATGGAATGCCATCGGCTTCAACCTCTCCTTAAAGCCCACTTTGCCTTCCTACTTCCGCCTCAGTCCTAGGTCTGCCTCATGACCTCCAGAATACCCAGTTCCTTCAGGAACAGACTTCTACTTTATTAACCCCAGGGCACTCGCAGACAAGGGAAGACTTTTGTAGGGGAGGAAGAATAATTTTCCCTCTACCATTCTGAGTTCTTAGCTGAGACCCTATAATGAAAGACAGATTAAGAAGAGAAAAACAAACAGAAGATTATTAACATGTATACCTGAAAGATAGCTAGGGGTGTATGAAAACCTCCCCAAGGTGGCTTAGAGTCCAGGCTTAAATGCCATCTTCAAAGGAAAACAGGTGGGGGATACAGACCTGCTAGGGGAGAGGAATTGATTTTCAGGAAGATGAATGGGCCCTCAGAAGAATACACAGGAGGTGTGATAGTGTGACTATGTGTGTCATTTCTAGTCTCCTCTCCAGTGACAAGCGTCCCTCTTTCCTGGTTGATAAAATTCCCAGGCGGGGATCCGTGACCATTGTCTTCCTTTCAGAGATTCTGTCTTTAGGCACGTCAGGGGAGTTCAGAGAAAGCCCCTCCTTGCATTTGCTGTTTTTGAAGTGCCTACAGCTCAAAATAACAAATAAAGCAGCGTAACTTTGGGATAGTACATTCTGCTAGCCTTCACTTTTAAATAACACCACCAATATGTTCCTTGTTTTAATCCTGCAATTGCCTTAGACACAAAGCATATGTTTCCTTTTAGTTTAGTACAAACCTAGACCTGCATGAAGGTTAGCGATTTTTGAGGCTGACACAACTAGCAAGTTTATTGAGATGGCTCTCGATTAATTTAGTATCCACGCTCTCAAGAAGCCATGATGGGGAGTTCCCATTGTGGCACAGTGGAAATGAATCCAACTAATATCCATGAGGATGCAGGTTCAATCCCTGGCCCCATTCAGTGGGTCAAGGATTCAGTGTTGCCCTGAACTGTGGTGTAGGTCACAGACATGGTTTGGTTCCCGTGTTGCTGTGGCTGTAGTGTAGGCTTGCCGACTCCTAGCCTGGGACTTCCATATGCCCAAAAAGTAAAAAAAAAAAAAAAAAGGCCACGTCGAGCACACTCACTGGGACCACTATGCTACAAAAGCCACTTTTCCTGAAGCGGTGACAGAGAACATCTGAGCCCTGCCTACATGGGAGACCAGAACCCCCCAACCCCCAGACCTGGGTAACTCAGCACCTGTCAAGGGCCCCACCGTGTGCATTACTGGGAGGATTATCTAAGTTAATATTAAAAGCTTGGAAAAGAGTCTGACACACAGTAATCTGGGTAAGTGTTGGCTGCAATAGATACTATAACTGTGTTACTGGGAACCCAGTAACATTAGGACTGTATTAAAAATCATATTTTCAATATTTTCTGAGATATATCCTAATTGCTACTAGTAAATAATTTGAACTTCAAGGCACATGTACAGGAGTTTAGTTTTCTGCAGGTAAACCATTTATGTTGATCCATCATAGATGAAGGAGACAAGATTACACACACATGGAGTTCCTGCAGTGGCACAGTGGGTTAAGAACCTGACTGCAGTGGCTCAGGTTTCTGGGGAGGTGCAGGTTCGATCCATAGTCCAGAGCAGTGGATTAAAGGATCCGGTGTTGCCACAGCTGTAGCTTAGGTCGCAGCTGTGGCTCGGATTCAATTCTTGGCCCAGGAACTTCCATTTGCTGTGGGTGAGGTCATTAAAAAAAAAAAAATAGGGAGTTCCAGTCATGGCTTAGGGGTTAATGAACCCGACTAATATCCAGAAGGATGCAGGTTCGATCCCTGGCCTTGTTCAGTGGGTTTCCGTGAGCTGCGGTGTAGGCTGGTGGCTGCAGCTCCAATTTGACCCCTAGCCTGGGAACTTCCATATGCTGCAGGTGCGGCCCTAAAAAGGCCCTATATACACACACACACAAACACTCTCAAATACTTTAATGATATAGTCAAGAAGTGGAAATTTAACTAAAGTTTAACAGAAGCAGATACATTTTTAATGAGGTTTCATCAGATATTATTTATAAACAGTTTAAACAGAATGAAAACTTGGGGGGATTTAGGGGAACGGTTGCGTATGAACGTGCAGTTTGCCTTTTTCCCTTGTTTTCAGAATGGTTCCACTTAGGAAACAAGCTTTTTTCCCAAATTTGCCGATGTCTGCAAATAGTATTCTGCCCAGAAGGGAAGAAAAGAGCTAGTATGATTCATTTTAAGCAAATGTCCAAGAATGTCAAAATGGAGTATTTATGGCTGTGAGAGGATTGATTTATCTGCAGAAACAGATTGCTTCTCCCAAAACCAGGGCCATCCCTTGAAATAGGCTGACTGGGTAACTGCCTCCTGAAAAAGAGACAAGGACCTCTGACGAGCTCCCACCAGCCCCCAAGTAGCCCCCCACACCCCATGAGCCTCGCTTCTTAGCTGGTCTGAAATTCCTGCCCATGGGATCAATCCTGTGTTTCAAAAATACAGATGACCTGCTTAAAATGAATTTACCTGAGAGAGGAAAGTGTGTTCAACTTCTGTTAGCCTCTTTTAGGGCCTTAAATGGTCAGGTAAGCTCCTGCACCCCTTTAAGGGATGGAAAGCAGTTCCTGAGAGGCGATTTTCAAATTGTGCAAAGTGTCTGGGCAACAGAGGTTTAAACTGTAAAGAAAGGACCACGAGCTGGTGTACCAGTCGAGGAAGATCCTTTGAGGCTAGAGGGCCTGAAGGGGCCTCCTTGCAGGAGCTGGTGGCTGTGGGAGGAGAGAAGGGAGCCCTGCATTTGATGGCAGTGGTGGGGCTGGAAAAGCAAAGAGGAGATGGAATGGTGGGTATAAACTCTATGAACGCTATAGTCTTTGCGTACTCATTCTATTAAAATATGGTGAAGAAGCTTTGCTAGAGAAAGTCTGTGTTCAAGGAAAAGCGCAAGGCAAGTGGAAATGAATCAGCAAAACAACTCAGGGTTGCCAAAGTTACACTGCCTGCTTCAGCCCACCTGAGACCCACCTCGGGTTAAAATACCCCCGATCTCCCCTATCCGATTTAATTCTGACAGCTAACTGTGGTAGGCAACACAGCAAAAATAATGACAAGTATTTGCACAGTTTCCTTTATGCAGTTGTTTCCTGCAGAACTCTGTATCAAACTCGGTCAAGGAAAGAGTGTATCTATGATGCTAAAGCTAAGTTTTCCTCAGTTTGATTGCATTGCTGTTTCGGTTGTTTTTGTGATTGCGGTGCCGATCCCGCCCACCTATTTACTGTAACATTTCTTTTCTAGAGCCAGAATAGGACAGACTCATATACCATTCTGATCTGGGTGCATTTCTTCAGAAGGTACGCTGTGCTCACGGGGAACCGCGGCTGCCTGGGGCTGACCAGGCCAGGCGGGAATCGAGGCATGGGTTTTAACAAAACATTTTCCCAGGGAAATCGAAGAAATAAAATGATGGGCACCAAAGAATACGAGGCTCCTCCGACCTCCCCTCGACATCCATTCCTATCCCGTCCCAGGGGAACTTCTGGTGAGATTCCACAGACATACCCTTGATTTGCGCTGACTGATTTAAAGGAGGCCAGAGGGGAAATTGGAGGAAGTGAGGCAGGGAAAGGCCAGATCGGTGGCTTTAGAATTCCTTACTCTGTGTTAGTTCAGAATGAAATATTTTGGCCGGCGGGGGGGGGGGGGGGGGGGCTTGGGAAGACTGTGAGGAAACTAGAACCGGGCCCCACCCTCATCTAACAATCCTCCCATCTTGTTGCTTCTCGGTTACAAGCAGGCCCAGTAGTCCCACTTGCTGTAGTGAGTGGAAGCCTCTTGCTCACTGACACTTCACGGGGCACAGGGAAGTCTCTTATCACCACAAACACCCCTGATGGTAGGACTTCTACGGCCCTCCAAGCCGTGTGCCCATGTGGAATGTTCCCTGGGTTTCCACCCGGCTCAACTGGGCTCTGGTGGTAGACAGGAGAGCAAATCTCACCTGGACGTCACTGTCTGTGGCTTCAGGCTGGTTGGATTGCTTCACCTGCCAATGCCCAGGCTTCTTGGCCCCTCTTTGTTTCTGAAGTCAACCTGGCCAGATGTGATCTGGATTGGACTCCACCATATGTTGTTCACCTAACTCATCACGGAGGAATCTACCCAAACCTACCCTCCTCCCCTTGGAAACCTCTTACCCCTTCAGGGCAAATTGTTGCAACCTTGGATTGCAAAAGAAGAGATGCCTAAAGGGTACCTTGTAGTCCTTGTACTCATTTCCTGGCATTGCCTGAACAAAGGGGAGCAAACTGAGTGGCTTAAAACAAAAGAAATAGATTGTCTGGCAGTTCTGAGGCTAGAAGTCTGAATTCAAGATGTTAGCAGGGTCACGCTGCCCTAAAGGCTCTAGGGAAGAATGCTTCCTTGCCTCTTCCCTGCTCCTGGTGGTTGCCAGAAATCCTTGGCATTCCTTGGCTAATGGCAGCATCGCTCCAATCTCTGCTTCTATTGTCACATGGTAGTGCTCCTTTTTCTTGCGCGTCTGTCTCCAAATCTCTCTCTACTCATAAGGACATCAGTCATTGGATTTGGGACCCACTCTAAACCTCGGTGGTCTCATCCTAACTTGATTACATCTGCAAGGACCTTATTTCCGCCCCACTTTCCTAGGTGCTGGAATTAGGACTTCAACATATGATTCTGGAGACACTGCTCACCCTACAATTGCCACTACTGGGCACTGGGTCATCTCTGAGCAAGAGGCAGCTTCCACGTGTGCATCCCAAACTCGAAGCACACCCTTCAGTCCCCAGACTCAGTACCCACTCTCTCCCATATCCACGCCCCTGACCTGCTCTGCCGGGGCCATGGAGGGTCATGGTCTGAGGTCTCACTGGCTAGATTGGCCCACCTGGTCCAGGCTATTTCTGAGTGAGGTCAGAGCATGGAGGACCAATAACCCCTCACTATCGTTCAGGCACTTTGGTCCATGTGAACTTTAAACCCGCAACTTTCTTTTTCCTAAGTACTATGACCATTCTTGTAATAGATGACTTTTTTTCACATTCTTTCTGTCATACTTAGATGCCACACACAACACGGAGATTATCTTCCAAGGGAATGAGTTTTCCTAAAAGCTCATGGGTTCCCTTGGTTGTTCTGAATTAAGAGAGCCACTGAATGCCCTGGAGTTATTTATTCCTACACAGACAATTTATAAACTCATTAATCTCCATTGAACTTTCCATTTTCTACTCACAGATAACTTTTAAAACGAAACTTTGACTTCCTCAACTGTAAACTGGGTTGGTTTTAAATGCACATATTTTTCAAGAAAGCAGATCAGATTGTGGAATGTATTATCTACAGTCTGCCATAATAATCTGTATGATATTTTTTAGTCTTCCATCTTCACACTAATTTGACTGTATATCCAGAAAGAGACAGAGACAGAGTCAGAATGAGAGAGAGGGTCCACTTTCTAAAGGTCAGTGCTTAGTCACTGCATCAGACTTTGTGTTAAGACAAGGAGAATCCTACTGAAAAAGTAAATACCAATAGGCTTAGTTAGGTATGACAGTGCAAGGCATTTTATAAATATTTGGTACATAGATACAAGAGAAAGCAATTCTTGAGACGGTTATTTTGCATTATGCTGTGTTCAAAGCCAGTTGAAATTCCTCATTTGCATTAACCATCTGAGCTGTTTTCCCCTTGGAGGAATGTTCTATTCTGAGTTCCAGCTCCTCCCATATTAGGTGGGTAACATTAGCGCCTCTGTATTTGAATCTGTTCAGATGAGACTGTGTATTAAAATAAGTTCTACATATAGATAAAGTAAGGTTTTAAACTAACCAGCGGGATTGAGTTTTTTTTAAACAGCCATTTAAAGAATACAAATACTTGACCATGTAAAAAAGATATAAAAGAGTAAGGAGCATGAGTCATTTGTTCCCAATAGAAGAAAATAAACTATTCAGTGATTTTCATAGGAAAAGTATTCAGTAAGCAGATAACATCGGTTTTTTAAAAAATATCAACATGACACTTTATCAGTAACAGTGGAATTTGGGTACAACACTAATGGGCAGTTAGGTCAGGACAAAGCCCCTTCCAGGCTTTAAGACGGTCCATACTTGCTCACCTGTTTCAGCAGGCAGGCAGGTGCCTGGGTGCCCAGTTCCAAAGTCGGGCAAAATTTAAAGCCTAGACCTCCTCGAGCCCATGACTTCTGGGGCAGGGCCCTATTAAACCTGGGTTCTAGCTGCAAAAGGACTACTGCCAACTGGGCTGCAGCAACTCACGACTGTCCTTTCTTAGAGGAAATTAAAAGGGCCTCGCTCAAGGACTTCTTGTCAGAAATGCTGAGTCATCAGCACTTTAACTCATTAAATGCATATGCCGCCTTTATTTGTGAAGATTTATCAGAGCTAAAACATGAATTCTAAAAGTTCCTTGGTTGTCCTGACAGTGTCTTCATAAGTGAGAGAAGGCATGCTCACAAAATAGAAAAAAGAGGTGACTTTTATAAAAATTCAACCCACCATTGAGAAGATGAAATGAACATTAAGGGGTATTTTTCTCCTGTTCTTAAAAAATTTTCATAGTGACCTTTTTAAAAAACAAAATTGGGAGTTCCCTTTATGGCTCAGTGGTAACGAACCCGACTTGTATAAGGACGTGCGTTCGATCCCTGACCTCACTCATTGGGTTAAGAATCCAGCTTTGCTGAGAGCTGCTATGTAGGCCACAGACACAGCTCAGATCTGGCGTTATTGAGGGCAACTGCAGCTCAGATTCAACCCCTAGCCTGGGAACTTCTATATACCATGGGTGTAGCCCCCAAAAAAAAGACAAAATTTTTTTAAATTAAAAAAATTAAAGAAATAAAAAACAAAATTGGAATTACACTGTATTGATTTGCATCTTCAATTTCACTTCATTGGTTTGAGAATATTTTTTCATTCATTAAGCATTCTTTGAAAATGTAAATTAATTAGCTGCACAAGTGGTTACACTGTAAGTAAATTACAACACAACCCAATGGTAAATACTAAAATTTTATATATCTCTTAATCTTAAAGGAGCCAGAAATCCTGTATTCAGTGTTGCATTTTTCCTCATGTCCTAAAAATATTATATAAGTTATACCATACATGAAACGTCATGGGGTTCTTTTCACTACAAAGTAGATCATGATCATTCTAAAACTGGGCAGAACCACCTGGAATGTGAGTAATTAGACTAAGAAGAAAAAGAAACAAACTATCTTCCCAGGAAGCTGAAGCACTGCATTATTCCTTGCATTTCACAGGCTGGAAACTAGAGATCTGGGCAAACGTTAGATTGGATGGTTTTCCAGAATTAACTGACCCTGAGCATCAGTGATCTGTGTGCCTACAGACTGCAGCCATCAACTGACCTGATGGTGAGGGGCATTCTCCCCAAATCAGTTTAACAGAAGGACGAGGCAGACAGAAAGCACTAAGTACTAAGCATCTAGTCCTGTTCTTTACGTTTTCAGAAACGGGAAGAACAGAGGAAAATTCAGAAGAAAATCCTGTCTATAGTCTCTTCGAGGGAAGTCCTCTGAATGAACAGAGATTTGCTCAGCCGGCCCAGAGAGAGCCGGGTAGAAAGTCAGTGAAACGCCTAGAGTCCTTTGGTTTTTCAAGTATACAGACTTAAATGTTTTAGCAGTTTTATCCCAAGTTTACACGTTTAATACCTGGAGAACTCATACTTTACCACATAAGAAAATAACGGAGAGGCAGAAATAAAGAACCAGCTTCTGTTAATCAGATATGGCCTTGATGTAGGAAGATAAGCAATTGCCAGTCATGAAAATCTTATCATATGCTATAGCCTTGTGCTAAACACTTTATATGTATTATCTCTTCTCATACAATCAGTGGTAAGTAGATGTCATCATCTATTCTACAGCTGAGGAAGGAAAGACTGGAGGGCTGACTTCACTCTCCCACGTACTCCCTCAGAAAATATATATTCGGTTCCTAATGTGTGGCCAGCATGGTTTGAATGCAGGAGACGCAGTTGGGAACACGATCATCATCTCTGCCTCCTCCCGAATGGACAGGACTCACAGCTGGGATTTGCATCAGTCAGTCCATCCCCAAAGCACCGAATCCAACACCAACAGTGCTATTTAAAAAGAGAAACCTGAGATCTCACAGGAGACCAGTAAATAGTGTTGCGTCTTAATTTATTTTCTTCCTGATTTGAGACGCACTGTGATTAAATTTAGAAAGCAGAATGAAAACAACTAGTGCTATTGCACATCATTCTGTGGTGATGGGGTGAAGGCAGGAGGCATTTGCTTAACCAGGTTTAGAAATGAAGCCCTATGGTTTTGCTGCTTCACCAAAAAGAGTCTTATCAAATGCCATGGAAGAGACAAGAAAGCTTACACAAAGGAAGTACACGAGTATTTCCCTAGAACACAAAATTCATCACCATGGCCAGAATTGGACAGAATGGCAAAGACAGAATCTTAGTAAAATATTTTCAAATGATCCCCTTCCACAAATACCATTTTATTTGGCAAGCCAAGAGCCCTTATCAACCCACAGCAGGTGAAAACATTTGCCCAAGTGATAGTCGGTAGAACCAGAGCTTGGGAGTATCCATTGTGGCCACCGTCTTGCCACCCACCATGCAGTAGACTGTTTTAGGGAACACAGTCACTGACACCGATGGGATCTTCTGGTCTCCATAATGGAAGAGAGAACTTTATCTGCATCCTGTTCTTGGGCTGGCTGAATAAACCCATAGACCCAGAAAGCAAGCACTTTGGTTTTGGAATAAAAATTTTTCTTCAACATTCTAATAATGTCCACAAAAGTTATTCTGAATAGGTTTACTAAAACTCAAATTAATTTTAAGACACTGACATATTTCAAAAAAATTCTTTTTTCTTTTTAGGGCCCTACCTGCAGCATATGGAAGTTCCCAGGCTAAGGGTCCAATTGGAGCTGCAGGTGCCGGCCTGTACCACAGCCACAGCAATGCAGGATACGAGCCACATCTGCGACCTACACCACAGCTCACGGCCACACCGGATCCGAGCCACATCTGCGACCTACACCGCAGCTCATGGCAACACTGGATCCTTAGCCCACTGAGTGAGGCCAGGGATCGAACCCGCATCCTTATGGATACTAGTTGGGTTTATTACCATTGAGCCAATATGGGAACTCCCTCAAATGGTTTTTAATATTGGACCCCTAGTCAAGGATTATACCATCAGGATGAGTTTAATCTTAAAAGCAAGACATACTCCCCTGAGAGTCAGTCATCAAAGAAAGCATAAAAACTGTCTGGAGCAGACTGAGGAACAAAGCATTAATCAGTAATTCAAAACAGTGATTGAGGTAATTTTACTTGGGTTTAATTATTTTTCCTGAACAATCTATTCCTCTTGCTTTATCTTAAAATGTATAGCAAACCTGGTTTTATCAAAATAAAATAAGCCTAATCATGGGACATTATTTGGAAATCAAGTTTTATTCTTGCATAATGCTTTAATAGCCTTGATAAATAAGGCTTGTGTCCTAATGAACACATTTAGTGAAAGGAGCTTATTGAAATGAAATAAGCCTCTTCCGGCGTTTCTTTCTTAATGTAGGTATGATCTCAAAAAAGGCTTAATTTGGTAACCTGCTAACAAAATCATTAATTTTTCACTAACTTTGAAAAAATCAAAAGTATTGAAATAACCAATGAGACTGACTCATTAAAAATGCCCCACCTGAGAGTATAAGAAATGCCAATCACTGAATTTATGAAAATCCTCCTAACTTCTTCTTGTGAGTATTATTACTTTGATAGGAAGTTGTTAATACAATTTGTTAACTTTGACACCTGTTTACTTAGCTGTAATTGTATAATTGTGACCACCAGAGTAATAGAAACTGAGGACATTCCTTAGTAACCTGTTGACTTTTCAGAGGGGAAGAAAATTTGCTGTGATGAAGCTATTTCTATCATATCAGTGTTGACTAAAGTGAGTGACTCATTCAGGAACCATGGAAATAACTCTCGGAAGTATGGAGGGAGGAACATGTGTGCATGCTTCCAGATGCTGCTGCTTTTGTGAGGGCATCTGTTCGGGGGTCCAAATCTGTTAGAAGCATATTTAATGTATCAAAAAAACAAACTCATTGAGTTTGGCTTTCCCCTCACACTTTTGTTGTTTCTCTAGAATAGCCTCAAGTAAATATAAAACAAGGCAGGCAACCCAATCCTTCACTCACAGGACCCTATGTTCTTTCCAGAAGTGTGTCTCATATTTAAAGATGTGTGGCCAAATGCGCTAAAAACAGGCCCTACTCCCAGACACATTTCTGCTACTTCTATTTCTGAAATCGCTGGTCAATCTCCAGGCTCCTATACTATATTTATCTTTATATTTGTGTCTTTCTATTTATCTTGCATCTGTTTCCATAATATTCCAATATATGAACATGTATGTACTTGTAAGACAGACAAAAACATCAAGAAAGTAAGCAGTCTCCTTATTCACTCAACCTAAGATTGGTCAAGTTACAGGTGTATATCTCTTATGTCTGTAATGTGGTTTCCAAAACTATCATCTGTTTTCTCTTAAGGAGCAGGGAGCTCCTATCAAGGAGGCTTTGTTAGATGAAGTATCTTTGGGGACAGAGCTTGAAAAAAAAATGACTTATGAAAACGGGATATTTTTCCACTTAAATAAAATTCTACTAATATGTTCCTTTGATATTCAGCCACTATTATCTGAAAGCCTCCTATGTATAAGGCACAATGAAGAAAACAAAAGTGAATAAACCATGGTACTTGCCCTCAAAAAACATAAGCACAAATAACAGTAAGACAAGACGAGGTGGTGCAGACAAGAGGGCAATTTATGTTGTATCTATAGTGGGCAACTTTGAGATGCACCTCCAAGAATGGGTGTGATTTTAAGAGTGAGTAGGAATAATCCCAGTGGAGGAAACATATCATGAAAGATGTTACTTATGTCTGCCTTGCTACACTGGTCATGCAGTCCTGGAAGACAGGGACTGGTTTTGATTATCTGAGCATCCTGAGACCCAGGACTGTGTCTGTCACATAGTAGGCGCACAGTTAAACTATGCCAGTTAAACTCAGATGAAGGCTGAAACATAAAATGTGCATAAAAAGGAGCAGCAAAAAATTCCAATTTGACTAAAGAACAGAATATGAGAAGGGAAAGGGAATATAAAGCTTGAAAATCAGGATGGGAACATATTTTGTTGGACTTGGTTTGGAATTTACTATTTACTAGATAAAGTGAAGTCATTGGTCTTTTTCAAAAGATCAACCTTGCAACAATTGCACCAACAAACTGAGAGAGAGAGAGATTGAGAAAGATGGGGGTAGAGGGAAGACCTAGGAAAACTAATTAGAAGATTATGATGATAACTGGTTTGATTAAAATGACAGAAATGATGACCCCGAAATTAATAGCAGTAGTCATAAAAACTCTTATGAACAACAGCAAAAACAATGATAAACACAACCACAGCTAATACTTAAAGAGCAATGCTATAGCCAAGCACAAAGTAAAAATTCCTATTAATTTACCCCTTGGGACTCTTACTACAAAGTAGTAATTCACAAATTTATAGGTGAGGAAATTGAGAATTGGAGAGACTGAGTAACTTCCTCAAAGAAGCTCTACTAGGATTTATATTAGTATGCCACATTTTGTTTGATCCTCTGGAATAGAATTCTACATGGTAGGTGTCAGAAACCCACATTTGGAGCTTTGTCAAATGCAGCTTCTCTTTTGAATACAAATGATTAGATAGAATATTCAGCACCAGTGGTAATAATTCCAAACTAGAATCTATGCAGCACAGTCCTTTTTGCAGGATAATTGCCACCCTTTTGTAACTCCTGAATTAGAGTAGGCTGAGATAGTTTATAGCTATTGACCAGCAGAAGGCTGAAGTTCATTGTAAATACTAACAGAAGAAATGCTCGAAAATAGATGTCTAATTCTTTTTATGGGACAAGTCAAAGATTTACTTTAATTGCTTTGGGAAAAAAGCTCTCCATTACATTATAAACTGGCAACACAATCTTATATATGATTCACTTAAAAAACATACATAAGATGTGCACAGGGCTGACTAGATGGAATGAAAGATAAATGGTGAAAAGGAAATTAGCATTTATCTCACATGTATTATGGTGAGAGAAACAGACAGACATAAAATAGATAAATATTCTAGTATTGCCAAAGAACACAGAATATGACATTCAATGTATCAGGCATATGAACAAGCTGGTTTAAAAGTCGCTTTTCATGTTTGAGGCTGTGAGGAAATCATGCTAGACATCAGAGACTACTTTTGACTTGGGGGGGATAAATTATATGTTACAGGATTCGAATGGATTAAAAACAGTTTTAAAAAGACAGAAAGAAATGAATAATTCATTTAAGGGAGGGTGGAGAGTGGGTGGGATTTGGGGAAACAAAAGATTAAAGAAATTCTATACCCAGATTGGGAAATCAGTATGACTGTCCAAGGTGGATTTCAGGAAAAGCAGGTAGACAGAGCTGCAGTGAGGGCTGTGGTGGAAGGGGACATTGAAAGAGGAGAATGGAGTCGGATCAGGGGATGGCCACTTATTAGAAGTGGACCTCTTGGATAGCAGAGAGCCCTGAGAAGTTTTAGAAGTAGGGAGTGGTATAATTGGGCTAGGTTTTAGGAAGAGTCCTCTGGCAATAGTATAAATGATGGTGACAAGACATAGGGGAGTTTCAGCAGGTACCCTGACCTGAGATCTCAGAGACAACGTATGGATTTAATCACCAGATGGTGCAATAGGAAACTGTTAGGTCAATTCTGCAAATACCACAGCACTCCAGAAAATATTTGCTCTTGAAGATAACTAGCTCCTCCTGATAGCTGCAAAGACCATTGACTAGCGGCTTATTCCTTTGTCCTCTTTCACTCTCTGTGCATGAAAAATACCCCCAAATAGTCAATAAAAACAAACCAAAGTGGTCTCAGCACAGCTCAAGATATAAATTTACTGTCTTCTTTTTTTCTTAAAACACCCAAGCATCCTCAAGAAGAGCCAAAGGTGCTATATGTAAGTCAAGAAGCCCAAGATCTTTTTTCTCTCCCGAAAGATCTTTTTAATACTAAGCTTCCTGGATTGTTAACTACTTGGAAGTTGAAACAAGGAAAGGTAACTTATACCCTCAAAACTGCTTCCTCTTGTCTAATAGTAAAGAAATGGGCCTTCTTAATAGAGGAGTGAAATTATCTGCAGTATTCAAGTAATCCGCTAAAATATAAATGCTAATAACACTGAAAATTGTTACTTCTGGGTGTCCCCCCTTTGTGTATGTGGCATATCAAGAAACATTTAAAGTAAGTAAAGTCATTAAAAATATGTAGCTGCAAGGCAGTTGGAATCCATGGATTAACATACTATCACTCTCTCCTCACTCTTCATGAGCCTAGGACCTTGACATTCACGGAAGCAAGGTCAACATCCTGCTCTGTGACTATGAGCTCCACTGCTTCTTCCTCAGCTCTACAGAGATGACTGCACTAGAAAGATAAATGCTTTACAAAGAAGCAATACAAAAACTCCCCAAAGCTATAATATTTTCAGTGTGATTAAGACACACTAACCACCTCAGGCCTCCAGATTCTGTATGCCTTAACATACGTGGAAATTACTCTAGGGAAATGAAGTTTTAGAAGACAGAGTAGTGCTTGGAGCAAATGATATTTGAGCATGCTTATACTGGTGTAGCCCATCTTTCTCCTCCTGGCTTCTTGTAAAGCTTCATAATTATTTTTTCATGATCCTCAAAGAAATAGGTTGCTCTGTTAACATACATTACCTAGGTTTAAGCTTGTGAGAACATACCCTGTTCTATGTGATCCGTAATTCAAACTAAATTGGTACTTTTCTCCAAAAACATAAGATCGTTTTCAAAGTTCTTAAGGGAAGATGGAGCAAAAGAGTTTTCTTTGTATTTTCAGTGAAGTTGCTGCAACACTCCGGCAAGAAGGCGTCTGTGTTATTTCAGGTGCTTACCTTTATGGCCAAAGTGGTGACCCAAATACAATATACGTTTAAGTGGCTCTGGGACTGATTAATTTCTCAGATGTTTTCCTTCTTTCCTCCATGATGATGTGAAATTCAGCTCTGGCCCACTCCAGCTTTCACACAAATACAATTACACTAAGTCTTAAAAAACTGCCTATTTTAAAACGTGGCATTCTGGGTGCCCATTTGGGAGAAAAGTTTTGGGTAACAGTAAAGGATTGCTAAGAAAAGCTCAGGTGTTTCTGGTTAGTAGACATTTAATATCAATAGTATTCTCAATGTTTCAACCATTAGTTAAAGGAAAAAGGAGATGAAGTTCTTAGTCTCAATACAGAGATGAAGGAAAACACCCTGATGGTCTCTTCAGGTCCTCCTCTTTCAATAGCTTTCTCAAAATTCTATCCCAGAATATCCTGTGACCCATTCCTGGTTTTTTTTTTTTTTAAACCACCAATCACATGCCAGAAACAGATTAATCGTAGAGCACCATTCTGCAAAGCCTAAAGTGATAGTCAGGATTTCCACATCTCTCAAAATATCCCAAAAGGCAACATAGCTGCTTCATGTTAAACTCAATCCTAACAAATTGCAGAAATAGTTTCCCAAATAATACCACTTTCTAATTAAATACCCACATGAACAATAATTATAATAAAAATAAATCTAATAGATCATAGCTGATTCAGATTGAAGGATAATTTTGAGATCCAAAGAACAGGAACCCACCTGTCTTACTAGATACCCATGGATATTTTTCATCTCTAAAAAAAAAAAAAAAATCAAAAAACATCACAGTCATCCCTGACACCATTCTCCAGATAAGGAGATAAAGCTTTTACAGGATCATAGCTGTTTCATCATCCTGTCTGGGCCCAGTGACAAAACATATCTCCTTTCTACTTATTTTTTGTGTATTATTCTGAAGTACAATTTGTCCCAACATCTGTTAGAGATCTCAAGACCTTTTAACAGGTATCAGTGGTGCTCAGTTGGATAAATATATGGGGCTTTAATTATTGTTTTGGCTAAAATCTAAAGAACTTCTCATTTTTGTCCCTTACTATATTTTACTACCATTTAAGAAGATTGTTTTGGAGAAAAAATATAATCTCTATGACAGTTTTCTCTAAACCATTTGGAAGTTGAGCAACACAGGAACAAAAGCCTGTAATTAAGAGGAAGACCTCAGTTCTCTGGAACAGGGCTCTTCCTCCAGTGATTGATTCAGTTTCCTAAAACAGTTCTTGTTTTCGCCATTTTTCTAGTGCATGTTAAAACAGAAACCAGTTTACTCTTCGGAAAGATCTTTTTTTTTTTTTTTTACTTTCATTTTCTGGTGAAATACTTGCCATTTTTGAAACTGTGGGCTCAGGTTCATCTTCTGGTTATTACCCCAACCCCCAATTCCTTATCCATAATTGCTTGGTTCTTGACCTTGTTTGCATTTCACATCTGGATCAAAATTCCAATTAAATGTGACAAAACGGGGACGAGGGCAAGACTTTCTGGTTGCTCCAGAAAGTCTGCTTATGCAAACTTCAGAGAGTTAGCTGTTACCTGTTCTGCTATTCTTTGAGGAAGTTAGGGCACAGATTCAATCACCATGGTGATTTTGTCTACAAACAGATTCTAGACCAAACATTTCCATCATACTTAAAGAGGTGCGGGGTGGAGAAGGAAGAAGGAATTAGGAAGTTAGTTTTCATTGCAGTTGATTTTTTTTTTTCACGGTGTACTTTGTCCTAGATTGTCTCACTTTAGTCTCTGACCAACTCCACCAGGTAGACAGGTCAGGAACTCTAGCATCATTCCCACTGCAAACGTGAGAAAACTGAAGTCCAGGAAACAAAGTGATATACAGCTCCAGTCACATGGATAATCAGGTGCTGGAGTCACTGTTAGAGTCTAAGCTTTTTTTTTGTTTTTTGTTTTTTTTTTAGCTTTATTGAGGTATAATTGACAGATAAAATTATAAAATACTTGAAGTGTGCATTGTGACGGTGAGATACATGTATACTTTGTGAAAGGAATGATTTCCCCATGGAGCCAATTAACATCTCCATTGCCTTACATATTTACCTCTTCATTTTTATTTTGTTGTGAGGATGTTTAAGGTCTGCTCTTTAGCTAATTTCAGAATCTAAGCTTTCAAAACCCTGGTTCCATGTTCCTCCAGCCCACACTGACCCAGGATAGATTTAGCAATAGCTCTATTATGGGAAAAAAAGAACAATTTATTCTTTTGGGGGCTAACGTAAATATCTTTTAAAATTCAGTAAATACTTTCTCTAGATCTCAAAGTCAAAGGATAATAAACAAAATGTTTTCACATAAAGTGGATTAGCAAGGTGGAATACCCTCTTAGCTACATGAAAGATTTTGCCTTTTTTGGCTAAGAAATGTTTCTCAAATTTCTTTTTTTATGGCTGCACCCACAGTATATGGAAGTTCCTGGGCCAGAGATCGAATGCGAGCCATAACTGTGACCTACGCCACAGCTGCGGCAATTTTGGATCCTTAACCTGCTTGCCACAGAGGGAATTCCTCTTTTTATTTTTTTTAAGAAAATGCCCAGAAACTTTAACATTCTCTCTGTTCCTACACTGCAAAGACAGAGTGCATTCTATGCACACATGGGGCACACAAGGTAAAGGACAACCTGATTCACTGTTTGATTGTAACGGTTCTCACTTGCAAAGAATGTACACATTATATGTGGGTAATCAGAATCTACTATTATATCAACTCAGGAAAAGTGAAGAATTCAGGAAAAATAAGGAATTTAAGGCTTTTAAAAAAATTATTTTCTAGGAGTTCCTGTCATGGTGCAGCGGAAATGAATCCAACTAGGAAACATGAGCTTGTGGGTTTGATCCCTGACCTCACTCAGTGGGTTAAGGATCTGGCATTGCTGTGAGCTGTGGTATAGGCCGCAGACACGGCTCAGATCTGGCATTGCCGTGGCTGTGGTGTAGGCCAGCAGCTGTAACTCCGATTAGACCCCTAGCCTGGGAACCTCCATATGGCGCGTGTGTGGCCCTAAAAAGCAAAAAAAAAAAAAAAAAATTATTTTCTAAACCTCAGAATGACTCTTTTTTTTTTTCCTATAAGACATCTCATGGATATTTTGCCTTTAAAGTTTTGGGCTCTCTTAATCTTTAAATAATTCTTACTGGAAATGATCAATAAGAGAATAAATATTGGGTTTGAAATGCTTTATACTGAAAGGCTTTACAGCTTTAAGAATTCCATCTTATTTAATACATCATGCTACTGTTTGTTATTCCTAGGGCTGTTTCTTGAGATGCTGAATGAAATTTTTCTTTAAATATGTTACCACTAATGATTAATAGTATCTGTCTGGAAACTTAGAAATTAATTTTTTATATTTGATTGTTCATATTTAATTTAGCCACTTGTTTTTAAATTGTCCATTTCAGAAATTCAATTACATGCATGGTAGTGTTAAAAATTCAACAGCTCTGTGCATGTCTTTGGAGTACTTCTTTAAACAAAGTCTCACTCAGAACTTTTTGTGTGCAAAACACTGTGTTTAGACTATGATACAGTAAACATTGGAACATGGAATGTAGGTCTTGACCTCAAGGAATCTATAGTCCAATGGAGATGATAAGACATTCAAGGAAGAGTGGGAGGAAAATTGGAAAGAAGGTAGGAAGGAAGTAAAACCTTTGAAAGAGATGCAGGGTTTTAGCGCCACCAGGAATATGTTTGCTAACCAACATTTCACTCAATCTGTAACAGAAGGAAAATACAATTTACTATAAAATTGGAGACTTTCTCCTTATGCATGAATATAAAGTGAATGAGAAATTACAGTCTGCTGGATTCCAACTGTGGCAGTTCATTCTTGGGATAGAAGCTCAGTGCTGTTAAAAGATCCAAAATAACAGAGGCTTAAATAAGAGAGATGTTCATTGCCCACTCATGTGAAAGTGCAAATTGGTATTGCCAGATTGCCAGGCGAGTGTCTCCAAAATTACCAGGGACCCAGTCTCTTTCTTTCACCCTCAACATACAGCTTCCCTCTTCTGGTCAGGATGGCTGCTCCAGACTCTAATGCCCGGTCTGCATTCCAGCCAGCAGAAAGGAGACAGAGGGAAAGCAGAAGGTGCCTGCTTCCCTCTAAGATCCTGGCCCCTTGGTGGGTGCACACGATTCATCTCACACTCACCAGTCACAAAAGAAGGATAACTGAGAAATGTGGTCTTCACCTGCCTTAAGCCATGTGCCCAGCTAAAACTTCCAGGATAAGGCAGGAAGGAGAAACTGGGTACAGGAGTACAGCTGGTTACCTCTGCCATGTGTGGTAACCGTGCTACAATCTCCCACTGCAGGACTCCATTTTTATGGCTGAGAAAAGGGTTTTCTTACCACATATTCCTAGAGCTTTCATTTTCAAAAGCAGATGAGAAATGCATGCTTCTCATCTGCATGTTGAAGCATGCTTGATGCTTCAACAAACAAGGGAGGATTTCTCACCTTGTCAAGTGCTACCCTCTTGCAACTGAAAGCTAACACCTTATGCTAAGCTAGTCAGAGCCAAATACAATTAATTAGATCAAGCTTGTCACTAAAATATCAGGACAAATGTTCTTGAAACATGGCACTTTCTCCCTTTGCCTCTTTTCCCCCTCGTCTGGGTTTATTTACAATAAAAAAGTAGGTTGAGGGATGGAGTTGCAGAAACTGATCCTTATAACTGTTACTCTATATATCACATAGCTGATAACCAAATGCTGAAAAGAAAAACGTATCTGAGTTGTGTCAGCACAGACTGCCCAACTCAGGTCACATGAATAATTAATGACAGTGTACAGTTCATGCTGGTTTGAGAGTCTCTATACAAATACTACAGGCAAGTCTGTAAACATCATTCTCTAAGGAGCTTTCTCGACTTAGTACCAGAGCTGTAACTTGCATCTGCTGCTTCTCCAAATCAGAAAGACTGAATTTTGCTTTTTTTTTTTTGGTAACCTCTCTCTAAGAAAATGATTTGCCAGAGTAGTTTTTAAAATGCACCATTTAACAACTCTGTGACACACCTTTCTTTATACAAGAGACAACAGACAAGCTGATTTTCTGAAAACTAGATTCTTTTTTAGGGTCATTAGGCAAACTTGCCATTTAATGGAACTTGATAATACATTTGCAGGGAGTATGAGTTATTTGTGGAGCAAAAATAAATCATCTAACAGTTCCTGATTTATAACTCCAGGTTCCCACATAGCAGGTTTGCTTACAGGCAACCTGCAAAGGAAATTATAGCATAGGACTCCTTTTATAAAGATGGACTTGAAAATTATGATCAAGGAAACATTGTCTAAATGTCCAACTGTCTCATTTGCGAATGAGGACACACAGACGTCCACAAGAGGTAGAAAGATTCCACCCAGTTAGCAGCCAGAACCTGGATCCCAGGTTCTCTCAAATCCCAGAGAAGTGCATTGTCTATCGTGCGACACTTGGGAAAAATGCGGCTTTTTTTGTTTTGTTTTGTTTTGTTTTGTTTTTTGCTTTTTAGGGCCGCATCTGTGGCATATGGAAGTTCCCAGGCTAGGGGTCAAATTGGAGCTACACCTGTGGGCCTACTCACAGCCACAGCAACCGGGATCCAAGCCGCATCTATGACCTATACCACAGCTCACAGCAACACTGGATCCCTGACCCACTGAACAAGGCTGGGGATTGAACCGGCATCTTCATGGATACTAGTCAGATTCGTTTCTGCTGCACCTCAACAGGAACTCCAGGATGTGATTTTTAAGTGGAATAAACACAAATGTCTCTGTGCACAGGATCTGCTTAATAGGTAGCCAACCTTAGGTAGCTGGAGCTCGTACACACCAAATTCATAACTGTCACTGAGAATAAGGTAATAATCAACAGCTATGAAGAGAAGAGATTTAAGAAAACTTCAGCTTTTTCTTTGCTTTCTTGAGCTTTTCCTACTTTGACGAGTCTGCCCTATTTAGCTAAACATGTGGATTTTCCAACCTTTTAAAGTTTCCTACACCCGATCCTCTATCTCTTTGATGGTGATGAGCTGTTTTCAGAGAGCAATAAAATAATGCTCATAATCCTAGTGAAAACGAGAGCTTCTCTTCTCTTAATCATTTTTAGTGCCAGGTACTTTCCTAGCATATTTTCTGAGTATATTATTTCATTCCATCCTCACATTGATCCCAGTTATTGTTATTACTATTATTTCCCCCAATACAAAGTTGTGGAAACTGAGGCACAGAGCATGTAAGTCACCCAAAGTCACACAGATAATAAGTAGCAAGGGTTATTGTTTAAACCCAACTTGTCAGCTGCAGTCACTGCAACATGTCGCACAGAAAAAGAATTCCATAACTCGTAACATATATAGCTGTAGATATATAGTATGTATAGGAGACAGTGAGGCATAATGAAATGAGCTCTTGTCTTGGGGCCAGAAGACTAAAGGTCTTTTCTCTTTTAATTTTATTTCAGAGGACTGAGCTAATTACCTGCCTCAGTTTGTGACACCAGTTATCTTTTGACCCATACTAGGCTCCTACATGTACACTTAAGCACTTCTTTTAAGCCACCCACTGTACCTATGCATGATACTATTTTTTTTTTTTTGTCTTTTGTCTTTTCAGGGCTGCACCCGCGGCATATGGAGGTTCCCAGGGTAGGGGTCCAGTTGGAGCTATAGCCTACACCACAGCCACAGCAAGGCCAGATCCTAGCCGCGTCTGTGACCTACACCACAGCTCATGGCAATGCAGGATGCTTCATCCACTAAGAGAGGCCAGGGATCACACCTGCATGGTTACTAGTCGGATTCGTTAACCACTGAGCCATAACGGCAACTCCTGCATGACACTATATTTTACAAAATTACTAAAAATTAAGATTCTGTTTGATTAAGCAAATAATATGTATTAAGCATCGGTAACATACCAACCACACTGGAGTAATACCACCTCTGCTCAGATAATAATCCTTAAAATTCTACTACATTCATCTTCATGGCTCCCTTAATCTACTCCCTTCATGCAAAACAGTCCAGGTTTCAATACCTCACTGCAAGTAACAGGAAAAAATTATTCTTAAGCAATCACTGCCATTTTTTTTAAAACTTTTGGCATTCTGACAGTGGGGCGGCTATGCCCTGTAATCAAAGGAAAAACATAAACCAGTCATCTCCTAGCAACACACTGAAGATTACTCCTTGGGAATAATTTGTGTGGCTGAGTCTGAGTGCATTTAACTTTGAACTCTGAGGCCAGCAGAGCTCTTGTTCTGGCCATTAACTCTTTTCAATATCCTGCAGATAGAGTGAACCCATTTTTGATGATGTTGTGGGAAGGATGGGCACTAAAATGTTCCAAGCATGGGCAGTTTGGGGGGAAAGAAACTGAGGAGTTTTATAATCTTTTTTGTTGTCATTATAAATCTAATTGCAAGGAAATGTCACTAGGCATCAAGATCATTTAGTTGCTCTGCAGCTCCCCTTTGCTGAAGCCTGTTCCCCCACTCTTTCAGTATAAAGGGACATCTGTCACTTAAGGTTGGACTGCATCACAGCATCCTTGCCTTCCTTGGTGTTCCCTCCCAGTGGGATTCTTGTCTGCCCCCCACAGTCTGCTGTGCTGATGAGCCCAGTCAATCAAAATCAGCTCCTAATCAGTCTGGGGAAACCGCTACCCTTGGATCCTTCGTGTGCCAAATGAAGGTGCAGTCAAACTGGATTTTATTCAGCCATCTGTGCATTAAAGAAGCAAATGTGACTCCAGGAGATTTCGTTTCATCTCTTCAAACCAAGAGTTAGTACACGCCTTTCAAATTCTTAGTTTATAAAAACAGAAAACCTAACTAAAGAATTCATTTGAACGAATGATCACGGCAAGAAAGGGACTCGTGTCTGAAATGAATCAGCACTAGTCACAAGTATCAACACCAAAGAAACATTCACTTTTTAATAGCAGTAGTTGTAATATTTTTGACGTTATGTGCCAGATCCACTTCCAAATGCTTTATGTGTGTTAATCATTGGGTTCTTCAGCAATGCTAGGAGGTTGGCACTATTGTTATTCCTATTTATAGAGCAGGAAGCGCAGTTACGTTCAGAGACAGGATAAGTAAGTTGCCTGAAGTTAATCCATGTAGAACAGGCTTTTAACCCAGTTGGCTTGGCCCCAAATTCGTGATCAGCACACTAGCTGGCCCCGGCTGCAGACATTATTGGGTACCTACCCAACTCTCTGAATGGAGACTGAGGGCAAGAGGTGATGGTGCCACAGTTCTGGAAAAGGCTTATGAACTGGATCACAAACATTAGATCTGAAATAGTTCTATGAAATCCTCTGATACAGAAATATTTATTTTGATTTGTTAAGAAGAGGAAGAGGACTGCTTTTTTTTAGGTCTCCTACTGTGGTTTGCATATGGAAAAATATTCATGTTCTGAGCAGACTAAACAATGTAATTGACTTTAGGTTTTCTCCATGCCCTCCAGTACAGTAGCATTATTAAGAAACTGTGCAGTAAGCATTGATATACTTCTTTTAAAAATATTCTGTTATACATTCCAAAAACCTTTACTGAGTCTTTAGTATTTATTATTTATCTATTAAGCATTTCATATTTTTCATTTATCATTAATGATCTCTGTCTCTAAACCATTTATAGTCAAAAGAGAAACGTGAATGTGGCTGTCACTCATGCAAACTTATAAAGGATTCTGATTCTCTGTACATATTTGGTCTTTATACTTCAAAGTATTGAAATTTTCTACTCACTACATAAAACAGTGTTTCATCTACATTTATCAAAAAACTTTTTCGAAGTGCAAGGAGTGTATTTTAACCCTGTTAAATTAGGGCTAAAGGAAAAATTAGATTTAATGTACCAATACTTTTTCTGATTTTAAAATTTTTGGTCCTGTTTTTTTTCTTCAGCCTTGATTATTCTGGGCTAAATGAAAATTTTTTTTGTTTTAATTTGAAAAGTTATTTTATTTTGTTTTACATCTATTCCTTTCACCTTGTTATATGGTTTTTCCTCTTTCTTAGAATGCAGGAATATTTCTTGGAGAGAAAAGCTATAAATTTCTGGACCCTAGATTAATATTAAAATAGAATGAATTTTGTTAAATCCCTTTTTTGCATTATTGTCTAGGATATTCCATTTTATGCTTGTTATGTCAGCATAAATATTAACAACATCCCCTTTTACTTTTAACATTGCTCTCACCATTTAGACAAACTACATAGATATGCTTTCCAAAAGCAGTATTAAATGAAATCAATTTGTTCTTAACTCACTTATATTTATTAGAAAATCTTGATACTTCCTGAGAGCTTTCTTGAAAAATGCCACTGTAAAGTAGACCTTTTTTTTTTTTTAACAATGATTCACAAGCCTTTAACTTGTAGTCCAAAAACGCAACTCCTTATCTTGTCATAGAATCATGTGTTCACAAGTTGACTTAAGGGAAAGCCTAAAGAGATAATACGGGTAGCAAGATGGTATTACCTATTGCTGTTGTAAGAGTAAAACATAACTCTGTGCAAATTTTAGGATACAGATTCTGTGCGCTAATGAGGTAGAAAAAGACTAAACCAAAATCAAATAAAGATTTAAATAGACACAAAGCTTATGCAATCTGCTATTACCCTACATGAGGCTAGCTTAGTATGTCTATGAAATTCAAATATAGACCTGGTATGGACCACCTACAGAACCAGAGGGCTTGCTAGGGGGACCAATGCTGATTTGAGGCTCACTGTAAGACACTGCTCAAAAATATACTCGGCTCAGCCTGTTGCCTCCTCCCATTATTCAGGGTACTTATTTAGAAAGAAATTAAAGACAACCTATTAAAACACAAATGCGTTATTTTTATAAGGCAAAAGTTCACCACTCAAAATCTTAACAAAACTCAATGCTTTGTCAATGTAAGACAGGAAATCTGTCATGTAATGAAGGTTTTTACCACCAAGAAAGCAAATTTTTTATTATAATAAGGATAGGTGGTTTAACTCTATACTATTTACAGAACTGAAAATTAAGATCACAAGTAGTGGTGGTGATTCCAAATTTCACTGAATTGCATCAGCGTCATCGAAATCAATGCTCATGATCAGAGTCCAAAGTTAGATCGTGACTGTTTGTCTAGTTTCACATAAGAAGACAACAAAGGCAAATAATGGTGTTCAGGGTGAACACATACAGGATTATTTTGTGCAATGCTGCAGCATAATGACAGTGGAACAATTAGCAAATAGTAGTGATGATTTCTAGAGTGATAGGTTCCACTGATCAAATTATAAAACACTGACTTGGTCCACTCTGATTTTCTCTTGCACTCTGGCCCACCACAGCAATATTTCCCACTGCTGCCTAAGTGGAAAAGTTGACTACCTCTTTGCATTTCCTAAAGGAGGCGGGGATATTGATTTCTGGAATTTGCAATACTCATTCCTTCCCCTAACCACCCTATGTGGAGCCACAGGATGCTAGTGAGTAGGAGAACCTCTCAGGAGGCTCCACCCCATGACTGAATTTCCTGCCCCTGAATCACATTATCCTGATAAAAGTCCCTGGTCTCCTGGGCTTACATTCTTAGGGTGGGAAAGAGATAGCAAACAAACATGGAAGATGAGAGATGATACAAAGAGCTCTGAAAAAAACCTTGTAACAGGTAAAGGAAATATGGAGGAGGGATTTTATACGGGGTGGTTAGGAAAGATCTCTTTGATCAAGTGGCATTTGAGCTCAGACCTGAAGGACTATAGGAGAACCCTGGGGAGAGAGGAAGTGCTCCAGGAAGAGGCAAAGACCTTGGGGCCATTTGAGCTTGGTATGTCCAAGGAGCAGGGAGGTGGGCAACAAGCCTGGAGCAGAACAAGCCTGGAGGGAGTGGTAGCAACAAAGCTTGAGGTATAATGAGGACCCAGGACACGGAGGACCCTGCAGGCTATGGTCAAAATGGGAGATGAGAGGTCATGAACGGTTTCCAACAGCGGGTTGAGTGCCCATACTCAGATTCTGGAGACATCATTCTGAATACTTTGGGAAGAGCAGAATTCAGGTGATGTAAGCGGATGAAAGGAGACCGATCATAAGTCTGCTGAAATAGTTTAGATTTAGACTAAGCTGGAAGGCAGAGATGGTAGGATTTGCTCATAAATGAGGGTCAGGGATGTAGGAGAAAATATGAGCCAAATACCATGTTTCTGTTTTTGGTCTGAGCAACCAAAATGGTGATGCCATCCACAGAGAGGCAAAAGGCTGTAGGCAGAGAGAGTGGGTGGGGGGTGAGCTGAGAGGTCAGGTTGATGTGACTGACGGACACGCACATGGACACGGTGAGCAGGAAGGTGATATTCCAAGCCTGGCATGCTGGGGACACATGGGACTTGAGAAGTAATTTAAGAATCTTCAAATAGCCATAATTTGAGGTTACACAGTCCCTCTTTCAAACACATCCGTATTTTACTCTGCCACTACCTCCAGTATGACTGCCTAAACTCCAACACAAGTTCAGGAATTTTGCTTGAACTGAGTGTAGATCCAATTGTGATGAAAATAATAATAATAAAATAATAATAATACAAAAAGATGATGGAGGTAAAAATATGGAACCAAGGTGGAAGACACCAGAGGTGTGCTTCACCTGCTCTGCCATTTTGGCAGGTGCCTGACCCTTGGAACTCACTTGGATGAGGCTGTGCAGCAAGAGAACAAGTGAACCATGGTTAGACCCACGTATTTCTGCATATTGCTCTAGCTGAACCTGAGAAATGAAATATCTGTAACAAAAAGTTGTCTAGATCTGGAAATCCTGCTGTAGCACAGTGAGTTAAAAATCTGATTGTAGCGGCTCGGATCACTATGGAGGTGTGGGTTCAATCCCTGGCCCAGGAACTTCCATATGCTGTGGATTCAGCCAAAAAAAAAAAACAAAGTTGTCTAGATCTATTACAGTTACATAATTCTGTCCTGTTTAATTGTAGAAAACATTATATTGGTTTTAAAATAATTCCAAACATCTAATTATGAGGATCCTTCTTATGTTTGGGATGTATTAATTTGAAATTTACAAACAGAGCTATGACTCAATCTTGAGTCTCTTAAGGCCCATCAGTGTTTACCAGAAGAGCTTGGTTTCTCTCACTCCATCAGGCACATGGTCTCTGCATCTGCACTGACAGCGGACCCTCTTGCCTCCCACACAGTGTGGGCAACAGACTAGGGAGTGCTAAGCTGCCATTAGCAGCCACAGCTAATGCAGGACTCCAGGAATATAACTGATCAGATGAGAGCACCCACAGCTCAAAAGCAGCTGTGTATCTCACACAGAGAACAAAGACAAAACCAAAAACCCCTCAAGTGCTGCAAACTAACAACCATATTACAAGTACCGGTTCCATGCCCTCACAAGGGTGAGAATTTAAGCGGTACATAGAGAGAAAAACATATTTAATCCATCCTGAAAATTTGGGGTAAACGTAGCTCTAATCTAGAACAAAACAACTCAGAAGCACTCAATCAGCAGTAGAAAAATTCCCTTTGGCCTGTTTAACAAAAAGTGATGTAAGTAGTAAGTTTAAATACTTCATACCTTTTGGCTACTAACACATCCCAAGATGAGGAACAATGAAAGCATTCACAGCCAGCAGGCCTCGAGACTAAGGGAGCATTCTGTATCTTCTGGCTTTGACTTTTAAGATCTCTGGGTAGGAGAGGATTTGTGAAAACAAAGCTAAAATAATAATGGGAAGAAGAACCATAGCATGCTAGAGGTAAGGAAAATTAGAGGTCATCCTTGTCATTTTACAGATGAGGAAACTGAGGCCAAAAACTCTGAGTGACTTCATCTCTCCTCTCAAGAAACATAACATAGCTGGAAAGGCAATGTATACAAGACATTAAACACAACGACAGTCATATCGTAATGTAGAGTTTCTGATTCAATGTCAAATAAGTGGCACATGTGGTGAGCCTGGAGAAGCATGCAAAGATGTGCGTGACTGGGCCAGAGTGGGACATATGAAGAGCCTGAACCAAACTTTGAAAAGCAAGTGAGTGTGCTTTCAATATGGGAAGACGGGATTTTCAGGTGATCAAAGATATTAAAGGGCACATGAAGGTTTACATTAGAGAAGAGTAGGTCCATTTTTCTGTCATGTCACAGGGATATATTCTTTTAAATATGTGTGTAGGTATGATGTCATTTACTTTTATGCTTGCATTTACTTCATTTTAAAAGTGACCAAAAGCATTATAAACTTTTGGAAAATTGCAGAAATAATTATCCCAACCCTAATACAAAAGATTAGTTTTTCTTTAAAACTTGCTATTTAATGTCTATAAAATGTAAGCTCCTTTACTATAAATTGTTTCCTTTAATTAAAAAAAAAAAAAAAAAAGAACTTGGAGTTCCCATCGTGGTGCAGCGGAAACGAATATGACTAGGAACCATGAGGTTGCAGATTCGATCCCTGGCATTGCTCAGTGCGTTAACGATCCAGTGTTGCCATGAACTGTGGTGTAGGTTGCAGACGCGGCTCGGATCTGGCGTTGCTGTGGCTCAGGCGTAGGCCGGCAGCAACAGCTCCAATTAGGACGCCTAGCCTGGGAACCTCCATATGCCGCAGGTGTGGCCCTAAAAAATAAAAAATAAATATATAGAAAAAAGAACCTGAAGAGCGCTTTGGTTCACAAGAACTGAATTGAAATTTTTGATGAACAAAAGAAAAGGAATTCAAGTTTACATATAATCAACTCTGATTCTTATATTAATTATCAACAAATATTGAAAAACTTGAATGGACAAAAAAAAGAGAGACATACTCTTATACATATGTATATAGAGATAGAGATAGAACTAAAGTTTGGAAATCCAGAAATAATATTCTAATTCAGATTTTAAAAGTAATGATAGAGATAACATTAAACCATCTTGAAAGTATTTTGTTTCTTTGAAAGATGCTCACTTTTAAAGGATAATATCACTGATTATTAGAGAAATGCAAGTGAAAACTACTATGAGGTACCACCTCACACCAGTCAGAATGGCCATCATTAATAAGTCCACAAATAGCAAATGCTGAGAGGGTATGAAGAAAAGGGAACCCTCCTGTACTGTTGGTAGGAATGTAAATTGATACAACCACTATGCAAAACAGTATGGAGGTACCTCAGAAAACTATACATAGAACTACCATATAACCCAGCAATCCCACTCTTTGCACATATCCAGACAAAACTTTCCTTGAAAAAGACACATATCACATGTTCAGTGTAGCACTATTCACAATAGCCAAGACATGGAAACAACCTAAATGTCCACCGACAGATGAGTGGATTAAGAAGATGTGGTATATATACACAATGGAATACTACTCAGCCATAAAAAAGAACAAAATAATGTCATTTGCAGCAACATGGATGGAACTAGAGACTCTCATACTAAGTGAAGTCAGTCAGAAAGAGAAAGACAAATACTATATGATATCACTAATATCTGGAATCTAATATATGGCAGAAATGAAGATTTCCACACAAGAGAAAATCATGGACATGGAGAACAGATTTGCAGTTGCCAAGGGGGAGGGGGAGGGAGTGGGATGGACTGGGAATTTGGGGTTAATAGATGCAAACTGTTACCTTTGGAATGGATAAGCAATGAGATCCTGTAGTATAACACGGGGAACTATATCTAGTCACTTATGATGGAGCATGATAATGTGAGAAAAAAGACCGTATACATGTATGTGTGACTGGGTCACCTGGCTGCACAGTAGAAAATTGACAGAACACTCTAAACCAGCTATAATGGAAAACATAAAAATCATTATTAAAAGAAAAAAAAGGCTAACTGATTGTTGGGCCTTTTCCCTTTTGCCTTAATGATGTGAAGGTGGTCAAAACCACGTTTCCTCCTCCTTTCCTGTTTTACTGGCGTGACCAGGAAAACACAGGGAATGGGGAGAGATGGAAGCAGGCGTCACAGAGGGTGGGAAGAATGGGTGAGATAATTCCAGGGAGAACTCAAAATAGCTAATTAGTCTTTTGCCAAATGTATATGAAGTAATTTACTTTTTATAAGGTTTGTTCAGCTGAATAAAATGATTTCATTTTTGAATGTTCCTGTGATTATAACTAAAATATGAGTCATCCATCTGATGGCTCATTCTTCCTCTTGAGACTAAACCTTCAGAATCAGGATGAACAAGAACTTAATGGATTTACACAGTGTGGCTCTGACGATGGCTTTGGTGCTGGCAAAGGAATCAAATGTTGCTTGTGCTCCCTGTCTTTATATTTTATGTGCATATGTGGCAACAGAGTTTCTTGACCAAATGTATTTATTATGGGTTATTATGTAACAACAAAGGTAAACTTAAGGAACGATATACTTGCTGTGTTTGCCAGAATGGCCCTATATTTTTGAGGCTGCTGCTTTACTGGTGAATGAGCATTTCTGCTCTTCATATATAGGAACATCTTCTCCTCTAGGAAGTGAGAATCCATATGGTCTCTGCCTTTAGCTCATTATCTGATTGCCTGAGAATCACCCGGGGCCCAGACTGTGCCCTTAGCACAAAGGCACAGAAGAAGCCTGGGCACCTTAAAGGAAGATGGAGATGAGCAGACTGACTGTGAAGATGAGTAGCCTGCCATTGTGATGTGGAGGGATGCACTCAGAGATGTCTGAGAAGTGAGAAGGGCATCAAAGAACTGCCACCACTGGGTTGGCAGGGCAAGCATTTACTTTCAGCATGAAAAACAGGGCTCATCCCACTGAAAGAAATTTGTTAAAAGCCTTGTGCCCATGATACAAAACATACAAGGAAGTTTATGTGAAATGTGTTTTAGAGTAATAACAGGTGTGTGCATTTTCAATATTGCTCATTACAGAGTATACTATACATTGATCAGTCCAAATTATGGCAGTCCCATGCTCAAAGTTTGGTCACTGGCCAAGCTATACATTATAAACTGTCGTAGTCTCAAAGCTTCTTAGATCTAAGACAGACATTATAGTGTAGTGTTTAAGAACACAGACTCTGAAGCCAAACTGCTTGGATTCCCAAGCTTGACTCTACTAATTAATAGCAGTGTGACCTTGGGTAAGTTTCTTAACTTCTCTGAGTTTTGTGGGAGGGTTACATCAGTAAAATAACAATAGTATTTAACTCATTTGGTTGCTGTGAGGCTCAGGTGAATTAATATGTATGTAATACTGTTAAGAATAGTTCCCAGCACATAGAAAGCACTTAAATAGGAACTATTATGATTAAGTTCTCCAGAAAGCAGTTCGTAACAAGCAAAGTAACAAAAACACACATATTAATATTCATGGCAGCACTATTCAAAACAGCAAAAATCTAGAAACATCCCAAATATCCACAAAGAAGTAAATATATAAACTGTGGTATTTTCATACAATAGAATATTATACAGAAGGCCAAAGGAACACACTATAGAAACAGGCAACAATATGAATAAATCTCAGCAATATGATTATATCCAGCATGATGACATCATTATAAAGACTAAAAACAACTAAAATAAAAATATTTTATATATTGAACACATATGTATATATTCAATGAAACTAGATTAAAAAGGAAAGCAAGAGAATTGTCCACGTGGAGTTCTGAATGATGGTTACTTCCAGTGTTTGGAGGCGAAGGATGGAATAATGGCCAAGACCATTTGGTTAAATGTAGGTTCTTATCAAAGTCTATCTTATTTTAGATGGTGGGTGTGTAGTCATTAATGGATAAGTAAGAGAGGGACGGTGGGAAGGAGATGTACACGGACTGTGATAAGGCTTTGTCAAGAACCAAGGATTTATCCAGTTGGGAGTTCCCGTCGTGGCGCGGCTGGTTAACGAATCTGACTAGGAACTATGAGGTTGCGGGTTCAATCCCTGGCCTTGCTCAGTGGGTTAACGATCCGGCGTTGCCATGAGCTGTGGTGTAGGTCGCATACGCGGTTCGGATCCTGCATTGCTGTGGCTGCGGTATAGGCCGGTGGCTACAGCTCTGATTAGACCCCTAGCCTGGGAACCTCCACATGCTGCGGGTGTGGCCCTAAAATGATAAAAGGCAAAAAAAAAAAAAAATTATCCAGTT
>PVHT020000140.1:8437497-8455091 GCA_004024745.2 Catagonus wagneri | reverse complement strand
CACAGCCCACGGCAATGCCGGATCCTCAACCCAGTGTGCAAGGCCAGGGATCGAACCTTCATCCTCATGGATGCTAGTCAGATTCGTTTCCACTGAGTCACGACAGGAACTCCCCCATCACGTACTGTTATAATCACTTCCATTGATGTTATATTACAAGTCATTAAAGATAACAGAGTCAGTTGAGGGATTGCTTGTTTGCTTTGTGTTGATCTAATTTTGCTTGGATAAGTGTGGTAAAATGGATAAAAAGTTGATATTACTTTCCTTGCTGGCCCCCACCAGCATTCCACTGGAAGATTATCCATTTAATGTTCATTACTGTCATAGGAACATGAAGAAATCACATTAATCCCTGCATCACCCTTTACCCTCAGGCGCTACCATCTCCTGACCCTGGATGTTAAACTATACTTCACCTGTATTTGGCCCATGTAAAGTCCAGAGAGCTAAAAACGCTTATGTTCTCACACCTAAATCTCTTGGCCAAATGAACTGTGGGCCTGAGACAGAGGCACATTGTTCTTTCCAAGGCTACATGTTTCTCCTTTTACTTCTCAAAACCCAGAGAGTTGAGGAAGAGGAAGTTGTCAAGGATGAATCTCAAGTTCTGTTTATACAAAGCCTGACTTTCCAAAGGTTTGATTAATGAAGTAATGCATTAAATAATGAATGAATGGTGCCACTCTGTGAGTTAGGGAATGCTATAAAATGGGGTGAGGTTTAAGAAGAGGGGACTCTCATGGACCCAGCATGAAATGGGAAAATAATATGAAGTGTATTTGAATTATAACTTAGATGCATCAATTTACAAATGAGGATAATTGGATGGGCATCTTGGCTGTCATTTACGTTTGATACTAAAATCTAGCTTCTTAAAGAAAATGCTAGCATAAATACCTAAACTACATAAAATCTTTTTTTGGAAATATTTACTACATGTAAATTGATGTCACATGTACAAATCATTCTTAAGTATTTCTTTAAATAGGTCCCTAAAGGACCCACTTTTGGCATTATTTCCTAGACCTAGAATTAATCTATATTTCTGAAGGAAAATAAATTGTTTCTTCACAAACATTCCCTAATTCATACTTCTCTCTAATTCACTTGTCTTTCTCAATCATTTTAATTTAATGCCACATTTATCACACAGTTGCCATACAAAAAAACCCCAAATATATTAAATCATCATTTATGCTAAGTAAACATTCTAATTCCAAAACTTCTGAAAAGGGGAACAGGCTGATTGAAACTTTTGCAGGCCATAAGACTTTGGCAGTTCATTTCTGAGCCTGATGCCAAACGTCTTCAACAGTAACCGAAACCTAGAACAGCAATCATCCACATGAAAAATAACACAAAATACCACTGTACTTCCCATGCTATTATAATTTAGCATGTGATGGCATGACTGATTCAGTCAGTAGGAAAATGGTTTGGAACACAATGTACTGAGATCTTTTAGCCTTTTGTCTCTTCAAAGGTCAAGAGACTTTACTCTTTGAAACACAGGATATGCAAAACATTCTGGAATTCCAAACCACATTCTTGACTTATCTATTCTGAAGAACTTCTTCACTGCAAACTAATAGAAAACCAAAAAAATCAATGATTCTCATCAACCCTAATGTCCCAGCTACCATCACACCACTCATGATGAAAAAAGTCTTTAAAAAGACGATGAAAATTTATTGACTGAAGTTATTTTTATACAAATTGTTTTGGATGTATGTTTAGAAAATGGATATTATTTTAGGCAAAATGAAATCCTAAAGTTGATCATTTCCACTGAGGGGCACTTGAGATAACATTACAGAGTGCTATAGATCTCATTTCTGGACTTAAGTAAACTAGACAGCTAAGAGGAAGACAACCTTAGATGATGGCTTGGACTTCTACTAATATATACATTATATATCATATATAATACATTATATATTATATATATATATCATCCTAATGCAATTAGAAACACAGATCTTTAAAAATCTCTTTCTTCTGAATTTGAATGTGTAAAGGAATCATTACAATATTGACTTCTAGTAAGATTCTGCTCGATATAATAACACAATCATGTTAGTAAGCATATTGGTTTGCACTGTTAGGGTTCTATAAATGTAAGTTAAATAAATATACCCTTCTTGGATTTAGGAAAATTTCAGGCCATAAAAGGACCTTACGTGCTTTTGAATGTTAAAACAAGTCTTTTGTTTTATAAATTAAAACACTGCGGCAGAAAGAAGTACAAAGATTTTCCCAAGCGCACATTCACACGTAAGACTAAATACAGACACCCTCTTTAAAACAATGAAGAATATAATGGAATGTTAAGAGCATGTACCTGAAAGTTCCTTAAAACATGGGTTGTTGAATCCTAACTCTTGCCACTTACTAGCTGCTGATGAGGGTATATGCCTATTTCTGAAGTTTCCCCTCCCACAAGAAAGAAAGTTGCTAACTTTCTGGGCCACCCACTATCTTTTGCCTCCACCCCCATATGAGCTACATTTCTTTAAAAAAATTGAAATATAATTGACAAACAACATTGTATAAGTTTAAGGTGTACAACTTGTCAGTTTGATACATTTATATATTGTAATATGATGAGTTCTGTTTTCTTACCCCTACACAGGAAGGGCAGACAGCCAACATGCCAACAATAGTGACTTCACATTAGAAAATAAAAGTGATTGCTTTCTTCGTGTATTTGCTAGAATCAGTATGATGACACATGGTCACAACACAGTTTCTAGGTTTCCAGATATTGCAATAGAAATGAGGGAATGCTATTGCTCTCCATTAACAGAGAAGAAATGACTTTGAGGTCAGTGAGTGTCAGATTTTTGTCATGGCGGGGGTGGGAGGTGAATTCATGCAGATTAAGTCTCTACCTGTGAACCTGGGGTAGAACAGTAGAATCCATGTGAACAAAATGCCAAGGGTGGGTCTTTAAGGACATGACCCCATACCACAGCTTACCCTGGAGGTGAACCCAGCCTGCCCTGAAAGAGTCCCTGTTCTCATGTAGGTGGGAAGTCAAGATGAAGTCTTTTCTGCTTTTCAAAGAGCAGTGGGAGTCCAAAATAAAAGGAAGAAAGTAGAGAGCTTATTCCCATAGATAAAAGGGCTAATAAAGATCAGCTCAAATAAGATTTAATCTTATGTGTTAAAATATGCCCAACAATCATCATAAAGTAATGAATATTCCATCCATTTCTAGATGTAACAACTGTGTCAAATCAGTAAGGGTGTTATGAAATGACAGTCTTTGTTCAAATAATTTTCACTGTTCTCCAATGTATATTTTAAGTATAAATTTGTTGTTTTCTTTGCCTATTTTTGGTGGATGGAGTGAAAGTTTTAGCTTTAAATAGTGGCAGGGTATGAAGGACTATATTAGGTATAAAAAAATGAAGAATGCTGGGAACATGTGAGTTGGGTTAAGACCTAGAAGCGAGGTTATTTGGGTTGGCATTTTGCTGAGCAAAAGAGTAATAGATGTTAACCCAAGACTTGTCGTATAATTCAGAATTATTAAAGAGCGCTTAGTTCTAGAGTAGAGTCATTTATATCCTTTCTGATGAGAGTTGTAAACCAGTTGTTAAAAACCCAGCACTGAGAAACAGTTTAATTTGGATATCATGTTTCTTAAAAGCAGGTGGATCCCAAGGGCATACTGAAACATCTAGTTGCAACTGTTATCCACCTTCTTGTCAATGTAAAGCATAAATGTGGATGATTTGAGAGCATTAATCCTAAGAGTCATGGGGTGATTTCCCTGAGGTGGGAAAAAAAAAAATCAGAGTACTGTTAATAATTTTCTTACTGCTGCTAACACTCACATGGCAGCTTTTTCCACAAATCACTCAGTGGCCTCACCACCTCCCTGTATTCAGGCTCCCAGCACTCAGCATCAGTCTGGAAAACTTGGTTACACCTACATCCGTACCAGGTTGGTTCATGGTCAAACACAAAAAGAGGACAGTTTTTAACAGAGGCAATGAGGCCTCAACATGGCCGTAAAAAGCTGGGATCATAATCTTTCTTGATTTCTACAACCACTGCCCATTTTTATATTGATATAATTATAACTATGTCACACTGAACTCACAGCCCACTAGAGCTCCCAGACAGATTTCAGAGAAAGTTTTGAGAAATCAATCTTTTCAACCTAATCATGAAATTATCTGGTTGAGCTAAACTGCAAGACTTCTTATTTATCCTCTGTTAAAGTTTAATTCAGTCTGTCAAGATAATTTGTCTTTCCACTCATTACCTAATCCTCTCTAGTGTATATGCCTTCTGTAGAATTGATTAGTGTGCCAGGTATTTTTCCCAAAAATAAAAATGTCGAAGACATACAGCCAGGGAAAGACATTCCTGAAAGTGATTTTTCATTCGCCTGTAATTCCTCCCAACACTTTTACAATTAGTACATAGAGATGTCATAAAGAATTTTGCCAAATTTCTTGCTAAAAATCTAGTGATCTCCTTTGGTACCCCTAATGTTACATTTCTAATATCATAAATAAATAATTTTAACAAGGAAATAGAAGGTATCTACCTTTATTATCTATTTTCACTGGCTCCAAATGAAGAGCATAATAAACTGCCTACTTGATAACAAAAATACCAAAAGTTTCAACTTTTAATAAATTCCAAATTTCTTCAGAGACAGTTATTTTCCCCCTTTGGTCCTTTATTTTCTTCTTTGAATTTTCACAAATTAGTCCAATTGTCTTACGATGTGTGGGAAATAATTCGAGATACATGTTCATTTAGATAAATGTTGCAAAAGAAATATTATTTAAATGTTAAGACTAAATGACCAAATTAGAGCAAATTTTTTACCACCATTCCCTGCCAAAATTCAAATTCCACATAGCAAGCAGAGTTCCACCATTTCATATCTGAGACACATACAAACACAGGTTTGTAATACTACTGGCAGTATCCTGCAGGCTTTTGACCTTCCTAAGTTATGTAAACATTATTTCAGGTGTTCAGGAAGCGGGTGTGTTCAATCAAAAGAAAAAATGCGACCGCTTCTTTAATAGTCAATTAACAGTAAGCAGGATTATTTAACTGCAGTCATTTCATAAAATAACATTGCCATGGAAATACATTAAAATAAACATTTTCATTAACTCAAAATTCTGAGGTTTTGTGAAAAAATAGCCAAAAGGATTGAAGCCTATTGGTCTAGGCTTAAATCTAAATAAAGCTTTCGAGTTGGGCTTATGCAGTAGCTGGGCAAAGAAATCCTTGTCATAAGCCACAATTATATCCATATTAGTTCTAGAAGAATAAATATATGGTCCTCTGTTAACAGTCATTCCTTATTCATCAGCCAGGCCTGCCTTCTACCACACCTTCTACTGATATGTTGTTCTTTCCTCTAAGCCCTGCCACATAGGATTCAGCACTCAGGCACTATGCTTAATGTAATGTATTATAACTAACTGTAATGTGTTGAGGGGAATTATCTTGATTTCATTTGACATTTCAAAATGTCTTAAAAGGAGATGCCTTTCTTCACCAATGGTCAGGAGAGCTAAGTCATTTTTGAGTGTCAACTTGTTTTTCAGTCTTGGAGCTGTCATTTCACTTATCCTCAAAAGCCTAACCTCAAAATCAAGATGATTGATCCAAGGTCCCTTTCAGAAGATGAAATTTAAATTCGCACGCACACACACTCGTTCTTTTCTATCACTACCACAGCACTTACTATTTGCTTCCACTTAAAGTCTAAATATGACATACAAAACTAGAGGACATAATTTCTTCTTATATCAGACAATCTGTAATATCAATATATAAAATGAAGTGAAAGATAATAATCTTTCCCTTTTTTGGTGAGAACATTTAAGTTCTACTCTCTTAGCAAATTTCAGTTATACAACGCAGTGTTACAATCATACCATCGTGTTGTGTTTTGGCTGTTTGTTTCCAGCACCTGAGATAAATGGAAGCTCCCCAGGCCAGGGATCGAATCCAAGACTGCTGAGACCTATGCCACAGCTGGGGCAATGCCTGATCCTTAACCTGCCGCGCCAGGCCAGGAAATGAACCTGTGCCACAGCAGCAGCCTGAGACACTCCAGTGGCAGCGCCAGATCCTTAATCCAATGTGCCATAGCGGGAACTCCAGTCATCATGTTTTACATTAGATCCTCAGACCTTGTTTATCTTATAGCTGAGAGTTTGCACCCTTTTACCAACTTCTATTTCCCCCACCAACCCACCCCCAACAACCACTTATTCTCTGTTTCTACAAGTTTGACTTTTCTGTCTTTCTGGATTTCACATATCAGGGATACAGTGCAGTATTTGTCTTTCTTCATCTTACATATTTTGCTTAGCCTAATGCCCTCAAGGTCCATCCATGCTGTCACAAATGGCAGGATTTCCTTCTTTCTCTTGGCTGAATAATATTCCATTATGTAAATATACCACATCTTTATCCATTCATCAGTTGGTGGACACTTACATTGTTTCCATATCTTGACTATTGTGAATAATGGTGCAATAAACATGGCAGTGTAGGTATCTCTTCAATGTTCTACTTCCATTTTCTTCAGACAGATACCCCCTTTAATCTCCTTTGTTTCACTTTTTCCTAGACATTTTGTTCTTTTTGATGAAATTGTAAATGGGATTATTTTCTTAATTTCTCTTTGTACTATTTTGTAATGAGCATATAGAAATGCAACTGGTTTTTACATACTGATTTTGTGTCCTGTAACTTGACTGAATTCATGTATTAATTCTAACAGTTGTTTGGTGGAGTCTTTAAGGTTTTCTATATGTAATGTCATGTCATCTGCAAATAGAGACCAGTTTTACTTCTTCAAAATCAGAAAGAGAGGAGTAAACAGTTATTTTATTTTATTATTTTATTTTGTCTTTTTAGGGCCTCACCACATCATATGGAAGTTCTAAGACTAGGGGTCGAGTTAGAGTTGTAGCTGCTGGCCTATACCACAGTCACAGCAATGCCAGATCCTTAATCCACCGAGCGAGGCCAGGGATCGAACCCCCATCTTCATGGATACTAGTCAGATCTGTTACCACTGAGCCACAACAGGAACTCTGTTAATAGTTCTTTTAAAAGAAAAGTTTTGCTCCTCATGGTAGAAATATATGTTACTGTCTGCAGTGATGGAAAGCAGGGGAGATGCTTTCACTTGGTGAACTAAACAGGAATGGCAGTCATCAGGATGTTATCACTCTGCAATGTGTCGCACAATTATTTATGTAACATTTTATAGACATCTCTTTCCTCCAACCATCACCTTGGATCATAAACTGCCACAGGTAATGGAAAGTCTTTTTTAAAAGTCTAATTGTCACAACCTTCAAGTATCACCTTCCTTTAGGTTCAGTAGCAATAACTTAGCTGGGGTGTGAGGCAAGTGTTTGATTCAACTATTTCTTTAGGTCTGTCTCCTTTTATTCACTACAATGTGATGTGTGGAGGGAATCTCAGCCAAAAATTGGCTCTGTTTAAAGAAAAAAAGAAAAGCTGCCTAGAAAGCAGAATTCCTTTTCAGTTCCAATCTGTTGCTAAATTGGGCATGGGATAATTGGGTAATGGGAAAATGCATACAAATTAATCTTATAAACTATGGGGGTTCACATCAATCTAAAGTGATAAAATAAGTCTGTGTGTTTTCAGGAAAGTCCAGAGTATATTCTCATGACTCCAGCAAAGCTAAAGATCTGTCTCAAAATATTTCTAATGTTGGTGAATGGGAATTATGCCAATTTGGCAACGGTTTGTTGCAGTGGAGGAGGGGGTTTGATCCTGCTGCTCTTGCTAATGCTGAAGATGATAATGATGTTGCTATAAATCATTTAGATGGCTGGAATTGGGCAAAACCCGATTTGAATGCAGATCTGTTTGACATCAAGACCTATCCTTCCAACACTATTCGGTTCACCTATAACATGTGTTTCTATAGTCTGATTAATTCTTACGTATATCTCTTTGATGATGTGCCTGACTCACCAGAGTCACATTAGGGTTCTGGTTTATTTTCAGAAGGAATACATTTGGCTTTTGATTTATAGACTAGAAACCAATGGAAATTGGTACTGTACTGTCAGGCTGAACAACAACTTTATCTTTGGGGAAAAAAAAGCATTTGTCAGTACTTAAATGCATCCTATAATCATCCTTGAATATTACAGTATAAAAATAAAAGATATCATGAAAGTAAGATCTTAGAGCAATATTATATCCTATGACCATTTAGTACAAGAGGTAATCAGTATTCTTTTATAATTAAATGAGATTAACTCACAAAATTTGAGGCTTTGGAATAGCATCAGAGAGAAAATTATCTACCAAGACTGACGTCTAACTAGTATATTTTTTATGGAAAATCTGAACATATTTAGACTAGCTTGCATTGCAAAGTCCCAGAAAGAAAATTGCTAGTTTCCTTGAACAACACACTGTGCTGTTCAAGAAATTTTTCCAGTTTATCATGAAATTTGGTATAATTAAAAAGAACACTTTCTATATTTTTATGAAAAGAATCAATGGCCTCATGTCCTTTTGCTCATTACTATTCATAGCAATGATTTCGCCTTATTCCTAGAAATGATGTTAACTGTGTTCTGACCCCAGCATTCATGTATAAATGCTGTGGATAATTTGGCTTCTGAATACTAAGCACCATCTTCAGGCACCATTTGCTTAGGAATGTTGGGAGGGATTTTGGAGTCCTTATGTGGAGGCTGAGCACGGACAAGCATGCCCTCATTATTGACAATGATGATTTGTACACCCACTCAGAGGCAAAGGAGTCTGAGTTAGCATCATATATTGGCTGTCAACTCGGAGAAACCATTCAGAAAAACTATGACTTGGATTCTTATTTTTCTAAACTTAAGGCCTGTAAAAGATATAATACACTACTTGGAGGTATTTCCTATGAAAATGTCAAAGCAGTACATTAATATATTCACAAAGATAAGTAAAGATAAATGTCAACAACCTAAGTCATTTAGCTATAACAGAAAAGTGAAATCATTTGGCACTTATGAATCCTTCTAATCCTCCCACAAAGAGAGAGGAAAATGCATTGACCAGCCAGAAAGAGGGGTACATATGATCCCATTTCAAAGTCAGTTCAGGCTAAAATCTAGTGCATAACATTAATATGCATCATATTTTTATTCTTGTGTTTAAAATGTATCTCTTAAAAATTCTAACCTCCTTCAGTGTTTTCCCACCACTTTGACTGTGTGTCCTTTCTCCTGAATTATATATGAACTGTGAATAGAATAATTTAAAAATAATTCTAGCAATTTACTGAATTAAAATTATTCCATGGAAAATCTTTTGGTCTTCAGTCTAAAACCCCTCACATTAACTGAGCTAAAATGTAGTCCTATGGCTGTATAGATGGCCTTGGTGCTTAAATTCAAGTCTACGAAAACAAAATGACTAACAGAATTCTTGATCAAGATTGAGGAGAGGATTTGCCTCTGTTCCTCTTCAGAATGGAATGACTAATAATCAAAAGAATTCAAGCAGAATTATAAGATTATGGGCACAAAGTCATGCTGGTGCTCATTAATGAATAATCAAAAATTTTAGGATTCTCATTCAAAACTTAATCTGTTGTCATATGCATGTTGGAAATAAAGGCTACTCTGATCCATAAGAAAGAAAAAATGGGATATCTGATCACTAAAAGAAATTCAAGCAAAATTAAAAGACTACAGCTACAAAGTCTTGTTGCTCATGCATGAACAACCAGCACAACCCTACTGTCATATGTATATTGGGAAAGAAACCTACTTTGACCTATGAGAAAAATCCATTGCTGTACACAAATTAATATACATATAATGTGTCTTTTTATAGAAAAAAATTGGCAAGAATTGCACTTAATACAGCTCCACACCACCTGTTGAAAATCATTTTGAAATTCTAATGCAGGACAGTTCTTTGCTCTGTGGATTATCTGCTGAGGTTCAAGGTAGTCTGTATTTTATGTTCGGTTTTCATAGTCTTGGTTCCGGTTCAATTCCAATTTAAGAGAATACTTGAAATACTGTCTCTTCTAGTAGCATGTAAACACTCTAGGAATTTGATGCTTTCCAGAACAATCTGTGCTTGTTATGTAAGTACAATCAAAGACACTTTTTCAGAACAGAACAAAAGAGATTAGATTCGCTTTAGTTCCAGCTGTCTAAAAAGAGTTCTCAGCTGTGGACTTGTTAATGGCTTTAGTACAAATAATGGAAATAGGATCATGCATTTTTATTAGTCACCCAAGAAGCCTTCGGTTTCGGGTTCTTCTACAGAGCTCAATCACTGTGGCTCTTCTTTTAACAACTTGGAAAATGTCTTGCCTGATTAGGAAGTTAGTCATTTTACGTTTTGACATCTAAAACAATGCAAAGTTTAAAAACCTCACAAATTACCTTTATAAGTAACAGGATACATCACTTTAAAAATGAAAAGCTCAAGGATTTGTGGCGTCTTTCTTTGTTCCCACTAATCCTGTTTTACTTCTTAAGTGTCAGATATTTTGTAAATATCTGCATTTGAATTCAAATGCTGATAATCAGTTCCCTAACTTGGTATAAAAACATTACTACAGTAGCAGATTTTGTGTTCTGAGAGTTAACCTCCCTTCTGTTTGGTGTCTTCTTCATCAATTGGTATTATTCCAGCTCAAACAGCTGTCATTCCATTTTAAAACTTAAAAACAGTTTTAAATATCAAGTGTTTTGAAAAGGAGTGATAAATGGAATTGGGTAAAAGTTTTTACAGTCCTCTTTTTCTGGAGACTTGTTTATTCCTTCTTGTTTTAGCAGTGGCCTCAGCCTTGGTCACAGACATCCCCTGAGGCTTTTCTTTTCCATTTATTTTGTCCATTTAAGGTAAACATATTAGGAGTTTTGCTACCAAGACATTAAAATAAATACATCTGATGGAGCTTTCTCAAGGCTCCTGCACTGACCACTGCCTTCTTCCCTGACTTCATTGGCATCCCTTCAATCCAGGCGGTATTAAGGCCACTGAGTTAGCATCCTTAGCTATGTACCACATTTATTTTTGGACTCTGGAAAAGAAAGTAGAACTGTGCCCTTTTATCTGTACTAGCTGAAAAATAAGAGATGCAACTCATCATAAGAACTTTCCTTCAATCACTGTGTAAAGTCAACCTGGCCGTGAAATTGCACTGTAAAATTCATTGTAACATTGTGCTAATTCTTCCAAACATTGTGGCAGCCCCACCCGCTACCCCTGCCCTGCTTCTCCTACACTGCAGTGTTGTTCCAGGGAGGATGGGCAAGAATGTCACAATAAACACAAACAGGTGATACCAAAACGCTGCATAATGAGGATACCATCTGTGTTGTCTTCAGCTTATAGCTCTAAAAATTATGCTGGGGTGAACATCAGTCCAGTGATTATAACCATTCTATATGTTCATCTCTTTAGCATTTATTGAGTACCAAGGTATTAGAAATTCAACACAGCCATAAAAACGATAAAATCCTTCTCCTCTTGGTTCATATATACATCTCATATCATTTACGTGTATTTTTTTCAAGCTCTTTTATTTCCTCATTTCTCCTCTTATCCTGGTGGAGAAGATAGGTATCATTATATTTAGCTGGTATTCACATTTAAATTTTTTTTGCAGGTTTTAATAAACTTTTGCTCCAGTTTACTGAGATATAATTGACATATAGTACTGTATAAATTTAAGGTATGAGGCATAATGATTTGACTTACATACATCATGAAATGATTACCACAATAAGTTTAATGAGCTCCATCATCTCATATAGATACAAAATTAAAGAAATAGGAAAAATGTATTTTTCAATATGATGAGAACTCAGGATTTACTCTCAACAACTTTCATACATAACATACAGCTGTGTTGGTTATATTCATCATGTTGTACCTTACATCCCTAGTACTTATTTCCCTTATGACTGGAAGTTTGGGCTTTTTGACTGCCTTCATCCAATCCCCCTATCCTCTGGTAACCACAAACCTGATCTCTTTTTCTGTAAATCTGTTAGTTCATTTGTTTGTTTTTGAAGTATAATTGGCCTATGCCATTATGTTAGTTTCTATTACACAACATAGTGATTTGCTATTTCTACACATTTCAAAATGATCACCACAATAAGACTAGTTACGATCTGTCACCATACAAAGATATTAGATAATCATTGACTATATTCCTCACACTGTACATTTCACACTCGTGACACCTTTATTTTGCAGTGGGAAGTCTGTTACTCTTAATCGCTCTCATCTGTTTCTCTCGTCCCCTAATCCCTTCTCCTCTGGCAACCACCTGTTTGTTCTCTGTATCTATGACTGTTTTGTTATGCTTGTTCATTTGTTTTATTTTTTAGATTCTATATGTAAGTGAAATCACACAGTATTTGTTTTTCTCTGTCTTAGTTTACTTATACCCTCTAGTTCCACCAACACTGTTGCAAATGGTAAGGTTTCATTCTTATATGTGGCTCGGATTCCATTGTACATACATACCACATCTTTGGCCATTCATCTACTGATGGGTGCTTAGGTGGCTTCCATATCTTGGCTATTGTAAATAATGCTGCAGTGAACTAGGGGTGCATATACCTTTAGTGGTTTTGTTTTCTTTGGATAAATACCCAGGAGTGGAATTGCTGGAACTTATGGTAGTTCTATTTTTAATTTTTTGAGAAATCTCCATACTGCTCTTCACGGTGGCTGCAGCAATTTACTTTCTCACCAGTAGTCTACAAGGGTACCCTTTTCTGGACATCCTCACCAACACTTGTTATTTGTTGTCTTTTTGGTAATAGCTAGTTTGATAGGTATGAAGTGACATTACATTGTGGTTTTGATTTGCATTTGCCTGATGTTTAGTGATGTTAAACATCTTTTCACGTGCCTGTTGGCCACCTGTATGTCTTCTTCGGAAAAAATGCCTATTCACATCCTCTGCCCATTCTTAATTGGGTTGTTTGATTTTTTGATGTTTAGTTGTATGGGTTCTTTGTATATTTTTGATGTTAACCCCTTATCAGACACGTTGTTTGCAAATATCTTCTCCTATTTAGTAGGTGGTCTTTTTGTTTTGTTTCTTTTGCTGTGCAAAAGCTTTTTAGTTTGATGCAGTCCCACTTATTTAATTTTACTTTTGTTTCCCTTGCCTGAGAAGACATAGCCAAAAAAATATTACTAAGACCAATGTCAAAAAGCATACTGCCTCTGTTTTCATCTAGACATTTCCTGGTGTCAGGTCTTACATAGAAGCCTTTAAGCCACTTTGAATTTATTGCTGTGCATGGTGTGAGAAAGTAGTCTAGTTTGATTCTTTTGATGTAGCTGTCCAGTCTTACCAATTGAACATTTTAACTTTATTACTGGAATTTCACAGTAGTAATGAACAGAGCCAGCCTTTCCATAAGAGATAAACTTTGATGTCCACATTGAAATAAAATGGTGGATGATGACTAGAGAAGAACTCATGAGGACAGGGAAAATGGTCAGAAAGGAGAGGGCCAGAACCATGATAGACAAAAATAAGAAATCCAGGAAGCTCATTCGGGGCTCTTTTTAGAGAATGAAGAAAAATGTATTTATTGAAAGTCTTTCTTGGCAGATCATGACAGATTATTTCATTTCAACCTTATCCCTACTCATCCATGAGGTATAAATATATACCTTTTAAATTATCAGATGTTAGAGTGCTAATATACATGGAAACTGACTGTGTGGTATAGGGGAAGTTCATGTTCACTTCAATAGGCCCTACTCAGGAGTCAAGGCAAAGCAGCCAGAGTTAAACATCGGATCTTCCTCTTAAAAGATTTGCTTCCTGAAGAGCCTATCCTTTCTCTTTGGTTGTAGGGTATGGATAAGTATGAAACTCTAAAAAATGGGCTAAGAGAAAATGCCAGGGAAAGAACTAAGACATCTCACATGTCATAAAATAATACAAACATTTTAAAACTTTTTTCTACAACAGTAACCATTTTCCCAACCATTTCTGTTGAATTAATCTCAATTGTTATACAGCAAACACTTTAATGGGAAAAACCATCATATCTGATACTGAAACAGAAATGGGTTTTGTAGTGATCGTTTATTTATTGCAACTTAATAAAAACTGATAAATCTCATTTCCTTTGAATCTTTGAGTATTAAATACATTAAATATTCCTGGTAATAAATTGACTCAATAATAAATTTAATATAAGTTGAATAAAGTATAAATCTCAAATGAAATAGAATAAATTAAATAACACTGTAAACTGAATAATGTAAGGTAATGATTTCGAAGTACCGAAGTGCTTTTTAAAATTCTGGAAGAGGAGACTTAACAACTGGTGATCCTTTCTGGATCAGAGAACAAAAGCTGTTATAAATGTTTGTAAAAGAAATTTAATTTCCAACAACAAAAGCTCCTCTTCATTTTCATCCATTAATGGTCACTATTAAACAAAAACACAGGTTTATGATAATTGGACCACGAATAATTGAAGTTTAACTTGAATAAAGTTATAAATGCTGCCCATGTTATTAAACTCTGATTTAAATAAGGCTAATTGTAATGTGATATTAACTCGCAGGTACACCAAAACAAAACAAAAACAAAGACACTCTTTCATGGTATTTTGTACCCCACTCTAGTGAACAAATTAATGCATCATTTTTTTTCTACAGGAAAACTGAAGACTTTAATAACAAACCCTCCAAGGTCAAAATGAATACAGGTATGCTGTCTCTGTTAGTTTTAAACTCTTCAGCCTGGCTCCCTAAAAATCATCGTGGCCCTAAATCATTAGTTTAGCAGTCTGCTGATTCTAAATGTGATACTGAGTTTCTGATCGGCCTCAAGTCATTACTTGATTTCTTTGTTTTTGTGCTTCAATCTTAGAGCTATCAAAAGTAGAATTTTCTCTTTTGCTTTCTATCCTTACTCTCTTTTTCTATAATCATATCTTGAAATTAACTTCTATAAGCCCTAAGAAGAGGTAGCATGCCATTTGATGATACATTTGAAATCTCTCACTGATAATAAGCTAAATTCATAGGCAAGTTGCTTTAGTAGGAAACGTTTAAAATTCCCTATTCTATAAACATTTTATGTTAACAAAGTCAGTGGAGTGGCAAAGCTTTACAGGAAATCAGCTTAGTTAATCCATAGACATAACACACTTAAAGTAAGCATTATATTTTTAAATGTGAGAACAGTATCTCCAAGTAGCCTAACAACACTGGTGCTCTGAACTCTGTATTGTATACAGATTAATTATAAAAGTGTCTGTGGAGTTCCCATTGTGGCTCAGTGGAAACAAACTCGACTAGTATCCATGAAGACTTGGGTTCGATCCCTGGCCTTGCTAAGGATACGGCATTGCCGTGAGCTGTGGTGAAGGTCACAGATGCGGCTCAGATTTGGCATTGCTGTGGCTGTGGCGAAGGCTGGCAGCTGTAGCTCCGATTAGACCCCTAGCCTGGGAACCTCCATATGCTGTAGGTGTGGCCCTAAAAAGCAAAAAAAAAAAAAAAAAAGTTTGTGATACTTGCTACGTACATATGATTTTTTTCCATACTATAAAGCATTTTAGCTTATATTTTCATACTTTTTCCCCTGAAATTTTTATAGTCAGTATCAAATAATCCTCAAAAAAAACTTTGTCACTGAAATTGTGTAACTTTTGTTTAAAAAACACCACTTCCTATTCACAAGTGATCAGTGCAAAGCTGTGTTAGCCACATCACTCTTAGGCAAAGGAGAAAGGATAATGGAAGATATTTTCTCACATCAAGTTGGTGGCCTTTTTGCTGTCTCTTGTTATCAAAATGCCTCACGGGAGAATTAACAGCCACTGGGGAGAACCAGTATTTAATCCCTAGATCAAGTGCACAGACATGCGTTACTGAACATGACTCTATCGCTGCCCCTTAGCAGAAACCCACTGTAACTGACCTCAGAGAATTCTAGGTTGGCTAGCCCCAAAGATGCAGTCAGTTCACAGATGTACAGAGCACCAGACAATCGGAGGATATTGGAGACAGTCAAAATATACAAGGAAGGCTGAGAAATTTTAACCCTGGAAATGAGCCATGTAAAGCCATTTGGACAACGGGAGATGTAGGAATTATACATGTGAAATTAAAAGAAATATTATTAGGTGAAGGAGATTGAAGAAAGCAAATAGAATAATGAGTTCACAGCTGAGTTAGGCTAAGTCGTACTGTGAAACTGCAAAATGACTCCAGCAGAATGTACATCTGAGGAAGTTATGTTTATTGATTGTTCTGCAATGTCTTCCTCTAGACTGAAGATGAACATCCTTCATTTTGGTTGAGCCTTGTTTTCCCATTTAAATAACCCTATTATAACAGAGGTATAATATATGAATATACTAAATATACCATATTCATTACAATGCATTCAATAATTAATCTTGCTATTCATAAAAAATCCATCCATATAGCAAAGTAGGCAAAGAGGAAATTGCAAATTTGTTTAGTTGTCCGTGTACTTGAGCCAAGTTACTGCTATGGGAGCATGACTAAAACTCTCTAAAGCACCCTCTCATTAAAAGGAGTGATCTGGGCTTTATATGGAATGCTAATTTGCACGGTTATTTTGATTATATCAGTGAATTTACACATCTGTGTATGCGTGCAAAATATGCTAAACATAGGCATCAAAATTTATTAAAATTTTTTTGTTTAAAATTCCAAAGTAATATAATGTTGCTATAAAAACATACCACTTTTGAAAATATACATAAATAATGCTGCAGAAATTTGAAGAAAGTATTGTTACTGTATCGCAAATGAAGTAGAAATTAGTTCCTAAATATCTAATAAATAAAATGGGTCTTCATTATCTACCAACGAATCATTAAAAAGATGTATTTCTATTTCAATGTTCATGTGTCAGTCAATAAAGCTTAAAAAAGGTTCTTTTAAACCACCTCCTTGTTTTTAGTCAAATACATAATAAATGAACCAAGGGAATCGTGATACATTTTAAAGTATCTAAATAATATATAAAATATACAAAACACACTGTATTTGTACTCTTAGAATTTTTGACCCCCTATTTTCTAAGGAAAATCTTAGCTGTGCAGGAAAGGAAAGAGAGACATCAAATGAGTCACTGTGTGTGATTTACCCACGTGAGTATTTTCCAGCAATAGAAACAGCTACCAAGAGTTGTGCATAGTGGAAGCGTGCAGGTCATTAATGAGTGTGAAGGTGAGAGTAGCATTAGAATTCTTTAGGATGACTTAAGTATGCAAGACAGCACCCTCATTTCGCGATCTTAAAAATATCTTCAAGAAATAGCAGAACGTATCAACATATAAGTAAAAACAAAATCCAATAGATTTCTCTGTTCTAGCAACCTCACAAATGCTTCAACTTTTCAAATTAAGCTCTTCATTAAACTGTTAATAAAGACAGATTCTCCATTCATTTTATCTAGACCTTATTCTAGTTTCCTAGAATACAAAAATTATTTAGGAGTTCCCGTTGTGGCTCAGTGGAAATGAATCTGACTGGCATCCATGAGGATACAGGTT
>PVHT020000140.1:8424863-8437397 GCA_004024745.2 Catagonus wagneri | reverse complement strand
CAGGTTCTATCCCTGACATTTCTCAGTTGGTTAAGGATCCCATGTTGCCGTGAGCTGTGATGTAGGTCGCGGATGCTGCTAGGATCCCGCGTTGCTGTGGCTGTGGTGTAGGCTGGCAGTTGTAGCTCCGATTAAACCCCTAGCCGGGAACCTCTATATGCTGCGGGTACGGCACTAAAAAAAAAAAAAAAAAAAAGACAAAAATTATTTAACCCAGAGATTCCTACACTTTCTTGGTTTACAGAGCTGAGATCACTCAGTAATTTTTCACCACACTCTCAAGCCAAAAGAAATACCTAGCAGTTAAGTAGTTAGGCACAAATAACTTAGTAAGTACTCATGTTCTATCAACTCAGAAGTAATTTGAAAAAAATAGTATATCCCCATTGAGAAAAATAATCATTTTATCTCATTCTTTACAACCACAATTACTTGTTAATGGGATGTGCATGCATATTGGGCATTGCAAAACTTCTCAGACTTGGAATTAGATTGTACATCATCACTTTCACTTACTGATCCAAAATTACTTTCACCGAGTGCTTGCTTTCCATCACTGCAATCACCAAAAGCCCAGCTTTTCAAAAATGTGACATCATCTAAAGGAAGATAGTACAATCTCTTAGGCTGAAACATTAAGTACCTCAGGCTAGTGGCGTCTGCAGCACCTGCCTGATAGATATCAACGTGTTTTCCTCAAAAATGTGAACTATGTCCCCAGACTCTTGTGAATCCATTGAGGTGGCCCCTGGGGCGCTCAACACAGTTTTGGAAACCAAGGGTTTAACCAGTAACCTTGGGTCTCCTCATTCTGAAAATTTCCCTTTGCATCTCTGCTTGTTTTCAGAGGTTCACAATTAAAAGAAATAGAAAATTAAATCTCTTAGCCTTCCATTTACACTTGCAACACCCTTTTAAACATCGGGAGCTGCGATTCACTGAACATTCAGTTATATTACCGCCATTTTTTCAGAAACACACATCTCTCTCAGTTATTTTCAGTGTGCAGAGTTTGCTAAAGCTCTATTGGTGCCTCCTCAAGGTATCTTTAGTTGTATATTTCTACCATTTATGTCTTTTTATATTTTGTCTTTGATTTATAGTTTTTAATTTCTTTGACATCTTCTTATGTTGTTTCAAGTCATTTTTTCTGTTTCAATTATCTGCACTAGGAAATTATTATTTTAAGCATATATCTAAGAAATAATATTTTGACATGAGAATCATTCTACCAATTATATGGTCTCCTGATCTTACTACTTGTGATTTTACCAGCAGTTAATTCAAATCATACTTTTAAGCACTCTTAAATTCCCTCACGTTCAGTAAACAAAGTGGATACACTCCTAAAAAATAAAGACAAAATATATGAGACCAGTGTGGGGCAACATATAGATATTATGTTACAATATAGGTGGTTATAGAATTTATCTTTCTTGTTATAACTTTCAAAAATAATTAAAGTTCTTTTGGTTCCACGGGAATGAGCAAAACTATTTATTGCACATTCCAAACACAAAGGAATGTGGGAATGGAATTGGAATCTGTTCGTAAATAGAACATTAACCTTCCAATTTTAGAAGTCTTGTTACACTAAACTTCTTAGATAACATAAAAATAGCTGATGAATTTTCACTTATTTTGCTTTGTGTTGTGATTTGCCTAGATGTGTAGATCATATATGTATTATTCAAAAGTACAAAAAGAATTTTTAAAAAATGGTCATTTCAATACTGCATATGTTGTCTTTCATTTTGATTAGGCAAATTATTCCCATAACTAATAATAACTATAGGAAGACAGAAATTTCTATATCATGTTTCTTCATGAATCATATATAAAACATGCTAGTATATAAGGCTAACAACTTTTACTTCGAGAGGTCCTTCAAGCTACCTTCAGCAATCATAATTGCTAAAATATAGTAAAACCTAAATGACATATACAGAAGTATGTTATACCATAGCTCTTAGTCCTGAAATACAGGTTATCCATAATTCCAGAGGCTAGTTACATTGCTTATACATTTAATAGTTGAATTTAAATGGTATAAACATGGAGTTCCTGTCATGGCTCAGCAGTTAGTGAACCCGACTAGCATCCATGAGGACGAGGGTTCGATCCCTGGCCTTGCTCAGTGGGTTAGGGATCTAGCATTGCTGTGGCTCTGGCGTAGGCTGGCGGCTACAGCTCCTATTGGACCCCCAGCGTGGGAGCCTCCATATGCCACAGGTGTGGCCCTAAAAAGACAAAAAGACCAAAAAATCAAATAAAATAAATAAATGGTATAACCAAAGTTGAGTTCTATACTTGTGTGTTCTTTAAAGGAAAATTGTAAAATGTTAAGTATAAAGTCTGATTTTTTACTAAATCATTGGCATTTATTTCTAAGACAGACCCCTGGCTTTTTCTTCTGTTTTGTTTGTTTTAGTTTGGGGTGACTGCAAGTTTTGCAGATGTATTCCATGGTTACTAATTTTGACTGTTCATCTTCTCATGGATGTCTGCCACATTTCACTGAAAATGCATGATACTGCATGTGCTTTCTCCTTTGCTGTGGCCTCTGCTATATCATTTTTTTGCTTCCAGATAGCGGTGGGTGTGCTCGCAAACGTGCCGCCATGTCTGTTACATTAACATCTGTGAAGAGAGTTCAAAGTTCTCCAAACCTATTGGCTACAGGTATAATATCACTAACTCACAGAATGTCACATTTGAATGGCTTTCTCTGACCTTTCTCTCTTTCCAGAATTATCCTGTTTGGATGATGAAAGTGGCTGTAAATACCTTTCTAATGCCCCACAAGTTCTTATTTTTCTAGTCTCAAGAATAGCTCCTATCTCTTATGACTGTTTTGCTCTAAAAATAAAAAAGTCAAAGGAAACTGATATCTTGTAGAAAACATTTTAAAAATCTAATTAAAAACAACAGTCATTTGCCAAAAATGTGTTAAGTAACTGCAAGTGTCAATAAGTATTGAAGTTTTTGTATCCAATGAACTAAAGTAACATCATATTTTATTAAGATAACTCATAGGTATTTTGTGGGGTTTTTTTACCTGAAAAACTATCGGGGGTGGGGACAGAGGGTTAGGAAGTGGGATTTGCTGAAAACTGAATCTTTATTGATTTGCTTCTTTGTTTAAGATTGCAAATATGATAGAATATTGGTTTTGAAAGAAGCCTTAAACATTCCTTCAACCTAATCAGCAAAGACCCTTCTACTATATATTTTTTAAACATCTTGTCCAATTAAGATTAATGTGCACCCACAAATATAAATAAACTCTGGAAAGTAACTGGGAGTGTGGTATTTCAGCATCCACTGATGTGAGCCTCTTTTAATCAATGTCTGCCAGGACCTCAACTCTGGTCTCTCTAGACTCTGAAATACCTTTTGATGACTCGTTGGCTGATTGGTTTGACTGTTGGTTGGTTAGTTGGGCGCTCCTTGTTTTTTCATGTATAATATTCATGGGATTTGCAGCAGAAGTGGGAAAGGGATGATGCCAAAGAGAATAATTCTAATTCTCATTGTACATATTAGTGTCTTTTACACTTACACATTTAGCAGTTAAATATTCAGGATGTCTTTGGCTTTAAAGTCACTTGATCCTAGACTGCTTAGCTTTGTTGAGAAAAAAGCAAGCTTGCACAGAGAGAATCCCACTTCTGCCCACCACTTCCAATCCATAAATGGATTTTTTTTTTCCTGGCTGCACCAGCAGCATGTGAAGCTCAGGGCCAGGGATCAAACCCACACCACAGCAGTAACAACAGCCAGACAACCCCCATAAGTGGATTTCAATATCTGTTTAAATAACAGCTGATTCCATAATATATTTTTTGAAAATGTAAATCACATTGCAATGTATATAGTATGATCTCATTTTGGTTTGAAAAAAAGTTTTATATATGTATTTGTACATATTTGTTTATGTGTACGTGGGCATGAAAAATGTTAGAAAAACTACAAATGCGTTTACATTGGACACCTGAGGGAAATGGGAATGAAGAGAAAATAAGAAAATAAAGTCCAGGGACATCAGACAGTTGGAATGCCTAAAACATCAATATCATTGACATTTCAACCAAGAGAAATTCTAGTCCAGGCTACTCAGATTTGGACAATTAAGGTACCTGCTAGGGAATGTGGCACTACTTCAAAAATGTCAAGTTGTCATTATTTATAAAAGTAATCATGGAACAAATAATATTGAACTAGAGACTACCATTTTGGAAAGTCAACACTAAAATATTAGTAATTTCACATCATTCAACTTAATAGAAAATATTTAATGCTTCAGAATCAAAATAATAGAAAAGATCTACTACTTTAAGAATATTAAGTCTTAAGTAATGAAAGTATGTAGTGGCTCTGGACCATTTTTAATTTTATATCACTCATTATATCAAATAGGAGTAAGGTTTCCAGAGAATAAGATCCCCTCAATTTTGGATTTAATTGTTACACTAAAATAGATCTTTTTGTATTATTAGACACATAAGGTATGAACCCTTTTTCAAAGAAGTTTTAATTACATTTTGAAGAAAGAAATCAGCGTCTTTTTATGTCCATTCACATTATGTGGTAGTCTTCATAAAAAGAACCTATTTGACAGAGTCTTTTGTGAATCAAAAGAAGACTAATAAACATTTATTGCTTTGGATATTGTTAAACTAGAGCAGCTTTTAAGCAAAAATTGGACTACCTCCACAAAAGGTTCTAATCTTCCCTCTCCTTCCTCTCAGGTCAGAGAGTCAATAGGAGCTGCTAGTCATCAACTATTTGTCCACAAAATCAATCTGTTTTTCTCTCTTGCTTTTACAAGAAGTAAAGTCCCAGGGGACAATTCATGACACACTGATGCTTTAAAACTAAACTAGCACCAAAACAATGACTACAGAGATCAAATAAGCGTTTTCCAAGTACATTTTATTTTATCAAAAATACCTGGCAACTAAGGTCACATTGATATGGGTGGTATGCTGCAGTGACCAGGACACAGTGCCAAAGCACAGGGTCCTGCCAATACCACCTACGTGTTTTACATCTTTAGGAAAATTTGCCTATTTGTACCCCCAAGTTTCCTTTCTTTAAAAATCAGAATGGGGTATTCCCATTATAGCTCAGCAGAAACAAATCTGACTAGCACCCATGAGGACGCAGGTTCGATCCCTGGCCTCGCTCAGTGGGCTGGGTATCCAGCGTTGCTGTGAGCTGTGGTGTGGGTCGCAGATGTGGCTCGGATCCCACATTGTTGTGGCTGTGGTGTAGGCCAGCAGCTGTAGCTCTGATTTGACCTCTAGCCCGGGAACCTCCATATGCTGTTGGGATGGCACTAAAAAGCCAAAAAAGAAAAATTAGAATGTATTTGTCATTTTTCCACCTCTCTGAGAATAATCATTTTCCCAACTCTTAAGGGTCTGTCATAATTCAATGATGGTAAATGAAGAAAATAAATGAAAAAATTTACCACAAAAATTAATTCTCTATTCTCAAGCAAATAATTAGACTACAAATAATAACTGCTATTATTCATGTTGCTCTTTTCATTGCCATTTCCCCAAGTCCCCAAAATTCTTCCTTGTCCAGTAACAGTATGTGGCACCCAGGTGGTTATTAAATCTCTCTCCTTGGGTGGCCCAAAACAGAACTCTAATGATATTTCTGTATTGCTACATTGTGTATAAGGAAAATAATCATTATAGTGAGTCCTCTTCATTATTGAAGTAACTGAAAATTTCAGTCACTTCTGCTTCCTTCAAATCCTAGAAATAGACTCTAGTAAATATTTCACATGTAACTCTTTAAAGTTATTTTTACTTAACGGTACTCATTTTATTACTCTGATTTTGAATCACTGGAGTTAAAGTCTACACTAAACCAGCAACTATCATAAAGAATGAAGATTTGTTAGTCTTCTCTAACTCACCTGAGCCGCAAACATTCTAATGCACTTGGTGCCAATTCACATTTATTTTTCTTCTTCTGATTTGGAAAGACTCTATTACGAATATTTTACCTAAAAGTAGAATCTCGGATTTCTCAACTAATTTTTATCACTCCACATTTATGTGTTTAGACTTAAATAAACTATTCCTTAAGCATTAGAAAGAAAACAGAGTCCTTTTCACATGAAACTTTCAAGTTCTATTAGGCATTGAAATAACAACAATTAATAATTTTAGCATGTAGGAACATGTAGAACATGTAGGGAACATGTAGAAGGAATCCAGGACCTGGACAGAAGGTTAGGCTGAAAGACCCTAGGATCCTTTCCAAAATTAAGACTTCATGATTCTAGGTGAAGTTGTCCATGTGATATAATAGAGCCCAGCAACACAAATTGATTACCTAAAATTAAGCATAGTTATAGGAGATTCTTGAGTGTATAATTCTAGTAAAACTGATAATAAATAAGCCACCTCCCAAATGCAATATCAAAAGCAATTTATGAGTACTGAAATGCTTACTGCAAGACAATGGAATATTTTGTAGCAGCTCTTTTATAATTGAATGTAAAATGACATTTAAGTGGCAATAAGAAGAAAATTCAAAGTCTAAAGATTAATCTTAAAATATCATGTAATATAGCTGTATGTACACTTTCTTAAAAAAAATGCAAACTACAAAAAATTTATAGCGCTGAAAGCTAAGGACGTGGTGGTTTGATTCAATGCCAGGAGAAGCATTCATTGTTTATAAAATTTTTGAACCTTTAATTTGATATTTAGAATTTCATATATCCAGCTTAAGCAATAATAAGATAAAACTGAATGTTTGCAATATCATTGAGGGGGAAAATCATGTTTGATACATATATTAACTATATATTATAGATATTCAATGAATTGCAGTCTGATTGAAGTAAAAATAACTGCACAAAAAGCCATTAATGTATTTGATGTACCCAGAGTTTTAAGAACTGAGATTACATTTGCCCCTCCCCCCGCAAATGTATGTGGTTCTTTGGCAAATAATCTTTACTGGATTGTTCGTTTCTTTATTCAGAGTATTAATTTCAACATTTCTTTTTCTTCTAGGGCGTGATTCTCAGTCCCCTGACTCAGGTACAAAAAACCTATTCTGAATAACCACTACATTTGCTGTGAGTTTTTTTAAAAAAACATAAGCATAGCCACATCCTTAACATGACAATAAACTTAGATGGCATACACAGTTATGCATATTAAAGTTTCTAAAAAGAAAACTTCAGTTTTGGAAATAAAAGTAAATTTCACTTTAAAAATGTTAAAAGTGGGAGTTCCTGTCATGGCACAGCAGAAACAAATCTGACTAGGAACTATGAGGTTGCAGGTTCAATCCCTGGCCTTGCTCAGTGGGTTAAGGATCCAGCGTTGCGGTGAGCTGCGGTGTAGGTCGCAGACATGGCTCGGATTTGGCGTTGCTGTGGCTGTGGTGTGGGCCAACAGCTGTAGCTCCAATTAGACCCCTAGCCTGGGAACCTCCATATGCCGTGGGTGTGGCCCTAAGAAGCCAAAAAAAAAAAAAAAGATGTTAAAAGTGAATGTAGATATTTTTGTATCCGATTTGTTTTCCCTTAATAAAAGCTTGGAGATGTTACAATGATCGAAATCAAGAGACACTGAATGGAGATGCTACATATTCCTCTCTTGCAGCAAAAGGTTTTAGAAGTGTTCGACCAAATCTACAAGAAAAAAAATCGCCAACTCAGGTAATCCTGCATAATGTTGTCTACTGTGTTAAAGTACAGTTATTATACCGTTGGTCTAGAGCCTCTTTTCCAGTAACATGCATATTTTGATATGTTTTATTTTTAATATGTTTTTGCTTTTGTATTTGTATTGCTTGCCAGACTTGTGTGTACAACATGGAAGATAAGTCTTAAGTTCAAAATAGGTTTTTGGTTTTGTTAGTTTGTTTGTTTTCTTATTCAGCTTATATAAGCGAGTTAGTTTCTGATGTAATTTTTAGGATATTTTCTAATTCTTGAAAACCTGTCAGCTGATGATTGGGATTTCAAAGTTATGAGGTCAGCAATACATTATTTATACAATAAATATGAGTTATGCAAATGCTCATTATATTAACTAAAGGAACTCTGTTAACTATCTCTGTTGGAGATCTTAGTTAAATTGTGTCACAGGCATGAAAAATGTTACCAAAATGATGTGACTAGATACTAGATATAGTTATAGATATATATACACCTCAATGTCTAAAAATATTCCAAGAAAACATATGTTCACTTTTAACCTAATTTCTCAGAATGTACGCAGAGACAAAGTTTATAATGTTTGTATTCTTTACAAAACTATTTCCCCCAAAGGGAAACTATTGGTAGTAAATTAAAACACATTCTAAACAAAATAAAAATGATCACTCAATCTGACCAACAAAATGTATAGCCTACTAAGAACATGTGACATTGCTTTACTTTCTTTAAGGGTACAGTTAACGCTGGTTTCTTTAATGATTAACTTTGACTCTCTCTCTGTTTTTCCTTCGATATTATTTCTTTCTCCGGATGCTTTTGGTAATCCAGGCACTCCTTTTACCACCCAGAAAAGAGAGCTTTTGTAGCTCCTTGGTAACCAACCACACAAAGGGTGACATTTTAGACCAATTAGTAACTAACACACAAACTCCCTCCTCTATAGAGCTCTTTACTAACAAAACACCTCTTCAGGGAACAATGTGTTCTAATGACGACTCCAGCCAGACGATTTTGTATTCTGAGGAATCTAACACAACTGTGTCATATACACAAAAAATCACTAATCCGCTACCATCAGCTTCCAGCACAAGTCCCCCAGCAAAAGCTGACATAAGTACCCCGTTTCTACAAGAGGATTATATGCAAGATTCTCAAACTCGGAGAATTTCTACATTGAAACTAATCCATAGTCAGGATCCAGGAAGTAGCGTCCCCTTTAATCCTCCACCATTTTCCAAATCTGTTGAGGTACCATCATTCCTCAAAAGGTCCTGCTCACCACCCCCTAATCCAGTGCCTCAGATACACACAGCATCTCTTTCCATTCACATAGCTCCCCATTCAGGACACGGTCCTGAAAGTCACAAACAGCCACCTGAGCTTTCTCCAGAGACTGCAAAGATACCTGTTCCGCCAGAGAGACAAAAATCTGCAGGTGCTGCGGCCTCTCAGCCCTCAGACTGCCAAGTGGTACCTTATACTTTCCCATCTCTTCTTTCAGCATGTAGAGACCCTAACTCCTCTGGTTTGGGCTTCTTACATAACCCAATGAATGCTTTGTTAGTTTCCAATCAGGAAGGGAAAGGAGAAAGAAACCATCTTCCGATTGAAATCCCTACTGAATTTATCCATAAGTTTCTAAGATCTTTTAATTTAAAAAAAAAATACCTACAGATCTTTAATCTAGAAATAATGTTTTAAAAGTTTCTTCTTTCTCAGTCTTTGTTAGAAATCACTGGTGATTTGTTATCGCTTCAGACTGCAAAGTACTTTTAAGTTTTAAAGAAATACTTTTCATGCCAGATTTTTTGAGTGCCTAGATTTTACCTTATTCACGTGCAAAATCTCAAAATAATTGTTCATTGCAATTCACTTTGGCAAGAAACACTTAATGCAGGCAGAGTTTATTTTTTGTAGGTCAATATTCATTTTCATTGAAACTCGATCAGTTTCTACCTTTTTTAATTTATCGTTTCAGAAAGTACATAAATCAATCTTTAGTACTCAAACCGTTAAGAAGAAAATCTTTATTTCCTTATGTGTAAAAATATCCCATAGTGTCATTCTGCTACATTTGTTACTCTAGTTAGAAATGTGTTCCTCTTCTTGGCTTTTCCACAAAATGTTGTAATGTTAAGAGCATAAGCTCTAAAGAAAAACTGTAGATTTCGGTCCAACCTCTATTACTGGCTATATGATGAGGCAACAATCCTAACTTCCCTGTGAGTCTGAATATTAATTAATCCTTCATTCATAAGTTGTGGTAAGACTAGGGAGATAGCAGAGGTAAATTTCTTAGGACTGGTAGCCATTTATAAAAATATACTAACAACTGCCACAGTAGTGGAAGTATTGAAAACACTAGTACCTAAGAAAATAATTTATATAATACTATTTCCTCTAGCTGTACTATTGAAGATCATCCAAGACCTATTCTTGAAGATATATATTTTCAAACTTCATAGAAAAACCTTCAGCAGACATCTGATTGACACCAACATCCTCTCTCTGCCCCCACCCATAAAGCAGAAACCTTAACCTTAGGTATTAAAAACAAGTGGGTGTTTTCAAACCTTTACTAAGATATCACCTTCATCAGCTAATCATGATATGCAAAATTAATTCATTAAAGTAAATTCTTTGAATTAAGATAATAGCAACTTTTACTCTCAAAAAAATGAGAGCTATTGGTGGATTTTGAAGCTACTACTATTATTATTTGACTTACAGTCAAACAGAATCATCCTGGCAGCGTGTTGATACAAACTATGGTAGGGCAAGAAGGAGAGTAGGCAACCCAGGCGGGTGGCTATGGCAACAGCTTAAGTGAGAAATGGTGGTGGCTCCAAGCAGGGTGGAAGCAGTGGAGGTAGTGAGAAACTGCATTCTGAATGTATTTTGAAAATAGAGTAAATAGGACTTCCTGACAGATTGCATGTGGGAGGTGAGGAAAGGAGAAGAGGCAAGACTGACTCCAAAGTTTTGCATCTTTGCAACAGAGAAGGATGGAATTTGCCATCCTTCATCTACCGAGACTGGATATAACCATGTATAGAGCAGGTGTGGGGAAAGATCAAAGGTTCCAGCTGGGACATGGTAAGTCTAAGGTGTCTATTAGACACCCACATGGAGAGGTCCAGTATGCAGGTGGATGCATGAGTCTGGAATTCAGGTGAAAGGTCTAGGTTGGAGATGTTAGCCATAGGCTTCTAGATGGTTTTGTAGCCATGAGACTGAATGAGACAATAAGGATATGAGTAGAGGGGAAAGAGGAAGCCCAAGGATTAAGCCCAGGGGCATCCCAACAGAAAGAGGAAGCACTAGTTTAGGAGACTAAATGGAGTGTCCATGAAGGGAGGAGGAAATCCAGGAAAATATGGCCTCCAAAAAGCCAAGTGAGAAAAGGATATCAAGAAGAGATGGTAAACTGAACAAATGCTGCTGACAGTACGTGTGTAAGATGAGATCTGCTAACCTACCACTGACTTGGAGAGAGGGGGGCTTTCTTGAAGTGAGCCTAAGAGACACTGGAAGCAAAGCAATTGAACATTCAGCTCTTTAAGGGATTATTAATATAAAGCCTTTCATCTAGGTATTCCCCTTCCCTGAGCCTCAGTTCCTTCATCTATAAGATGGGGATAATAATAGCTTTCCTCTCAGACTGCTGCTGTGAGGTCTAAATAAGACACTGCACATAGGGAGCTGTGCATAGTGCCTGCTACATAACAATCCCTCAATAGGTAGTCACTGTTATTTTAAAATAATATCCTTTTTCCAAAGTACACATTTGACTGGGAAAAGGAAATATATTATTTTCCACGATGCATTTTTTTAATGGGTAGATAAAAGCTTGTTTCCTCCAACCAGCAGTTTGTTCCAAAATGACAGTGTGTAGTCTTGCATAACGCTTTGTCAAAAGATGGCATAAAACTGCAGCAGATTTAACGTTTTTTTTAATTGTGTAAGAATATTGAACATGAGATCTTCCCACTCAACACATTTTAAAGTGTACAATACAGTATTGTTAACTATAGGCTCAATGTTGTACAACAGATCTCTGGAACATAATCACTTCAGCATTTTGCATAAATGGGATTGGATCTACTGACGAGCAACTCCCATTTCCCCCCTCCCCTGCTCCTGCTCCATTCTACTCTCTGCCTCTGTAAGCTTGGCCAACTTAGATATCTCACATACATGGAATTATGCAACATTTACCCTCTGTGTCTGACTTATTTTATTTAGAATAATGTCCTCAAAGTTCATCCCCGTTGTCTCATATAATAGGATTTCCTCCTTTTTAAGGCAGAATAATCTTCCACTGTGTGTGTATGTATGTGTGGATAGATAGATAGATAGATAGATAGACAGACAGATAGACAGACATAGAGATATATCACATTTTCTATCCATTCATCCATTTCTCAGTGTCGACATGTTTTCACATCTTGCCTATTGTGATATACTTTATTTTTTATTTTATTTTTTTATTTTTTTGCCTTTTGTCATTTTATGGCCGCAGGTTTATGGCTGCACCCACGGCATGTGGAGGTTCCCAGGCTAGGGGTCTAATCGGAGCTGTGGCCACTGGCCTGCGCCGCAGCCACAGCAACGCTGGATCCGAGCCGCGTCCGCAACCTACACCACAGCTCGCGGCAACGCCGGATCGTTAACCCACTGAGCAAGGGCAGGGATCGAACCCGCAACCTCATGGTTCCTAGTCGGATTCGTTAACCACTGCACCACGACGGGAACTCCTATTGTGATATACTTTATTTTTAAGTCTCATTTTCCACGTAACGGCCTTTCACAATAGTGACTTTTTTGTTTTA
>PVHT020000140.1:8250775-8423863 GCA_004024745.2 Catagonus wagneri | reverse complement strand
GCAACCTACACCACAGCTCGCGGCAACGCCGGATCGTTAACCCACTGAGCAAGGGCAGGGATCGAACCCGCAACCTCATGGTTCCTAGTCGGATTCGTTAACCACTGCACCACGACGGGAACTCCTATTGTGATATACTTTATTTTTAAGTCTCATTTTCCACGTAACGGCCTTTCACAATAGTGACTTTTTTGTTTTAAATACTTACATTGCACATTCTTGCACGAAGCCATATTAAATGCTGTCAGCTATACACCATGACCCAACCAAATATATGCTCTATTACAAAGAATTATCCTCCCTGGAAATTAGCAGTCCCAAGAAACAAAAGTGCCCTGCACTGAAAGGTGAAAAGGAAACTTTAGTGTTCCAGAATTTTCATTTACGTACTTTTGATGTTTAAAAGCCTAGCCATTAGTGTAAGAAGAAAACCGCAGTCTACCATTAGGAATTTTCGTTTTGTCCGTATTTGATAATTTAGCATATTGTTTTATAAGCTGCCTATGTTTTAATTTATCTCCCAAATAGGACACAAAATGAGGTATGTTATCCTTCTGCCACTCTGTGAACAGATATCCTGTTGCTAAAAATGTCACACTGTTCTCGGTGTCAGATAAGTGAAGGTCTAAACCAGAAGCTTTGAAAGACAACATCCGCACCCTAGACTTTTTTTCTGGTATTTGTTAGAACTGTGCCCTTTGCTTCAGGAGAATAAACTTGGCCCCTCTATTATGAAATAATATAATCGATTATACACAATGAATGAATATCAGCAGCATGTGATGATAGAAAAAGTATAGAATAGAGAGTATTTTTGCTTCCACTAAAAATCCAGGATTCAAGAGTTCCCACTATGGTGCAGTGGGTTAAGGATCCGGTGTTGTCTTTGCAGCAGACTGTGTTCAATCCCCAGCCCAGCACAGTGGGTTAAGTCTCCAGCATTGCTGTAGCTGTGGCTCCCTTTCTCTGTACCCCAGTTCTACTCCAAGTCCAAATCCAATTACTCTCTGTCTACTTCCAGTTTCTACATCTACTGAGTCAACAAATCAATGGCCTAGGGGTTTATAACTATACTTATACTTTATTTGGTTGCCACTAAGTTATTTTTAATTTGGCTGCCTTGAGGGGAAATATACCTTTTCCCTCTACCAGTTTCCATCGTTCTCTCTCATCCAAACCCTAGTCTGATTTGCACATTTGGGATACACTCCTGGCTCAGGGTCAGCACTTGAGCTTGCAATGCCCACATCCAACCCACTCCAACTTTTTTTACTGCTAGAGCTCACCCTTTCTGCGTCCTTTTGCTCCCAAATTCCTCAAGGAATGCAATCTATTTAGTGATCTCTTTCACCCACAGGCTCTCCTTATCCTTAGCATTATGGGTTGAATTCACTGGGGCCAAGAGGCTCAGTGCTATTCTGGATAACTAGGCATCCTCTCTCCGAATATTAAATATGTTTAGGTTTAAGTGCTGTCACTTTCCTTTATAGAGACCAGACAAGAGCAAATTTCTGTTTCTAGCTCCTTTCCTCCTTTATAGCTCAACAGTGGGGAAAAGTAAAAATGGACTTGCACTCACAAAAAGCTGGCAACCCTTGACTTATATTCAAACGCCTTTACCTTACATGCTTGTGAAAAGATGGAGACACAAAACAACTCTGATGATTTTCTGCAGTCATCTACCTGCCACCAATTCAGTAGGGGCAAAAGACTGCATTTGTTTTAAATTAGTTTCCCCTACTTCAAAGTAGTCCAAATTGAGAAAATATTTCCTCCCTTTTTTCACACTTTCTATCGCACTCATCTCACATTCTCATCAGGTTAGCATGTACATTGTGGTTCTCTCTTCTCCTGTGTCTAAGAGGGCATTTCATTAATGTGGACATCAGGGTCAGCCCCAACTAGTCTAAGAAGGAATTTACATCTTTAAAACCCCAAGATATTTCAAAGCTTTTGTGTGGGTGACCAGTAGACTATTGAACTTTTGAGTTTTATGTATGGAAATTTAACTGTGGTGTGACAACACGAGGCATTTCTTCTGTTACTGACACACACAGACACATGAAGACTGTGAGCGTATCAGCCAGTGATAAGAGAAATTCAGATAGTGAAACAGCTGTTTTCTGTAGACAACCTTCTTTAGAAGAGCAAATGAATAAAGATCATTCCTAGACACAGTGCTATACAAATTGATCATATTCCCCATAAGAATGGTGGTTTTAGAGAGGATATGCTTTAGCTTTTGACATGTTTCAAGTCCAAAGGATATGGACAAGATAATCCCTGAGGGGTACAGTCATTAAATTTTTCTTTCAGTTTTAAAGGAACAAAAACTTCCTTTAAGCAGATTACTCAAATCCTTTTGAATGATGTATATTATTTAATAAAATGTTAAATTAGCATAAGCAAAACTACAGAAATTTGTGTTGTGTGAAAACCTCTTTAATGAAACTGCATTGTTATGAGAAATTCCATTGACAGTATATAACCCAAGACTGCTCTATACTGAATTCCATTCAACTTGCAGCAAGATTCTAACCTATTAGTTTGTGATTATTATGGTTTTATAATATTACAATTTCACCTCCACAAAAAATCTGAAATTATGATTAAAATTTACTAGCTAAAAGGATATTTTCCTATTAAAACATTTTTAATTCATAGATAACTAACATATTAAGTTATAGATAACTTTAAAGTTTCTGTCAGTTAATTCTAGAGATCTTAAAACCATATGTAGTATCAAAGTATCACATTTAAACTTAGTGTCTTTAAACAACAACAAAACCTCATTAGATAAAAACAATAAGAAAATCTGTCTTTTTATCCAAGGTCGGAGTTTCTTAACATGGTAAATATGTGCTTTCAAATATCCATAAACCCCTAAAGTTGATGCCAAAATTTTATGTATACACGAATTTGTGCATTTTTTTAAGAGAAGGATCATTAGCTCTCAGATCTTTAAGGTAACTGTGACCAAGAGAAACCTTTTTATATAGTGATTTTTAGAAATTCTTCCATTAAAAGTCAGAAGAAAGAAATTAATTATAATGCATGACTTCAACAGTTATGAAGGTGAGGATGGCCAAAAACCACTTAAATCTTTACCAGGCAAGATTTCTAAGTTTATAGGGTTCCCTTTAATATCCTCCCTATCCCTGTATTAATATCCTATAATACTTTGGCTGTCTATGTGACAATTGGCACCACACCAATACTAAAAAAACAAAAAGCAAAAAACAAAAAAAACCCCTCTATTCTAGAGATGGGGTATGAGGAGTAAGAAAAAAAATTTGCTTCCGAATTTCATCCACTTATATTGAGGTTGCTGCTTATGGTCATATATGACCTGTGTGTAGAGACATCATGAAGGTTAGAACAAATAGTTACAACATTTTTAATGGGCCATCCACTCCCTTCCTTTTAAAGACTACCCCTCTGCCATGTTTAGCCTCTTGGGTTATATAGCCTTGGAGGTACTAAACCTCTTCTTTCTCCTTCAGTTTCTTTCTCCTTTACCTAAGATTTAAAACCAACTGTAGTTCTAACAAACTAGGGTATAGTCTAACATTATCAGTGGCTCTTTTTGTTTTTTTTCCATTTCGTTTTCATACAAGGATTTCACTAGGCACTGTTAGGATTTCTAAAGTTCGGTTCCCTTGGTATTTCATAATGAAATCAAAAGAGATTCAATGAGTGGAAAGGAAACAAAATTCCCTTTCCACTTACTTGCCCTTAGTCTGATCAGTCTCTAGATCCCTAAGTCAGAAAACCATGAGGCAAACTGGCTTATATTTGGGGGATATTTTCCAAGATGAAGGCAATAAGGAGAAATATGCTCTAAGATTTTTCTGGCAGAGGGAAAACCAATGGGTAACCTGATAATAATTTGCTGTCACAAGTACAAAAATTAAAATTTCTGAGAAAAAAATTTCATTATGCCAATACCCTTAAGCTCCCACCCAAAACCAAAACTGTGTGAAAATTGATCTTATTTCCAAAAACACACTTACTGGATTCCTTTTCTGCATGTTTTCATGCTTTTCCTCTACTGTATGGTTGGCACCTAATCCTTCCGAATGTATTTCCTTCAAATGCTTGCAAATAAAACTGATGCTTTGCCTTCTCTGCCACATTTCAAAAGATGTTTTCATTAATTGGGTAATTTATATCTCTTCTCATTATTTTTTCCTCAAACTCAGCTTGGAAACCAGAACTTAGCTGCCAATGTACTGGAGGTAAATGCTTCACAGACATACAGACAAATCACACCAGAAGCCTCTTCTTCATGCCCTCTTCCCACGGTACATTTTAACTCAACCACTTTTTCACAAGTCTGTAGTTCTGGCCCAGTATCACTTACCCTGCCACTACCTGCTGATTTGGGGCCATCCCACCTGCAAAGACCTCCAACACTTTCGCATTGTTTTTTATAAAGTCCTTCTCCTTGCTCCTGCTCCCACCCCCTCTCCCCCATCCACGGAACACTACAGGCTCTCTCACTACAGATTTCTCCCAGGGCGAGCACTCCCCTGCTCTTCCAGGAAGTACTCTTCAGCAACCTCAGATGAGCTGCAGATAGCTGACTCTGATACCACTGATCGTTCTGAACACCTTCCCCAAATTTAGGTCAGCAGTCTGCCATGACAGGTGGCACCACCTTAACCATTCCTGGTATCATGCATGTAATTAGTCTTCCTTCCTTTGCTCCATTATTTTTTAAACAGATCTCCAAAGGCCAAAAGAATCGATTTCTTGTCTGCCATCTGATTTTGCTGCTGAGTATTTTTATTTGTATAGGTGTTGATTCCATCTAAACCAATTCTGTACAACCTGTTAGAGAAGTTCATTACAGTCATTCTGCTAAGCCTATTTTGGGCTGAAAAAGTCAATTATATTCTCTTCATTCATTTTAGAGGCCCTTATGTTTTACACTGTGTTGCTCTAGCTCATGAGTTATACAGTGATCTGCTTTAATAAGTTTTTTCAGAAATTTAGGTAGGTACACAAAATATGATGATGACTAGATTATAGAGAAAGTCTAAAATGTTAACCCATTATTAAATCCTGGTAGATAACAGTTTATTTTAGAGATTCATATGAATGTGCCCTATGTGAACAGTTCATCTCTCCTTGTTTGTCACACTCATAATTACTCACTGCATAATATTAATTCTTCTTGCCACCTTTTCAATAACTGCTACATCTTTTGAACCCATATGTCCAACAAGAGTGAAATGATGTAAATAACCTTAATCTATATTACAGAAATTTAGCCCTATGATTTTTTGGAATTATTTTCCTGAGCCATTCTAGTATCGAAATTTATATTTACTATTTTATATATCAATAATCTCTTTTCCATTTAGTGCAATATATGCATATTTGCCACCATATTTATATCATTTAAGTATGTCTGTTTGACAAACAGTCCTTAGTAAATGATTTATGAATGACTAAAGGGCTTAAAAATTTATAGAGCAGATTTTCAATTTCATATAATGTTTAGATAACAACTTCAATTTAAAAGGTGTATAACTTCAGGTAAAATAAAGGGAATTCATTTTCTAAAATTGATTTAATAATGAAGTTCTAAATATTCACTATCACAGAGAAAATTTTAGCTTCACTACATAATTTTTATGTTGTGTTAAGGTCATAAATCTGACTGTCATGCATGGAGAAATATTATAAAGCATATGTTTTTTAAGACATTACAATTACAGAACATAAGAGATACTTTTTAGTATATTTGCCAAATACTTAATAACATTTTGTATGGGCTTCAGTATTCATTCATGGCTGGGTATAAAACTTCTCAGTGAAATGTTCCATTCTGAGACCAGCTACAGAAACAACTTCATTTTCCATGGCTAACAGCTTCCCTGCCACTAGTACCAGCAGGCATAAGCCTCTTCATGTTTTACTATACTTTCAATAGTTCTTTACTTCTAAAACCTTAAGGAATGTCTTTACCCAAAAATAGAAAGCAGTGATAATACATCATGTACTTGCCTATTTAATTTACTGTTTCTAAGACTCTGTAGAAGCCTGAGAAGCATACATATAGTCTTGGGTCTTAATTGTAACTGAACTTATTTTCAAGTAACAGTTTAAAATTGCACGTACCTTCTCAGTGAGATGATTTTCCTAATAATTATTTCACTATAACAATAAAGTATTTTCTAAAATTCTAATAGTATTATTTCATTAGTAAAATTCTAATTGATTTAACATGATGAAAGACTAAATCTATTTGCAACCTTTTTTTTTTTTTTTAAACCTGTAACCAATGTTGTTGAAACTATCAAAACAGGGGTCAGGGCAAGTTTCCTAAGTTTTGTTACCTAGTAACATGATGGCTTTTAATAAGAATTCTCCTGCCTTTAACATTAACTATATAACACATTATAGCAATAGTACTGAAATTATATTTACAAAGATCAACCAAACTGGATTGGGCAAGGAGGCAAAAATATTCTCAAATAATTCATCAAAGGTACATAAGTGCTCTGAAACATTTGGGTAGACCAGTGCATTCCACTTATTAGAATGGGCAGTGCTTTTCAGTTAGAAGACCCTCAAGATAGGGTTGCTTATAATATGAGTGATTTCTGTAACAGCTCAGAGAAGAACTTCATCATTAAGCACAATCGTTATAATGAAATGCTTACTGACCTTAGGATAGTTGTGGTATAGCTATAAAGTAATGAAATTAGATTAATTCTACATCATTTGAAAACATCTGCTTTAAAGTGAAAAATCATTCAAGTATGAAATTAATTGATTACCTATGCTTCAGACCTGTACAACAGAAGTTTAATTTGTTTTATTTTATTTGATTTTTCATATTTAATGGATTTTATTTCAATTATAGGTGTACATAAAGCAGATAAAGTTCACAAATGATCCTTCTTTTGTGCATGTGTGTGTGTTGTGTGTATTACATTTAAGGTACTTTAACTAAATGCTCTTACTAATGTTTTATCTTTTTGTATGCATTATGCAATCTCCACAGGCTCAGTGCTGTGCTGTGGACAGACAGGCAGCTTAATAACAGTGAGCTCAACCTCTCTGAACTGAGCTGATTCAATTTAATTAGAATGTGTATCTATTGAATATTTACTATGCTATCAGCACCAGCTTGCATGTTATAGAAAATAATATATATTTAGGAAGGATATGTATGACCATCTCCAACAAGAATCTTGAAATGCCACTGGGGATATGAAAACACTCAAATGTAGGACAATCAAAACAGTAAATTATTAAGAAACCAAAAAGAAGCCTGTAAAATGCAAAATGAGATGAGAGTAGGAAGAAGCCAGGGGTTTAAAATGTCTTTCTGATGCTTTGCCAGGTATTTGATTCTTTCAGAATAGATTGCCTAATGGTATATAAATCCAAACAACTCCCCACCTTATGTAGTCACCTTGCCCCAGAAACACTGATTCACTAGAAGATTTATATCCTTGACCAGTCTGGGAACGAGTTCCTTCCCTCTTGTCAAAGAATGGTCATTTCAAACCCTACACAGAGAGAAATGTGACAGTGTTCTGAATACTTAAATCAGGACACAGACACAGATGCACCCTCCATCTTTATTTTATACTGATTCCTACTGATATCTTTGGACATCACTGTTGGCAGAATGGCATGTCCACTGGTCAGCTCTTCCACTCTCCAATCACCCCCTGTGCCCTCTGACATACAGAGTGATTTTCAGAAGTGAAGGAAGATAGAAAAGATACTGAAAAAAAAAAATGTCCCATGCCTTTCTTGACATCAGTTTTCAAAGTAAATACTTGACAGCTGATTACTGTCATGTGATTAGAAGCCTTTATTGTCATCTAAAGAGGAGTGATGTTCATAGTGGACTGTGTGCTTTAACAGGATGTCTTTGCACTTTTCCCAGAGCCAGATAACAGTGAATGGAAACTCTGGAGGCACTGTGAGTCCAATGAGTTACTATCAAAGGCCATTCTCCCCTTCTGCTTACTCACTACCTGGCTCATTCAATTCAAGCATTATCATGCAGCATGGTCGGTCACTTGGTAAGTCATCTGATAGCCATGATTTATTTTCATGACAATTTCAATATAGTAGGTTTAAACCACATGAGAAAAATGTAAAGCATCAGAGTAATTTGGGAAAAGGAAGCAGAAACATTCAACACTCCACTATTTAATAGCCTATTCTAGGATAGGAATTAAAGGCAAAGGAATTAACACTGGAGAAAATAGGCACCCAGCTATTCCAAGACGATGACTGCATCTATATATGAGCCTGGAGAAGGCTACTGGATGTTTGGGGTGATGGGGTAGAAAGAAAAAGATGGCCAGTTAGGGAGAGAAGAGTTCACATCGCCAGAACACTCAAGTAGCGCATTTCCTTGGGTGGCAAATACCATCCATGTTCGAGACAGCCCTTTCTTTTATGGAAAAGCTTTCATTGTAGAAAACTCTTTTGATATACATAAAGAAGAACTGCTTAACCGTTCAAACAAAGAGATAAGCTGCCTTACAAAGTAGTAAAGAACTATTCAAACTAAGACCAGAAGAGTATCAGTCAGGGACCCAAGTTCCTTTAAATGATGATTCCAGGATTTCATAGAAAGATAGTTCTTAATCCCTTGGAAATTAAGAATTAAATGAAAGATAGCACTCTCTTCCAGAAAAAAAAAAGAATTAGAACATTCGTATAAATTTTTAAACACATCATTTCATGGTGCTTATGAACCATTTAAAGCCTCCTGGAAAATAAGCTGTGAAATAGAATGCTAGAAACATTTTTACTCAGCAAAATACATCAGGAATATTTAGAAAATAACATAACAAATACTTCTTAGCTTTTAAAGGTGTTAAAAAAAAAACGTTGAAAAACAGACCAAATAGAACCACCATGTGAATTCAAGCTGAAAAAGGTTCCATGCATGATATTGAGCAACTAGAAAGCTTACAAGGCAGCAGAAAGCAGGATGAAAAAGGGGACAGTGGAACTGCAGCCTACCTTTCAGAAAAGCAGGAGACTGATCCTCTGGCCACGACCACAGAGCAGACAGAAAGAAACTGGAACACAGGCCTTTTGACTCTCATTCCTCATGGATGACAGGCAGCACCTTCTCTCCAACACTGTACTGAAAGAAAGCAAGGCTATTAGTTCACCCAGGAAATGCAGCATATCGACTATAGGACTCACCTTCTGTGTCCAGTAAAACCTCTCTAAGGCCTACACGCAGCCATGAGACTCATTAAATGAAAACTAAATATGCTTGTGCTTTCTCTAATGCTGCTCCTGAGACTATCTGTGAATCTTATAATGATGTGCTTTAGAGCATAAGAAAATAGAATGTCTTTATGCCAAAATATCGCCCTATATAATCAGTGCATAGTGTCATATTATAATAAGGGTCCATTATATCTAGATTTTTGTATGGAGCTATGCATGATCACACATCTATAGTAAAACTCTACAAATTATTCTGGCCATAATATTTTCCCCCAAAATTACTGTCAAAAATTGTATTCTCTGTCCCCTTTGTCTCAATGAACGCAATTTTGTCCCTCCCACTCCAACAAATGAAATATATAAATACCTGAATGTGGACAGGTTTTTATACTACAACATATCAATTGGTAGATTTTACATACAAACTACAGTACAGGGGAAAAATTCTGTATTTAAATATTGAACAAATTCCAATTGGCTAATGCTGAGATAGATCCTGAGAATGATATACAAATCTATTCTACCTTCATGAAGTTTATATAAATATAAAGTTTATAAACTCTATAAATATAAAGTTGAGGACAAAAGACTGCAAGAATGAGAGTGAGTGAACCATAGAAGAGCATAATAAAATAAAAGGCTAACTTGTATTATGTTAACTATAAGTTCACAGAATTTTATGAACCATCTATTAAGACAGAGTTAATACCATTTAGGCTAGGACTCTGCACAAACTGGGTGCTCAACAAATATTTGATAGAAATACTAGCATCATGGTTGCCCATTCACAAATGCATTCTTAATTAAATGGAAAATCAGAGTCAAACATCATTTTGCATTTTAATTTGCAGTTGCTTGGAAAAGATATGGCTTTTACATACAATTACACATAATGCAGTTTTATTCCTAGCCTTATTCATTCTTCATCAGAAATGGACTGAAAGTGCTTTTCTGTTGTAAACTAAAACATAACCATAGAAATAGCAGTTACAAATGTTACAATGAATTTTAATTTACAGGGGTTTATCTCTGCTTATAATGATGAGTTAAATTCTTTAAAAATCTTATTTATGAAGTTTTGCATAAACTTGCTATAAAAACATGGTCATATTTTTTAGATCAATCTATCTATATCTACATTTATATCGATATCTACGTATAATCAATGACAGATACATAAGGACTTTCCCATATCCAGAGTGACAGATCTGACAAATCATGGCTAAAAGTCATTCTTGATCAGCAAGGTTTTGAAATTTACTACAGAAAAACAGGAAGTCATATTATCAATTGTACTAAATAAATGATGATAATGTTGATTTTCATAAATACTTATAAACAATGAGTAAGTGGAAGATAGAGTACATATATGTCCTCTCTATTTCTTGTAAAAATGCACCAAATGTTAACAAAGATGGTTTGAAGATAAAAGCATGATAAATCTCATAAAAAAGTATACTTAGGGCAATTTTTATATTCGGGGGTGAGAAGTCATGGTTCTTGCTACTTTGAAGTAAAAGCAAAGCTATTTTGGCCACCATGGAGTCTTAAATAAAAATTAATACTAACAGGACTTCTCACTGTGGCAAGTGGGTTAAGGATCCACCGTCTCTGGCAGCGTGGGTTCTATCCCTGGCCCAGTGCAGTGGGTTGGGGATCCCGTGCTACCAAGGCTATGGCACAGGCTGGCAGCTGCAGCTCGGATTTGATCCCTAATCCAGGAACTTCCATATGTAGCAGGTGTAGCCCCCCAAAATATGAATACTAATACTTTATGATCATTTCTTTGCCCATAATCTTCACATCCAAGTATACATTTGGATTTCTTAATGTGATTTTTGTTTTCACTTTCTTTTTATAAATTACTGTTGTAAAAAAAATCACTTTTGTAGACTCAATAGTTATATTTTCCTCCTGAAAGTACACTTTAGCACTCTAAAATAATGGTAGTCAGCAGTTTCACAAAAATAACATAATGTAAATGATGACCTGAAGGAAATTACTAAACTCGTCCCAGCTTTTGCACACTCATTTATAAAATGGACCCCGTCCCCCTCCCAAGATACTGTAAGGATAAGATGAGGTACTGCAAGTAAAGTGCTTACTTGATACAGTGGCTGCTACACAGCCACATGGTCTTTGAACAAACATTATTCTTCCCCTCACCCTTATCACTGAATGATGAGGATCTTATTGCTATAGGTCTCTTCAGTATATACCTACATGTTAACAACGAGTGGCTCAAATTTAAGGTAAATGAGATCAAAGAAAGAATGATGGAAATATGCTCTATATTTATAAATATAGCATTATATGCTTATATATAACTAATTACATGTAATTACATATAATATGTCACAGTGGACACAAATATACAAGAGTTCCATTAATGTGATTCCTTGTGCATCAAATGCATTTCACCAAATTTTCGCCATAGATTCCACAGAGACATATCCCCAGCACGCACAGTCTCTGGACGGCACCATGGGCAGCTCGATACCACTGTACAGATCCTCAGAGGAGGAGAAACGAGTGACGGTCATCAAAGCGCCTCACTACCCAGGGATCGGGCCCGTGGATGAATCCGGAATCCCCACAGCAATTAGAACGGTAGGAAATGCCAGCGCGAGTTGCTCTGGGGTTGTGCACAGACTCCACAAAGGCTGGATTGTCAATGGCTTTGTGCATTCCTGCGGTCTTATATAATGAGGATTGCCCTCTGTGCCATCTGAGCTCTCATGAATATTATGCTGTGTGTGGCAGAGAAAGGGAACTGTCGATTGAAGATAAAGACCCAATCTGTTTTTCCATTTCAATTAAGAATCATGAAAATTGGGATTCTGTGAAACGATAAAAGTATGCTATGTTTGGCTTTACCTTTCACCAAGGAGTGTTAAGGCCATAGGGAGAGAGAAGAGAAGGAAGGAGAAAATGTAGATTCTTTGGCTGCATTGAATTCCCACACGCATTGCGCATAAACCAGTGATTTGTTTCTTGAAATGGATGTGTGGTAACGCCAGGAGACTGGGAGCTGTGAACTGGGAGCTGGGAAGTGAGATGATTAGAGGGAAGGGAGTTCATGTTGCGGAAAGGAAAAAACGGCCCGAGGAAAACACACGTCACATTTTAGTGTCCCTCGTCAGCTGTGCCTGCTGAGAGCTGTCCGGGGCCATAAGTGAAAGTGTTTGGATTTTTTTTTTTTAAGTCTTTAAACTCTGCCAGAGCATTGCTCTGTGTGTCAGGGCAGCCCCTTCTGGCAAAGTCCAGCAGCAGCAGAGGCCGGGCTTGGGCAGGGAGCTGCTGGCTGATCAGTGCACTTGGAGAGGTTTGTGCTGGCGGCGGGAAGGACAACGGGGGCGCCAGGATGAGAGCAGCCGCACCTCTGCAGGTGAACCCAGGGGGCGGAGAGGGAAGGGAGCACCCGACTGCTAACACTGGGTCTCCACAACCCACATACCTGACTGGGCTGTTGCCAGAGCCGCTGGCCTGGAATGCAAACTTGGGGGAGAAGAAGGGTGAATAGAGGGAAAGAATGGGCAAGCCATGGGAAAAAGAGACCAGGGAAGACTGGAATCGCTCAAAAAGAATGAAAGGCAAAGAGTGGGGCTTTTCTCCTCTCTTTGAATTTGCATTTATTATTTGGGGATCCTGTGTTCGGAGAGAAGAGTTAAATATTGATAATTCCAAGTATCTGTGTTAGAGCTAGAGGCCAGAAAGTAAATTTGTAGAGCGGGTGCTGGGGCTTTAGACATGTTAGATTCTGGGGATGCTGAATCTTGACTAAAGTGCTAGAAACTATGTTAGAACTGATGATTGTCATATTTAAGTGACAGGAAAAGTTCAGGGATTGTGACTAACGCTCTTAATCTTATGGCGACTACATGTTTCTGGTGGTGGCTCTTTGTTGTTTGTTTCTCTTTTGAGATTTCTGACTTAAAATGGTTTAATTTGAATTAAAGTTAAGCTAATAATGTAAGGATATGGTGTCAGACAGGTACGGAGTCATTGGTTTCATTTAATTGACCCTCAAAGCGTAACAGATACACAAATTAAGAGATCCCTGATTCTATGTAATTATAGATTTGGTCCGAAAGGATTTTATCTGAGACCTCTAGGTATGATTTTAAGTCAGTAAGTGACACACACAAGTAGACATGCAGAGCTGGAACTATTTTTATCTATAGACATAATTTTCTTAAATAATAAGGACTTGCTTATGTTTTAAAAGGAAAAAACTGAGATGTTTACTGAAAACCAAGAAATATTACAATTTTCATATTGTTTACTGCCAAATCAAAAGCATGTTTAGATATGCATAATCAAACACATATACTAGACCCTAAATGCAAGTTTCCTTTCTATAAAGTAGAAAATAAAATATAAGCAACCCAGAAGTTCCTTGTAAGGAACCAGCATTTTTCTGTACAGCTGTGCTCTCATTTAGAGTTTTAAAAGGTTACAGAGGAGCTACAGGTCTGAAGACTCTTATTCACATTTCCTATTTTTCAGCCCTGCAGAGAACATCCCCAAGTATAGCTGTGTTTATAAATGTGGAGTCAGGCCATCTCTGAGCCGCAGCAGGCCAAGAATCTCCAGGGCTGTTTTTCCTTCTCATCTGCATATAGAGTAATGATTATCCGACTGACATTGCTTCACATGGGCTGTGTGCCGTGTACATACCAAAGGCAGTACTTCTTTGTATCATATCTAGTCTCATTTCAGACAGCCAGCACAGACCAAGGAAACAGGACTTTGTAAGGTAACCTAGAAACTCTAGAAAGCCAAGAGTTAAACAAATGTACCTTTGAGCTATGGGAATGAAGGGAAGCAGCTCTCCAGACTGCCCTCTCCTATGTGACCTGGGACCTCGACGTTAGCCTTTTACTGCCATCCTTAGCAACAACAACAACGAAACCCACTAGGGCTCAGATCCCACGAGATTGTGTAATTAAGGCCAGCTAGTTAAGTGAAATAAAAGACTCTTCTGCTTCAACTATAACACGGTCTGAGCCTTTTTGAAGCTGAAAAAGGGGCAAAAACAGAATAGAATAACATATACTGGTGTGAAGAAAATATGTCTTTTCCTTTTTTGGAAATCTCTGCAAGATAAGTCAATGTAGAGTTCTGATGTTTCATAAACTACAGGAATGTAGAATTTCAAGTTGATTCAGCCAAGGTTATAGAAAATAATCGAAGAGCGATTTACTAGTAGTTACTGTCATGCAAAATCATTCTGAGGAACACGTACAAAATTTCCTCAAATTTGAGTAGACTTCAGTTGACCTCATCTCAATATTTGCCATAACAACCTACATGATGGCATTTATAAGCACCATGCTCTAACTAATTGATGACATTTATAAAAGGAACTTTAAATGCTTAGAAGATTTCTTTTAGAAAGGGAAGAGTTTTAGTATTGCAGTTTACCAGTTTCATATTCCTCTTTGCCAGCTGATTTGGGCACTTCCTGGCATCTCTGTGCTCACCATATAAAGCTGGCAGATGGCACAAACGAGATCCCACTGCCTGATATGTGCCCTCCAGCAAGTAAAGAAAAAAATCCTGTCTGTCAGGATACACTGCCATATACAGCGATATAACTCACTCATTCAGCTTCTTCGTGGCCACTGGTTGTGTCCAGGCAGGGCTGGGAAACATTTTTACATAAAGTTATGTCTTATTTTTTATTGCTAAAGACTGCAAAGAAATTAAAGCTTAATGAAAGACAAATCCATCTTTTATGAAAATAAATGTCCCTTAAAAGATACATGTTCAGTTCCTTTGTTTAAACCAGCAAAGAAGAGCTAAACTCTGGCTTTATCACTGCCTCTCCCACCAGTTCCCACCACTTTAGAATAAAGTCAACCAATGAACTGCTCAAAATTTCCATTGTAGCAAGACCTGGAATGAATGAAGAGGTGATTCCCAAAAAGTTCCAGTAGCCCTTGATGCTACTCCATATTTGTGGTGATTACCAGAATTATATATTCTTAGAGATCAAAATAAATGTAGATATAGCACAGAACCCTCAATTTCCAGATGAAAAGCAAAATGACCATACTGGAGAGGAAAATCAGGGTATAAAATCCACACCAAAGTTCAGTCTAACAAATACAAGACTATTTTGGGGGTCATCCTAACAGGATATTTTTTATGAAGAGAACTGTCAAAAAATCTGGTATATGGAGCTGCTATGTACAGAACGGTCGAGTTTCTTACGGGAATAGCTCTGGAAGAGTTGAGATGAAGATCTTGCCAAGCAATCTTTAATTAGGATTATAAAGGCATATGTCCACCTTCACAGGTATATGATTAGATAGACTTCCATCTGATAACTTGAATTCATTCGTTATTTTAGTCTATGAATATTTGAGAGAGGTTCCCTATTATTTATTGAGCATTTCTTATATTCTAGGTGTTGTTCCAGGTCTTTTTGTATACATTCTCTTTCAATTTCCATAACGATTTTATGATCTGGGTGCAATTATTTCATCTTAGAAAAGAGAAAACTGAGGCTCTAAAAGGTTACCTCACTTGTTCAAATTCATATTGCTTGAAGTATTAAAATCCAAAATTAAAGGAACCAAGATTTGAATCTAGGTTAATCTGACATTAATCTCAGTTTTCCACTACAGCCAACTGTTTATATTATGTCAAAAGCCGGTGGATAAGGAGCTTCTGCACTTAAGGAATTTACAATTTAGGATGGCAAATGTTGCCAAAATTTTATTATCATGTTAAAGCTTCTGAAACAATATCTACATTTTTGGACTTGCTCTAGGACCCAAGATTGTTTACTATATTCGGTATTTTAGTAACTTAGACTAGTAAATTTTATCCAATTTTTATTTCTCTAATTCTAAGCTGATGGTAAGAATACAGTTTGAGTCCAAAATATTCCCTAGTTAATTCTTAAAATAATGTCTGCGAGCTGTATACTTACTAACAAGTTTTTAAGAAGAACGGTGATTATCACCAAAAGGAATGAAGCAAACAATTACCAGGCTATAACTTTTACTCAGTTAACTTTATATAAGTAAGCCTGTGCAAATACCAGTGGTCTAGGACTGGGCACGGCTGTGACCTGAAAAAAATAAAACCATGGCATATAATGTTCCACTCAGCCTAAACTCAAAAAAAAGGTAATATGATTACAAACTGCATGCATACCTGGATAAATTACTGATACTGCCACCATGAAATAGTAAGGAGTCAGACAATTTTATCGCAGAAGAGAAATCTGCTATTAAAAAAGATAAAATAGGAGTTCCTGTCATGGTGCAGAGGAAATGAATATGACTAGAAACCATGAGGTTGTGGGTTTGATCCCTGGCTTCGCTCAGTGGGTTAAGGATCCTGCATTGCCATGGGCTGTGGTGTAGGTTGCAGACGCGGCTCGGATCCAGGGTTGCTGTGGCTGTAGCGTAGGCCGGCAGCTGTAGCTCTGATTTGACCTCTAGCCTGGGAACATCCACCTGCCTCAGGTGAGGCCCTAAAAAGCAAAAAAAAAAAAAAAAAATATATATATATATATATATATGTATATATATACACATATATACATATACACACACACACACACACACACACACATATATATAGATATATATAGAAAGAAAAACATTGAGGAAACAATGTTTACTCGGAATGACTTTTGTAACTGCTGGACATTTTCTTTTACAGACAGTTGACAGACCGAAGGACTGGTACAAGACCATGTTTAAGCAAATCCACATGGTGCACAAGCCGGGTATGTATGTTCTGTTTTCTGATTAGGTCCTTGTGAGTTGAAGGATGTATATACTCTCTTGTGTCGTTTGAGTTCACACAAAATGTCAAGACCCCAGAAAATCTCACGGGCCTCCATTCTTTTCAACATTCCTCCTTATTCTTAGATCACCCCTCGACTCCCAGACCTCTATATGCCTTCCTCACCCCTGAACTACCAGGGAGCCCCTTAGAAGGTGACCCTTGAAGGAGTCCCAGGAGCCCTGACCTTCTCCCTTCTCCCTTCCCCATGCACGGAATAAATGAATGCGGTGTATTGTCTGCTTAAACAGATGCATTATTTCTCTGTCCGCATGTATTTGCCCCTTATCAAGAGTGTATGCATAGCTGGGTCTCACTGAGTTGACAAGAGATCTTAAAGCACTTCCTAACGGAAATCCATGATCCAGAACAGGCAGAAAGGAGGAAAAGGGACTGATGTCTGTAGGCTATGAAGTGGGCAACAGAACAATCCAGAGAAGTCGCTTTGCCAAGGCCCAGCAAAAAAACACAATATTTGGACGTTTTAAACCGGTATTATGAACCCAGCAAAATACGTTGGTTTTCTAACAAGTCTGTTGTTTCTCTGAAGTTCTGCTGTCTTATTAGGATGTGGTGACCGAATCTGTATTACCATAATATTTATGTTTCATTTTCTAGATGATGACACAGACATGTATAATACTCCTTATACATATAATGCAGGTAGGCTGGGTTTCCTTGCTTGCCGTGAATACGCTGTGCCCTGACATGCTTGGAAGAATTTCTCACTTATTTTACCATTCCGTGTGAGTGTAGAAATTTCGTTCCTACAATTAGGAAGATGCTTTTTATCTTTTTCTCAGAGCATGCGTAACAAAATTGTGATCTTTCCTCATGGAAGTGAGAACTAATACTCTTTAATCTCTTTCATTCCCCACTGTTAATTTATTCTTCAGGAATGTTTAACTAAAGTGTGAAGGACACCAGGAAAGAACAGAATGCAACAGGGAGTGCAAAATAAGATAAAGATCTCCTTTTATCAGTAGAGAGAATGATTACAATTGCATAAGATCTTTCAGATACACTTCACAAAAAAACAAGTCAAGCGGTATTTTGTGACCCTGTCTGTGCTTTTGCTCAAATGCAACCATTCATTGATGGATTTTTAAAAATCCCACTTTGCTGGGCTGCTTTTCTGACTCAGATTTGCCAGTGGTTGTAATGGAATGACTTCACTTCCAGGCATTTCCACTTGTATTTGAGTGAGTTGTAGCTTGCAGAGTGGTTGCAGGCTGGCATGAGGGACCCTTAAAAAATGTTGCCCATCATCACTCTCTCCCAAATGTCACATCAAGGGATCCCACACAGGGCCTCCTGTCACTTCCCAGCCCCAGGCTCGGGACTGTTGGGCAGTGTCTGTTATTCCCTTCTTTAGCACAGGCTTTGAGGCCCATGCCCCTTTCAGCAGCTGCAACCGCACCTCAGGGTCCCCTCACCTGCCTGGCCCAGACCTGGATAAGGCTGTCCCCTCTGTGCAGCCTGAAGAGGCCACTCAACTGGTTAGGATTCTGCTGCTAGTGTCCAGAGACAAATAGAAAAAAAAAAAAAAAAAAAACAAGAAAGAAACAAGCAGAACAGGCTTAGCAGGCTGCAAGAATCTGGTTTTCAGGCCTCAATTCCCTCAGCTTCTATTCCCGGTCACAGGTACTCCTAATTCCCCTCCTGTGTTCAGCTTGTTAAAATACAGAATTCGACTGAGACCATTTTAAAGATCTTATTGGCTTTATTCAATGATTCCTGAACCAATCTAGCTGACAGAAAGGAGCTCTGAGGAGCTGTACAAAACGGAAGACCTAAAATAGGCTGAAGGAAGTGGGAACAGGGAAGTAAGACTAAGTAAAAGAGGGGGCAGATTATTGCACGGTGGCTTTCCTTGAGGGGAGGGCAGAGGTCCAACAGGCAGAGTAGCTAAGGTGTGCCCACCAGGTGATGCTGGCGGACTGGTTTCAGCTTCCATTTCTGGGAGAGCCCAAACTGTAACCAAGTCAAGTCTCGGTTTGGTGACATGGGGCTTAGCAAGAGCAACTCTATTTTATGCCTGTTGTTTGGTTTTTAACAAGCTCTAAAGTGGAAGTCTGACTGTAGAACTGAGGCAAAAGAAAAGTGCAGACATTGTCTCTTAGAGCCCATTTGCACTGGCCTTCGTTCAGGATGAGTGAAAGCAGACTTAGCTCAAAAGCTCAAGGTTGCAGGAAATTCAGAATTTTTGTAATTATTTTAATATTAAAGTTTGTATCCATTAGCAATTAGTTGAACAGTAGTTACATGTCAACTTGCAGAGTCCTTTACCATTGTAATCAGCAGACAAAGCGACTATAACCAATCTCCTCCTTTTCTACTAACTTTACATCATCACACTGTTCTACGTCTTGCATCTTCTGCCTCCTTTTTTCCTTTGTCACCTCTGCTACCCTCCTCCCCTACCCACCCAGACCAATCCTTCAGGGCTCACTCTAGTGCCATCAATTTTATAATATCTTGGAGTTCCCGTAGTGGCTCAGCAGAAACAAATCTGACTAGCATGCGTGAGGATGCAGGTTCAATCCCTGGCCTCGCTCAGTGGGTTAAGGATCTGGCGTTGCCGTGAGCTATGGTGTAGGTCGCAGACATGGCTCGGATCTGGCATTGCTGTGGCTGTGGCATAGGCCAGCAGCTACAGCTCAGATTTGACCCCTGGCCTGGGAACCTTCATATGGCGGGGGTGCGGCCCTAAAAAGACAAAAAAAAAATGTATAATATCTTCTCTGACAGTCTACCATCTTTTAAAATCTTTAACTCCTAATATATATTTTCCTCATGTGCCCTTTGTCATATGCTACCAGTTATTTTCAATCACGATTCTATTTGTCTCTTTTCCCCAGATGCGCTATAGGCTTATTGAGGGTTTATGTTACCTTATGCCCTGCACAGCACACATACAACTTGCTCAACATTTTGTTTGATTACAACTAGTATGTCAATTATCATAGGCATATGAGAGCTTTTAAAGTAATAGAAGATACTTAGAAACAGTTCTATTAAGTATTTTTAATCATATGTCAATTATCATAGGCATATCAGAGCTTTTAAAGTAGTAGAAGATACTTAGAAACAGTTCTATTAAGTATTTTTAATCTTCTGAAATCTTAACTATGTTATTAGTTTACATTATCCAGGAGAAAATTTGCTATGTACCTGTAAGCTTATTTCTAGTACCAGTCTGAATTATTACTAATCCCATAATCATTGATGAAGATTTACTGTAACCAATGCCTGTGTATATATTAATGAATTAATATATCAATGATTAACGAGTTGATAATATCAATAAAGAGCATACCATCCAATGCATGCATTATGAATATATTATATTCTTGGTAAAGAATAACCTTAATTATAATAATCTTGGTAAACTCATTGGCTATTTTGTGGGATACACATAATGTAATGCACTTTTTAAGTGTTACCTGCTTCTCTTCGGTTTTTGTTTTTCGGTGTTGTGTTTCCCAATAGGCCTGTACAACTCACCCTACAGTGCTCAGTCACATCCTGCTGCCAAGACCCAGACCTACAGACCCCTCTCGAAAAGCCACTCCGACAACGGCACCAACGCCTTTAAGGCCGCTGCCTCACCTGTCCCCCCTCCGCACGTCCCTCCTCCAGTCCCACCACTGCGACCAAGAGATCGGTCTTCAACAGAAAAGTAAGGCATTTTCCCCCAAAGTGTCCTCTGTTCAGCCTAGGATAACAATAAGCCCACATGGCATGCAGCAGAAGAACTGGGCCTACCTTATCAAGATAAAATAAGTACATAAAATCTTACTACTAGTCTTATACGTCTAATCTTATTAGTCAACACAGGTGCCACGGTAGACCTGCTGTATCAAGACTGCAGGAAACACTTTCACAGTCTGGGTTCATAATAAGATAGTCACCTAAGTTAGACCTGAAATATACCCTCTCTACTCTTGGATCAATAAATGCATAGAAAACAACTAGAAGTAAGTGGCCTGCACTCCCTTTGGCACAGCAGGTCAGACTTTCAGTTTCCTCAGGTTTGAAACATGAGGCCTATTAATCATTTAAAATTTCTCCTTGGATACAGAAAAGTGTCTTTTTTGAAAACAGAGGTTATTCATAAATCATAAGTAAGGCACTGGTTAATAAGTGTCTACCTGTGACTCATTTCCACACACTAATTTTAATTTCCCCACCAAAATATTTTTATAGAAACTATTCACACAAAAATAAAAACTTATAAACACACTTCTATTGTGCCACTTTTATTCGTGTAATGACTAACAATTCTACTTATAGGTAACCTTTATTGAGACCTCACTATGAGCCAAATACTAGGGGAAGCACTTTTCCTGTATTATATCACTTAATTCCGAGAACAACGAAATGAGATATGTTCTATTTTAAACCCATTTTAGAAGAAAGAAACTGTGCTTTCGAAAATTAAAGTAAGTTGCTCAGCTCACACAGCTAGTTTGTCCAAGCCAGGATTCACACCTAGGTCCCACTAAAGCTGTAGCTCATGCTACACTGGCAAGAAAAAATACGAATATCAGAGTTATTCAGTATTAATACTGCTAATTAAGCATCCATCTAACATACCCATCCCAGAAATATTATATTCAACACCCCACTGTACCATTAAGAGTAACTGATGATCATATAGAGTACAAGATATCACAAAAACAGACATACATTATGTGTGAAGAGATTCTCATTCTAATGTCAATCTCCTTATGATAAATTATGTAAGTCTGCTGTCTTAAATCTGAAAATAATTGTCTAGACAAAAACATAGTATCTCTGCCTAAAAAAGAACCCAGATTCACTCAGATTTAAATATCTTATTTGTCCCTTATGTCTAGTAAAAATAAATCTTTCATTAAGAAATATGATAGTCCCTTAAAATTTTCTATAAGGCTTTCATAAACTTGCCTCCTTTGGTGTTCAAATACCTCTGCTGAATATTGCCCATCAGTTTACTAGAAAGCCCAGACCTGCCCCTAATACTCCTGTTTTGTAGAGTACCCCTATGTACAGCATGCCGTGGAGTCAGAATTTCATCCCATTCCATGGGTCAGAACTGCCCCCACCTTGGAGTTCCCTGGTGGCTCAGTAGGTTAAGGATCTGACACTGTCACTGCTGTGGCTCTGGCTATTACTGTGGCACAGGTTCAAAACCTGTCTAGGGGATTTCTAAGTAACATGGATGCAGACAAAAAAAAAAAAGGAATTGCCCCCATCTATAGTCTATAGTCAGAAAATCCTTCTTCCTCAAAAGTTAGCCACCCAAAGGAAGCCTTCTTCAGCCTCAGCTTCCTAGAAAAGCTTTACTTTTGAAGTCCCTTCTTGACTGTCTCTTGAAGGACACTATTCAGAAAAAAGAGCTGATTCTGAGGTCTCCTATGTGATGAATAGATGCTGGGCTCTGGTTTTCTAAGAGTAAGATCATGGAGGGTCTCCCTGGCCACGCAGCTTGCTGCAGTATATGGCAACTTGAGTGATACTTTTGAACTTTTCACAGACAAACCATGATGCCACTTGCAAGGTAAACATGAACAAACATGACATGTGCATTATTCCTTGTCACTTCAGATCAAGGATGCCAGGTCCCAGCATGGTGGGATAAACTCACATAGCCTAATGGAGCATAGCTGCCACTTACTCTAAACACAGACACACACTGCTGCCATTTGTGACCTCAGGGTTTACTAGCAGATCACTGGCTACAGAGTTACAAATTCCTCATTTGAGTTATTGAGTCAGCAGGATAGTCCTTGTACAAAAAGAAAAAAAAAGGGAAGAAGAAGGGGAAGAAGAAGGAAAGATAATATGAAATAAAAGAAATGGCTTTCTTTAAATCATTTATGTAAAACAATATAAATGCAGTATTTTTGGCAGACTAGCGTTTTATCCTGAGACATTTTTTTAAACTCTATACTAAAATTTACTTTGAAAACAGATAATTAGTGGTTTTATGCACCTGTTTAAAGTATAGGGAATTATTTTAATATATCATTTGTTGTTGATTTCTAGGCATGACTGGGATCCTCCAGACAGAAAAGTGGACACAAGAAAATTTCGTTCTGAGCCAAGGAGTATTTTTGAATATGAACCTGGGAAGTCATCAATTCTGCAGCATGAAAGACCAGTAAGCACTTGTCATTAATCAGAATGCCAGTTTTCTAGGCCTCCTGGGTTCCCAAATAAACCTGAATTTCATATCGTTCAGCAATTTTTGTATCGCAAAGGTAATTTATTTGGTATTACTTAGCAGTCATGTTTATTTTGTGTTAGGATTTGTGCATCTTGTCTCAGAATTAAAGATGCACTATCTAATATATTTGTCCCTAACCAAATATAGGACTCGTTCACATGTAACTATAATGGTGCCTGATCATGACCCTGAGTTTAACAATAACAAAAAAAAAAAGAATAACATTCAGAAGCAACACTGAATTGCCAGTCTACATGGCTAATGAGAACAATCATTCATTGACTTCTCCAATACAAATGGACCAGGAAGTTCCATCCCCTGGTTTCCATATAAGTTTCTTAATATTTCTTTGGCTTAACGGGAAATTTTCCAAAAGCTCTTTTTATAGCAAGTTGTTTTAATTGATTCTTATTAAATCTCTCTCAGGTTACCAAGCCTCAAGCTTCCTGACTGACTGTCAATCTAATGGATCAAGATTATATTAACTTTGCAATATTTTTTCCAATTACATAGTTTAATTACATGCAAAGGAAAAGAGATATAAAGCTGAAAATAACTTCTTGCCTCCTCAAAGTGTAACTGAACAAATAAGTTCTCCCTTGGCCCACTTTTGTTTTGATTTCCCCAATCCTCCTTTCTGAGTCTTTCGCTTTATCTCCTAGATCAGTGCCTTTAGGCCCCTTTGCAATTCTATAATTCCTCTGCACAATTGCTATCAACACTTGCTTCTAGAGAAACAATTTATGTCATTTGCGATTTACTGATCCTTGTCTTAAAAGAATTTTAGGTGTCAGTGAACAGGATAGAGTTTTCCCCGTGTTAGTACCTTTAAGAGTATACAGGAAACCACATTGTTATATATAAGGCCAGCCCTGACACTGGATTAGAAAGCACTGCTCACCACACCCAACATGACTCTCCTTGATTTCGTTTTTGAAACCCTGTATTTACGGTTATGTTCTTAAGAAACATGTTCAAAAACCTTATAATCACATAATTCATACAGGATACTTTTCTAAGCCTTCTTCGCCTTTCTTCAAATAACTCGTATCTTTTAGAGTAACTGGACTTTACCAGAAAAACTGAAAGAAAAAGAAAACAAAACAGAACACTGAATTGGAGGTTCCATCGCAAACATATAACTCATATACTAAGTTATATGATTACCAAGATCTTTGAAATTTCTAGGATGAAAGCTGAGTGATTTCACCATTGCATAAAACTGAAAATAGCAAAACAAGCATGCAAAATAGTGAGTCAGATTTAAGTGTAAATAACAAAACTTTCATGATCATTCTAACAGTGTCTGAGACTCAATGATGAGGGTTGTAATTGTTTTGGAATGCTTTTTGTAGCTGTGGTGTCAGGAAGCAGGATGGATTCAGGATAGTCTAGTAATTACTGATGCAACAAAAATTATTAAGCACCAGCTACGTGCCGGACATTGTAGGAGGTGAGAGGGACACAGCAGTGAACAAGACACCGTCTTTACCTCAGGGAACTTGGAGTCTATCATTTAATCAATACGCAGAGTAGACCCACATTTGTGTGAAGCAGGTCATCTCCTGCATGGTTAAAACAGAGACACACCAAATGAATTTGCCCCTTTCAGAGCTTTTTCAAAGGACCTGTTACTGTGGCTAAAAGTCCCACTTTAGTCATGTCTTTGAGCCAAAGCTTTGAAGGCTCCCAGTTTAAAAACAGCAATAATAACAACAATAATAGTAATAGCTGGAGCACCTTATTGAGTGCTTACTTATGTGCCAGGCCTGGTAATTAGTAATGTATGCCTTATCTCATGTAATGATCCCAACAACCCTATGAAGTAGACATACAGTATTCCCATTTTACAGGTAGAGAGACTGAGTACTTATTAAGTAACCTTGCCTGGGTTCACGCGGCTGGTGAATGCTGGACCTGGGAATGAGCCCAGGCAGACTCACGTCTGGTGTGTTTAATCACCATCACAATGCCACACCACCAGGATTAAAATCAAAAGCACATTTAGCTAGAAGGCATTATCACTTTAATTAGATTATTGAATTATTTTGCAGTATAAGTTTATATGTTCATTTATAGTAAATTAGTGTACTGGATTTATTTTACCAAAAGCCTGGGTCCTAAGTAGTTAAGACACGTGACCAGTATATTCAACTAGCTCTAAGAAGAATGGAGAGATCGGGAGCATGGGTATGGCTGAAGATTTGGTGTGGATGGGTCTCTGCAGCCACAGGAAAAGGCAGTGGAAGGAACCTAGAAACATGGAAGGAAATGAGCCTGTGGATATGTTATAAAGACATGGAAAAAAACAAAATTGTTTATCCCTCCCAAACAGTTTTGCTGAGGGCCAGGCTTATGCAAAATGATTTGAACTAGTCATCTGTATCATTTTGGCCAGGCTTTTTATTACAGGACCCACTATTTTTCTTTTCATCAACACTGAATCCATCCCAATTGCCTCTCTAAAGCAGAAAGAAACCAAGGGCTAGGGAACAATGGTGTTGCAGAGACTGCCTGCATCTTGTTACAGTTTACATAAGATTTGAAGTATCAGAGAGAGAGAGAGAGAGAGAGAGCAGATGGATAACAGGTTTGCTAAATAAGAGTTATGGAACAGCAAATGAGCAACCTAAGGATTACAAAGTTTAGGGATTCTCAGATCTTTTTACTCCAAGAAGGTTGTGAGCATTTCTTTGCTCCCTTCATTATTAAGTTTTGTAAATAATACACCACAGCTAGGCTCTTCTCTGTTGCTCTTTTGAATTCCGAGATGACTCCATCATCTGCCCAGTTTTTCCAAGCGTCATCTTGGATTCCCTCTCCCCAGTGATCTCAAAGTCCGCTGGCGCAGAAGAAAGGCCACTGGCACTCCTGTCTTCCAGTCCACAGTTTTCCATTGCCTGGATTAGAATATCAGCCACTAACTGATTTCTCTAATTCTCCAATTTAATCTCCACACCACAGCTTGGGTAATCTTAGAAAACCTCTTCTTGCTTAAAACTTTCTCCTGGCTCTCAAGTGTCCTTAGAGCAGAATCCAAAAGTCCTTAACATAATATACAAAAAATACTTGTGGTCTGGCCAGGGTCAAGTATCTTCCGGCCCTTCCTGCCTCACTCGCTGTATCGCATCTCTACAGAGGGCTCTCACTTCCTCCTCCCTGGACCTGTATACAGGCGTTCCCTCTGGCAGGAATGCTCTCTCCACCACCTCTTCTTCCCATGGAAAATCCCAGCTCATCCTCGGCCTATCTCCCTTCCTCCTGGGCACCATCCTGACAACTGGACACTCAGGGCCAGGCGCCCCCTGCTGTGAGCCACAGCCACTGCACAGCCCCTTGCCACCCTGAATTATAATGGCCTGTATACCCGTTTCTGTCCCTCCCTAGTCTTTAAGCTCCTTGAAGGCAGGGACCATGTCTGGTGCACCAGTTGAATCCCCAGACCTAGCACAATGCCTGGCACATGGTAGGTGTTCAGTGAGTACTCAATGAATTAATAAGTGAATGAATGAAAGTTTTACCCTTGCAGTTAGTGGGTAAAGTTGGTGGGACCGAGTCCTTGTTCTGCTGCCTATCTCTGAAGTGTATACATTTCTAGTGACAAAAGGCCCAATGGGTCTCCATGAGAGCACCTGTGAGGGATTCCACACACTGCTATCAGTAACTGTGGTTCACCTATTCCACGATTCCCTAGGATATAAAGGAAATAGAGGGAGCTCCCGCCATGGCTCAGGGGAAACAAATCCGACTAGCATCCATGAGGATGCAGGTCCGATGCCTGGCCTTGCTCAGTGGGTTAAGGATCTGGCATTTCCATGAGCTGTGGTGTAGGTTGCAGACGCGGTTCGGATCCCGCATTGCTGTGGCTGTGGCACAGGCTGGCAGCTGTAGCTCCAATTAGACTCCTAGCCTGGGAACCTCCATGTGCCGCAGGTGTGCCCCTTAAAAGACAAAAAGACAGAAAAAAAAAACATGGAGATGTTACCTCTCTCTACAAGAAATAAACCTACACATAAAGGTCAAAGTAAAAGAAACAATCATGGAAAACACTGTGCCAAGTTGAAATTAAATTTAAACCTTCAGTGAACTTAAGCTTCTTTAGCAATGAAGACTGTCACTCAAAGCTTAAGCTATAAAATTTTTAAAAGTTTCATCTGTTGGTTTGAAGCATAAAAAATTATCCCAGCTAACAATGCACAGTGCATTTATTGTGGAATCTCAATAAATATGAAACATAGTAGCCAATGCCATTAAAGCTTAAAAATATAATGAGCATGAGTTATAAAGAACTAAATGATGTTGGCAATTTCTTTTTGCTCAGAGCAGCAAATAGAAACACCATGCCTACAATAAGAAGACTGAGAATTAGAATTTTTAACCTGAAAAGCAAAGCAACACTTTTAAACTGTAGAAAACAAAACTTTAAAAACTTGGTTACCTTTAAATAAGAATCCTTTGTGATTTACAGGTTTAGGTTTTCTGAAACACTCTGCTCCTGCTGATGACATTAGTTGTAAGCACAGGTGTGCTGCATTAATTGTAAGCACAGGTGTGCTGAGTTTTTCAAAGTGAGAAGAGACCAAAAGAGGCTAGAAAGAGGTACAGTAGTATCTCTGCTCTTTTTATTGGGTTTGTTTGAGCAATTAGAGTAAAAGCTGAATCATGAGTTTCTGAGTGTTAACATTTGTGTCAAATGACTAAAAAACCTCTCAAGTCTAGTGGAAAGTGCTGATTTAGTGAGTTCATGAGTAGGTTTGTATGTATGTCTGACCATCTGTATGCATATCACTGACCTTTACTTTTGTGAGGCCTCTGTGTACCCTGGAGTGACACTAGATTGCTACATTGTAATTTAATTGTTGCTGGACTAAAGGGATTCAAAAGGTCAACCACAGCAAGAGAAAATTCTAGTTCAGCCACTTACCATTTCTCTACCACAGAGGCTTTGCTCAAGCATGTGCCTTTCATTATGTTCCAAAGATAATCACCCAATATTGTTGTTTGTGGGGGTTCTCTTCTAATTTCTATTGGCATGGATAGTTGCCCATTGAGACTATAAACTGAAGTTTTAATCTACAAAATCATAATTCATGGAATTACATAATTCATGGAAAATTGCCATCCTCAGGTACAAAGATGGCAGATATTCTGCTCCCTTTTCCATATTCTATCCTAGGAAGAGATTTCTATAAATCAGGATTTAGTATATTTGTTTGTTGCATATACTGTTTAAGGTGGAAATCAAAGTGAAGTTGTAACCACTGATCAAGGAACTTATTTGTTTAGTAAATTTGCTGCCCTCTACTGTTCAAAATGTTTTTAAACAAATTTGTTTCCTAAAAGAGATGTCTCTTTCTCTCCTTAGCCAGATAATCATACGTGAAAACAGAGATTATAAAGTCAAGAATTACTAATATTATTAAGTATGTAATATTAGAAAAAGTGACATGTGAAAAAGTCAAAGCTTCTTTTTCCTGTGGAAGCAGTACTGGGCCTCTGCAGAGAGAACGAAAATACTGGAAAAAATCTCTCTAATGTCAATGACCTCCCCAAATCAGCTCCAGCCAAACTATTCCAAAAAATAGCTACATGCCGCAGCTATTATCTAAAAGATAATTGATAAAAACAATATTTTAGTACTATCAAAATCTCAATTACTGCTTTTTCACTATTGAATCAGATATACATCAAACCAAGTTTTTTAATTAAACAGAAAAAAATGGTAAATCAGTTACCAGGATATTTTCTTTCTATCAAGTTCACCATTATATCTGAAATGTATGTTGTAATGTGTTGACATAAATAAGAGATTATAAATCAAGATTTCTACAACATTTCTCATGGTAATTATAGGATGCTCTCTATAACATTGTAACAGTACAGGAGGATAATATTTTAAAAGGGCAGAACAATCTCAATACTGTGCTTTAGCAGACATAGGCTTTGTGACACCACCACAACTATCATCATAGTTGTGGGCCCCACGGTAAACACGTCCCAAGGATACTGCATGGTCTCTATCCTTATGATCACCACATATTTGGGATAACATAGGTCTTTTCACTCTTGTTTTATAATGTCTCAAACTTTTCTATCACTGCGTATAACTATTATAATCTCCTAAAATAGTGAAATAAAAAGCACATCTCTAAAAAGACTCTGGATAGACTGATTATTAAATATAGACTGTGTCATTAATAAAACTATTGCAAATGCAACACAGGTCAATAAAATGCTTGGACAAGCTAATGTCAAAATGATGGCTTTGGTTTGAATATGGTGTGTTGCCAAGCACCATATTACAAGATTCTAGAGCATTTACTCCTGAGCTGAATGCAGTTACTCCGTGGAGGTCTTTGAGCTCTTTAGGAATTGGAAGGGAATGATACGGACCTGCTTTGAGGCAGTGAGTACATCATAGACCTCCTGAAACACGTTCTCTCCTGGCCCAGGTGAATGGCTTTTAGGAAACTGGAGCTTTTTTCCTCTTGGCTTAAAATACTACAGTCCAGTTGCTCCATGTTTAAGTAGTGTCATGTAATACATTCTCAAAGAAGTCATAACCCATATGTAGTACTCTAAGCATCCCCTTTTAAGTGTAAAATCAATGGCCTTATTCAATCTGGTCAGGCATGTATTATTTAAAAACATTAAGGATATCACTGGGTGAGGTCAATATTCTTTGCGTTTTTTTCTATTACTGAAGCAATTGCATATATTTTCTCAGCGTGCTTATATTAACAGTCCTAGTTTTTGTATCTTAAATATGACATTCAGAAACCACTGGAGGGGTGTAAGTCAACTATAAAACTTGGTTCTTTTCCTAAATTAAAGTGTTAGCTAAACCAGGGTGAGATTTTGACCCTCTCTCATCCCCAGTCTTGACCAACTACAGAAGGTGAAAAACCTAACCCCACCCACGTCCACTTCCATTTCTCTAGCTCAAGGTAGACAGGTAGGATGGAGTACCTGGAGTACCTCATTAAACATGAACTTTCCTCACTTTGTGAAGGCTGTCTTCGTAAATTCTTGGTGATCCAGCCCATCCCTAAATTATCTGGGACCCCTGGGGACATTTTAACTTTCTGGAATGTTTCCTCCTCCCTTACCTAATGTAGGCCGCAAAGTGCTCTAGCTGGAGTCCTCGTGGTTCCATCAAGAACCTCTATGTAATGAATCAGTTTTTCCTTCACCCCTTTTTCTTACAGCCCCCTCTCCCAACCACTCCGACACCTGTTCCAAGGGACCCTGGCCGGAAGCCTATTTCTCTGTCACCCTACGGAGAAGTGACTGGTAGCCCCTCCCCTCCGCCCAGGACCAGCATCCCCACACCAAGCCGGTGCACCCCGGCTCTCTCTCCCATCTGGGTGAGCTCCTTCCTTCTTTATCTAATGCTGTAGGGAAGTTCAGGTGTAGCCCTTGTTCCCTAGAGGCTAAGAAGATAATCAGAGGCTGGCTACTCACCGTCACCCCCACTTTGCTACCCTTTCTTTCTCACCCAGACCCCAGGTTCTTCATGCCAACCAACCCCCTAACAGTCTCGCAGCACCTCTCACTCCTCCCCACCTTGAACCTCTTCCCCCACGTTTCTCCCCTCCCCTGGGCTCTCCAGATGCCTGAACCTGAGCAAATTGTCTGCAGATTGCAGGTTTACACACTGAGGCCATTGAGGACAGGGTCGATGGAGTGACTCACCCAGAAAAGCTACTTCATGACTGAGTTGAGCCTATTTAAATACCCTGCTGTGCCATCAATGCTCATTCTCGCTGTCACAGAGAGTTTGACATAGTTTATGCATCAAGCTAAGGAGAAAACTAGAAATGATGGCAGAGGAAATAACTAGGGGCCTAAGTGATGCCATCAAAGCTCATCTTCATATCCTAATTTTACTCATTTTACTTTACTTCCTTTGTTCTCTCTGGCTGAGATTTGTTGGATGAGAGTTGATGCATGTTTATGTGCGAATGTGTGTTTTTCATGCCTCACAGTGTTGCCCTCACTTAGCTCAGTGTGACTTTTCCTTCCCTTTTCCTTCACATCTGCTCCAGACTGATCGCATAAATCCAGATGACATAGATTTAGAAAATGAGCCCTGGTATAAATTCTTTTCAGAACTGGAGTTTGGACGCCCGGTAAGTGAGGCTAGACTATTAATATAAAACAATTAGGGGAATGTTGTTTGATTTATTAAAACATATTATCAGAAGAGATAGGTGTCATTTAGAAAACAAAAGCTGAATACTATATACATTCAAAGTACTGAAAAGAGTATATTTTATATACATAAATTTGGTAGCGCTTAGCCCATATTCACTTCTCTACCGAAGAGTTAAACATGCTCAGATACTTCCTACATAGTTTTCTTTACCGCCAGATCTTGCATTAGGATTGCTTTTTATCTAATTGTGAATTCAAAATGCTGAAATAGTTTCTGTCTTAGAATAGTGAGACAATTTTTACAGATTTATAGAAGATTTGTATTTGTTTACAGTCCATTTGGGTCTAGTTCAATAAGAAAAGCACCACAGAATTTATAATAATAATAATTACTATCGTGATAGCTATTTGCTGAGGAATCACCAAGCACCTGGAGAGTGCTGGGTTCTGCACTAATTATCTCAATGAGTCCTCACAATGTCCCTCCAAGAAGAAGAAACCAGAGGCCCAAGACAGTAAGTGACAGCCAGAAGTTAACACCAGACCTATCAAAAATTAAAAATGAACAAACCAAAAAACACCTCTGGGAAATTCCCACCAAAATATACTGCCAGAATACCCCCACTCTAAAATACCTAGTTTGTGCTTAGGAATATAAAGGAAGGGAAACTCTGTGGACCTTGATTTCTTGTCCTGCTACAGAAAACCACCACAACATTTCTAGTCCCCAAACCACCAACAAAGGTGCCCCTTATGAGAACTGCTTAATCTATTTGCCATGAAGAGTCAACCCAAGCTTCAAACACAATTTCCTCTATTAACTCAAGTTTTATTAGGGAACTGTATCTACCAACAACAGTGCATCTGATGTCTGTCAGTTACATAGTATTTATCCTTTCACTGGTGTTTCTGAATTCTAAACACTGAAAGAACATACTGAATACATTGCACAACAATTTTATTAAAGATCAAGAGTACAATCTTTTATAATATCATATATACTGATTTATGAACTCTTATACTGACCATAGGTGATTATAGTTTGTCTTGTTCATTAAAATGTAAAGAAGTAGTTAGTCCCTCTTGTTCATTATAATCTAATTCACTAGATTATAATGAATCTAAAATGGCTAGATTCATTATACCTTATTGAACTGGATCAAAAGGGACTGCAAATGAATATAATTATTTTAGAATTTCTATAACTAATAGGAAGAATCTTTTTCCTATTTTGTAGCCACGTATTCGCATAAATGCATTTTATTTTAGAGAAAAAAATTCCCTAGCTCTGCTTTACACATATTGCTATTGTTGATTAGACAGTTTATAGGGATGCAACCAATTTCTATTCTAAGGCTCAATATCAGCATTTTTCTACAATCATTTTCAGCCACACATGGAAACTCACCAGCATGCTACCCACCTGCTCCTTCAATGTTTCTTTAATATACCTTGCATTCCTCTGTGGCAAGAGACTAGGAGTGCTAATTTTGATTTGATGAAATGAGTTTGTAAATATACTAATCGAATCACTAGTAATTTTGCCCAGTGCTTGAGAATATTTACAAACCTGGAACTTTTTCCTCCCGGGCTACCCCCCATTTTGCTCCATTCATGTCCCTCTTTATATGTATCTGATGCTATCAGCACTCAATTTCTAACTGTTGTCACCTTTTCCACATGTCCATTCCTTGCTGCCATTGATTCTCCTCCATTCCATCTCTACACTTCCGCTTACATGGTGCATCTCCACCCAGCCTCCTAAAAAGGCTCTGGACTATGTTCAAGATCATTCTTCTGGTGTTTCCAATGAGGTAAAAACAAATTATTCTCTTTTTCAGATTTCTCTCTTAGGACTTGTTACTGTGATTCTGAACATCCATGTTTTACAATTCACTGCAGTGTCTAAGCAGTTTTGAAAATCTACCTTTGCATCATTGTGTTGCATGCAGTATCATTGCCTGGACATTTATTATACCAAAGTAGTTGGCTCCTTCTGAAATGTAGGTGAAGAATCATTCCAATCGTTACTTTCAGATGAACTATTCAATGCATCATGGTATCCAGGAGTGTGACAATCAAAAAGCAAAAGTGGTAGTGTTGATGAATATATTTGATTAGACTGAGTAAAATACTACTAGGTGTCTCCTCAGAGCCATTTTGTCACCATTTTTGGAGATGTAGAATGACAGTTTATATTCTCAGATAATCAGATTTTTATGCCCCGCATATTCCGAAATTTTAATTCTTTCACTTTCCTAAATACTATAATTTGTGGATTTTAGCATCAGATAAAAGACAAGAATAGGACTGACAAATAACTGGCCCACAGTCACAACTTTCAGATCTGCCTCCTTGACAGACATTACTAATCCTTTTCAACAGTGTAACCCAGACAGCCACTATAATAGATTATCCCTGGCACATGAGATGAATACATTTTTTCCATCTCTGTTTAAGAATGTTCATGACAATCTGCTAGGTAAAGAAAAAAAAGGAAAAGAAAAGAAATTATGCCTGGCAATGTAAAGTGTTATATGAACTAGTCAAAGAGAGTATGAAAAAGGCAGAATCAACACAGAGTCTAATGCTCTTTGTACTGCTCTCTGAAAAGAAAAATAAAATTATTTTGGAAAGCAGATTTAGGACCCATTAGTAGACACAAACTAACGTGACAATTGTTCTAAACATCAGCTATTTAAAAAAGCCTCTCTGTGGGAATTCATAGAAGCAGCTAGGATGGGAGCAAAGGGAATACACTTGTTTTTGCAGTCATTTTTACACAGTAGTTTCTCTGTGATCCTAAATAAATACAAAAACACTTAGTGAATACGTTATTTTCATTGAAAAGTCTTCCTCAGTTAAATATGTGCAACTAGAAAATAAAACTAGTAGGATGCTTATGCTGCAGGATGTGCTACTGACACATGGCAGTGACAACTGGTATTGCAGGCATAGTCTCAGGAGAAATACCCAGCTTTCTAGACTTTCATTTTGCAATTCCAAATTATTTCCCTGGAGGTATGCATCAGAGTGTATATTAAAACAGCGAAGTATTGATATATTTATATACTAAATAAAAAGCAAAATAGAGTAACCAGGAACTTTCTGGGTTATTGAATCCAAACACTATATAAAGGTTTATTTGTTATAGAAAGGCATGTAATCTGAAGAAAATCAAATACAAGAAGCAATTCTGTTCTGTGTGCCATGCTCCCTCCATATCGGAAGAAAGGGTGCCATTTTAACATATGAACAGCCAGAGAATTTACTTTGAGATACAATTTGGTCAGATATTTTTAGGATTTTTTTAGACAGCTCATTGAGAATTGAAATGGAGTTTGGAGAATGCCATGTCTAACTCAGTCAAGGAAAGTAGAGTCCAACCATTTTTTAGACAGCTCATTGAGAATTGAAATGGAGTTTGGAGAATGCCATGTCTAACTCAGTCAAGGAAAGTAGAGTCCAACCATTTTTTAGACAGCTCATTGAGAATTGAAATGGAGTTTGGAGATTGCCATGTCTAACTCAGTCAAGGAAAGTAGAGTCCAACCATTTTAAGTAGAAAGTCCACAATCAGATGGTAATATGGTGGCAAGTTCAGAATAAAACACAGCTCTCTTAACCTTCACTTCAGTGCTGTTTCCTTTATACCATACCTCTTAGCACTTCCAAGAGATGCATTTAGAGCTCAAATCTTTTAGAAACAAATTATTTTCTTAATACTATTCCTTATTAACTATTTATTTCTGTGAAAAAGTTCCTAGAGTGAATATGACACAATAATCCTTGGGATAAAAATAATAGAAATGTAATTCTATGCATTCTATAAGGTTGCCATAGTGGTAAAAAAAAACAAAAAACACATAAAAAAGCACTTTGCTGATGGTTAAACTGTTTTTTCATTACTTCTTTGAGATTAAGGAGAGGGTGTTATATGTTCTGATAGCACAGTAACTATGTTATTAACGTCACGTCAGGGTTTTTCAGAGTGTAAAAAATACTCTAATAAGGTACTAGATTCTGTCTGTAATAACTTTATGTGAAACATTTCTGGTAAAATTTGTAATTGATTAGACATTATCTAAGTGACCATTTATCAACTGCCTAGTTCATGCCATAAATAAGATGCTTTTTAATTCATAAATACAACTGAGAAACTGGCATGAATAAAGAACAATTAAGGACTTTTAAGCAAAGTTTAATAGCATGATCCCTTAGCAGAAAGCACAATTCAGTGTTTATACTTCATTAAAATGACCTTCATTTAGGTTTGTTAAAATAATGGTAATATGCAAATACTCAGTAGATCATAATAGGTAAAATAGGTACCCCCTTTCTAGAGACAATTTTCCATTTCAGAATGAGTACCATTCATATAGTTATCATAGAAGTTTTCCTCGTAGTCGTCTATTTAGAGTTCTTATTGGTTCCTTACAATTTAATACAGAACTTTTTCCTCTGAACACGTATCACAATACTGGTTTCAGTTTATTTTAGATTGTGGAAACCAGCACAAGGAGGAATAATTATAGTTTCTTAGCCTAAGTCTAAAACACAATTAACTTAGTACTGAGCCTTCACTTCTTACACTATGTTCTACTTCACATTACAATATTGTTTAGGCTCATCTCAAGCTGGTGATTCAAAATTTCTGATCACTCTAGGGCTGTTCCAAAGAAGACACTTTTTGATGGCCAACTATGGTTTGTGGCTTGGTGTCTCACGAAAGATGCAATCCACACAGATACCGAGGCTCAGAGGCTTTTTGGTGTTGCTCTTCTGCAAACATGTGGAATTAATATTTCTAAATCAGAATATAATTATCTGGTTTTATTTATTGTTTGCCTTCCTTCTTATTTAGTATTTATCTTTCCACCTTACCAGTGTCCAGTTCAGAGTTCACCAAGTTAAAATAGTCATGTAAACGTATCCGATTAGCAGGCCAAATTTTTTTCCTATCTTTACATTTTGAGAATTTCAGAATCTAAACATTTTATAGGAACTAAAGTATTATAGTATGACTTTTTTTCTGTCTAAAAAGAAGGGGGAACATTCTTTTGCAAAGAGATGCCTTTGCTTCTGGTCAATTCCTTTCCCATTCAGTAAGATGGATTTAAATGAAAATATAGTTAACAAAAACAATTTTAGAGTTATGCATAAGGGGGACTGTCAGACGGATCTACATAAAGAATGTCAAAATTACTTACTAGTACTTTAGCTGGTTAGTTGGGTGATAATTTACAAGTAGAAAATAAAGTGACAGTTTTTAAAGTATGGTTTAATTTCCACTAAGCAGGTTTTTAAAACTCTGGTGAAATAGTTCTGTGTGATAGGACCTTAAGATAAAATTTGTCAAATCCTGCCTTTCCGGCTGACATTTTTAAACTTTGATATAGAAGAACATTTTCAAACAAGAATTTCAGTTCTTCATCAGATCAGTTTACTTGTGATGAAGAACCGACCATCAAATATGACCAAAACCAAGACTCAATATTTTATGTGTATAGTAGTAGGCATTTCCCTAAATATCTGAGATGTCATACATCATACCACACTTTCATCTCAAATTCATATATCTAATATTTTTGTTTCATATCTATTTCATTTTTATTGTTCAGAGTGAAGGAGTATGAAAACGGTACATACAATATGCATTTGGAATTTTTTTATCAATTTGTATTCACTATTTTTCTTTGTTCCTACAACCATGGACAACTGAGTTAATTTTCTGACTAAAATGTTAAAAGTCTACTTTTTAAAACAAGGTTGTATTTGTGTGCATTAAATCATTTATTTCAAACTAACCCTGAATGTAACAAATTTCAAAGATATAAATCTGTACCTGACCTAAAAACCAAGTAGTTTAGTTTAACCGAACTCTGTGGGTTTTATTAAAAAGTCATATCTATGTTGACAGATGAAAAAAGTTCTGCTTAAGTTTTATGTCTACCTAAAAATAACACCTGGAAACACGACAACAAATTTATAAATGTTTATGTTTCATAAGGATTAAATGTGACTACAAATATTTCTGTGAATATCAAACCATTCCTTTAAGTAAGAAATTTCTACTTACGTCTATTTCTTCTTGAAGGTGGCTATGATTTTTCTTTTTTCTCCAAGCAACGTTTGGGTTGTGGATATTTTGAGTTATGTGGAGAAATGCAGAGCTGCACAGTCAGCCTTCCATATCTGTGGATTCCGCATTCAGAGATCCAACCAACTTAGGGATAAAAATATTCCAAAAATAAAATTTCCAGAAACTTCCAAAAGAAAAACTTGAATTTTCTATACCAGCAAATATTTCCATAGCATTTACACTATATTAAATATAATAAGTAATCTGGAGATGATTTAAAGTATACAGAATTATGTGGATAGCTTATATGCAAATAGTATACCATTGTATATAAGGGACTTGAGCATCCTCAGATTTTGGTATCCTTGGGGTGGTCCTGGAAACAGTCCCCCGACCCCCAGATACCAACAGATGACTGCATATCAGAAGAGAAAGTGGATAAGAAGAAAGTATAAATTAGGTTGCATGATTTCTATTTGGGAAGACATTTTTGCGCTCATAATAAATGATATTTTTAATCTCAATTTTGACAATATTTCTTTTAGGATACCTAATTTAATGTCCAAGGACAAATGAAATTTTGTTGTGGTAAAAACTTTTCATGGAACTATCTTTCTATCTTAACAGGCCTCCTTGTATCAATCCTCTATAGACAGGAGCCTGGAAAGACCTGCTAGGTAAGAATCTCCTTACATTATGCAACCAGAATATTCAATACTAGTGGCTTCTTTTCCAGTGAAATAGTAATGAGAAATTATGTATTCCTCATCTTTATTTTAAGCACCATAATTCATGAGGTTGTTTTAATTTATAACTGCATCATTTTATATGATCATATTCAAGAATGTATAAAAACTAAGTGAAATAATTTTGGATTCCTCTACAGGCTTAGGAATTCTTGCTTTCCCTGTCTCCTCCATACCCAGTTAGATAAGGATTATAAACATCTAATTTTGATTATTGTCAAATGACACAAGGATGATATATTTGAAAAAAACTGTAACAAACTATTTTAAAATTTATAAATTATGTTCTACATAGTTGGTTCATTATAATCTGACCACACAAATCAGAAATCCTGTTAAAACTGATAAATGAGGATTTACTGTATACCAGACGTTCTAAGTACATAAACATATTCAATCCTTAAGAAGATATTATAAATTAAGAACTGTTATCCTGGAGCTCCCACTGTGGATCAATGGGATTGGCGATGCCACTAGGACATGGGTTTGATCCCCTGCCCTGCACAGTGAATTAGGGATCTGGTGTTGCAGCAGCTGTGGCTTAGGTCCCACCTGTGGCTCTGATCCCTGGCCCAGGAGCTCCATATGCTGCGGGGCTGCTAAATATGACCAAAAAAAAAAAAAAAGGAGTTATTATTCCCATTTTATCTCTAGCAAACTGAAACTTCGGCTCCGTAACATACCAAGTTCACACAGTTGGCAAGGGATGAAGTATAACTGAACCAAAATAGCTTGCAACCACTGTCCTGACCACCCTAAGAATCTACCAGGGTACGTTCTATTGGTAGGCTTTAACACATTTACTTCAACAGAACATTGTAAATCAACTCTAATATAAAAAATAAAAATCTTAAAAATAAAATAAAAATTATAGAAATTCAGATACAGTTCAATAGCAATATTGAATAACACAACTCCTAGCCTTATCGTAACATCAACGACAAACATTCACATAACAATAATTTGTCCTTCTACGGATTTCTATCAACATAAGTGGAAATCTTGGTAAACTGGGTCTTATAAATTGACTTTGTGGGTGCCATTCAACAGTGTTAATGTCACTAAGAAACTCCACAAAACCCATCCTTTCATATCTTTTACAATTACTTTGCAGCAAAAATGTTTGATTTTTTGTGTTGTTGTTTTTTTAGGGCTGCACCCACGGCATATGGAAGTTCCCAGGCTAGGGGTCGAATCAGAGCTACAGCTGACATGCTACACCACAGCCACAGCAATGCGGGATCTGAGCCGAGTCTGCAACCTATATCACAGCTTATAGCAATGCCGGATCCCCAGCCTACTGAGCAAGGCCAGGGTTCGAACCCACATCCTCATGGGTATTAGTCAGATTCGTTTCCACTGCACCACAACAGAAACTCCCAAAAATGTTTGAATTTTAAAGTTTTAACCTGACCTAAGGATTGCTATAAAGACACACAGACTCTCACATGACAGGATAATGACTGCAAAAACAGGTCTAGGAGAAGATGGGCATCCTCTCCAGAAGAGTGAAGATTCTGAGGTCTGGCTCCACCTCCATACTTGAGAAGCTTCTGCATCCCATTCATTAATTTGTAAAACAGTGACAACAGCACATCTCATAGGTTACTGTGCTTGTCATATAATACAATGATCTCAGTAAAGCAAAATAGCGTACTTCTGGCTCATAGGAGCTAGTGTGTTTTTGCTGCTGGTGGTGGTGTAATTTTACCTAACGATTTGACAGACAGCATCCTGTGTGATGTATATATTCATTCACTAATGTCTGTCTTAAATAATACTATACTCAGATCCAGAACCATGATAAAAATTCCCTGCCCTTACAGACTGTCAACATATCTAACAGTTTACATGATGACAAGATTATTGGTCATTCATTATTTAAACAGAAAAATGTTGGAATTCCAGTGTAAGGTTTTTAAAGCTAAGATTATTAGGAAAAGAAGAGAAAGAGAAATTGGTCTTACCAGATTCCTTCCAGATTTCCTCCTTTTTTCCAATCCTTTCCTCCATTTTGGCATCCCTCCTCTGGGTATATTCATGCTGTTGCAATCCTTCTAAATAGAGAAAAGATATACGGTACAAATCATAACACTGAATTGTCAGTAACAACATATTATACTAATAGGAGAATTTTTATGTTAAAAGGTGATTAAAAACTTATATTTATATAAAAACTTATACATGAATGATTAGAGTAGCTTTATTCATAATTGCCCAAACTTAGAAGCAACCAAGACGTCCTTCAATAGGTGAATGGATAAACAAACTGTGATACATCCATATAATGAAATATTATTCAACACTAAAAAAAAAAGGGCTATCCACCCACAAAAAGACACGGAGGAAACTTAAGAGCATATTGCTAAATGAAAAAAGCCAATTTAAAAAGGTTACATACTGTTGATTATAACTATATGACATAAAAGGTAAAACTAGAGACAGTAAAACGATCCGTGGTCACCAGGTGTACACAGGGAGGAAGGAATGAAAAGATAGAGCATTGGGGATTTTTGTGGCAATGACACTACTCTAAATGATACAGTAGTGATGGACACATGTCATCACACACTTGTCAAGCCCACAGGATGTTCGACAGAAAACAAGAAACCTAAAAACTATGGACTCTAATTATATCTAATAATAATATATCAGTATGGTTCATCAACTGTAAGAAATGTACCACACTAATAGAAGAGGTTAATAACAGCAGAAACTGAGTGCAAGGGAAAGGGAGTCTGTGAGAATTTTCTGTGCTTTCCAAGCAATTTTTCCATAAATCTAAAACTGCTCTAAAAAAATAAAGTCTAGGAAATCCTAACCACAGCAGTCAGACAAGAAAAAGAAATTAAAGGAATCCAAATTGAAAAGGAAGTGAAACTGTCACTGTCTGCAGATGAGTGAGTCTATTAATTTTTAAGAGGTGATTATAAAGAAATGGTTTTTAATGACGGAATGAATTCTGAAAAATGCAATTTGGGGGACATGAGGTAAGAGTCATACCACCAGCACCTTCCACTAGTCTTTCTGGTTCACATGTGAATCCCTTGGAACACCAACCAAACTGAAGCTGATTCCTTCTTTCAGTTCTGCAAGCATGGCCAGTGACTTTAGGAAAAGGAGGAAGAGCGAGCCTGCGGTGGGGCAGCCGCGGGGCTTGGGGGATCCAAGTGCAAACAGGACTAGCCCAGGTCGAGCGGACCTCCCAGGATCAAGCACTACCCCGACAAAGTCTTTCATTAGTTCTTCTCCTTCTTCCCCATCAAGAGCAAAAGGTGAGAAACAATAAATGGTGTGCAAACAATTTACTAGTTTTTTTAACCTGAAGTACCCTGGGAGAAGTGGTCCGGTGATAACTACCCAGAGATAGTTAGCACTGAAATACAGTGTCTTAAGTAAAACATAGTTTCAGAACAATAGCTTTCTTTATACACAGACTAAATGAGGCTGGTGAGCCATTGAGTGTCTTAAAGCACTCTACCATCTACTAATACTTTCTTTCCTCCAAATACATTATTTGTGGCTTTTGGAACAAATTCAAAGTATCAAATAATGTATGCCAGACTATTAAAAGATTACATTTATAAACATTTGTATATTGTCAAAATCTTCTAGTGTTAGTACAATTAGCAAAATTAATCAGACTTAAAGAAGTAGCAACAGAGAACATTGTTGCTTAAAACATAAATTGGTTTGTTTTTTTTTAAATATTTAATTCTAGGCAAAAATGTGTCTAAATGATGAAACTTGTTTCTTTAATCATTTGCTTTAGAGTTTGGTCAGTACTCATACATATAGTAGAATACCCATATTCTCCTCGTAACATAGTGTTCAGTTCACATCAGTCCACTAGTAGGAACTAACTGGTTTCAGACCACAATTGCGAAGTTTAGGTATCACTAAGCCACTTTTCTGTATGGCCTGTCACCCCTCTGGAAATTGAGTGAGTTGTGTTGAAAGGAACCAATCCCTCCTTCAGATCTCTGAAATAGTGTTTAGTGTATTACTGCAGATGAAATAGGAATATTCCTAAGACAGAGACCTAGAATTGAACCAGCATCAATTAGTACCTAGGATCCAGGGACCCAAGGTCTCTTCCTGTCCTTTGGGGTTGGAACAGAAGAGAGGAGAAATTTGAAGATTGTGGGGGAAATTAGCTATATCTGAAGTTTCCATAAAGTAGCAGAGATTCAACTGCCCTATCAAATGTAGGCACTGAAAGTGTTGCCACGTAATATTTAAGCTAGGAGATAGCCTGTTTGTGTGCAAAATATAGCCTGGTTTTGATGATTTGCTCTGGATAGGCAGGAGGCAACCACTCTTGTCCATGGCCTGGTAAAAAGTGAGAATATTTACTGGAAAATTCAGAGGGAGAGAGCTCTTGTCATTACACCACTCTTCAAATTAACAGAGGTACCCTTATAAGATTCTATTCATTTTTATACAAACAAATGCCCTAAGGAAACCAATAGGTCATGAAATACCATCAATTCATTATGCTTGGATACCATCCAACATTTTCAAAGATTCTGATTAATTTAGATCTTTGTCTTTATCCTAGGGAATCTGAAGTCAACTTTCTTTCCCAAATACTTAACTACATAGCTGCTCAATGTGCTTGTTTACTTTTGAAAGATTTGGAGAAGGCAGGAGCTGTCAATAGATATTTTTCCTCCACTGGGCTTTTTTCTGAAAAGAAAGTGTCCCATTAAATGTAATCTTGCCTCTCATTTATCAATTAATTCATCAACACAAAAGAGAAGACTATTTCCATAGATCCTCAAAATTGAGGTCAGGTTTAAGCGCTACGTAATTAGATTGCAAATGATTTTTTAAAAAAGATCCTTCCTGGAAGAAAGCAAGTATGTTTACATCCAGTGAGAGTTTTATGCTATATCCAGTTTTGCTTATGGGAACCATGCCTAATAAGAAGTTGAAGTCAGAGAAATTAAAGAGGTAAATGTGTTTGCTTAAATAGGTGCAGGTTGGTTTTTTCTTAGAAAAATATTAGTAGCAATAGTTCACAGCAATGAACTTGATTTTGAAATTTTGGAAAATACTTTATCTTCAAGCTTTTTCTATCTAATGCCTGAGAAAAATTATTTGGTACATTTACGGTAGTATTAATTAAAAGTAAAATTATGAGCTACTCTTAAGCTATGTGTTATTATAAATCATATAATATTCAAATTGACACTAGTAGGATGATTAAATCTAACATTTTTGGTATTACAAAAATTCTAAATTACTACTAAGTCATGCTATTAGCTTTACTAACGCAGTTTTTGACATACCATATTTGCAGAAAGATGAAGTATGCAATAGAAATAGGTGTATTAGCTACACCAGTTCTATTAACTATTATCTGCCAAGCTACATTTACTGAAAAAGTATTGCATTTCTTTAGAATTAGACTTTTTCTTTAAAGTTGAAGCTACATATGTAACAGTGTCTGGATTAAACACCACTAACTGCTTTCTCTTTGCTGTGCTATCTGATGCTAACTGACATGCTCTCCTCTTTATGAGCCTTTTAACTTCTCTAAACATCTCTCTTCTACCACGCTGTCCTGGACTGAAAGGTGGGGACGATAGCAAAATGTGCCCATCCCTTTGCAGTTACTCAGGGCTCAACGGCGACCCCTCCCATGAGTTAGATTACTGTAACACTTACAGACAGCATTTGGACGTACCGCCTGACTCACAGAGGGCCATTACTTTCAAAAATGGCTGGCAAATGGCCCGGCAAAATGCGGAGGTCTGGAGCAGCACTGAAGAAACGGTCTCCCCCAAAATCAAATCCCGTAGTTGTGATGATCTTCTAAATGATGACTGTGATAGCTTCCCTGACCCGAAAACCAAGTCGGAAAGTATGGGTTCTCTGTTATGTGAAGAGGACTCCAAGGAGAGCTGCCCCATGCCATGGGCTTCCCCCTACATCCAGGAGGGCCGCAGTAATAGCAGATCGAGGCTTCGACACAGGTCAGCCCACAACGCCCCAGGGTTCCTAAAAATGTATAAGAAAATGCACCGCATTAACCGCAAGGATTTGATGAATTCAGAGGTGATTTGCTCCGTGAAGTCGAGAATAATGCAGTATGAAAAGGAGCAGCAACACAGGGGCCTGCTCCATGGATGGAGCCAGTCCTCCACCGAGGAGGTGCCCAGGGACATGGTACCCACCCGCATTTCTGAATTTGAAAAGTTGATTCAGAAGTCAAAATCCATGCCAAATTTAGGAGATGAAATGTTATCGCCTGTAACCCTAGAACCACAACAAAATGGTTTATGTCCCAAAAGGCGATTTTCCATTGAGTCTTTGCTGGAGGAAGAAAATCAGAGTAGGCACCCTTCTCAGGTACAGCGAAGCTACACGTCTAAAACCCTGGTGCCGATCCACATCGAAGTCACCAGCGATGAGCAACCGAGAACTCACATGGAGTTTTCTGATAGTGACCAAGACGGAGTGGTGTCTGACCACAGTGACTACATTCATGTAGAAGGATCGTCCTTTTGCAGTGAGAGTGATTTTGATCACTTTTCTTTCACTTCCTCCGAAAGTTTTTATGGATCCAGCCACCATCACCACCATCATCACCACCACCATCACCGGCACCTCATCAGCACCTGCAAAGGCAGATGCCCTGCCTCCTATACTCGATTTACCACAATGTTAAAACATGAAAGAGCTAAACACGAAAGTACTGAAGAGCCCAGAAGACAAGAAATGGACCCCGGCCTTTCTAAACTGGCATTTCTGGTCAGTCCCGTGCCTTTCCGGAGGAAAAAAAATTCGACTCCCAAAAAGCAGACAGAAAAAGCAAAATGTAAAACGTCTGTATTTGAAGCTCTGGACTCTGCCCTTAAAGACATTTGTGACCAAATTAAGGCTGAAAAGAGAAGGGGAAGTTTGCCAGACAACAGTATACTTCATCGTCTTATCAGTGAACTGCTGCCAGATATTCCTGAAAGGAATTCCTCACTCAAAGCTCTAAAAAGGAGCCCCATGCACCAGCCTTTCCACCCACTGCCTCAAGATGGTGCTATTCATTGTCCATTGTACCAGAACGATTGTGGGAGACTGCCTCACAGTGCCTCCTTCCCAGATGACACCAACAACAACTACCACCAAGACCATGACAGTGCACTGAGCCTCCAAGGTGGATGAACTTTTCTTTCTTTTCCCTTGTGGTTCAGATACCCACCCTCCAGCTCTTTCATTTTCCATTCCTACATCTCATTTTGACCATTTGACACCATTATGTGTTGTGAAGCAAATGCTTGTTATGCAAACATGTCTTACTGAATAGTTCTCATTTGCTCATGGGATATTTGGACTTGATGTGGGGCTTAAAGTGATCATCAATTCACAAAAATTTACTCATTCAAAATCAAAAGGGAAAACCATTTTGTAATTTGATGTTAGGGATGAAAGAAGTGTTACACTGAAACAACAGATTAAACTTATTTTACTAATTTAAAAGGATTTCAAGGCAGAAATCATAATTGGGTATCAGTATCCTTAAGAGACTGAGAACTTTGTATTAGCTGGGTTTTTTGTTGTTGTCGTTGTTGTAAAATGAATCAAAACCAATAGTTTAATAGTTGTTTCCTTGATTCCTGTATTAACTTCATAGTCATTCACTCAATAAATAATTTGCTGACATTCTATGTAGAAGATACTATATCAGAACAGTCAGGAAGTGAAACTGAAATACATAATTTAATAATTGATGGACAATTAAAAGAGAATAGGGATTTTTAAAATAACTTTCTCCATTTACAAGATATGACTGGGATAAAATTTTTGTGAATATGTCTTTAAGCTGTATATATAAAAGTCTCATTTCCATCATTCAGTGTATTCATTTTCTCTTCCTTTCCATTGTTTAATTAATTTATTTTCTATTTCTGCTAAAACAATCCTATATTGACATTTGAATTAGACCATTTAGGCTAAAAGTGACTCTAACTTCATTTTCATAAGTGGATTATCCTTGGAGTAGAGCACAGGATCAAACAGCAATTCAAATGCAGAGGTTATTCTTTCAGCTTTGCATTACTGAACAGCAAAGGACATTTTAATATTTTTATCCAATTATTTTCATTAATACTCTGTTTGCTGTGTAAATTTTTCAAAGCTGGAATGAACATTCCAGGCTGAAACTTAGATTGTCAGCAGTATTCTGTGTACCAGATATTACAAAGTGCTTTACCTATGTTATCTACTTAACATGGGCATAAACCTAGGTAATAGATACTATTGTCAGCACTATTTTACAGCTGAGGAAATTAAGACCCAAAGAGGACAAGAAAGTTGGCCAAGTCACACGGAGAGTAGGAGGAGAAACAATATTTGAAATCTTGTGATTCAGAATTTGTATATAGAATATAATCTCTATGGGCAAAAAAGAGACATAATTCCAATTTCATATTAATGAAATATATATGGCCCAACTGTTAGTTACCATTGCACAAATATGCTTATCATTTTAGTATTTTTCTTGGCTTTCACTTATACTATAAAATGTGCTTCAAGAATCATAAATTTGAATTTTTAAAATCATTGTTAACAATTTGAAATTTTCACTGATTGAGACATGTCAGAACCTACTGATTGAGACACGTCAGAACCTAATGTTTTAATAAATTAACCACCTTTTCCAGTTATTCAGTATCAGATACATTTCAATATGTAAATGCATAAGATACAAGATACTATTAAGAGATACTTGCGATCATAATTGGATAATGTAGTTAATTAGGTATACCTTAAGGTGAACAAAAACAATGCAATAATTCATAAGTAATTTGGCAACCAATATGACACTTTCTGTTTAGAAAATATTTATCCCTTTGTTTCTTGGAATAAAATTTACTTTCTAATAAGGTAGCTGAGCACATAGGAAGGCAAGATAATGCCTTTTAAGTCTTAAGATGACATCTTCAGACTCAATAAGTAATTAAGAATAGAGAGAAAGAGAGAAGAGAATGGCCATGACTATAGTTCTGTCATCATCATGTTTCCTTTATTTTTCTCTCTTTTTTATTATTACATTCTTAAATTGTTCCACAGTGTGTTTCAGTCTTTATAAATTGTTGGTACTTTCTCCATCTTCTATAGGTTCTGTCATAGTAATTATAAGCTGGTGGCAAAAAGAAGAGAAATAGGAAGTATTAAATCTTTGAGATGAAAAATTCCTGTGACTATGAATTGTCTATACTAAGGACGGTAGTATATTACATCAGCAATGCAACAATTGTACTTATATTTACAATTATAATACTTCTGCAATCTCAGATATTTTTCCTCTTGAAATGCTCTATTTTTGTGTCATATCACAACTTTATAATTACCTATGAGTTTTAGATCCATATTACATTTTCCATTGTGGTGCCTCTCTGAATTGGAAGGGGAAAATAATTGCCATTTTAGGAAAAATGACTAAAGAAGCCTGCTTTTGATTAAGTGGATACTCACTCTGGCCCTGTCCTTTCCAATAGACCGTGAATCCCCTAGAAGTTACTCGTCCACATTGACTGACTTGGGGAGAAGCACATCAAGAGAAAGAAGAGTAACTCCAGAAAAAGAGGTAGTCTGTTTAATGGCGTTTGAGTATTTTTCAACAATATACTTGATAAAGCACTTGCCGGCCAAAGTTACATTCAAAACCAGTCACACACCTGGATTAAAAACATAAAAATGACGATGGAGAAACTTCCAGAAACATTTTCCCTGGAGCCTGAGCAAAGGAATAGAAGCCAGGTGCATTTTGACCCTAACCACAGGTCTCCCCCAACTGTAGTCCAGTTTTGACAGTGAGGCCTTTCTGAGCCTTGACCTGACACCCATAAAGTAACAGCTGTATCTGAGTCTTGTGCTAGGTTGCCTCTTTGAGGAAGAAGATTTACCCTGTACAAGTTTCTGGCCCAGTGATGTAGGAGAGAACCCTAGCTCAGCTGTGTTGCAAATCAGTACAACTTCTACAGAAATAATTTTTGCTGGCCTGCTTTTGCTGGAAAGGACCCCTGAAAAAAAAAAAAAAAAAACCCTGCTGTACCTGGGTAATGAACAACTGGCTCTTGTCCATGGTCCGAGCCAGGGCTGGTGGTCTGTCTTGTACTATCTTGGAGCCATGAAAGTTTGATAGAAACTGAAGGCTGCTGGTCTTGGGCTGGCAGCCATTCCCGAAGATTCTTTACAGGTGTCTGACATAGTCCAGTGCCTGTGGGGACTTCCCTCCCCCAGAAGAAGTCAGGAATGATCCAAAGTTCACCAGAATCACAAGGAAAGGGAGTGCAGTAGGGGATTATTGGAATCAGAGAGCAAGAGCCCAGGAAGATCTGTGGGCCCCGAAGTTTTGAGTTTGGGAACTTGCCACGTCATATAATGACTCATAAATTAGCAGCTGGTTTATTGCGTACTGAAGAATTCCTGAACTCTCCAGGGAATACAAGATGCCCATGCCCATACTCCTGGCCACTAACGAGCCTTCCAATGATAACTGGGCTAACATTTCTTTGCTATTATGTTTTTAAGTGTTTAGTAAAAGAAGTAATACCTTCCTTCATGACTTCTTCCAGTCCTTTTAATATGATTCAGGAGAAGTTGTGTTAATATTTAGGACATAGAGCAACTGACCCTCCACAATTATCCCAGGAAAAGCCCAAATAATGCCTAGAACCAAATCATCTGCCAGGCTTTTATTCCCCTCTTATGGTATTCATGTACTATAGATCCTAAGATGAAATGTCATATTCAATAGTTATGGTGAGTAAGTCATCTGTTGTATTCCTGTTATACTTTAAATATTTAAATTTGAATGAAGAACTGATTTATTTATAAATTGCATATATGATTTACTTTGTATATGCATAGTCATTCCTTGAGATTTAATTTCTCTTTAATTCACATGAAACTGCTTTTTATAGAAAATCCAAATTTTAAGTTAGTACTGTCGCCTTCCTTTTCAGAAATTGCCTGCAAAAGCTGTTTACGATTTTAAGGCTCAGACATCCAAGTAAGTAAAATAAGTATTCATCATACGACTTAAGTTGACTTTAATACATTACTAATAGTTTTATAAGATAAATATTGCAATGGGATGTGTTATAAATAAGATCTAATTTCCAATTCAGCAATCTACTCTAATTAAATGGTTCCCTCTGAATTAACTGGGACATATGTAATTTGACTTTCATTTTAAGCTTGGTTGAGAAACACTGAATTTTAAATTATATTAAACATGTTGATAGAGAACAAGAAGTTCAAAAAATACGAAAAATGAAACAAAATTAAGGATCTTTGTTTCCAGAATTTTTGTGTCAAGAATGAAGTAAAAATAAAGTTTTGGGGAGTAATTAATACTAACTGGAAGAATTTGATAACATTTATTTATTCAACTATATCAAGGATAGTTTATGGTTAAAGACTAGAACTGTGTAAAAAGACTCCTGTAGGAAAATCTCCATTTCTCAATACTCAAGATTCTGAGCAAAGTTCTATCCTGTGGTCTTTTGATATCGGTGTTTCCATACTCCTGTATTGTGATTTTTTTGTTAATTTTGATCCTTGTTTTTTTTTTTTTAGGGCCGCACCCGTGGCATATGGAGGTTCCCAGGCTGGGGGTCAAATTGCAGCTGTAGCTGTCAGCCTATGCCACTACCACAGCAACGCAGGATCCGAGCCATGTCCACAACCTACACCATAGCTCACAGCAACACTTGGGTCCTTAACCCACTCATTGAGGCCAGGAATTGAACCTGCATCTTCATGGATACTAGTCAGGTTCGTTAACCACTGAGCCATGATGGGAACTCCTGTTGACATTTTTTTTTTTTAACCTTTTTGCCTTAGGAACCTGTTCATCAGATGCGCATGTGGTTAAGGAAGGCTAGTACCAAGCACGTGAGGCTTAAATAGGAGGAAGTCTTTCAGCTCTGTCACGGCCCGTGTTGCAGACCTTATTTAAGAAACTTGAGTTTCCATTAGAATTCAAGATATTGGCACTACATTTCACTGTGTTGTTTAGACTGAATATATATAATAACAAATATTTATCCGTAAAAATGCATATTATATGGATTAATAGTTATAGAACCTGTCTCTGGAAGAAGAAATAAAGAATACGAGAAATAAAAACACTCAGAATTTGGTAATGCTGCTGAGACAGGGGCTAAACTAAATAAGAAACCGCTATTTAGAAGTGAAGATGTTGAACATGGCTTAAATCTGGGGGTGAAAAACATTCTGAGGGAAAGCTTGTATCTTTTTTGATAAGTGACATCTGTTGTTTCTACTATACTCTGGTCTTGGGTATGGTGCAATAATTTGTACCAGGCATGTCAGTTTTATAAAATAAAAATATAAAACATATAAATTTCATTTCTTCTTTGTGACAATCAATTGAAAGTGTCCTTAGATGTGTGAAGCCCTGAGGAATGACGGGGCATATTAAAATATGCCCAGGGCTCACAAGATTTTGGAGAAACCTTAATTAGAAACAAGCATTGAAAGAAAGATGAGCTACATTACAGGGGAAAGGTGTTTGTGGTAATGATTATGTCGCTGGCTTTTGTTTGACCCAAGTGCCAAGCCCCTCACCCTCCTCTAAGGCCACGTCTTCATCGTGAATGCCTGGAGTTGGCAAAGGTTCAGGGAAAGCCGACCTTCCACACACTGCCCCTGGGAGTGTAGACGGCACAGCCCTTCTGAAGAGTTCTCTATATCTCCTCCCCCCCACCAAGTTCTCCCTCAAGCAACAAAATCTAATTGTAAAAGGCTTCAGAGAAGTGGACTGAATAATCACCCATGGGAGCCATCCCATAATTTTCATAAGAAAAAATTGTTTCCCCTATACCATGAATAAATTTATCTGATTGCAGCTTAATCACAGTCCTCTTATTCTGTTCTCAGGAGAGGTAAAGAGTGGCTGTTCATCACCCCCAGTGTAGTTACCTATTTGACACAAAAACCAAAAGTTATGGATGACTCATGAAGCTTTTTTTAAAAAAGGCTCACATACCCAGACAGCACTGAAAGTTACAGGAGGACCAGCCACATTTTTAAATCACTTCAATCATTGTCTAGATATAAAGGTTAGCAGACATTTGGTCCAGAAGACATTTGGTCCCTGCCAAAAAGTCCTTGAAATTTGGTCCTATCCAAAATGAGCATATTTGGTCCCTGCCAAATGGACAGGACCAAATATCAAGGGCCTTTTGGCATGGACTGAATTTCGTATGAACGTTTTGGACAGGACCAAATGTTCTACAAGAGATGCAAGTGCTTTTTGTGCCTAACATCTCACAAACAGAAGACAGATATCTCTGTTTTAAAAAATTATCTGTTTTGGAGTTCCCTTCGTGGCTCAGTGGTTAACGAATCTGACTAAGAGCCGTGAGGTTGCAGGTTCGATCCCCGGCCTCACTCAGTGGGTTAAGGATCCGGCATTGCCGTGAGCTGTGGTGTAGGTTGCAGATGCGGCTCGGATCCCGCGTTGCTGTGGCTGTGGCGAAGGCCGGTGGCTCCAGCTCCTGTTAGACCCCTAGCCTGGGAACCTCCGTATGCCACGGGTGCGGCCCTAGATAAAGGCAAAAAGACAAAAAAAAAAATTATCTGTTTTAAAAGCTATTTTTCAGAGTTCCTTTCATGGCTCAGCAGTTAATGAATCCAACCAGGATCCATGAGGGTGCAGGTTTGATCCCTGGCCTTGCTAAGTGGGTTAAGATCCGTGTTGCTGCAGCTGTAGCTCTGATTTGACCCCTAGCCTGGGTCATATGCCATGGGTGCAGCCCTAAAAAGCAAGCAAACAACAACAAACTATTTTTCTTTACCTAATATAGGAAAGTTTAATTTTAAAAAATACACCTAAGTCACTCACCAAACATAATGTCTTAATTGTTAAAGAAGTAGAAAAGGTAAAATGCTGTTCCCAAAGGTTGTTAATGGTCACTACTGGAAAGTAGTGAGGGTTGGGGTGGAGCAAACCTATCAAAATTAGACTCTTGGAGACTCTAGCTCTGAGCCAAGAGAGATAGAACCTTGAAAATTGGAGAGTGAGACCACTGTCCTTCTAAATAACTTCAAAAATTTAAATACAAGTCTTTACATATAGAAAAGATTTCATATTTAAAAGAAAAATATTAGTTGTTTCTTATTTACTTTTTTACTTTTTTTTGGCTTTTTGTCTTTTCTAGGGCCATACCCATGGCATATGGAGGTTCCCAGGCTAGGGGTCTAGTCGGAGTTGTAGCTGCCGAACTACACCACAGCCACAGCAAGGCCGGATCCAAGCCACGTCTGAGACCTACATCACAGCTCACAGCAAAGCCAGATCCAAGCCGCATCTGTGACCTATACCACAGCTCATGGCAACGCTGGATCCTTAACTCACTAAGCGAGGCCAGGGATGGAACTCATAACCTCATGGTACCTAGTCGGATTCGTTAACCACTGAGCCACGACGGGAACTCCTTACTTACTTTTTTTAAAAGGCTAAGTTTGCTAGTCTCATTTCCGGAAACAAAACATACCTGGCATAGGGAGTTCCCATTGTGGCACAGTGGAAAAAAATCTGACTAGCATCCATGAGGATTCGGGTTCCATCCCCTGGCCTCACTCAATGGGTTAAGGATCTGGCTTTGCCGTGAGCTGTGGTGTAGGTCACAGATGTGGCTTGGATCTGGTATATGTAAAACTGTTGGATTGTAAACACTTAACATTCCAGGTTTTGTTTGCTACATTAGGTACTTACAGAAATGAGGGAAGTACTGTATTTGAACGTATGGCTCTGTGAATCTTCTTTGCTTTTAGGGTTACTGAAAATTTAGCACACTTTCTTTTTTTCTTTGTCTTTTTGTCTTTTTAGGGCCGCACTGTGGCATATGGGGGTTCCCAGGCTAGGGGTCTAATAGGAAGTGTAGCTGCTGGCCTACACCAGAGCCACAGCAACACCAGAACCAAGACAAGCCACGTCTGTGACCTACTCCACTGCTCACAGCAACGCCAGCGAGGCCAGGGATCAAACCCGCAACCTCATGGTTCCTAGTCAGTTTTGTTTCAGCTGCGCCACAGTGGGAACTCCTCTTTCCTTTATTTTATTTATTTATTTATTTTTTGGTTTTTAGGGCTATACCTATGGCATATGGAAGTTCCCAGGCTAGTGGTCAAATCAGAGTTGTAGTTGTCAGCCTATTACAGCCACAACAATGTGGGATCCAAGTCACATCTGTGACCTACAGCTTATGGGAACACCAGATCCCTGACCCACTGAGCAAGGCCAGGGATTGAACCCACATCCTCATGGATACTAGTCAGATTCATTTCCACTGTGCTACAATGGGAACTCCCTAACACACTTTCAATGTGAAGATTTTAGCACTTTTAAATGTGTAATAATGTAGCTTTTTTCAAAAAATTAATGCAACTTTTTTGAATTATGCAACTTTTTTCAATTAACTCTTTTAATCAATAAGTAATTTCTATATCTGATAAAAAAAACCTCTCTCCCTCTCCATTATACATTTCACACACATAAATGATCCAGCTTGAGATTCTGAATTAAAAAATGCAGAAAATTTGGGAATGGAAAGGCAGATGTGTGGGAAAGTGGGGCTCTTGGCAAAAGATCTGAAGTAAGTACCCTCCAATGAGACATAATTGCGAGGCAAAATAACACAGAAAAACAATTATTGTGGAGGATGAAGCCATGAAAAACTGAAGCAGTGAGAGTGAGAATGTAGGCGTGAATTATTCATGATGAGTAATGTCTTTATAACTTAAAATTAAACATTCAGATTTACCTACTGTATCCTTAGAAACAGCCAAAATGGAAAAACAGTGTATTTTAAAAAAAAAAAAGGATATAAAAGAAGCTATGAGTAATCTGTGCATGTCTTTGCACTTAAAACATGTTTATCTTTGTTACTAGAGTTAATAATACTGTATTGTATATCGGAAAGTTGCTAACATAGTAAACCTAAAAGGTCTGCATCACAAGAAAAATATCTAATTATGTGTGATGATGGGTGTTTACTTATTGTGGCAGTCATTTCACAATATATACAAATATTGTACACCTGAAATGTCATACACGTGAAACTAATATAATGTTACATGTCAATTATATACTTCAGTTGAAAAATGTTTATCTTTGAGGCTCATTGAAAAATCAAAGTATAACACCTTTTCCATTTCACAGAGTAAATTCACTGTTGAGATAGTCTATTTAAATACCTATCAACCAGCTTTAAGGATCCATAAATAAAATTTGTTTCTCATGTTGGCGTTCTGTGCTAAGGCTAAATATATTGGTTTCCTCACTGTAAGTTTTAGCATTTCAAAAGGTGACAGAGAGAGAACTAGCTAACTAGCTTCAAGACAAAAAAAAAAAAAAAAAAAAATCAGCGCAGAACAACTCCATCATTATGGCAAGCATCACAGTTCCTCTACTATAAACCAATAACAACTAACTATAGTGTGTCCCCACCTTTAAGTTTCATATTAATCTGCCTGTGATTCCAATCAGATGTGATGTTTTACCTGCTCTTTTTGAAATCATTTCTAAAGTTATAGTGTTACAAATGAATTTTAAAAAATTTTCAAGGAAAATCCTTATCCAACTGGCCTCAACAGACTTTTCAATATTGGAACTGTATTTCCCAGCCAAAATACAGATCTAGTGAGAACGTTGACCTTAAGAATAATGGCTACACATCAAGAAAAAAACATGTGAATGTCATCTCTTCCAGGGAGCTATCATTTAAGAAAGGAGATACTGTCTACATCCTCAGAAAAATTGATCAAAATTGGTATGAGGGAGAGCACCATGGGAGAGTGGGCATTTTCCCCATCTCGTACGTGGAGGTAAGCCCTTCCCCCTTCCCTTTTACGTGGTTGTTGCTTCCAAAGTCAGCATGGGTCAAGAATCAAGAACTGTTCTCCTTCATAGAAACTCACACCTCCTGAGAAAGCACAGCCCGCAAGACCACCTCCCCCAGCCCAGCTTGGAGAAATCGGAGAAGCTGTAGCCAAATATAATTTCAGTGCGGACACAAATGTGGAGCTATCGCTGAGAAAGGTAACCTGCGTTCTTCATTGGTGCCTTTGAAAGGATGTGTATTTTCAGAACCAAAATAGGTCATCTTCTCCCATAGACATTTCTGTGTCTTCCTCATTTTCTGCAAAGAACTCCATAAGGCCCTGAGTTACTCTTACCTACTGTCCTTCCAGACGAGGTCCCTGTGGGATGCAGAGCTTCTCAGGAGAATTTCCCTCTGTGGTTTAGCCTAAGAGGCCCCAAATCCTCTCCAAGGGGTTCCTCGGGCTCAATACCAGAGCTATACATGTGGAAACATCAAAAGAAAATAGCATTTTAATACACTTCAAAATATTGTCATTCTGCCTTATTATTCGATTTTTTTTTTTATTTTTTTAAAGAGATGTCCCTGGGAGTTCCCCTTGTGGCGCAGTGGAAACGAATCCAACTAGGAACCATGAGGTTGTGGGTTCAATCCCTGGCCTTGCTCAGTGGGTTAAGGATCCAGTGTTGCCGTGAGCTGTGGTGTAGGTCGTAGACGTGGCTTGGATCCCGCATTGCTGTGGCTGTGGCGTAGGCCAGCAGCTGTAGCTCTGATTAGTCCTCCATATGCTCCAGGTGCAGCCCTAAAAAAAAAGCAAAAAGTTAATAAGTAAGTAAGTAAATAAATAAATAAATAAATAGATGTCCCAATACATACTTCTCTGTTATCTTGGAATAAAATGGTCCCAAAGCAATAAAGATCTTACTGGCAAGACTTTTTGAGGAGCCACCAGTGTGGCATTATCTCCTTGATCAGACTTCTCTAGGTCTCGTGACTGACCCAAACTTCATTAGCAACCTATTCAATTCTAGCATCTCTTCCTCATCATATTGAAAAGAACTCTTTTTAACTTTATATGGGTGGGAATGATGAAATGAACTATCATTTGCCAGGCAACCACATACACGTTTGAGGTAACCACAGGTCTGTACACAACACAGTAAAATGCAGGGTAGTTCTAGGACCTCGCTTGCCTACAGGTGAAATCCTCAGCCAGCAGCAGTGAAGTGGAAGCCACTGTTCTTATCCTGGCAGAACCTCATCACATTCTCCCCTCTTAGTCCTAGTCCTACATCAAAACTGATTTTTATCTGCCCTCCAAGCTGCAACACAGCATTACATGGACCGTATTGGCTTGTTTCATACTTTTAAGAGAAGCTTCTGCCAATACAGTTTATAACTCAAGCCACAGTCTAGCAACAGCAGTATCCTAAAGAGAAAAATCAGTGCCATTTTAAGATAAGGGAGATTCACTTTTCTTCAGTATGTTCTGCTCACTGGTGGAGGGACAGGCTATATAAGCCATCCAGCTTTCTGGCACTAAGAAAGCTTTCACCTTGGGTGCTGCCTGAAGAAGTCTCCCTACCTTCTGCCTGTGCGTCTTCCCCATTGCCCTATCGTCAGCAGGCAGACCCTATCTGTACCACCTGCTGTATGCACCTGCAGAGTGTTCGCTCTTCAACCACTTCTCACATTCATTTCTGGGACACGTGTGGTCTTCAGTTAAAATGTTAACTGGGTTTTGCAGTGTTGGCTTGATCCTGCAGGTAGTGGGAGTAATGGTTGTTACAAAGTTCTATCACTGCAAAAGCCAAAGGTTCTATTAAAATATCATCGACTGCTATGGTACAGCCACCCACTCATCAGAATGGATGCTGGTGTTACATCACCTGGATATCAGCCCTGGCCACAGCTACAATTTATCTAAGATGTTATTGCTCCATTTTGTTAGCATCACTCTTTGTTACCACTCAAAACATGTAGCCAAAGAATAAAAATGGTATGCTATGCAAAGTCACCCCCTCTAGAGGTTGACTGCTGTAATTCATTTCTGCCACACCATCACAACAAGCTGTGAGGCACGTTTCTGAAGCTCCTCGTACAGAAGGTCATTCCCTTGACTCTGTCAGTCATCAGATGGTGCTACTGTCATCAACACGTTACCTGTTAAAACTACTGTGCTTTTTGAAATCACTTACAACATGTCATTTCCATAGTACCAATATGACATGGATAAGTGCAAGCATCCTTGAGAAAGATTTTAATGGCTTGAATGGATGATTAAATTGCATGTATGCTGATAAGCTATAATTTGGGAGGAAGTTCCGAGACTTTAGTTGCATTCTCCTAATGAACTAAAAAACAAAACACTGGTGGTATAAGACTTTCCCAGATGGCAAGCAATTGTTTATTAGAAACTACTGACAAATTATAATTAGAAAATATTGATAAATTATAATTTTTATGTCATCACATTTGTATTTATAATGCATTTTCCTAATATTCGTTACAGGGAGATAGAGTTATTCTTCTTAAAAGGGTTGATCAAAACTGGTATGAAGGTAAAATTCCAGGAACCAACAGACAAGGCATCTTCCCTGTTTCCTATGTAGAAGTCGTCAAGAAGAATACAACCAAAGGTGCTGAGGACTACCCTGACCCTCCAATACCCCACAGCTATTCTAGTGATAGAATCCACAGCTTAAGTACAAATAAGGTAAGAAGACATTCTAGAATTTTAGTATAATATTTGGGAGCTCAGAATAAGATAATCCGTACGTGATGTTAAGGCGTTAGACTACAACACCACATCTAGTGCAAAGCAAAAGGTTTACATGTTCTAAGTGTGAGTGCCAGGTCAGGTCAATGTAATTTCATTTTTCTAATGTGTACTGGCATAAAGGTTTCCACTACATAAAGCGAAAGTACATAAAGAATCTACTATCTTAAGAGAAACACTTTCATTTAAATGCACTGAGGCTAGGCATTTTGTTTATTCTTTTCTTTGAAAACTGGGTTGCTGGGTAATTACTCTCAATCTTTTATCATTGGATAATGGAACAGTTTGGCACTTTCCAATTTTGTGTGATTGCTTATAGATTTCTCCAGAATCTTCTCTAGTGTATTTACTTCACTAGCAGAGCTCGGCATTTAGAGATCAACACCCTACCTTCAGTAGCTCCCATTGATAAAAAGAATTTTCATCCATATGTTTATCCTATCCACCATTCAGTCTTCTTAAAAGAATTACCAAATAAATTTCAAAATGACTGTGCTTTTAAATAAAAGCCTCCAAGAAATAATAAGTGTATATCTACAAAGGATTAGGCAAAATTTTAAAAATTCTTCCTTAGTGTTTTAAGTAATAGTGGCAATATAATATTTTAGATCACAATGTTTTAATCTTTGTTGTAAATATGATTTAAACATATTTTTAATTTCTAAGTTCTTTTAGAATATTGGATTTTACATTTTATAAATAGAAGAGAAATGTGCAAATTTCAGTAATAACTAATTAGTGTTTTAGTCTCACTACCGGGAAAAATATGTTGAAAAGCTTATAACCATAAATGTAAAAGATACTTAATGGTTTCACCAACTAGTCATCTATGCTCTGATGTTATTGGCTTAATGAAGGACACTTCACAATAGTGCTGAACTGAATCATCTTCAGAAAAAGAGCTGTAATGTACCTCTAAACCATGACACCCAAAATACACTAAATGTTAAATGTCCTATTTTCTAACTGATACATGTAAATAGAAGAAGGAATTCATTAAATGATTTATGAATCACTCTTAGACACACTCGAATCATGTTACTTGACATACTATCTTTATTTTAGGGCACACTCAAATGTAAGTTGATATTATTTCTGATATTTATGCTTTTAGTATAGTAAGACTCCAATACTGATGCTTTTGGATGACAGGACAGTTATATGACGTTTGTATTATAGGTATATTTTTGTGCTATAGGCATCTTGGGATACTTAATTTAACTTTCAGTAGAATCAAATCCATTATAAAGCTAAGCACTTTGAACCTGTTAACATGTATACTAGTAACTGTGTTGGTAATGGCATTGGAACAGGAGAAGCAGTGGGTATCAATGTGACAGTGGTAGTCATGAGAACAGTGGAATTTAAAGTGCATTCTTCCTCATTCACAGAATATTTCCAGCACTAAAGATGCTATGTAGCCTTTAATCTTCACTCTCCTATAAGAGTGCTCACAAGTGTTTTGCGACATGTCATTTCATTAGGCCCATCCCATGGTGACATGATATCATATTTCTTTTAAAAAAAAAATCTAAGTAAGTTCTATTAAAGTCCCATTCCTATTATAGGATAGAAGTGAAAGGTTAAGTGGAGAATTCACTGTGCACTGATCCATACTAAGATGACCGAGAGTGCTGAGCGCACCAGTGAAGTCTCACCCTAAACAGTCAGCCAGGAGTTCCTGCTGTGGCTCAGTGGGTTAAGAACCCGACATAGTGTCCTTTGGATGTGAGTTTAATCCCCGGCCTCGCTCAGAGGGTTAAGGATCCGACATTGCTGCAAGCTGCAGTGTAGGTCACAGATACGCTTTGGATCCTGAGTTGCAGTGGCTGCAGTGCAGGCTGGCAGCTGCAGCTCCAGTTCACCCCTTTGCCCAGGAACTCCCATATGCCACAGGTGTGGCCCTAAAAAGAAAAAAAAAAAATCTATCATAAAGTGCATCTCCAAAATCTTTCTTAAAGATTTTTTTCTTTCCAAACTCAAATCCTCTACCCAGAAAGAACTACAGTAAAATGTCTTCCACCAGCCTTTCTCAAGGTCTTCATGTGTGTAGCATGTAACAACTTCCCTAGTCCAACAAGAATAGATAAACATATTAGAATATTCCCAGGCAGCACTTCTAGAACAACTTATAATGAATTTACATGAAAATTCTGTTTTCTTCAATATATCCAAAATATAGCGATAATATTAAGATATACAGAAATACAATTTTACTTTGGGAGATTGAGTTTCATAAATTCGGCCTCTACCAGTTTACATAAAATGTCAGGCTTTTGAAAAACAGAATGGAAGTCCCAGCAGTTTACTCCTGTTCACATCATGTGCCCCCTTTTTTAGTTTGGATTTTTTTAAAACTTTGAAGTGGTAGTTATGTAAATTCAATCTCATTTGGATCATGGGTTTCTGTTCTTGAAAAATATTTTTCAGAGCCGATTCATTTAGAAATGTGTTAACGCAAAATGATGTAAAAATATTTTATGCCATATGTTATAATCACCTTACAAATGCAAGTGAGAAAATGATAAAAGTTCAAAAGATTTGGCACAGGAAGAAAGAATACTAAACAAATTCAAGGAATAAAAGGCTTAATTATGATTTTCATTCTACATTAACATTACTTCAGAGTCATTTAATACTAAATATATGGAAACCCAGTTTGAAAGAACTAGTCTATTAAATCTCTTAAGATTTTACTGATTTGTCCTTATAATCTCTATGAGTTTTATCTTGTCGTTTGATATTTAATAGACCTATTCCAAATACTAGTATAGTTTCATTTTACAAATAAATCTTCAGTTAACATGCTAATGATTTTATGTATTTAAATTCAACAAATAATCAGCAAATCTAGGCCATAGCATAAAATATTTTTTATATTCACTGTCAAATTTTTCTGCATTTCTCTGTCTCTGTGTGCTTTTTTTTTTTTTTAACTTCATGATCCCTGCTCATTTCTAAGTTGGCTTCCAGTGAACCACTGCCCCCTCTCTTGCACAAAGCTTCACCTGGCCCAGACAAAGGAGCACTCCAGGGAATCGCCCAGGGGTGGCTGTCCTTGACAGCCAAGTGTCCACCGGCAAAGCCTTTGGCCCCAACACCAACTCCTTTTCTGGACAGCTTCTTGGATGAATTAGAGAAGCTTAGCACTTTGGCTTTACCAGATGACCAAGCCAAACCAAATATCCCAGAGGAGATGGCTCTCGAAATTAAGGAGGAGCCCCCTGTTCTCTTCCCACTGCCCCCGGCATCTGGACCTGTCAAATCACCCTCTCCTCTGCCACCTCTCCCCTGCCCAGGGACGACCTCAGCTGCAGCGCAGCCACCCGAGACAATGCTGTTCCAGGGTCCCAGAAACACACCTCAAAACAGGTTTGCAGATTTGACAAAAACGAAAAGGGGCTTTGCGGGCCCTGCAAAAGTACCTGAGGTCCTAGGTGACAGGTTTGTGACCTATGCACACACTAATGTGGGTCCCTTGCCCCACACCCTTCCTGTCATTGGAGAGGAAAATGAGGAAAGCTGTGAGGGGGTCATGGCAGGCATCCGAAGAGGGCCAGAATCTCGAGAACCAGACGCCTTGTGGGACGGCCACAATGGCACAGAGGTGACACCATGCCTGCACATCGAAGAGGAGGAAGAGGAGAGGAAGCCTGACTGCTTAAAATATCTGATAGCCACCCCCACAGATCCTAGGACCCCTAAGGAAAAGAGCAATGCAGCAAAAATGAGTCATGAGGTACTTTAATTTTGCTTAATTCCTGAAAAACTAACCAGTCTTACTACAATTAGCTAGTACAGTTAATCATATTAATAAACATCCATTTTGACATTGCCTTAGAAGGTTTCCATGCAAGAAACCATAAGCACCATATAAGCTGGGGGTGCAGGGATGGATGTCCACATGCCAAATTTTAATAAGACGATGAAAATATGTGATAGTATTCCATTATTTATTTATTACTATAATTTCATATTTAAACATTCTTTGTACTTTAAAGTCTTTCAAATTTTAACATTAATAATAATAGCAATAGTTATTGAGTTTCAAGTAGTTTTCTAAGAATACTATGTTTTTACTTTTCAGAACTCAACAGGGTAAGTTATATTATCCGCACTTTAGAGATGAGAAAATTGATACCCAGGGAGATTCATTTAGACGAGATTAGTCTCATCCTCCAGGACAAGAAAACTATATGCCGTATCTTTGATACAGTAGCAGTTTGAAAGAGAAAGAAAAGCAAACAAAAAAGAAAAAATACTCCAATTCCCTTTCAGCTCTTTCTGTGACTGCTTAAGAGCTGGGGCCTGCATTGTTGCCTTACAAACAAAAGACAAAAACAAAACTTGGTATCTCCAATATTTAATCTGTGACTTGAAAAGCAAATATGATTACTGGCAAATATTGAAATTATGAAACAGAATATAGATTCCTATTATGCCATTACACAAGTCACTTTCCCCCATGGCCCCTCTATTTAGAAATCTTTAAAAATGAAGATCATTTTTAAAACCGTGTAATTTCCTATTAGGATCTTACCAATAATAAAGGTAGAGGCATTTGGCCTATACAGGGTATTCTTGGGGTAAATAATGATGAATGCCCATAAGGCCACTGGACCCCCACAAAACCCTGAGCCTTGGCTGTTCCCAACCAGGTGAGGAAATATCATCTGGACAAAGAACCCAGCCACACCTGCATGTATATAAAATAAACACACTACTCATTAATAAAGATCATTCATTAGTGGCAGTAGGTCTAACACACTTCTAAGTCAATTACTTAAATAACTAATTTCCCCTTCAATTTAATAGATTTTAAGACGAGGTTAGATATATGGTTTGGTTCACAGGAACTGCTACTGCCAGCACAGGCAGGACCCCAGGCGTGGGGCTCAGGGGGTGAGTATCATAACTAGTTCCCACCAGGCACTGCACACCCACAGGCAGAGGTCCTAACTTCCTTAGCTTTGCAACAAACTATTTATAAATCGTGATCTACTTTACAAGCAAGTTACAAAGAGTCATCGCGCAGTGGTATACCTTTTGCCTTCATGTTTAGAAGGACCCATCACACAGATACATTATAAAATGGTAGAGTATGGGGGTTCTGTTCTCCAGCCGCCTACTTAAAAAAGGTGAAACTGATCATCTCCACTGGGATTTGGGGATCAAATTCAGAGAAAGAGTTAGTGCTTTCAAAGCAAGAATTGTCATAAATGTCACATACACCCCAGGGTATCTGGTAACTTTAAAATTACTTCTTTGTGGGGGAAATTCTCTAAAAAGCATGTAACCTCATTCTGGGCACAAGCATAATCACATCTTGTCTTTCCTCAATATTTAAGCCATCTTCATTTTCTTCGGAGGACCGAACGTCTACATCTTTCCCCAGCTGTCCGCTTTCCTCCCCTCCCTTTTATTCCTCCTTGGCCACTGCCTCTGACCTGGTCCCCACACCTTCTCAGCCTACCCAGCCCTTTTCATCTCTGCTCCTCCCTAAATACTCTTATCAACAGGAGATAAGTGCACCAAAATCAAAGGTAACTGCATCTTGAGTGTGGTTCATTGCATGTCTTTCAATGAGCTTACTTAATTAGATGAACGGATTTAGATTTGTGCCATCTTATGAGATCTAAAAGTCATTAAATATTAGCTGCTAACTTTTAACATCATTAACCTGGCCTCTGTCCAAAAATTTAAAAGATATATGTGCATAGCAGCTATGCTTAGATTGAGGAGAAAACCAAACTAAAATTTATGTAGGAATAAAAAGTAATCATTAGATTTTTTTTTTTTTAAGTTGAAAGTGAGCAGATGAACCAACCCTCCCATTCAAGGTGTCAGCCTGTCATCCTCTGTCACTTCTTAGTGGGCCATTGCCTCCCAAATTTCCCAACTAATCAGCACGTTCAGCAAAGCCTGAGGCCTGGATGATCTTTGGCACTGACTTGAGCCTTGTTCTTCCACAAAACTGAGTAAAGTAATGAGGATGTGGGAAGGAGGCTTCTTCTGTAGCAGTTAACAAAGCATCCATCTCTGAGTCTTGCTGGCTGGCTGGCAGCTCTGCTGGTATTTAACTCCCTCTTAGGATACCATGACAAAAGATTTAACAAAATTAATGACTGGCCTTGGAAAGAGATGACAACCACAGCAAGAAATCAATCCATCACAGAAAACTTTTACTTCTGTGTGTCAGAATGATCCTGAAACCGTTACTTTTAGACAAAAGGACTTCAAATAATGACTCATCCTCACACTCAGTCTTCCCAACTTGAAATGAGAGCCTCTGCAGATAAGTGGGGGAAAAAAAAGAAAATCAAAGAAAAAAAACGAAGGCCCCGGTAGAACCATGTTTTTGAAGTAGGAAGTTCTAACACCTAAGAATTGCCATTTACACACTCTTCCAAGCCCCCACCACCAAATCTATCCACTAAAATAGTCCATCTATGTGAATTTTATCTTATGTAGAAAAGGAGTCTTTGGGAAAATGTAATATATTTTAAAGACTAATTGCTCTTTGCCCTTCGAGATTTTATCTTAGCTAGCAGGAAATAATTAGGAATTTTTTAAAAATAATACTTAGGGTCTCAGACTAAGAATTTGCCCCTTTTCTCTCTCTATCTCTCTGTCTCTCTGTGGTTTTCTTTTTAAGGCCAAAATATTTACTCCTTGTCTTTCTCTACTTGTTATTCAGCCTTTATGCTTATTAGTAAGTGGGCAAGTAACTTGGCAATCAGATTTCTTTCATTTGGAGAGATGGCACACTCACCACTGCAGGATTAAAGACAAAACTAGAATCTAAACAGGTTTATTCTCCTGTTTAGAGGAGACCTAAATGTACATATAAATTATGAGTTTGATATGTAAATCAGAATCCAATATTTTCTCTAGTCTTTTCATCATCTTTTTTAAAAATAAGGGTTTTATCATAAAAATTATTGTAATCTTCAGCTTTTCTATAAGCCGAGCTTCCAGTTCCATCTAAGAATATTTTGTAAAAGAGATTTATAGCATGTGACTCAAACTGCAGTGGAAGCACTTTGTGGAGAGATGGAAAGACTGTTCCTTGGGTTACTTCCAGTTATAATGGTCCCAAAAGGAAGTCTCCTCACCCTAAAGCCGTCTCGTCAGAAGGTGATTCTGGGAGCACAGTTTCCAATATGAAATTAAACCCTGATTCTTCTTAATATATTCAAATGATCCTTCCAGCTATTTATCCACATCATTCCAATGGCTACAATTTTTCCTTTATAAGTCTTGATGTTTATAGAAGAACCCTTGTATTAGTCAAGATTGGGGCAGATACAGGGCCAGAAGACTCAAAATAATTTTAGCTTAAACAGGGTAGGATATTCATAAATGTAGGGAATTCAGGGCTCCACAGTCATCAGGGACCTCAGGAGATTCCATTTTCCTTTGGCACATCACCATACTCAGCAAGAAGCTGCCACAGAGTGGTCCAAAGTGGCTGCAGCAGTTCTGACAGCCCCTTCCTCATTCCAGCCCACAGGAAGGAAAAAAAGAGAGGAGGGGAGCTTATGCCTTTTCCTTTAAAGGCCATTTTCCAGAAACTGCACATACTCCCATCTGTCAGAACTTATCACATGAGCACATCTAGATACAAGGAAGCTTAGAAAATTGACTTTATTCAGAATGGCCTGTGCCTACCCAACATCTGGGATCCCATTGCTGAGGATGTCAAAGAAGAGAATGGATACTGGAGAACATCAAGCATTCTCTGCCACAACCCTTAAAGAAAAAATGCCTGATGCATTTCATCCCCAGAGACTGAAGATATGAGGTCAATCATTACTAATAACAATTTTTTTCCTAAATGAGAGTTGAGAAAACCACATGCTTTTATTTAAAGTCCTTTAGTTCTGCTAAAGTTCCTCTAAGCCAAGTCAAATACCAGATGGTACATTACCAGGTCTTGTCCACTAATGGAAAGAAAATAAAACATATTCACATACAAGAAAGGTTAGCTTGTTCGTTGTCATATTAAAAATATTACTTTGAAGGAATACCAAAATAGTCTTGGAGTTAGAACAATATTCTGTATTTAATTATTTCACCATTTCACCCAGAAAAACTGTATTTTCTTTGTATGCATTTGTGAGAAAATTTGCCTGTGATAAATGATTGACACTTTCTATGAAATTTGATGGGTATTAAGCAAAATTTCCTTGTATCTTACCTTGCCTCTATTCAAATAAGCACAAAAAAGATAAGTCAGATCTGAGGGCATCTTGAACTCAGTTGTTAAGCATTCTATTTAATAGAATGCTTGTAAGCATTCCAAACCACTTAAGTTGCATTCAGACATCTCTATGCCAGCTTCTCTCTATAAATTTTTCTCTGCCCTGCCTGTAAGTCCCCTATTGAAGCAGCAACTGATGCCTGTGCTGTGAATATTTGGGGTCTCCAAAGAACTGGAGACTATTAACCCTTCCCGCTCTGCAGTTACTCAGGAGTCTGGCATGCTGTGTGTGCATGGAAAAAAACAAAACAGGAAAGATCCTCCTGAAGGCTGTACAAAGAAGACAAGAACTAACTAACTTCTTATGGCTTTTCCAGGCTGATTTAAAAAACAAGCTATTTGTGTTGGGTAAGCCTCCTCGTAGCCCAGTGATGTCCAGGAGATCCTGCGGCTCACCAGTCAGAGGGCTCAGCGGTTCCCACAGGGTAGGGTCATAACATGCCTGCCCACCCTGCTCAGTGGGCTGGCTCTTCCTTACCTGTCATTGCTGTGCTCTGCCAGTAAAGTCCAGCTAGAAGTATCCTTGAAAGGAAATACATGGAGCTTCCTTGTAGCTCAGCAGGTTAAGGATCTGGCTCTGTCACTGCAGCAGTTGTGGGTCGATGCTGTGGTGTGGGTTTGAATTCTGGCCTGGGAAATTCCACATGACCCAGGTGTGGCAAATGAAAGAAAGGAAGAAGGGCAGGAAGGAGGGCGGGAGGGTAGGAGGGAGGGAGGAAGGAAGGAAGGAAGGAAGGAAGGAAGGAAGGAAGGAAAAAGAAAAGGAGGAAGGGAGGGAGGAGGGAAGGAAAGAAAGAAGGAAAAAGGAAGGAAAGGAAATGACCCACCAGTGATGAGTTATGAAGTCAGATCAACACGAAAATCCTATCCTGAGTCTTTAGGCAATGTGCTTTCCTTACATACATGTGCATAATTTTCCCAAATCCAAAAAAACGCCCCAGTTCTCCTCTGTACAAGTAAGGCTGTGGTGTATATTGTCTTCCACATCCATCTTGTGCTTCCATGTAAATGTTCTCTATAAATCACTGCTTTCCCATCACTCTTTTTAGTGCAAAGAATAAAGTTGCTGCTGATCATATACCGAATTCACACCCTTCCAGTGATATTTGCTTCTGTGTTGTTCAGTTTATATGGACTTTTTAAAAAATCCATTATCCCCGTTGTAAAATATCTTGTTGCTCTGGTACATTCACTCAGTGACCCTTTTAAGCCAGTGCTGCTTCTCTGGACTTAGGCACTCCCAGTCTCTTGGCAGCTTTGATTTGACTCAAAGGTCAGATTACTTTCTCTTTAAATATACATAGTTCTACAGCACTGACAGCAGTTGAAAATAAATGGATTCTGAACAGTACCATCAATTCTGAGGACAACAGCCAAGGAGTTTGAGAATTTTCATCTCTGCATAAGTCAGTCCTTTCCCATTTCTATTTTCTTTTCTCTTAGCATGTAGTTGATTTACAGTACTGTGTCAATTTCTACTGTACAGCATAGTGACCAAGTCATACATATGTATACATTCTTTTTCTCATCCTATGTCCCATCACGTTGTGTCCCAGAGACTGGACATAGATCCTATGCTGAACCCATTTCTATTCTCTTGGACCCTACTTTAACTTTACATGCTCCATTACATGACCACCGTTCTACAAGCTTTTAAGGGCTTGATGGCAAAGATTTCCTTTACCACTTTTTAGAAATGCAGATACATCTCTGGGTTTAGCTCATTTTTGAGCTTCTTGCTTTGCATAATAAGACTTGATTTTGTTTCTGAGGCAGAGATTTGTGTTGCCATAGAGAAGGAGGACTGCGGATTGGGAGAGATTCTTAGACTCCATGAAGGGTTTTCCAAAGCAAAAGCAAAAGCTTCTTCCAGAATTCATATGGATGATCCATCCATAAGTGTCTCATGGCTCAATGTGATGGTTTGTGCTGTGTCACCTTAAGTTTATTTCTTTGCCAGATTTTTACATTACGACCATATATGTTCCATCACACGTTTGTGTGGAACATAAATATTCTATATTCTCTAGATTTAGGCAAAGTTGTATTTTAATTTAGAATATAATTTAAGTATTTAAAATAATTATGTAATGTAAGAAAGAAAAATAAGTCTACAAATATGTGTGGTACTATTTTTAGGGAACTTCATCTAATTATGTCTGGCAAGTACCACACCTAACATTTTCTGGAAAAAAAATTATAACTTAAGAACTCCATAATTGCTTACATCTCTTTCAAAGATATTTCTACACCAGTATTTAAAATAATGGTCAGTCTTTACCTAAGAGATAGCTAATCCTACAGATGTCTCGGCAGAAGCACAGAGAAGTAGACAGATTTTGGAGAGACTATACCTCACCATCTGGGCTAGAAAAGCATATATTTTACTGCTACCAGAGATTCTAGGATATTTCAAACCAGCTCCCTTATGAACAGTGGCTTGTATTTGGTTCTGGCTTTGAAAATCAGTGTGTGTTTAAAACCTGTCTCATGGGAGTTCCCGTCGTGGCTCAGTGGTTAATGAATCCGACGAGGAATCATGAGGTTGCGGGTTCGATCCCTGGCCTCCCTCAGTGGGTTAATGATCCAGTGTTGCTATGGCTGTGGTGTAGGCCAGCAGCTACAGCTCCAATTGGACCCCTAACCTGGGAACTTCCATATTCCCTCAGTGTGGCCCTAAAAAGACAAAAGACAAAAAAAATAAGAAATAATAAAACCTGTTTCATTTGTATCTGCTTTTGACAACACTAAAAAGTACCTACACTAAAAGAGACAGAAAAAAAAAAAAGACTGTTATATTGCCAAGGAAAAATTAAATATTTAGTATTCTATTAAAACAGCATAATGTTTCATTGGATTTTCTAATTTTTATTGTACTCTTAAGGCTCATTAAGGAAATATAAATATGACATAATTCGCCCTCAAAATTTCCAGCACAGTGACTGTAACCTGTTAACTGTAAAATCATCTTCTTAAATTCACAGCTCATGTGGGCTTCTCTGAATGCCACTCATGTATCTTGTTCTATATTTATCACAAAACTGCTAAGAAGTTACATGAGTAATAGAAATGCCTGAGCAGATAATGAAAATACAAACGAACACAGATCAAAAATACTGGTGGCTAAAGAGTGATCCTTTCTCAAGACTTTAAAACATGGGATAGGAAGAACATCGTCAGAAAAACAGATGAGTATCCACTCCACATCCCTCTGGGGTCTTTAAAATATCCTTTCAGAATGAAGCCATGCTACAGGAACTTGGTGATGAGATGTGTCCAAAGGCATAAACAACTTTTAACATGTTGCTACCATTACTCACCAATAGGTGGCATCAAAGTGCATATACTTGACGGGTCTTTGCCTCAAGGTTGTGCCCAGAGTTAAACACCAGGAGGGGGAAAGGCAAAAGACAGACTCCTAAGACAATTAGTCTGAGTATCCATACAGAACATACAGACTTGCCTGAAGGAAAGAAATTAATACGTTGATTTTAATAAGCCTATACCATCTGTTCACCATAGTAATATTTTATGCAAAAAAAGTGAGAGTCAAAATTATAATTCTGTTCCTTCTTCTTACCTATTTGTGATACTAAGAAATTATCTTTGGGTTTTGGTTTACTGACCTGAAAAAAAAAAGTTTAGTTATTGTTAAAAATTAATTGTTTTTACATGACTGAGACACTTGGGAACTAAATAGTGTCGGTTGTCACAGCTCTCTGACTACTGAATGGGTAGGGTTGATGATAGCACCTATGTAGAACAGAGGAAACATATCTGTGGAAATGTGGATTCCTTTATGGATTCCCTGAGGGTAACAAGTTCTAAACCACCAGCTTGTCCAACTCCTTGATTTTAGAGATAAGAAAGCTGAGGTGCATATCCGATGTTATGTAGTCACTGCCAACACCAGAAAGATACAAATATGCCCTCATAAATATCTATGCTGCTTATTCCTCTATTGACCAAATACTTTTCACATCAATTAATTCAGTTACTAAAGGTCATCTTTCCTCAAAACTGGATTGCAGTTATCCTCATTCACATGGAAATGATTCCTATCAAAGGGAACATCAGAAAGTTCTAAAACTCACTGTTATTATAGATACACAACTCTCTGCTAATAAAAGCTGTGATAAATCCTGGCCTGAGTATGTTAGTGGTAGACAAAACTGGTAATTCAGAAAAAAAGGGGGAGTCAATCCTTTTAAAGGATATGAAGGAAATATTAAGGAAGATTGGTTAAAAAAAAGGCAAGGATGTTACTGGCTGACACACCCAGGAACATAAGTTCTTAAGACGTAGAGGCCAATAGAATTAAGGGAGTCACATACTTCTGGGAATAGCCCAGTTTTCATAATTGTCAAGGGAGGGTTCATCTAAATGATTTATGAGATGAGTCGAATTAAAGGAATTACACTTGTAGAATTGTAGTGACAATAACAAAAAGGTGCTATATGGATTTTATAAGCAGATTGTTTTCCATTGATGAACAATCTGATCTTTAAAGTAATATTCACATCTTAACATAAGGGATAAATGAAACCAGATCAACTAGTTTTATCAAGCACTGGATGCCACAATGTAAAAGTGAAACTTTTGCTCAACTCAGAAATATCAGAAATGTTTAAATATGTGGAAACAGGTATACCATTTTTAGAGCACAATGAAATATATTTTGCAAAACATTTTATCTTAAGGAAAGAACAAATAATATTTTCTTATTTATAACTCTGTTTTACACCATAAATGGTGCTATGGTTGTTTCTGTTAGAGGACAGAAGCTACCTTGGTATATGATTTGAAATATAGCATTTTATATTTTTTTAAGTTACATTTTTAAATATGGTACTTTTGAGTAACTAATACCAACATTTTCAATGTAGTGCGGCTTGAATGCATAATCTTTGGCCTGAAATTTTACTCCTGAAAATGTGTTCTAAGGAATAGTTCAAAAAAGAAAATAGTTCTTTGTATAAAGATTTTTATAGCATTGTTATTTATGACAGTGAAAAAGCCTAGATCAATCTTAACTTCAAAGCCAAAAAAGAAAGAGAAATGGTTAAGACAACCAAAAAAGTTTATATATGCATATGTGAGAGCATATTATTCTTCAGTGATTTAAAATGAAAAAGAAGGCTAAAAAAAGGAGACTGGAAATTATTGCAAAACATTAATAGACACTTGTACATATAAATCTTATTTCTCCATATAAGTTATACATAAGATATATATGGTATAGTGAAGAAATGTTAGAGGATAGAGGCTTATGAATAACTTATATTTACCTCTTCATATATTTAAACTGATTTTAACATGTTAAATGACCGTAAAAGTGGCTGGGAAAGTGGTTTACTCTTAATCCTTCTTAAAATAGTATGTTTTATAATTTTAATAATAGATACATTGTTAGTTACTTTATGTTTATTTATGGATAAGTATTATACTCTTAAGTCACTCTTTAATCTTCTGCTTATGTATTCCATGCACACAGGTAAAATTTCTAAGAATACTGTTCATAAACATTTCCAATTACTATTAATTGAAAGCTTAAAGTTCTAGTAAAAATCGCCTAGATTTCCTTGCTAGACAGACAGCTTGGATAGGAAGGAAGTGAATAAAGAATGTAGGAAGGGAGCAGATTAGAGACTCATAGACTGAAAGGAACCCCAGAGTCCCACTCCATTCTTGGACAATGGGGTTTCTATGGACAATTTGCAGGAGGAACTCCCTACTTCACAGTAATCCATTCATACCTCCAGGATCCAGGAATTGGCCCTGAAGTCTAAAGACACAGATCTATTAACTAACGATGCAGTCATTATTAAGGAATTCCTCTTATAACTGCCATGCAATTTGCCATGCAAAGTCTGGTTTATCTCATTTATCTCATTTTACCAAGTAGGCATCATTTAGAAGAGATGAACTTTGAAGTATATTATAAATGAACTGTAATGTTTTTTTGCCTCCTTAAAAGGTAGCATTTAGGTAGGCGGTATAAACTACATTGAGTTTACATATTCAAGAAATGTGTTAACTTTCATTCATTGCAATATTTATATGGATATATGGGATGTGAAGGCTTGTCATTTCCAATATTATAAGTATCTATTACAGATACTGGTCTTGATGCTTAGTTTAAAAAGAAAGGAAACTCTTTTGAGAGTTCAGTGCACTGGGAATTTCTACCAATATTTCTCTTCTAAGGTAAAATGTTACATGTTACCTGGATACTGTTTGTTACATTCTATTTCAAATTCTGTTTTTCTCTTTTTTAAAAATGCATGTCTTTCCTCCTCATTGAGAACAGAGAGTGTTAATTCAAATGTAGCATGGGATGTCTGCCTCTTAACATGTGCATCTGTACTGTATGTTAAAATGTTGTCTGTGAAGGAAAAGTATATTAGAATGAATGTGGATAATTTAATGTTAGATTAAATGTGGTTTATTTTTTGCTTGTTTGAGATAATGTTGAAGAATAAGGTTGTATGAAGGTGTCCAGACTTCCCAGTCTAGTGATTTGGTGTCTATGTTCTTGCCATGTTCCTGGCCTTTGAAAAATCAATGGGACTAAACCCTGACTCTTCCTTAAAGCTTGAGCAGACTAGATTGAAGATATGTTCAAAACAATTGAACCCTGGTTATTTCAATTTAATTTAAAGCACTCTTCAAAATATTTTAATTATTAATCCTTCAGAAACCCTTTATTTGGTTTTTCTTCCTTCCTCTTGGTTTTTTACAACAGGAAATATTAAATGTCAAGAAAAGTGCCATACCATTATCCAAATTATCTTTTAATTAGTACCAGTTTAAGCACTGATTACATTGAAAATCATTTCATTTCAGCCACAGCGTCCTGTGTTTACTCATGAAAACATTCAAGGTGGGGGGGAACCGTAAGTATTCTTCTTATATTCTAAATTCAAGACTAACCTTGACCCGCAACATGGACCACTGATGTACCGTAAGAGAGGACAGTGCAACTTTGCAAGTAAAAGAGATCAGAGGAAAATGAGATGAGACCTCCCATATTAAGAGAAATTGCAATAGCCTGCAGCAACAGAGAAATGAAGCTAGTTTTGAAAAACATCTATGATTTCGCAGAGAAGACTTTGGTTTATGCACTAGAAAAACCTTCCAGTGCTGCAGTGTTTCTTAAGACATGAATCGATCTCCCTCTTTGTTCTACTCAGCATGTAGATTCTAGTAACTACAGCCTTAAAGACACACAGAAAATGTCCTAACATTGTTTTTACACATTTTTGAAGAGCAAGAGAAAGTCAAAGTAGACCTAAAGTGATAAGTTAGTAACAAAATTCCAAAGTTACATTCTTTGGAGCAGTATTAAAACACTCCCTGTCATTCAGTTACATGATGTTTACTACCCAGAAGACTCAGAAAATGCCTTTTCATACTTTCTTTCAAATTCCTTCTCTTTTCTGATACTAAGTCAAATCAACCTGAAGGTGTCACACATTTAAGATGCTTTTTTCGGTGTGTCTTTTTCTGCTCCATTTTACCCGTGGGAGATATTTAGAGGTTCTCCACTTCCTGTTGGCTACTGCCTACTCTGAGTCAGGAGCTAAACCCCTGGGAAGGAATATTTACAGGACTAAACCCATGTTAGCTGACCTAAGCACACGCAGTGCACCTCCTGCCCACTGTCCAAGTTCCATGCCCCAGGAGCAGAGCTAACTAGTGGGGCCCGGCCTGTGGTCCGGTGGCCTCCTCACCATCAATTTCTCCTCACTCCTCATAGAGCTAAAAGCACCTCCTCAGAAACCATCTCTCACCTGAAACTGGCTCTCACCGAGTACAGCCAGAAAGATTTTCTGTTGTTGTTAAGGAAAAGACCAAAAAGTTAGAGGTACAAGTCATTAAAAATTTCATTTAACTGGAAAAAAATTTAAATCTTGTTAATTCGAAAGGGTTTTTTTGTTTGTTTTCTTATTTACGCAAATGATGATAGGATCACATCACAAAAAGTAAATCGCAAGGCTATTTAGGTTTATTGCATTATCTTGCAAGCAGCTTTTAATGAGTTTATGAATGAAGGTGTAAGTGATGTTACACTGTTTTATGTCATACGGAGTTTATGCTTCAGTTTTTGCTCATATGTGTTTATGAGCTCACAGGTGAGAGAAGGAACATTTAATGTCCTACTTTGGACATTATAAAACATTCTTAATTAGACTTCCCTTTGGGAGTTCCTGTCATGACCCAGTGGTTAACAAACCTGACTAGTATCCACAAGGACGCAGGTTTGATCCCTGGCCTTGCTCAGTGGGTTAAGGATCCAGTGTTGCCGTGAACTGTGGTGTAGGTCGCAGACACAGCTGGGACCCCGAGTAGCTGTGGCTGTGGTGTTAGGCCAGCAGCTACAGCTCCGATCGGACCCCTAGCCTGGGAACTTCCATATGCCACTGGTGCAGTCCTAAAAAAGACGAAAGACAAAAAAAAAAAGAAAACTTCCATTTGACTACAACCCCAACCAGTAAGATTATGGGATGTCACTCAGTCTCTTTCATTTATGAAATGGGTTTTGAATGAAAATAGGAACATAATATGATAATGTCCCTGAGATTCAGAAGCATGGGAAATATGTTATAGAAGAAGTTGCAAGTTATAGAGTTTCAAGTTTGGCTGAGCATTTCCCACTTAAAAGACAAATTTCTTTCTGAGGCATCCTGACCCCACCACCATCATTCATCTCACCAACACATCTTTCAGAACAGCATTTTTTATTGTAATTCAATTGCATTTCCTGTCGTGCAACACTGATTTTTGAAAGCCAACAGAGGCAGGGGGAATTCCGGAAGGTTTGTTTATGTTTCCATGAAACTCCCAATTTTTTTTTTTGTGGTCTAATTAAACCAGAATGGTAAGTAAATTTTGACAAGCATGCTGGCTTTCATCATACCAAAGTGAAGCAGGAGTTCATGCCAATTTCGGGTTTTTAGCTCTTGGGACCTTGAGATTCTTCAAGCAGCTGGGGTTTACGGCCTTAAATAGGCCTGTCTCTGTAAGTTCATTGGATGTGTGCCTGGGTGAAGGCTGAAGTCTGAAAAGCTCAGAAAATCAGTGTTTTCCGAAGTGAGAGATGCAATATCCACTGAATTAGCAGCCCAGGAATGCTTATATCCCTCAAATGTGAAATTGGAAAAGGAACGATGGTGAAATTAGCTTTCCCTGGGGATAGACAAGGTACCATTCCTTCTCCTAGCATCTTCAAATCAAACAGCAAAAAATGTGATGCTCCAACTAGGGCTGGCCCCATGCATACACCCAAATTAAGGAAAGTTGGTATTCAAGACCTCCCTAGCTGTCTGGCCACTGACATGGGATTCAGGCTGCCTTTCTTTGTCCTTCCCCACAATCAGAATACTTTTATCATAGAAGACCTCAAAAGCCCAAGTGGTGAAAGGGCTTACTAGGAGAACAATATACTAATAGGGGAAGGAAGCTCGAATGCTGACATTTCAGGCTTTGCAGTCAGGCCAGGGAAAACGGTGTTTTCTAGGAAGAGGTGTTAGGCACCACATCTTACCAGCTCTTTCCCCAATATACCCTCTCCCAATCCAACTTTATCCAGGCCCCCACAGTCTGAACAAGTTCAGGGACAGGGAGGGAAACCAGTGCAGCCATGTCCCTGATTTATCACACAATGTTTGAGTTCAAGTGACAGAATAGCTTTGTTCAATCAAATTTTCTGACTGAATGAAGTAATCAGAAATAAATCACCCTTGTTCCTGAGCAGTTTCCGATATTATCAACCTTTTAAACTTAGCTTTAAAAAAATCCAAAGTGCCAAAAATCTTATTTTCCTACATTGACAGAATTACATTAACTGCTATGAAGAGGAACAGAAACAAACTCACCAGATTAAAGGAAAAACAAAAAAAAACTGATAATACTGGTAATATTTTAGTAGTAAAATGAAGTTTTCATGTTAACTGCATATCAAATGCTTCCTAACTTGCTAGAATTTGTGTCCTTCTATATTAATACGCATTAAAATGCATTCTATTTCATTACCAAAAAGTCAGTGTCTGAATTTGTTACTGATCAATGTCATCAAAATATATGTGCTCAAAGAATTCAGATAGAGAAAGGAAAGTGGTAGCATTCTATGTGTAATTTTTTTATATAAAATTATTTCAAGAGAGAGTTCTTACACTGAACACAATTTCTCCAGTACCCCTTTAAAGAGGAGCTATTTCCCTAACTTACCATTTGAGATCACCACTTATACTGATTCAAACTATGAAACTAAATTACTTTAAAGAATTCCTCCTGGTAAAAAAAAAAGAAAAGAAATAACTTTCTATTTTATAGTAATTCCCACACAGTGATTTTAAAAGTTGTATCTGAGACATTTTGTACATCGCATGTTAGAATCACTTAAAAATTCTACTTGTAAGCTGCAATTATTTCCTCCTGATTATAGGTAGTGAAAACTGTAATTCTTTATAGAGCTGAATAATGCACCTATCACTTTTCTATTCTGTCCTATTATTTAATGTCTGAAGGATATCTTTCTATGACTGGACAGCTGAAATGCAGGTCCAATTTATAAATGTTAAAAATTTTTTAATCCAGCTGGTGGATATTAGAATCATCCCTAAATTTTCCTCATGTGTGAGTTTCGAAATGCTATTAGAGTAGTCTAATTCCCATGAAAGCCTAAATGCTTCTACTTTTTACATGCTAAGCAGAGAGTTATACTATCTAATGAATATGTTAGTAAGAATAAAAATGTTCTAAAATAAATATTGTACTCTATTCTATAGTTTCACAAAGTGGTAATGTGTTTTTGGTTTTTTTTTAACACATCCATTTGTCCTGTTTAAGGTTTCAGGCTTTGTACAACTATACTCCTAGGAATGAAGATGAGCTGGAGCTCAGAGAAAGTGATGTCATTGATGTGATGGAAAAATGTGATGATGGATGGTTTGTGGGTAAGTGTACATTTCCTTTCAGACACAATTGGCCACCTTATAATTTGCTTGATGTTTGCTCCCCTGCATGGTTCGATGTGACAGTCAAGCTTTCTTTGATTCCATAATGCCTTTGATTCTTTCATATATCCATATGCGTTGTGTAATCCCAAGGCAGTTGCATTTTTAATATAGTTTAGTATCTACTGCTTCGGGTATAGGTGAATTTCTGCTGGTTTTACTGCCAGTTGAAATGAGAGAAGAAAATTTCTTTAAATAAATAGCACCAACCAGGAAAGACTGAAATCTAAGAACAACAACAATGAAAATATTCTGTAGATGAGAAATACAAATAATCTGGTTCAGTGGAGAATGTTAGTTGTCAGCAGTGAGGATCTAATTTGAGAAAACAAGATGAAATGAACAACTCACCCATTATTAGGTCAGTTGCAGGTGCCCTAAAAATCCATTGTTTCACCTCAGCTTTAATTTGTGGTTGAAGTAGAGAGAAGTTCCATTCTTACCACTTAATTAAAAAAAAAAACCTAGTCTTACCATCCTAAAAGAAAACTAGAGGTTTCTCTGATAAAACTTTGGTAGACAAGAGTATCATACACCAGATCACAGAGGAAAGAGGTGCAAAGGAAACAGATGCAAAGGAGGATGGAGGAGAAAAAAGATGAGGGAATGAGGACTTTTGATAGAGAGGCCAACAGTGGGGTGATATGAAAAAGCAAAGTCACATTTGCAGCCACAAGCATCTGCCTCTGTTTGTATTAATTCCCCACTTAGAAGAAGAATAAAAAGGCTCACCTACACTGGGAAAAAGAAAATTAGTCATCAAACAAAGACAGGAATTTCCAGAGCGTAAATGAGAAAGAAAAGTATAGAGACCTTGTTCACTCTACGTGACCTGGAAAATCTAAGGAAGAACTTAGTGCACCAACTCTTCCAAAAGTTTCAAAGGAATTACATTATTTGAAACCAAAGGCAATCATCATGATGCCCAATTTATGCATTTGGTTTGACAACTCATATTAGACAGAACCCCCAACCACTAAGAGTGATTTATCTTTTTTGCTTTAGTGACTTGGTAAATTGTTTAAATCTGCTGTATTAAGAACCCTGGCAGTGCTATTTGTAAATGAATAATATGGCATTCAGCATGACCTTCTATGAGATACTAAAATTGGACAATGACAGTGTTCCCAATAGAGCCTTAACACTACACCTGTGCCAAGGAGCTGTGACACACCACCTGCCCACGGAACCAAGCCTTGCTGTGGTACTCTTCCAGTCCATCCTGTCTTGCTGCCAGCCTCCTCATTTAGAACATTGTTCTAGAAAATGTCACTTCCCAGATGCATTTCCTATTCTGCTCCTCACTCCTGTCTAGCAGCCTTGGTGACAGAGCCTCAGCATGCCCAAGTATCACTAGACTTAAACCCACCTACCCAGCAAGATTGTCTTTCCCCTCAGATGGAGAGGCAGAGCTCAAGAGGCAATAAAGGCATCAGGCAGTACAGATAAAACTGCTTACTTTGCCTTCCTATCTCTTCAAATGATTTTTTTCTTTCTTCTTTTCCAAACCCTGCAGGTTTACTCTCTGAGTGAGTCTTCAAGCCCACCTATATGAACTGATATTTTACTGTTGTTACCCTCCTTTCATTTATCACTTCTATTTTCAGGAACCTCAAGAAGAACCAAATTCTTTGGTACTTTTCCCGGAAACTATGTCAAGAGGCTGTGAATCTCTCTCCAGCATTATTTATGCCGCATTTCAGCCCCCGTCTCTGCAGAACTTTGCCTGAAAGATCCCTGCAGGCCTCCTGCTGTTATGCCTTCCAGTTTCCAACAGAAATCATCCACTGTCACCATCTCCACCTGCCACCAAACCACCAGCAACGGACCTGCCGCCGCCGAGCCTTGGGGAGATTGGCGGATCGGCTTCCACGTGAAAGTGCATATTCCTGCTTTCTGCTCTAAACTTTGATAAGTCGATATGTGGCATCAGAAAGGAAGTCATTACACTTATTGAGGGTTGAGTATTTGAGGCAAAAAAATATAGCTGTCTCAAAGAGGCTCCCTGGTCCACTTTGGAAGATGTTCTCCCCCCAGGCAACCAAGTTTTATTACCACTTGCTGTGGTTTGCATTTTCGCCTTCTTAGCTTGGCAGTATATTTTCCCTTTCACGAGTCTGCCTAGTGTCCTGGTTTACACGATATGACAACTGTACTTCAGCTATTGTTTGCCTGCACTTATATGTTATAATATGCACAGTGATTACAAAATCTAAAGCAAGAGTAGGAAAGTTAATTCGAATGAGTGTGATTTTGTTGAACTGAATGTGGGTTTCAAATAGGAGTCTCTTCCTGCAGTTTTTTTTTTTTTGTACTTTTTAGAAGTGCAAACAATAAATGAATAAGAGCCTTTGGTAGTAATCATGAGAATATAAGAGGTTTAGCTAGACTACAAAAAAACTATTGTGTTGTAAAGTTGCATTGCTATTTTCTATTAAAATGTAATAATCAGCATCATGAACAATGAGCTCTTAGTGTTTTATTTATCTGACAAAATTTAAATAAAAGCAGTGTTAGTGAGAGGTGCAAAGAATTATTCTAATATAGACACTTGAAAGTATCTGTAAGCAATATTCATAGGTAAGATTTCACTGTGTGTACACATACACATTTGAGATTGTATGAGAACAGACAATCCATATGATATGTTGTACATTTTATGGAAATAAATGTAAAAGAATGTCACATGTTATTTTATAGAAATAGAGTACTTCAAAAGCATCACAAGTATTAAGGCTGGTTTTAGCAAGGATTATGATCAATACAATTATTTTTACTATGATAATTATTTTTCTTCTATGGAACTCAGAATCCTGGCTACATTTGAGGACAGGAATATGTTGAGCCTGATTTTCCTGGTGTGTGTAAAATATTTCCTCGAATACACTAGGCACTTTTTAGAGGCAATGTTAAATCCTTCAGGTTATATTTTCTTCCCTGAAGTAGAAACCTACAAGATGATATTGGGACCTGAAAGATTTAACGTGGCTAACAGTGCCTGAATTACACATACCCTGAGAACTAGCTTTGTATTTCTTATGACTTCGCATAAGAACTATTCATATTTGGATCTTGAGCACCTTATAGATAAAAACTTTTTACAGCATTTCTTCTGTGGACAGTGATTGATCTTTTCACAATGTACGTAGACTCCAGAATTTTGTATATATGTTTGCTCTTTTTTTGTACAGACTATTGAGTTGTTGAGATCACAGGGGAATTTCCTAATTTGGTCTTTATCCTTCACTCAAACTAAGCTAAAACACTTTCCACAGATTATCCTCCACATCTCCCATAGATCATCATTACGCCTTGATAGTGCGATTCTATAAGACAGCACTTATGCAAAAGTTTATGAAGATAAAATATCTTAGCAACCAAACTGAAATGTATACAAATACTGATTACGGAGGAATTTCATTAGGAGGAAGGTAAAGAAACATCTTCGAGTAGCCTACCTTGATTATTGTCAAGTTCACAGCTAGCTTTATATTTTAAAGGCTCTGAGTTTGAAATTAGGTCAACTGCATGCAGCTTTGCTGATATATGAATAATTACCTTTGATGCCATTTATGAGAAAAGACTTCAATATCTGTTGCCTGTCATATTTAAGAAAAATGACTGTTTCTACTCTCTGTATCTGATTTTAAAAGGAAAAATATTCATACCTAGCTTTTAGGTAATCGACTTTGAATTCTTACAAGCAAAGGTCATTGTGTTTTTCTTGAATAGACATCTAATAAATTTTGCTTGGAAGTATACTTCAGTTTTTCTTCTTGACATTTATCCTTATGTGAATTGTGTATTTTATCCCAGTCTGTTATATAAACGCAGAGAAAATGCATTTGCTCTGTGTTATCTTGACACACAAATGGAGAAAAGATTCATTTGCATCAGCTCAGAGAAGACATTTTTTTAAACCCACCACCAAACCTCATTTGCTAAATATTCTTTAGCTAAAAACTGTTCTTCAGCTAAAACAACACATTTTAAAATATTTCTCCCTCAAACACAACTATTTTTCTAAGTTAATTATAAGAATTTGTAAGTACTTTCCCGATTCAACCATCTTCAGTTTTAAAATCCTTGCCCTAAAAGCTTTATCACCATGGGCATGGCCAACTCTATTAATATCCACAAGTTCTCAATGAGAGCCGAGCTTGGTGCTAAACACTTTTGATCAAGCTGTGCACTCCAAGTTAGACAGCCATATTCATCTATCCATCTCCTTCCCTACAAATTCTGCCATTGCGAACAGCCAGCCATTCATAACAGCATCTTGCTGTTCACAAAATGTCAAGAAAGAGCAATACGCTCCGCCTAGCACAACAGTGTTTTCCTGAGGAAAGCTAATTTGGTTTCTAAAAGTACACAGTCACCAGTGAGGATTTAACTTCAGTTACTGATGTTTTAACTGAGCATACACCTGCCCATGAGCTATGAGTCATTAAGGTCCAAAGCCCATTGCCTGTGAGTCAGATCGGCAGCCAGTGGTGCTTTGGGAAGTACTTGGTATTGTTGAGCCATTTGGAGACAGGCAAGGCTAGTGTGCTCTTAAGAACACGGTGTGCTTAATGGACATCTTTTCAATGTACAAAGCTCCAGGATACACTCACTAGCCATTCTCTGCTGGCTGACGTGCTAAGTGACTGAGAGCCTTAGCTCACTGCTAAATTCAGCCCCTCCGTAGCTCAGGAAAGTTCCATCTGAGCTCATGCACATACATATATCTTGACCCAAAAAACTTTCAGTACAAGACAGAAATCTGCCTAGCGAATCCTCACCTGTTCCTTTGGGGTTTCTTGTTTCATCCTTTTTCCTAAAAATATGATGGGTGACTCAGTTGTCCTGGTGTCTTCCAAAAATAAGTGCCATTTCAAACAAAACTCTTGTTACCATCAACAAAAACAGCAGATGACAGTCAGATCTTGAACTGATCATACAGAAAGCTTGAGAACGACCTCGTAAAGCATTTTTTCTTTTTCAATTACACAAGTAATAGATGCGTATGGTAGGAAAAATTAGAAAACATAAATGAGCAAAAAGAAGAAACAAGGAATTACTGAGTCCCATTTAGAGTAAAGATTACCACGTGGAACATAACCCTCCAGGGTGCTTTCCTGCACAGGCTTGTCAGAGTGTGGGGGTGGGAGGGTGGAGTATGTGCGTAACAGTGGAATCACACTGAACATCTGAACATACTGTTTTACAACCTACCCTTAACACTGAACAGGACTCTGAATTAATATGAATAAATCATGTTTCAAGTCAACTGGACATTAGCAAGGTTTATAAAAAGTAGAAAAAAAAATCAAATTCAATCCCTAGGATTCATGAAAATGCAACTAATTCATTTTTTTTTGTCTTTTTGCCTTTATCTAGAGCCGCACCCATGGCATATGGAGATTCCCAGGCTAGCTGTCTAATAGGAGCTGTAGCTGCCGGCCTTCACCACAGCCACAGCAACGCGGGATCCAAGCCATATCTGCAACCTACACCACAGCTCACGGCAACGCCGGATCTTTAACCCACTGAGCAAGGCCAGGGATTGAACCCGCAACCTCATGGTTTTTAGTCGGATTCGTTAACCACTGAGCCACAACGGGAACTCCAAAATGCTAATTCAAACACAAGTGGCAAGAGCTACAGAATTACCACTAGGCTAGAAAATCTGTTGCAATCTGAAGAACTGGTAGAGGAAGGAAAGAAAAGATAACCAAAGAAAAGAAAAGAATATTCATTACTTCTCTACCATAAGCCATCACAGGCATGAGGCATTTTTATAGCTAAGGGTTAGCTAAAGGAAGAGAGATATTAAGATGAGAAATGCATGAAGTACAGAGCAGTTAGCTACAACATCCAAATAGTTAAGTGCACAAGTTTTGAATCAAAACAGAGAACAGATAATAATTTTTTTGGTTATTTATTTATTTATTTATTTATTTTGCTTTTTAGGACCACAGCTACGGCATATGGAGGTTCCCAGGCTAGGGATCCAATCAGATTTATGGCTTCCAGCCTATGCCACAGCCACAGCAACACAAGATCCAAGCTGCCTCTGTGACCTACACCACAGCTCATGGCAAAGCCGGATCCTTAACCCACTGAGTGAGACCAGGGATTGAACCCGAAACCTCATGGTTCCTAGTCGGATTCATTTCCACTGCACCCCAACAGGAACTCCTGGTGATAATTTGTGAAAGTAGATATATTCCAGAAAAAAATGGATCTAAGATAACTTTATAGGGTACTAGCACAGTGCTTCTAACCCAGGGTGATTCTGTCCCTCTCTTAGGGGACCTTAGGTAATGTTTGGAGACATTTTTGACTGTCACAACTGAGGGTGTTATTGGCAGCTAGTACGTACAGGCCAGAGATGCCGTTAAACTTCCCATCATACACAGAGCAGTCTTCATACAGTTAAGAGTTATCCAGCCCAAAAAGTCTGTAGTTCATTCAGAACCCCTGCCTTAGGGAGACTTATACTACTTAGGAGAATCATAATCAATCTTTTTTTTGTGTGTGTGTTTTTAGTGCCACACCCAGGGCACATGTAAGTTCCCAGGCTAGGGGTCGACTTGGAGCTATAGCTGCTGGCCCATACCACAGCCACAGGAACGTGGGATCTGAGCTGAAATTGCAACCTAAAACCAGAGTTCACGGCAACTAAAAAGAAAAAATAATAATAATATAACAAGGTAGAAAATTAAAGCCAATAGTATCAGAAATTATTGTCTAGATACTCGTGAAATATTAATGTTTTTCCTGAAGGTGCAAGTATGGATAAGACCAGGATGAGGTATAAGCTCAAGAATTTATTGATAATACTCATAAAATTCCCTGGGACAAAACGGCAAGGAATCAAGTATGCCTTTTCTAATAACTCACTCACTGTACTTTAATCATATCAAGTAAAGCTGGTCTCAAAATTAGATTGGCATAAACATTGATTTTATTGGGTCTCTAATGCAATGCCAACCAGTAGCAGTTTTTTATTGTCACTGCTCAAATGCATGCTTTTATTTGAGACAGTGCCCCTGGAGTTTTCTGCAGATGAGCTTTGATACATGGAATAGGATATCAAAACAACACATTCAAGGCATTCTGGCTTGAAGATTTCTGACTGAATACTGCCAACATCTCAGCTACACACTTCTGGGAACTGAGGCCCAGAGGTTTGACACTGCAAGACACGACTCTTTTTGATCATTCCACTGAGCTCATTTTGGTCACTCAGTATGGACAGAGGACGTCTAATTCAAAACGAAACACGTACACAGACATCAGGCTATTCATAACCTGTGTATGTCACCACAGACCACCCCAGGGACATGAGATTTCCTTATTTTTTAAAAAATTTACTGAGAGTCCCATTGTGACTCAGTAGGTTAAGAACCCAACTAGTATCCATGAGGATGCAAGTTTGATCCCTGGTCTTACTCAGTGGGTTAAGGACCCGACATTGCAGCAAATCACAGTGTAGTTCTCAGAGATAAAGCTTGGATCCCAAATTGCTGTGGCTATGGTGTAGGCCTGATTCGACCCCTCGCCTGGGAACTTCCATGTGCCAAGTGTGAAGCTCTAAAAAGACAAAAAAAAATTTTTTTAATGAAAATAAAAAAATTACCGAATCATAGTTGACATACAATATCATGTTAATTTCAGGTGTACAACTTGCTGACCTGACAACCAGATATTTTATGAAATGATCACCATGACAAGTCTAGTAACCATCCGTCACCATACAAAATTATTTCAGTATTAGTGACTAAATTCTTTCTGTTGCTTAGTACATCCCTATGACTCATTTATAGTCACATGAAAGTCTGTACCTCTTAATCCTCTTTACCTATTTCACCCAACCCCCCTTCTCTTCCCCAGCACCCACTCATTTGTCCTTTGTCTCTATAAGTCTCTGGTTTTCATTTGTTCATTTGTTTTGTTTTTTAGATTCCACATGTGAGATCGCGTTGTACTTGTTCTCTGACTGACGTCACTTAGCATAAAACCCTCTAGATCTACTACTGTTGTCACAAGTGGCACAATTTCATTCATTTTTATGGAAGAGAAACAGCCACTGTGTGTATGTACCATAGCTTCTTTATTAATTTGTCTATTGATGAATACCTAGGTAGCTTCCATGTCTTGGCTATTGTAAATAATGCTGCAATGAATATGGGGGTGTGGCTATCTTCAAATTAGTGTTGTTTCCTTCAGGTAAATACCCAGAAGTGGAATTGCTAGATCATATGGTAGTTCTATTTTTAAGTTTTTGAGGAACTTCCATACTGTTTTCCATGAGAGCTACACCAATTTAAATTCCCACCAACAGTGCATAAAAGTTCCCTTTTCTCCACACCCTGACCAACACTTGTTATTTGTCTTTTTGATGATAGCCATTCTGACAGGTGTGAGGTCATTTCTCATCGTGGTTTTGATTTGCATTTGCCTGATGATGAGCGATGTTGAGCATCTTTTCACGTGTCTGTTGGCAATTTGTAGGCTTACTTTTTAGTAAGACTACCCCCTTCAAAGGCTGCCCCTGTACAAACTAACCAGTTGTTTGATAGCTTATCAGGGTTGCTGATAGCATAGGCTTCTCTCTAGAATTACTGGCATTTCCCGCCACTAACTCTTCAGCTAAGATAGTTACTGGCAGACAGAAATGAGTTGGAACTAGCAAGCTGAACTTTGACCTACTCCCTAGGAAAAACACTGGTACTATTTGTTCAAAGTATTTATAATGAGGCCCCTAACATATCATCTTCCTTCCTTCTCTCTCACTCTCTTTCTCTCCTCTCTTCTAATGGGGGAATCTCAAAAGGCTGGGTTACTGCTATCTAGACTTCCCACCCACCCAACATCCCTCAACACATTAAGTTATGCCTTTGGTCAGCTGTCAGATGATATGACAACAAGCTTAGCAGACATCTGCCCATGGATTAATGGGCTTGGTATTTCTTTCACTATCAAAGATAGATTGCAAGACAGCTGTATTGAAAACCACAGCATACGTCTCAACACTGATGATGCATAGATGAGATGACCTATTTTCTAAATGGGGTCGTGAATAATCTTCCTACCACAAGAACTATTTTTCCCTGCCAGAAAAAAAAAAAAAAGAAAGAAACAACAAGGGCCACGGTGTAAACTTCAAATCCAAATGTAGCTAAGTCTCCTTTCTGATTGTGTGTGGGTGCTGCTAACGACATATTATTTGAGGATTGTTCTGGAATTCAGAATTTGCCAAGAGAAAAAGCCTAAGTGAGTGGATGCCTTGCTTTGCCAACACAAAGCCTGTAAAACTGTATGAAAAGCAAAGTGTTCAAAATTCAGACTCACTTAGGTTTCCAAGGAAGTAGCCCAAAACTGGTGACAACTTCAGTTAGCTTGTAAATGGATACAATTTTTTTTAAATCACATAATGTTTATCAGAGGAGTAAATGAGACAAAAATATACAAGCAGTATCTAACACAGAGTTGGCACTAAATAAAGGCTAGTTCCCTGATCTTCTTTTACCTTTGAAGTTATCACTTTGGCTGATTCTAATAAGCATCAAATACTTGGGATTTATGGGTAAAGATGCTCCTCAAGGCTGCACCACCAAGGCTTAGAATCTAGATGTTTGAAGAAGACAGTCAGAATATAGCACTAAAATATTTTAAATTAATAAGATTTTTGGCAAATATCCTATTGTATAAAACATATATTATAATTTTTCATATAAGCTAATTGTTAAGAAGGAAGTGACATAAAAACAAAGTTAGAAGCTAGAAATAGGAAAAGAACAGAGCAGGAAATTTGGATAAAATGCTACCAGCAACGGGCTATTTTGATGGTGCCAACACAGAGGTCTATTCAGTCTGCAGAAGCCCTACGAGGACTGAGGGTGATGGATATACAACCCAACTAGACGTCTAGAGCGGCTTTATGGAGCCCTGAATCCTGTCCTCATGTGATCTGTGACATTGTAAGTTACCTGAATAGCCAAAATGTCAATATTCCTCATTGGTACAATGAAGAAAATCAACTGAATGATCAACATCCCTCCCTTCTAAACTGGCCAGGAAGTCTTTATGGGAAATGCTTCCCCAAAATACCAGCAGACTGAGTGGCAACTGGAAATGGATCTCAGAAACTCAGAAACATTGGTTCTGAGGCTAAAAATCCTGCCTTGAGGTAGATACAGGAATTAGTGACTAGAGCCCAGACTGTGAGCTCAGTCTCTTGTGTGGGCAGGTTTAGTAAGGACACAGCACAAAACAAAGGGCATGAAGAGACAGGGTTTTGTTTTTGCTTTTTTTTTAAAAGATGAAGACAAAATAAACATGGAACTACTAAGCATATAAATAATGATACGGCCTCAGAAATCAAACATAAAATGTTAGAATTTGCACCTAGCAAATTGGCAGCCATGCAAAATTTCCATATCGTGTTTGTGGAAGTATAAATTGATAGAATTTTGGATGACAATTGGACGATTTGTAATAAAAACTTTAAAGTACTATATACCTGTTGCCAGTCATGTCATTTCTATATATTTATTCTATGTATATTTCTAATACATCTTTACATATTATTTCTATAGATTGTCTAGATTTATTTTACATACGTATTTATTCATCACAAATGTCCATAGTTTTAGCTACAAGTAAACATAATGTCATGATATTTCTCACATTAATTAATTATGGAAAACAAAATATCTAACAATAAAGGAACTGTTAAATAAATTGTGGCATTTTTTTGACTATGGAATACCATGTAATCACTTTAAAAAGCCTCATGGAACAATACTGAATGATGTATAAACATGTTCACAATACATTGTTAAGTAAAAAAATGTTACAAAACAATGTGATCCCATTATTGTAAGAGGATGTATATTTTTATTTATGTACCTAGAAAATAGGGGGGTGTGTATATGTGTGTGTATATACCAAAAAACAAATGTATTAGGTTGTCCCTATGAAATCACAATTTTGTAAGTCAGAAATGGTCAAATAGCAGTTATTTAATAGGGTTCCACATATTTTATGAATTCATATACACTGAAATAAGACTAGAAAAATATTCACAAAAATGTTGACTATAGCCATATCTCCAGTGACTATACTTTTATTTTTCAAACTTTTTATAATTAAAGTATATTTCTTTTGATATAAGAAAAAAGTTTTAATGGGATCAAATATTTAATTCACATACAAGTTTAAAAAGCACAACATAATGTAATTTCTAACTAGTCTGGCTTTCAAACTACTATCTATGATTGGTAGAAATATATATGCATATAATTCATGTTTATATATTTATAATACATTATATATTTATGTACTATGTAAATATATATGTAAAATTAACCAAATGTCCAATCCTATTTCAGTGTAATCTGTCCCAAATATTTAAGCACTCATCATAGGAAAGAATTGCTTTTCAGGAAAAACAGTTAGTCCTTCAAAATAGCCTCCCCTCCTGTGCTTCCATCCTAAATAATTCCCAGATAAATGAGAAGAAGGGGAGTTTAACATCCTCATGTTTGTGGGAAAGACCTGGGTTCTTGGGAAGAATGTCCTCTATCTCCTCTGGTCTCCAGGGCTGTGTCATTTACGCCCTGAGTATGGCCTTCAGGCTGAAATCTGAGGATGGTATAGCTGGCAATCTGATCTCCCTTGAACACTTCCTGGCTGACTTAGCCTCATGTTAGCTTCTGCAGGCTACAGACTCCTGAACATCTGCCATGCTCTTCCTCCAGCCTCCTGACCTGGCACACACCCAGCCTCTGCTGTGGAGTCACCTCACCTTGCCATTGTGTGTATCACTGTAGACTCTTTGCTTCTCAATTCTGCATCCCCGTCAGATAAAAAAGGAAGGTCACTCAGAAAAGCGAAACTCCAGAGCCCCTTTCCTGCCTGACCTCGCTGCTTTGCCAGCTTAACCTGATGTGCCTGAGGTCCAGATCACCCTTGAAGTTCATTCACCTTAAAGCATAGGCCTCAGAGGGGAAATCAAGAGACACCTCACTCTTGAATGAAAATTGGTATAATCACTATGGGAAACAGTAAAGAGGTACCTCAGAAAACTAAATATAGAACTACCATAAGACCCAGAAATCCCATTCTTGGGTATATATCCAGACAAAACTTTTCTTGAAAAAGACACATGCACCTGTATGTTCATTGCAGCACCATTCACAATAGCCAAGACATGGAAACAATCTAAATGTCCATTGACAGATGAATGGATTAAGAAGATGTGGTATATATACACAATGGAATACTACTCAGCCATAGAAAAAGAAAAAAATAATGTCATTTGAAGCAACATGGATGGAACTACAGATTCTCATTAAGTGAAGTAAGTTAGAAAGAGAAAGAGAAATACCATGTGATATCACCTATATCTGGAATCTAACATATGGCCCAAATGAACCTTTCCACAGAAAAGAAACTCATAGACTTGTAAGACAGACTTGTGGTTGCCAAGGGGGAGGGGGAGGGAGTGTGATTGATTGGGAATCTGGGGTTAACAGATTCAAACTACTGCATTTCAAATGGACAAGCAATGAGATCCTGCTGTATGGCACTGGGAACTATACCTAGTCCTTTGTGATGGAGCATGACGGAGGATAATGTGAGAAAAAGAATATGTGAGAGAGAAAGACTGGGTCACTTTGCTGTACAGTAGAAAATTGACAGAACACTGTGAACCAACAATAATGGAAAAAATAAAAATCATTTAAAAAAAGAGGAGACACCCCACTCTCTTCAACCTTTCTCTCCTTTTCCATCTTTCTACCATTTCCCAGGGAGAATATGGTTCAGCTTTTCTCCTACTTCCACTATATTCAGCCCCTCCCCCTGCTACTCCAGCTAAGTACGTGGGAGTCTCTTCTCTGAATTATGAAAAGACTCTCTGAACAGAGGCCTCTATGCTTATTAATTTGATAACTGGAAGCAGGAAGCCTTTCTCAAGAAATAGCTTGCAAGACAATAGTTTATATCATTCTATTTTTCAATCACATAATATTAATAATGAATATTACTTTGGTCTTTCTCTTGACATGTCTCCTAAAAAATTATATTTAAATGGCTACTAAAGGCAGAAGAGGCAAAGGTTTTTGACTCAAGAGCACAAAAAAAATCACTTTAAAACTTTATCTCTATTATAAAGTCATTTAAGAAAGAGTCAGCTTAAATACACACCCTAGATAAAACAGGGAGATACCAAGAAAGGGTGAACTGAGACTTGGAGGATGCTAAAATTTAACGAGGGAAATTAAGAGAAACAAGAGCAAACCACAGAGACAATTTGAGAGATAAGAGCTAAAATGCCTTGTGTATTTGTAACATGCTTCTCTACATACTCAAGTTGCTTCAGAGAGTAATAATTATGTTAGCCACAATCTTCCAGCTATCAGCATAAAACTTTCCAGAGACCAAGGTAAATAAGACACCAATGTCTTAACTTATTTGTCTACCATATTGCTCCAGAATAGATTCTAAGTAGCTGACAGAAATAACTCTCACTTTACAGGAAAAATGAACGGTATATGATTAAGGAGCTGTGAAAAAGAAAAAAAAGAACGTTTATTTGAGAAGGGTTTAAAGATGTAAACTTTCTAGTTCACACAGAAAAAGTATAATTAGGAAAAGAAAGAAATGTTGGCAATGATATAGCTTTGTAAAGAAGATAAACCAAGCGATGGAAGAAAATGATCATTTAATCAAAGAAGGCGTGGTGAGAGTGTGTGGGTTGTGACCCGGCCAGCCCAAAGCTTCAGGAATATAACTCTGGAGGTTTTAGAAGGAGCAAGATGGAAGCCAAGAAGCTAGCAACCATGCTGGTTCAGGCGTGGGAAAAGGATAGTCTAAATTAAGGCAGCAGGAGTGGAATACATATGAGAGGGGTTACCTAAATAAAATAAGCAAGACTTGGTCAAAGACTGGATTAAGGATTGAAGGAAATGATGGGGTCCATGACAAATAGGAGCTCCAAGTTACGCTAATTGCAGGAATGGTAATATATATCAAGTAAGCTTTTCTCTTACTTCCACTGTGCTCAGCCCCTCAGGGGAAGGGGCTGAGCATAGTGGAAGTATAGTGGAATATTCTGTGGAGTATAGTGGAATACAGTGTAATACTGCTCTTAAAACAGAATGACACTAATTCATTTTCCACATACAACTTTTCTATTATAACAGTAACAATATCAGTTGACCTGAAGGTAAAGAAAGAACATTTTTTAAATTTAAAAATGTGTTCTGAATCAGTCTAATCAAAGACAGTAAGAAGCACTCTGTCATTTCTTGTCTTCCAAGGATAAAAGAAATCTAAAAGATAAAACAGTGACTTAACCAAAACTACTTGAATTTATGTGTCATCTCACATTATGTTTATAAACCTTGTGGATTCCTTTGTTTTTACACGGTTATACAAGTACTTTTTGCTTCAAGTGGTAGCTGAATGGAATTCTGATTACCAGTTGAGCTTTTTTGAAGTTTATTATTTTGGTAGAAATAATATAAAGCTATATGTAGACTGTTGTCCAACATGGTACCAGATTAGGATGCTTGGAAAATCAATGTTTGATTAACAATGATCATACAGATTGGACTTCACTCGTACAGCTACTCAGATGTGTGAGGAAAATCATAGCTTCCTTATTATCATATACTGATTTAATCTTTTTCATGTATTTTTTTATTTAGACATAATTCACATATACCACGTCCTTTTAAAGTGTCAACTGAGTGGTTTTTAGTATACTCACAAAGTTGGGCAGCCATCCCCACTATCTAATTCTGGAACATTTTTGTCGCCCCAGAAAGAAACCTTGTACCATTAGCAGTCACTCCTCTCTCCCCTCCCCCGTAGCCCCCAGTGAGTTCTAATCTATTTTCTGTATTTATCCATTTGCCTGTTTTAGATATTTAATGCCAACTGGATCATATACTATGTAACCAACCAAACTGCCCCTGTGAACTCCCCCCCACCCCTGCTCATTGGGTGACAGTAAAAAAGTTATTTCAGCTCAAACCGAACAATTAATATCTCAGAATTTCTAGTTTAAGACGACTTAATTTTGGTAAAGACTCACTAAGCTTAAAGTATGCTTGCTAAGAGATTGTTTCTCCCCTTCCTCCTTGCTTCCCAAGTGGACGTGTATGTAAGGAAAACTTGGGAATCATCTTGGCAATGGTGGGAAGGTGAGCTGTCCTTCCTCCGCAGGCCTCTGCAGGGTGGGGACCTGACAACGCTGGGCTCTGGATCTATGCCCCTCGGGACAACTGGTCCCAACTGGACTCTTGGCAGACGATGGCTCCCCTCGTTGCTGACATCTGAGCCTGACACGGCCTCCTGGCATCTAGATCATTGCCACGGCAGAGTCCTCCTGCCGACTCCTGGCCCCTGCCAGTTCACAATCCTGTGTGTCCACACTGAAGGTGGGCCTGGGCCTTTTTTCCCCACTGGACACCCTGCACCTGTCATAGAGACTAGCATGTAGCAGGCATTCAACAACATTTTTTGAATGGGTGAATAAATCTTTCAAAATTCATCTCAAGTATTTCCTCATTTGCAAACCATTTTTTAATGTTCCCACCACTCCTCCCCCCATCCCACAACTTGTCTGTGTTCCCACAGCAAGTGCTACCGGTGGAGCATTTGTGGGCTCTATTATAACCCACTGTACGTGAGTTCTCTCTCATATGTTATAGATTCCACATACCCCTCACTTCTTAAGGCCTCCCCTCAGATCTTTGCCACATAAAAGGTACGTTCACTAAATATTACAAGTAATTGAAGGCTTGTTATTTTTAATTAGCTAGGTTTCTTTTCAAAAATAATAATATGCAAATTTTACAAAATAATCATTTGGCACAAGTGGGTATAAAATGAAAATGAGCCCCAGATGATTTCAGATAGCCTCCAGTTTATGGGAATTTATGTTGTTCCCCATATTTTTCTCCTCAAGCTTGTTTTTAAATAATTATCTAAAGTACTGCATGATCACCTGAGTAAAAGAGAAATTTATACTAGAGATTTCTAAGAAAAGGAGGACAAGAGGAATTAAAGGCAGAGAGAATCACACTTGCAGAATCACCTGCCAGAGAATGAAAAGGAATGCAGTGCCCTTGACAACTAGAAACCTGAATTTCATTCTGAAGCAAAGGACAAACCCTGCTTAATCAGATTTTTTATTGATATATCTGTATCTCAGTTTTCCAATGGGACTGAAATCTCTCCGATAAGGAACTCAAATTTTTCTCCTCTGATGACCTGATACCATGTGCCTAAGGATGGTTTCTGACATGATTTGGACCTCAGGATAAATAAATCCAGGCACTTCTGGGTTCAAGAAAATACGGAGATCATGACACTGAACCAAGAAGTTCAGATTTCGTACTGTGTACCAAGTTGGAAAAAAATTAACACCAAATCTTTTACCATTCTTTTCGTATCAAAGCTTCATGTGTTTCTTCCAAAGTCATCTCAGGATTTTATAGACACAACATTCCCTCAGAGGAGGTTTAAGGGGGAAGAAGAGAGGCAAGCAAAGCATTCTCCCTACCAAATCGGTGGGAAAGTTTTGTTCAAGGCAGTCTCACCAGAACCAGAAGTGCTGTCGATCAAAACGAAAAGATGGAGAACAAAGGTTGAGGCTCTGAGAACCGAGGCCTCCCAACGGAGGCGACAGCGTGCTGTGGTCCCAAACACTGGTTCTGAACCAAGCTGCCTGGATTCAGACCACAGCTCCACCAGTCACTGCGTATCTGGGACAAGCGAGGTGTGCCCCTGTTTCCTTGTAAACTGAGATTATTACCGGACCTACCGCCTGAACTACAGTGGGGACCGAATGAGCTGACACACATGTGGAGAACTTTAGAAGGGGCCTGACTGCCATCATCCCGGCCATCACCCTTCACTCTCTGACCTCCCTCTGTTCTCCTTGACGGAAGACTACATGCTCATCTCTTTCCACTAGGCCTCCCTTTCAACATGCATCATTCCAGGGCCTTCAGTTTTATCCTGGGTAACCATTTCTTTTATACTATAACTTGGAAATGAAGACCCCAAATGCCCACAGAGATATTAGTATTAGATATAAAGAAAATTTCATTTTCTCTTTCCTTTGCATAATGCTTTGCATTTTTTTTTGTCTTTTTGTCCTTTTTTTAGAGCCGCATCAGTGGCATATGGAGGTTTCCAGGCTAGGGGTCTAACAGGAGCTGTAGCCACCGGCCGACACCACAGCCACAGCAACACGGGATCCGAGCTGCATCTGTGACCTACACCACAGCTCATGGCAACACCAGATCCTTAACCCGCTGAGCAAGGCCAGGGATGGAACCTGCAACCTCATGGTTCCTAATCAGATTCGTTTCCACTGCGCCATGATGGGAACTCCTGGGAGGAAGGGGGGAAGGGATAAATTAGGACATTGGGATTAAAATATACACAATACTATATATAAAATAGATAAACGGAGTTCCCACTGTGGCCCAGTGGGTTGAGAATCCGACTGCAGTGGCATGAGTTCCTGTTGAGGTGCAAGTTTGATTCCCGGCCCAGCACAGTAGATTAAAGGATCCAGCATTGCCGCATTGGCATGGGTCATAGCTATGGCTCAGATTCAGTCCCTAGCCCAGGAATTTCCATATGCCTTAGGTGTGGCCATAAAATAAATAAATAAAAGAAACCAACAAAGGCCTACTGCACAGCACAAGGAACTATACTCAATATCTTATTATAACCTATAATGGAAGAGAATGTAAAAGTATATACAAAGCAATTCAGCAAGTTAAAACTGAATCACTTTATTGTATGCTCGAAACTAACACAACATTGTAAATCAACTATATTTCAATAAAAATTATTTTTTTTAAAAAAGAACTAAACTCCAGCCCAATTGACACCATTTCGTACTAAGATAACAATGCCAGGATGGAGTAAATCCCCCCAAACAAACAGGCAAGAAAGATGAACGTGAAGAAAACTACCCCTGGCTTCCTTTTATTGGCTGGTGACACTGCAGCCTCTGATTTCAAAGTCCAAGAACCCTGTTCTGAAAATGGATACAAATCATTCTGAGATTTGGCAGCTGTTAAGCAAAGGCTTCTTTGAGAAAGAAAACACCATGTCATTTTACAATCCTATCAAGCTATGCTACCCTGGCTGATATCTGGAAATACATTTGTCATTGAAGGCATGAGGCAAGCAACTTTTTAAATTATTTCAAACAATCTGTAGAAGCATAATGCCAGCCAACACTCTCAAAGGCCTCATTGTGAGCGTTTGTGTTCAGAGGCTGCTAATTGCTGGCCGCCTCCCATCCTCCTCCTGCAAACACAACACCATATTTGTCTCTCAGCTGTCACTGTTTGTTAGGGGCCTATAAACAGAGAGGATGCGTTCTTAGCAACCGGTGTGAAAAAGTAGAACCCTACTTCCCCTCCCCCTCAAACAAGCCTGAAAGGAGGAAAGACAGGAAAAGGAACCTTACAAAGTTACATGCCAAAGTCAAAAATGACAATCCAATATGGAAAGTTTCAAAACTGCTGGCTGCCTTTGGCTTGGGGGAAAAAAGAAAGAAAGAAAGAAAAAAAAAACTCTCAAGAAGCTTTCAGAAGGCAGCTGCCAACAGATTAAAAGGCGACTAGAAATGATCTCACTGCCATTTGTAGACGTCTGGTCACAAGGATTATCTGCAAGATAACCAAGAATAATCCAGTTTCGTTATTTGATTTTATTTTCTTGGAGAATGCTTTGGGCTTCATCCTGCTATTTTTAGTTTTCAGTGTCAGACGCCATGGGAAGCCATCACCCAGGCAGTTCAAGGATTACCTGTTCATCCAGAACAGGTAAAAGTTCTGGAAACCAAAATCACTGAAAAAGCAGCTGGCAATCAAAGCACTCAAGGGATTTTGGGAAGGAGGAGCAGTGGGGAGACAGGGCTGTTTGCTGACAATGGCAGAACAGCCTTGATGGATGTTGCGTTTTAGAAAGAATTACAGAAAATCATCATATCTGTAAAGAAAGCAAAAACCTTGACTCAAAAAAAAAAAAAAAGAGTAAGGCAGACGATCTGTGGGAGCACCTCTGGCCAGTGAAGCTTGCAGGAAGTTTAAAATATTTCTGGAGTTAAACTGGTTCCCTCTTGCCAGCCTGAGAAAGCCAGTTTGGAAAACAGGACTTGTAGGCATGGAAACAACAGACATCTTGGTAACAAAACTCATTACCGGGTTTAATGGAGAAAAATTGTGGAGAATCCTCAAGAGGGAAGGACAGTTTGGTGCAGTTCTGTGAGGCCAGACAGTATGAAATCTAAATGAGGGTAACTAGTCACTTATGATGGAACATGATGGAGGATAATGTGAGCAAAAGAATGTCACTTTGCTGTACAGCAGAAATTGACAGAACAATATAACTCAACTATAATAGAAAAAATAGAAACCTAAAAAAATTAAAAATTAAAAAAATGGGGGTAACTAAATGTGAAGCTTCAGTAATCGAAAAGAAAGAATTAATCTTTTGTGAGCCATGATCCTTCAAGTGCTGCCTGTCTGCAAGTATTAGGGTTGCTAATAATCAAAGCAATGAGAGTAAAAGACACCCGGAAGAAATTATGTGAATCATATATCCCCGTATGTCCTTGAAGACATGGACAATTAAGAGACTGTTTAGAACTGAACTCCCATGAATAATGTTTCAAAACTGGAAAATGCAAAAATATTGTGAACAGGAAGTCTTTATATTAAGTGCCAACTTTTAGGCTGCTTCATTTTGATCTTCACAGTAGCCCTTTGATAAGGATGTTATCTCCACTGCATTACAGATAAAGAAACTGAGGCCCAGAGGAGTTGAGGTAGGGTAGTCAGCAGAGCTAAGCTTCCCACCTAAGCCAGGACTGCTTCTCCCCTTCATCTAGCCTCCACCCTGCACGTGCTGTGATTTAGATAAAGCTGCACTGATACATTTGGGTATTACAGGTGACTTCTATGGTGCTGTTACTTTCCCACCAAAATTGCCATTGCATGAGCAGAGGTCACAGTACATATTTTCACCGTAAAAATGGGAAACCTTGTATTTTGTTTAAGCATTTTATAAAAGCTCTTTCCTTGGTCACAAAATCTTTCCTCCTGTTTTCTCTTCCTCTAGCTCTTCCTCTCTTCTCCTTTCTCTCTCCACTCTTACATGCTCACCTCACACTGGAGCCCCACGCATTCATCATTACCCTCACCATGTACAGGGAAGCTCTCATGAACTCGAGAGTTCCCAAGGTACTCGCTATGGTCAGTGGTACTTCAATGACCACCCCACTCACATCCCCCCTTCACCAAGGGCTTCCACCCATGCCCAAGTCCAGCTGCTTGGTTTGCTGATAACTTAATAGTAAAGACAGTAATGGGCAGCATCAAAGTCTATAAGAAAACTGCTGCCAACTTCTCATGACCTTTGGTCTCCTAGGAGGAGGCCCTGTTAACATGGCCAGAGAGTGATGGTGGAAAATGGAAAACTGAGTGGAAAACACACCAGAGGTCAATAGATATAGTCTGGCTCAATCTGGCTGCCCAGGCTTTGAAATCTATAGGTGGAGCTATGGTTTGAGGTTAAGAATGTGTCCATATATGATTAGAACTATTGCAGAAATCAACATATACCAACTTAGTCCCTCTCCTCCACATACAATTTTCAGTCACCTTTTTTTTCCTTCTCCACTCTTCCCCAATTGTAATTTAGAGATTTTAGAAGTACATTTGTTTTCCTGCCAGGACACTAAAAGTAGTACCTTTGTTAACCTCAGCTACAATGGGTTAAATTATCCACTAATGACAAGAATATTTCCTTCCTAAGTGTCTGATTTAATAGAACATAAGGGAAAAAAAGAAAGGGGAGATCTAAAAATTACTTCAGTCACTAAAACACAATAATTCTTCAAGATTATTTGTAATATACATGATTGTTTAAATTTGCAACCATTCATTTGTAGAATTTACACTTCAAGAAAATGTGATATATCCTGAGAATACCAAATGTTGGTAAGGGTGTGGAGTAACTGGAATTCTCATACACTGCTGGTAGGAATGCAAAATGGTACAACCACACAGAAAAACTATTTGTTAGTCTCTTAAAAAGTTAAATACTTACTTTCCATGGGATCCAGTCAGTCCACTCCTATGAATTCACCCCATAAGTCCACACAAAGAATTACATAGAAATGTTCAAAACAGCATTATTTATAATATCCCAACACTGGAAACCACCCAAATTTTCAACAACAGGCAGAGATAAACTGTAGAATATACATCCTATCGAATACCACTCAGTAAAAAATGCTAGGGGAGGATGAGAGGTGGACAACTGATACAACGAAATAGGTGAATCTTATAATCATTACACTGAATGAAAGAAGCCAGACACAGAAGAGTCCATACTATGTGAGACTATTCATATAAAATTCTAGAAAATGTGAACTAAGTCCATAGTGACAAAGAGCAGATAAGTGGTTACCCCAGCCATGTAAGGATGCTACTAAACATCTTACATAGCATGAAAGCCCCCCCCATAATAAAAATTATTGGGCCTAAATTTCAAAGGTCCTGAAGCTGAGAAACCTGAACTAATCTGACCAACCAAAAAAAGAATACACTCAAATTACTAAAATCAAGAATGAAAGAGGAGAGAGACATCACTACAAATCCTACAGAAAGTAAAAGGATTACAAGAACATACTATGAATAACTTTATATTAACAAATTAGGCATATTATATGAAATAGGAAGATTCATAGAAAGGTGAACATTAACAAAGATGACAACGAAAAGGATAAAACATGAATAGATTCATAACAAGTAAAGAATTTGAATTTATAACTGAAAATCGTCCTTCAAGGAAAAGACTAGGCCCAGATGTTTTCACAGGTGTATGTTATAAAAATATTTAAAGGACAAACAACACCACTCTCTCAAAACTCTTCCACAACTTCTCAACTAGTGCCATGATGCTAGTATTACCCTAATATTAAAACCAGACAAAGACATCACAAGAAAACTGCAGACCAATATTCTTCATGAGTCTAGATGCAAAAATCCTCAACAGAATGTTAGCCAAATGAATCCAATAATATATAAAAACAATTAAACACCATGACCAATTAGAATTACCCCAGGAATATAAATTTGACTTAATATCTAAAAATCAATCAATGCAAAATTGTTTTATATAATAATATGAATAAAGGACAAAAATCACATGATTATGTCAATACATGCAAAAAATAAAACCATTTGGCAATATCTAACATCCATTCATGATAAACAGTCTCAAAAACTAGAGATGGAAAGAATTCCTTCAACTTGATAAATGGATTCTGTGAAAAACCTGCAATTAGTGTCATACTTACAGGTAAAATACTGATTGCTTTTCCCTCTAAAACTGGAGAAAAGACCACATATTGTATAATTGTATTTATGTAAAGTGCCCAGAAAAAGTAAATCTATAGAGACAGAAAAAAAGAGAGATACTGATAGGCTAATATTATTTTATATTTGATAAATGTACTTTTTCTCCTTCAAGCTATCAGGCAACTTCTGACTGAGCTCCTCTCTGGCTCCAATATGGCTGCATTTTTCCAGAAGCTCCTCTCTGGTCCCAAGGAGATGGCACTGGCAAACACTGCCTCTGTGTACAGAGGGATGTGTGGTTCCCTCAGAACCAGAAGGGGCTTTGCTTCGGGAACACAGGAAAGAAATATTGAAGAACATACTGTTGGGAGTTCCCAACATGGCTCAGTGGAAATGAACTAGTATCCATGAGGATGCAGAATTGCCATGAGCTGAGGTGTAGGTCACAGACACAGCCCAAATCCTGCGTTCTGTGGCTGTGGTGTAGTCTGGCAGCTATAGCTCTAATTTGACCCCTGGCCTGAGAACTTCCATATGCTACAGGTGTGGCCAAGGAAAGAAAGAATGAAAGAAAGGAAAAAAGATGCTGTAAAGGCCCCCAAACCTGAATTTTCTCATTCAGAGGGACAAGTCCGTGGCTAAAGAAAAAATGTCACTTCAACATGAAGTTACTAGAGTCCCCGTTGTGGCTCAGTGGTTAACAAATCCAACTAGGGACCATGAGATTGCGGGTTCAGTCCCTGGCCTTGCTCAGTGGGTTGATGATCCGGCATTGCCGTGGGCTGTGGTGTAGGTTGCAGACATGGCTTGAATCCCACATTGCTGTGGCTGTGGTGTAGGCCAGCGCCTACAGCTCCGATTAGACCCCTAGCCTGGGAACCTCCACATGCCATAGGTGTGGCCCCAAAAATGACAAAAAGACAAAAAACAAAACAAAACAAAACAAAAAAACCATGAAGGTACTGCTCTAGAATCAGGAGAGAGACAGAATCCTGCACTCCTTACAGTGCTTTGGAGAAAAATCCCTGTCATCACACTACTTGATAAACATGCCACACAAAGCCTCTTGGCACTGCAGAAGTTTTCAACACATAAAGAGAAATAAATGGAATCTAGTCAGAGGTAACTGTTGAGAGCAGAAACACTGTTACCTGCAAGCAGGTGGCATTGTACTTGGAATGCTATGAGTACTCAGTCATCACCATATGGCTCCATCTCAAATCCCTTGGTTATCCTCATGTCATGTAGGGCATGGCTAGATCTTGAGTCCCAGACACCACCTGTGGGGGAGATACATGTCACCTTCCATCAACATATCCATCTGCATTTCAGCTGTTGAAGTTACTGGATGCTGTCCTCCTCTCTGTGTCATTTTGCAACCATGAGTTTACTAAGGGCCAGAGGACCTAGAAAAAAAAAAATGACTAGGAACTAGATCCTTTCTGTTTAAAAGCCAAAGATTTCAAAATATGCCTGCTGAATTAGAATAATCTTATGTGGGTCACAAGAACAGCAAAGGGCAATGGAAACATTAATCATACTGATTGGAGAAGGGTGTCTGGAGGATGGATCGGGTCCTACCTAGATCCTGGGTCAGGGGTGCCTGATGCTCTATCCACTCGGTCACAGTGTATATGCTTAAAGGCAAATGGCTACACATGGTAATGGAAAAAGATGTGTCACCAAAAGCTATAAGGCCTGGGACCCAAGGAGTTTTGCTGTGGGATATTCTTGGCTGAACACGAGCTTGAGGGACTATCAGTAGGAAAAAGCCCTCTTAATCCCTTTGGGAGGCAGAAATGCTAGTGACCAGAGAGGCCTGAAGGTGCAGGGGCCAGTCTTCTATGGCCAGAAGTGCTAACATCTGGCTCACAGGCTCCATCTTTCCAGGAACCCTGTGGGTCTGCCTGCCATACAAATGCCATCACTTAAGTACCAGTATGACTCGGAGCAAAACAGAAGCAGGTGTTTTCTCATCTGAGCTGCCTTCAGGTTGAAAGGAAAAGCCCAAGAATGAGTAAATTGAGTAGATTGTTCCTATTGTGTTGAGAGTTAGTGTCTGAGGAAAAGAGACCAAAAACAATAACACGAGAAAACTTGGAGCATGACTGCCCCGCGTTCTCCCAGCAACAGAGGCCTGGTGTTGTCACTACTCTCTGTCTCCTGCAGCACATTAACGCCAGCCTCAAGGACACCTGAACTGGGGAGAGAGACAAAGTCATTTCTGTGCTCGGCATCAATACTGACTTCCCATAGAATCTTGTCTATGTGGAAATTAACATATATCAATCAGTTTTCAACACTGCACACCTGAAGTTTATGACTTTATTCTTGACTTATTCACAAGTATAGTCTGTGCTTAGCTGGAAAGAAAAAAAAAAAAAAGGAAGGTATGTACTTTCCAGTTTGGAAAGGAATGTGTACTTTGTGCCCATTAATCTCATTTATCATGTTTGTGTGCTTTTAAGAGTTTTGCTCAGGAATCATAAAATGGATGTAAATAAAGTAAAAAGGAAATTGAATTCCATTAATCAATATGCTAAAACACAACCCAAATTAGATGCCCTGAGGTTATACCATTTCATCACTTATAATTAATATTGTCTGTGCAGGCCTCTTCTGAGAAAATACTTGTTATGTTTCATTTCCTACAAAGAAATTCATCTTCTGGCTTCCCTACAAACTGAAAAAGTATATAGTGAGTTTATTGTCCCATCGGTTAATTTTAAAGTTAAATTTATTATAGAAAAATATTCTTCCATCTAAATAGTCAGAAAATGAATTGATTTTGAAGCTTTTTATTTTTCTTAATGAAAAAAATCTGAGTTTAGAGGAACTGTAGTGGTAGGCCATGTAATCACTAAATTGCTAAAATCAAAATTCATATATAAACTGATATTTAAATCAGGAATAATTAAACTGTCTGACATGTATTTTTTCTTTTTCACTAGAAATGCTCATTTCTCAGATCAAAAAAAAATAAAGTTTTTCTTATGCTTCCTTCTTATGTGTGTTATATGGGGTTTTTTTATTCACTCAAGGAATTATAGTATTTAGCAATGAGAGAGACAGGAACTGGGTGGGAACCAAGGAAGCTGGAATTGGCTCAGGAACTGAAAGATTCTAAGGGCATCCGGGACCAGACTGGGTGTGGTAGGCAGGATTCCAAGATGGCCCAAAGATTACCACCACCACCACCACCCCCTTATAACTTCTCCTCTTGAATGTGGAGAGAATTGTGAGTACAGTAAGATAGTCACCCCTTGATTACACTGTTACATAAGACACCTAAGCAGAAGACTGGAGTAAGATCCTCAGGTTGGCCTGGAAGAAGCAAACGACCATGGGTGGAAAGGGCTGTGGACAGGCAGCCCTTGGGAGCTGAGAGCCTCAGTCCTACAACCATGGGAACTGAACTCTGCCAATAGCCAATGAGCTTGGAAGAAGACCCTGAGCCTCATCTGACCACAGCCCCAGATGACCCTTGATTTCAGCCTATGAGAGCCTAAGCAGAGGACCCAGCTAAGCTGCACCTGGACTCCTGACCCACAGAAATTGTGAGATAGTAAATTTATTTGTTTAGAGCCGCTGCATTTGTGGTCATCTGTTTCCACTCAGCAACAGAAAACTAATGCATTGGGTTAGCTTCTTGCCCCTCAGGGATAGAAATGTGACAATTCATACCAATCTGTGTATGGTAAACAGCCCACATCCTTGCTCCTCTGCCCTTTGGCTCCTCATACACATGGCTCTCTGGTGGTTTGTTCAGGATTCTCCTGCTTCATGTCCATGTGTCTTTTTTTATTTATGCTCCCACTCATAAGTGAATGCCTCTCGCTCTCATAGAAGCTGAGCAGACAAAACAACAGATGTACAGTGTCTCACTTTACAGAGGCACCCTCATAATGTCAACTAATTCTCACAACAACATTTCGAGGTGAGTACTGTTATTATTCTCATTTTTTTAATAAATCAAGGAGTTAGGTGATTTGAGTGGGAAGCCAGCCTCAAACCCAAGACATCCTGCGTTATGTCTTTTGCTCTTTTCTCCTCTTCTGCAGTGCTGCTACCCTGAAATTACAGGAGAATCTCATGAATGCCACAGAGACAGTGAAAACTCTACCCAGGAGATTTTTTTGCATATATTGCCTTCTTTCCTTTTGAGATAAGCTAGTAACAATCCACCATGAAGCCATCATTCAGCTTCTCTAATTACGTTGCTCTTGCTTTGCCAATAGAGCCTGAGTCAGGAAGACCTAGGTATAAACATTTGCTGGCTCTACGACTGTGAGCAAATTAGCTCTATGAGCTTCAGTTCTCTCAGGTGCGAAAGGAAGCTACAGCAGGACTTACACCATAGTATTTCCATATAGAAGCTTAGGAAATGGTAGTTGTTGTTACTGGTGGTGGTCGTGGTTATTCATCAAAGGCAACTACAATGTCTTATACCTCTATAGCTTGACAACAATCAAGCAACCTCTAAGTAGGACTCAGATGAATAAGTTACTTGGTTAATTCATACTGTAATTTTTTTTTTTTTTTTTTTTGCTTTTTAGGGCTGTACCTGTGGTATATGGATGTTCCCAGGCTAGGAGTCCAGTCGGAGCTACAGCCACAGCAATGCAAGATCTGAGCTACATCTGCAACCTACACCACAGCTCACGGCAACTCCAGATCTTTAACCCACTGAGCGAGGCCAGGGATAGAATCCACAACCTCGTGGTTACTAGTTGGATTCATTTCCACCGTGCCACAATGGGAACTCCTCATATTCTAATTTGAATGGATGTCCATACTAGATGGAAAAGTTCCCATGAAAGAAAGAATGGGCTCTCCTTTATTTGGGAAATAAATTTCTCAAGAATTTAAGAGCAGTCAGAAGTTCTTGTAGGAGTATACTAGGAATAGATTTGTTCAAGGTATAGGGAAGATCCTCCTTTTGGAACTCTCTGAGTGGGCCAGATCATCACCATCAGAAAATGTCCAGAAGGTTCAACATCATATGCAAACTATGTAAAATTAACCTGTAGAATTAAGGTTAAGATAAGATCGTGGACTTCAGAGATGATCACCTGGATTCAAATATTGCTTCTGGCAGTTATTCTCTGAGCTTGCCTTAGTAAGTACTTAACTACTTTGTGTCTTGGATCCCTCACAGACCAAAGGAGGCTATTATTGGTGTTTTGCTTCATGATGTTGTGGAGAGCGTTAAATGAGTTCATATGTAGCTACAGTGCTTAGAACAGTGCCTAGATGTCGTAAACACTCAGTAAACTTTAAAGTCTGTAAATTCAACCAAAGTTTACTAAATCTCTACCATATACCAGACACTGTGAATACAAACAGCAAGAAAGGCAGCAAAAAAAAAAGTTTATTAAGTTTTATGAGTAAATCACTCTAATACGTGTTTTATTATCTTAATTAGTTTTTAATTAGTAATCTTATTAGATAGGTATTATTTGCCCCGTTTCATAAATGAGGAACACTGGCAAAGAGAAATAACCATGTTTCTTAAGGTCATAGATCCAGTAAGTGGTAAAGTAGGGATTCGAAGCCAAGAATGGAACTATATCTAATCTCTTGGGATAGAACATGATGAGAAAAAGAATGTAGACATATGTGTATGACTGGGTCACTATGCTGTACAGCAGAAATTGACACAACACTCACTGTAAATAAACTATAATAAAAAAAGCCAAACACAAAACCCACCAGAAAAAATGAAAAAATATTTCAAATGAAAGCGAAAAAAAAAAAAGACTAGGCTCAATCTGCTTTTGTTATAAATAAGACACAATCCCTGGCCTTAAAGAATGAACAATCTACCATGAAGACTTGCGTGTAAATGACCAGGTATAAGATGTAAGTGCCAAAGTAGAGAAATATACAAAGCAGAGATATTTGCCTACAGGAATGAGAATTCTTTGGGATGTCAGAGAAGTGATATTTGAAAGCAGAATGAGATTTCTCCAGAAGAACAAGGGCACTCAAGGTTGGAAGGGAAAAGGAGTAAAATATTCACAGATTGAGACACACACACACGCACACATGCCAGAAGTATTGGAGGACCAGCAAAGAAAATGACCAAGATCATTGTCTCCATGAGTGTGTTCTCAAGTGACAGTCCAACAGTTATCCCACACAGCATGTTGCTACTTGCATTGATGCCAGGAATTCATCTCTGCTTACAACAGCAGCAGTTTCTAACTGGAAGCACCACACCGCTCTGTCACTGCCTCTTCCCAGCAGCCCAAACCTAGGTCCACAGCATGCATCTTTAAGGCATTTCCCCTGTTCCCCTCAGTTGCTGGCACCCACTGGAATTTAGGTGACAGCATCTACTCCACTCTCATTGTGTCCCCATCATTCTGCAACAGCTTCTACGGTCCACATCATCAGTTTCATCTGCTTAAGATTTTTTTTCACCAGTTCCATCTGCTTAAGAACATACGTTTTCCCCAAGATTTTTCAGCCCGGCCTCCATTCCAGGCAAAATAAATCTTTCTGAATTGTTTCTAGGCTATTTCCTACAGATCTCTTTAAAACCGTTATTATGTTGTGATGACTCTTTGTGTGCCACTTTTCCCTAATGTGAATTCCTTAGAGCAAGCAATGGGCCTGTTCATTTCCAATGTCTAGTCCAGTGCCTAACACATAAACACTTGATAAATAAATGAAAAATAAATGAATAAATGAATGATAATCCAAAGGCCTTTCTTAGACTTTAAGAACCTCCATCAGATGAATCCACCCATCTGAGCCAAGTTTTCCTTCCAGTAACCTTAATAAGAAAAATTTTACTCTGGTCTCCTCAATACTCAGTCTGCCTCTGATCATTCCAACCATCATCCAGGCTCCCCACTGTCCTTCCTGTGACCTTCAATCATACAAAATGCTGTTTTCAACCTACATAGTTTTGCTAATGTTTACTAGTCTGCAAAGCCAAATCCTCTCTTCTCTGCCAACTAAGATCAAACATTTTCCTCATAGAGTTCCCACTGTGGTGCAGTGGAAATGAACCCGAGTAGTATCCATGAGGATTCGGGTTCAATCCCTGGCCTCCCTCAGTGGGTGGGGCATCCAGTGTTGCCACAAGCTGTGGTGCTGGTCGCAGACATGGCTCAGATCTGGCATTGATGTGGCTGTGGCACAGGCCAGCAGCTGTAGCTCTGATTCGACCCCTAGCCTCGAAGCTTCCATATGCCACAGGTACAGCCATAAAAAAAAAAAAAAAACACATTTTCCTCATGATTTGCAAAGCATTCAGGTATACTTCTCTGACTCTTTTCAGAGCTGTCTTTAACTTTTGAAACCTCTAACACTCATCCAACCCATGTATTATTCAAGTTTTTTGTTTTTGTTTTTGCTTTTTTTTTTTTTTGGTGCACCCGCAGCATATGGAGGTTCCCAGGTTAGGGGTCGAATTGAAGTTATTTTAACTCTCAGATCTATAATTTTAACTTTCCTTTTTTATTGCTTTTTTAGGCCTGCACCCACAGCATATGGAAGTTCCCAGGCTAGAGGTCGAACTGGAGCTGCAGCTGCTGGCCTACACCACAGCCACAGCAGTGCAGGATCCAAGCCACGTCTGCGACCTACACCACAGCTCACAGCAACACCAGACCCTTAACCCACTGAGGGAGGCCAGGTATCGAACATGCATCCTCATGGATACCAGTCAGATTCGTTTGCACTGAACCACAATGGGAACTCTAACATCCTCAAGTTATTTTATACAAGCATATGTTGTCTTCTCAAAGTCAGAGAATGTCATTTCTTATTCCATTTTTATCTGTCATTACTCAATGCTAGACACATAGAAGTTTATTAAATAAATGAATAAGTAATAAGCTGGTGGATTCAGAATGGTTACTTAATGGCTAATCTAACACAATATTATCTAAAATATTTTCTCATAGGAATAATAAATTATTTCTATTATCATTAAGCATGATATACACACAGGAAATTTTATAAGGTACCTGGCTAATTATCTTCTGCTAAGAGACTGAAATAAACTGAGCTTTGCCATGGCTTAGTATTTTCAGGGAACATGATACAACATACCTAGATTCAAGACTATGCAATTGTTCCATGATTGGATTTTGCTGGCTGGAGAGCTCACTTACTCCTTTAGCACACAGGCTCCTGAGTCAATCCACACTCTTGGGTCCAGCTCACAGTGTACGTGTACTGCAGCCTTCCCTCTGATCCCTGAAGCTCTGGCAGACAGCCACACCATTTCCATCCAAATCTTCTCATCTGGAATGAGAAGGCCCATTTTCTTTGCCAGAATAGGCTTTAGTCCTGAACCAAGTTAGGGCAGCTGTTTGCCAAACTCAGAGATGACGCTTGATTCTAACAATCAATATGGAGCTGAGCCACTGAGAAGAAAATGAGAGAATGGAAAACAGTGATGTTTCGTTTCCAGAGTAACTGCCATAATGCATTTTTAAAGGCTCTATCTAGTTCTGCTCTGGCCTATAGGGCTTGAATAAAACTCATCCTCATTTATATTCTTTTTACATTTGTGAAAAGAATGTAAATGTAATATTTACTTTTACAAAAGCTTATTTTAACACACAATTAAGATGGAAATCTTGAAATTAAGGAAATTTTTTTTGTCTTTTTATCCTTTTTAGGGCCATACCCGGGGCATATGGAGGTTCCCAGGTTAGGGGGCCAATCAGAGCTACAGTTGCCAGCCTACACCACAGCCACAACAACACCAGATCCTAGCCGTGTCTGCAACTTACACCACAGCTCACTGCAACGCCGGATCCTTAACCCACTGAGCCAGGCCAGGGATCGAACCCGCAACCTCATGGTTCCTAGTCACATTCATTTCCACTGCACCAAGAGGGGAACTCTGGAAATTTTAAATATAAATAGAAGGAAGATGGAAAGAAAACAGAAAGAAACGCTTTACTACTCTTTCTCAGTTATTCATTGGTTCCCTCTAAATGCCTAAAACTTTAAAACATCAAAATGTAAGCTGATTATCCAGCCCAAACTGGTCAAATCTCATTTGCAGCTTGCTTTAACCTGGGATAAAAAGAAGGTCACAATCAATAGAAGAAGGCTACAAAACCAGCTTTGCCCCCACAATTCTCTAGTAATTCCAGCGTCTCTGTTCTTCCCAGGAGTATATCACATGTACTCCATATGCTGTCTTTCATGGTCTGGTTCTAGAACTGTTTACACCAAAAATGGCAACTATGCCAATGATGAAGTAAAAAAAATCACCAATGCCCAGAGAAGCTGCCATCACTCCTGCCTATGCTCACTAAAGTCACTGGTCCCAATAACAGTTCCGAGGAGAGTGAGAAATAAAGCTACACCAAGTCTGAAAGGTGCTCCCTCCCAGGGGCAGTGATAGGGCTGCTGATGCCCACTTATATTCTTGAGCCACCAAGCCCCAGAAGTTAACCATGCCCAGTGGCAAGGGTGCTGCTGGCTAAGGAAGTCGCCCTCTAATGCCACCATCTTACTGGTACTAGTGTAAATGGCAGTATGTGTGCTTAAATCACGTTGATATTTTCATGAAACCACTCTTTCTCATCCTTATAACTTCTTGCCTTAGGGCTTTGAAACACATTGATACAGCTGATCTGGAATGATAACTACTGGGTACAAAAGTCTGCACTGTGCTCCTCCCCAATCCCCCAACCCCCACTTTGGACTTGCACCATGGACTTGCTCCAACCTCTGAATATTTATCCAACCTCTTATTCTCTCTCCCCTTGGGATCAATTTCTTCAGAAGAGGTTACCATGTAAATACTCTTCATTTAAAAATCTACTTAGTATTTGGTCGCCTCACAAGCTTCTTCACACATGCCCAGATAGTCTTGAATTCCAGAGCCCGCCTGCTGCAAATTTATGTTTCTTGCATTGAGAGTATTTACTTCAGAGACAATGAGGAATGATCTAATCTTTGTTCATGCCAAGTGGTAGACAAGGCCTGAAGTTCAAAACTTGAGTTGCAAAGAGCATAGGCTATCAGCTCAATTTTGACTACTTGGTAGTTTTGTTTTTCTTTGTTCTCTTTTGTTGTGTCTCTAAAAGTAGTAACCTCATGACCTTCTTTCACTAAGTTAAAAACCTGTGTCCTAATCCTGAGAAAGCCCATCAAAACCTTAACAGGAGATGGTAAAGAAACTTAACATCAAGAAAAGAAATTCCTGGAGTTCCAGTGGTGGTACAGTGGTTAACAAACCCGATTAGTATCCATGAGGACGCAGGTTTGATCCCCGGCCTCACTTAGTGGGTTAAGGATCTGGCATTGCCATGAGCTGTGGTGTAGGTCACAGATGCCGCTTGGATCTGGCATTGCTGTGGCTGTGGTGTAGGCCATCAGCTGCACCTCCGATTAGACCTCTAGCCTGGGAACTTCCATATGCCACAGGCACAGCCCTAAAATGAAAAAAGGAAAGAAGAGAAAAGAAAAGAAAAGAGAAAAAAAATTCCCAGTTCCTGACAATTCACTTATCAGTTAAATTTGAATTTCAAAACTGGGCATCACAGTATAAGGATCTTAAGACACTCTTAGACAGGTCTGTGATGCAGAGAGGTTTTCTAATTGAGGGCCCTAGTGAAAGACCCACAAGAGGACATAATGTGAGGGCTTCAGATGCCCTGGTTGCCATGTTCTGGCCTGCCCATCACAGCTGGGTGACCAGGCAATATTAAAGCCCCCAGACAGACTAATTCTGTGTCCTCTATTTTAAACTGCTTTGTAAAATGAAATCAGACGTGCCTGCAATTCTAGGAATGCCTGCTAAGCCTCCTACCAACCTCTCAGGTCAATCATCATCTCATCCACCTTCAAAAAATATTTAGCTAAAAGGATATCTTGCTTCCAGTGAGGCTCTGTGTTATTTAAAAGTAACATGTAAGCTGGGGGAGGTGGGGAGAGGGGCTAAATTTAACCCATGAAAGAGTGAGACAGAGAATACAGCATTTTTCTAGGACAAAGGAGAATATTTCCATGAAATAGATGAACATGTAGTATTCTCTTATGTTCTCTTATGCATGAAGGGCAGGCCATCTTTACAGTAGTTTCTCTGTGATACCTGCAGGTGCAATTTTTTTTCCTTTTTGTGTTGGCTTCTTTTCAATATCATGCTGCCAGGTAAATGTACAACTCATTATTTATGTTTCAGTTGAAGACTAGCATAATGTTCAGGCTATTTCACTGATATCTTTAGGCAGCACACCATCTTAAGAAATACATAATCAACTAACATTTTTCAATACCTGACACATCTCAAAATAGTTTTGAAATTATTTCACATTTTTATTTTCAGGAAGTTTGTAATCCATGGTAAGTCAATTTGCTAGTTGGAGAATGGAACTTAAGGAAATACAAATCAAATGATTCAGCTGTCATAATAACGAGTTTGGCTACAACCCATTTCACATCCTCAGACCACAGCCATGAGCCCAGCCAACCAACTGAAGTATGCAGGTACCTAGCTGCAGGCAAACTAAATGAGAACTACATAGAGAACAGCAAAAATACCTGTAACTGTTGGGAGAAAATGCCCCCCCAGCCTATGACCTCTTGAAAGGCATTCATTTTCACACCTAAAGGACTGCATGATTTCTATCTACCTATTTCAATTTTCTAAGAAAATAGTTGGCCCCAAGAACACTGCTACCTTTCACTGCCCAGAGAACGGAAAACATGCACCAACTTGATGTGCCCAGTTAACTTTCAGGCAATTGGCTCCAAGAAGATAATCACTCTACGACTGTAGGAATTCAGAAAACTTTCAAAGACGACTACAAACTCCAGCCAAATATCATGGTGGAGAGTTTATCAAAAGCATGAAACAACTCCAGTGGCCTCACTGACCACCTTTGGTAAACTGAATAATTACACATCAATTATGGATCCAATCTCTTCCATGATTCAAGTTAACTTTTTTGTGTGGTAAGAGCACTTAACATGAGATCTACCCTCTTAACAAATTCTGAAGAATACAGTACAGTATTGTTAACTACAGACACAATGTTGTACAGCCAACCTCTAGAATTCATTCATCTCACATAAGTGAAATTCTATACCCATTGAATAGAAGTTCATTTCCTCTTCTTCCTGGGCCCCTGTTTTCTGTTTCCACTAGTTTGACTATTTTAGATACCTCATCTAAGTGATATTATGCAGTATTTGTCCTTCTGTGACTGGCTTATCTCACTTAAGCCAGTTCATCATGTTCAACAAATTCACTTGTTCATCAACAAGTTCATCCATGTTGTCACATATGGCAGGATTTCCTCATTATTAAAGGCTGAATATTTCATTATATGTATACACCACATTTTCTTTTTTTCATTTTTTTAAAGTTTCATTGAAGTAGAGTTGATTTACAATATGATAATTTCTGCTGCACAATAAAGTGATTCAGTTATTACATTTTCTTAATCCATTTATCTGCCAGCGGACATCTAGGTTGTTTCCATATCTTGGCCATTGTGAATAATGCTGCTGTGAACATGGGAGTACATTTATCTCTGTAAGATCCTGATTTCAATTATTTGGGGGTATATACCCAGAAGTGGGATTTCTGGATTATTTGGTAATTCAATGTTTAATATTTTTGAGAAACCACTGTACTCCTCAACATAGTGGCAGCACCATTTTCCATTCCCACCAAGAGTGTACAAAGTTTCTAATTTCTCTACAGGTGTCCCCAATACCTGGAATGGTGCCTAGTACAGAATAAATGCTCAACAAATATTTGTTGATTAAATTATTTAATAAATGAGCGGACTGATGAATTTCAGGCCAGAGAAGCATCACTGTCAAAAACTTGTGAACACTAAGCAGCTCAATAAGTTCTGGTAAATACAAGAGAGTTTTATAGGGTTGGAGGTCAGAAGTATGGGAGTTAAGACAAATCATCTGGTTGAGGCTCAGTTTCAGGGTCTTGTAGGCCAAGCTAAGGAGTCTGGCATTTATCCTGGATGTGACTGGGGAGTCCTTGAGGAACTTTAAGCAGATAAGGTAGGTAGATGATTCCATTTATAGTTTAGAGAGGGTCATCTTGGCAGCAATGTGCTGAGTGAACTGGGGGGGAGGGTGAAACCAAGAATGAGGGAAGGATTGAGAGCTTGCTCATCACCCCAGGAACACTCTGTCAGAGCCGGACTTGGAGTCAAGGGCTGGTTGATGTGTAATGTTTCTGCAAGACTCAGGCAGCAGTCATTATTCAGGGTGGCTGAAGATGGGAGGGGAAGACCACACTCAGGTTTGGGCCTTGAATAACAATCTTGGTGATGCACTTCACCAGAACAGAGGAGAGTGTGGGGAGAAAAGCAAAAAGTTTACATTTTGGACAAGTTGAGCCTGAGTTTCTCTGAGGGAAAAAGTTAACAGATACTTCAATATATGGATCTTCCATCAATTTTTTTTTAAAGTCATAATGGGATATATATTTGGGGGAGACACACTTTAATTTTTAAGTAGAAAAAGCCGTAAGTTTTAATGAAACCACTCACTGAGATTCCAGAAAATGGGATGAGCTTGGGAATCACTGACCTTTAAGAGGCAATTATTAAAGGGGCCTTTTGAAGGAACTAAGAAGGCACTTCCAGTGATATACATCAGAGAAAGTCCAGAAGATTCTGGTATGGCAGTGTCTAAGAGATGGACCATTTTAACAGAATGCCTAGCCCAGAGCCTTTGCTAAGTTTGGTTTTAGTTGGTACCATGAGCATCCAATTCTGTCTAAAACACAGTGATTTCATTATTCTGGGGGAGCAGCAAGTGCATGTTCTTTGCCGATGGCTTTCCTGTAGACAAAAGACTTTCCAATCACTACTGCTTGGCCAGGGCTTGAAACTTAAAATGCTCATTTCTTTCCCAGTGTCACCAGAAAACTGGGGAAAACAAGACAGAAGGGTTAATTTTCCTCCACTCCAGAATGTGTCTCCCACCCTAGAAGAGGCTGAGCCCATTATCCTAGAATAACATTTTCCAAATAATATAAACAGGGACTGTATAAAGTCATTATTCATTAGTTATGATCCCCATTTTTCATCTTAAGTTTTAAAGAATTAAAAAAAATAAAACGAGAGGCCACTAAGATAACTATATATGGAACCCATTTCTCTCCTGCCTAAACTGATGTGTTGAGTACAGAACACACACGTTTTATTTATTAGGACACCAGCCATGGAGCCCAGTGGTGAAGCAGGTGGAAATGCTCAGGAAGATGGCCAAGGCGTCTGTGATAGATTAAATTCTAGCATGAGTTCTTCGCTTCAAACCTTCTGAGTAACTAAACCCAGGCCAGGCATTCAGCCATCCAAATCTAGAGCTCCCTGTACATTTCCTAAGGGTTTCCACTGACTGTGTTCTCATCCAAAATGATTTTATAGTGGTGATAAACTGACTCCAAATAGAAAAGCCCCAAAAACACATGGTCTCTGTGACGAAAGAATGGGTTCTGGTGTGTTTCTGTTATTACTACACATCCTGGCCCCTCTGATTGCTTGCAAGTGTCATTTAAAATGTGAAGGTACATCTAGAGAGAACCTGAGGGCAGTTAACCCTACCAAGTAAAACACCATTCAACTGAAGATTAGGGCTTTTTTTTTTCCTGAGACACATTTAGGCAGGAATTTCTAGGATCCTGGAAACAGCAGTAACAGGACACAGTGAGTGAAATCGACTTTGTTTCTGAGGAGTCCTTTTCCACTGGGATTTGTGACTCTACCTTGTTTCACAGGGAAAATGAAACTCCACTGTGGACAGAGCTTCTGGCTCTTCAAAGACCTCAAACCATTGCACTAAACTGTCTGGAAAGGTTGTTAGAAGACTTTGGAGTCAATAAACCTTAGCAAACGTGCATTAAGAGGGAACGCGGAATAGTGCCATCAGGAACGTGGCAGAAAGGGGCAGATCTAGGTTTGAATCCAGCTCTGCCACTTATCAGGTATAAGACTTTGGACAGATTCCTTATCTTCTCACAGTTCCTGAATCCAAGGACGATAATGTCTATTCTGCAGGATTGTTTTAAGAATTAGAAATAATTAGCATGTTAAATGCTTAGCACAATGCCTGACACACCATAATAGCTCTTCTGCTTAAGTTCATTTTAGCAGAATCAGAAACAGGTCAACAGACCACAATGAAAAAATCATCTTTCTCAACCTGCTAGTGGCAGGAAGAAACATGCCCTCATTCAGCTTGAAGTCCACCCAGTTAGGATGGAGATGTCCCAGGTAGCCTGTTTCAATGTGAAAACATGTTAGAATCTCCCCTCCTCTGACCAGCTCTCTCCCTCTCCCTCTCTCTGTCTCTCTCTCTCTCTGCAACTCTGCAATTTACAAAGGTACTAGCATTAAAATGGCAGCCATAAGCAGTAACAGAGGCTGATGCCTGCGAGACCCCTCTGCTTGCTGCTCAGACCACAATGCCTCAGTTCATGTTTCCAGCATACTAATGACTCCCTTGATTGTTATTAGTTGATTCAGTAAAAACAGTGGGAAAACTCAGTGACATGTCAGAGGGGAATACCAAATGAACTCGATCTGAACCATCGCATGGTCCGAAGGAGTGTGACGACGTGGGAATGAAACAATATAGGCTCCTGCCAGCACAAAGGGCAGACACAAAGCATGGAATTCAGTATGGCTAATTCCCCAGAAGAGATTTCACAAGGGCCCAAATCCTCCAAAGCATGAAAATCACACGGGCTCTTACCAAAGAGGAAGTCAGATACAATGCATGGAAGGGCTTGGGAGCACTGGCTGGCTGCCCGGGCTCTTGGCTAAGTTAGTTTGTGCAGCCAAACCAGCAAGTACATGCAAATACAGCAACAGCAAGGTGAAGTTGGGGGAGATGAAACTGTAAACAATAGGCATAACAGCAACTCTTAAGGAAGGTGCCTCTTCGTCGGACTATTGCGGAAGGAAGAATTGAGAAGGTAGAATGAGCTTCTCCAATGCAGCCAGCTCCAATCAAGAACAAAACCTGTTTCTACCTATCAATAATTATGGACCTTCTCCTCACCTTCTTAGGGCATCACTGGATGGCAGTTGTCAACACAAAGAACTACAGCCCCTGCCCTAGAGCAGCCCATTATCTGGTTGGAAAGGCAAAAACAGCTCTCGTGCCAGAGTCATTCTTATAAGATTATACACCTCTCAAAATCCAGCTCCATGCCTTGTCGCTGTGTTTAAGTCCAGCACCCAACACATCTCCAGGTGCTTGGTTATATTGGAGATTAGCTAAATTCAAACTCAAGATACATTGACAAAAAATAAGAGTTAGGTGGAGAAAAAGTTTGATTTAGATACTGGTGGCCAATGGAGTCTTCCCAGAAAATGTGCAAAGAGAGTGGGATGTGATAGAGAAAAGAGAACAATCCAATAAGGATGAACCGTACACATAAAGACATCATATAAAAGATTATAATCCTGTGTGTTGATTTGAATTACTTTTTCTTAATGTGCAGTCCACAGACCACCCACAACAGATTTTGGCCCCAGTAACTCAATCTAGATCTCCTGAGAGTGGAGTCCTGGAATCTGCCTCTCTAATAAGCACCTAGGCTCTTTTAATGTGCATCAAAATTCAGAACCACTGGCTACGGAATCTCAGACTTAAACAAACACATACTCTTCCTTTAAACAGGGTGAGGTGATTAAAGAAAAGGATGGATTTAGTTTTATACAGGTTGAACTCTATTTGTACCAGTAGGTGGTTAGAAAAACAGGATGAGAAGAGAGATGAAAGTTCAAATTCAAGAGATGAAAGTTAAAATTATATTGGAGTTATAAGAGATGAAAGTTAAAATTACATTGGAGTTCCCATTGTGGCTCAGCAGAAATGAACCCGACTAGTATCCATGAGGACTCGGGTTCAATCCCTAGCCCCGCTCAGAATTAAAGGGTTAAAGGATCCGGCGTTGCCACGAGCTGTGGTGTAGGTCGCAAACGTGACTCAGATTTGGCATTGCTGTGGCTCGGATTTGGCAGCTGCAGCTCCAGTTTGACCCCTAGCCTGGAAACTTCCATATGCTGTATGCAGCCCTAAAAAAAAGCAATTAAAAAGAAAGAAAGTTAAAAGTATAGATCTGAGAGTTAAAACAGAAGAGATGATTGTATTAACCAACAAAAGTTTTCCAGTTATATAAGAGTAGAATGAACAAATTCATTAACTTTTTTTTGGTCTTTTCCAGGGACGCACTGGCGGCATATGGGGGTTCCCAGGCTAGGGGGTTAATCATTGGAGTTGTAGCTGCCAACCTATGCCACAGCCACAACAGTGCAAGATTTGAGCCACTTCTGCGACCTACACCACAGCTCATGGCAACGCTGGATCCTTAACCCACTGAGAGAGGCCAGGGATTGAATCTGCAACCTCATGGTTCCTAGTCGGATTCGTTAACCACTGAGCCATGATGAGAACTCCTCATTAACCTTCTTTAAAAGGAAAAAGTTAAAGGGCTTTCTAAACATGACTTAAAATAATAATCACAAAAGCAATATTTAATGGAATCATAGTTTAACTTAATCCTTTAAAGGGGGAAATATAAAAAAGAAAATAAATGACTCATCCAAAATAAATAAATAAATAAATAAGCCTTCTTCTTAGGACAGTACCCAAACCAAAAGCAGGAACCTCTAGGACTAGTTAGCACCGGGTCACTGCTTCTTCCCTAGAATACTGTCTCACAGCTATTCTCACCTCCACCTTGAAAGTCACCTCTGAACACCTTCCTAGTGACATCAGTGAATAGCAGGATATAGGGAAACTGCCTATTTCACATCCCTACTTTCCAGACTCTCTGCAAAGCCTTTCAAACTCATTAGGTATTATATTGTATATTAATCTATGTTGCATAGGTATTGTTTAATCTAAATGATGCCAAAATGAATAGGTAAAAGGCAGAAAATTTTAAAAAATATATAAGCCAGCTCATAAGGTAAGGTATGAATAATTGATTGTTACAATTACACAGCACCAAATAACTTGTCTTTTTTTTTTTTTTCTGAATTGACCTCTTAGGGTGTGTGTGTGTGTGTGTACCATGCAGACACAGCCAGTGACTTACAGAGGAAATGTGCTTTGTGATAATACAGCCAGCCCAAATAGGCAAAAATCAACATGAATATATCATTATTTCCTTGATAACATAACATAGGTGGGGCACTGGAAAATATTTGGGACCAGAAAACACCTATCCTCTGGGACTTTTATATAAGCCACCACAGTAGACAACGTAGTTCCAATCCAATTTTGTAATTTACACTATCCCTGAGCTAGTCCACTTTGTTTACAGCTTCCTGAATCTCTTTTCTCTATTGGTCTTAAATGACATCCAAACAGAGCACTCTGTTAATAAAGAACGTTGCAGCTCTGCTCTTCTGGACGGATACAGTCCTATCATATCAGGCCTGAAGTCCAAGATCCTTATTCTTGAGTTTTTAAAGCACTGCATAGTTCTCCTCCCTCATCCTTCCCTGTCTCTTTGGGAATCAGAATAACCTGGTGTATAACACCAGAAATATTTGATTCCACCCTGAGACTATGACAGGACCTTCCTCGGACTCTCCTGATCCTCAGACCTATACCAGGCAGACAATGGAGACAAACAGACCCGAGTTTGCGATCTCAACTGTGTCACTTATTAGCTGTATGATCTTATGCAAGTAACTCAACTTCTAAGAAATTACTTCCTTTACTTGATTTTAAAGGGGGGGGGGGATAATAACAGCAATCGGATGGCCTTGCCATGAGGACAAAGATGGCAACGGTAAAGCAATCACTACAGCACCTGGACCAGGAAGACCCTCAGTGAATAACCGCCCCCTCCTTTTCCTCTAAGCAGTTTCATCCTGTCTAGACCCCTTGCAGCATCCACACAAGACAGTCTCAACTGCTGTGTTTCTGTTATATCCCTCACCCATGTGTCAAAAACATAAGTTTAGAGCCTGAATTTGAAGGAGGTGACAATTACTCCAATCGAAATTAAACTATATACTTTGAGTATACTGACAAATCATCTTCTCATATGTACTTTCAGATGGTTTATTGGATTGAGTACTTTTGTGTGACATTTTCACTTTTAGATTTCATTTTTAAAAATAAAATTTTAATATATTTGTATCAATGTATATTACATATACCTACAAATATACCTGACCGTTATTACTTAATTGCAGAAACGCTTGCTATTTGCTGAGCACTCCTGCTGTGCCAGGCACTGTGCAGAGATGGCTCATTTAATTATCAGATCAACCCTACCACAGACGTACCATCATTACCCCTCTTTTACAGATGAGAAACTGAGGCTTAAGAATGATAAGTAATTTAACCAAGATCACACAATTAGTAAGGAAACTTTAGCGCAATCAAAATTGCTAAATAACCATTTGTATTGATGCTTGTGCTTTATTTTAATTGATAGCGTAGAGATTGTGGCTTAACAGCTGCGGCTTACAGTCGAATGAAGCTCACTGCTGCGCTCCAAGCAGAAGATAAACAGGAGGACAGGTGTGGCTTTAAGAGTGTAATGAGAATTGTAACCCAAAGCCTTCTCCAGCGGCCGCCCAAGAGGTCTAGGAGGCTGCGCCGGCGGCAGCCGGTGTGCGTCTGTAAACTCCGCGGGTCTGGCGAGTCTCTTTCTTCCAAAGTTGGAGCTCTCCTTGGTGGGAGGGGGTGGGGAGGAGGGGAGGACGGTGACGTCAGTCGGGAGCGGGGATAAAGCTCCTGAGCCGTGGTCCCGCGAGGACACTGCCCCGGGAACAGAGTGGGCTGTCCCGCACCGGCACACTCGCTGCGCCCCCCGCCCGAGAAAGGCCGTGCACCATGCCCCAAAACGTGATCCTGCCGGGCCCTGCGCCCTGGGGCTTCAGACTCTCGGGGGGCATAGACTTCAACCAGCCCTTGATCATCACCAGGGTAGGTGTTTACCGATCTTTTGCTGCTTTGCTGCAGGTCGGAGACTCTGGAGTGCCGCGGGTCCCCCTGGAGAAGGGAGTGGCCAGTGAGCCACTGGGGTGCGCTAGGCGGGTCCTCAGCTTCAGGGTGGGGTCACAGTCCAAACTAAGGTTTGGAAGATGCAGAGCAGCTCTGAGAATTAACCAAGTCAGTTGCAATGGTCTCTGCAGCCTCTTGGACCCCAGCAACTTTCCGAGGAGAGGTGAACTGACAGCGTGGTTTCCCTGGGCTCAGAGAAGGGTGCCTTCTCGTTCTTTACTCCCTGTCTCCTTTCAGTAACAAACCAGGTGGAGTCCAGGAAGGGAGACAGAGAACTGACAGTAGCCTTAGTGGTTGGAGCAAAACAAACGCATCTGACCGCTTTCCTTGTCTGGATGAAAATTTCAGCAGAGCGCTATTCGCAGGGCACAACCTGGGCCGGCCAAGTCGAAACTGCTCATATCAGTCCAGGCAGGGAAAATATTACTAATCTGTATTCCTAGGTTTCCCGGCATTTTGAATAAATATTTTCCAAAGCTAGAATTTGGCTTAGAAATCATTATCTATAACTCAAACTAAAAGGAAAACGTATCAGATTAGTTTTGTTTACTTGATGGAGGGCCATCACTCAGCCTAAAACTCTGAAGATCATACTTCACTATCAAAGTCAAGCTTTCCTGACTTGATATTCTCCAAAGTATTGTCTAATTAGGAAAAAAGAAAATGATAACTTCAGCATCTGTCCTGTCAGTAACTTTCTAGTTGGTCTGGATGATTTTTTTCAACATGTGTTTACTTAACAGAAAATCGTTTTTATTTATTACCACATACAAAGCATATTGAACCTAATTTTAAAACATCAACTTTCAAAATATGTATACTTTTACTATGCTTTATTTTCTTCCTTACTGCTTATATTGTATTTCATAACTGTATAATTTATAACCTGATATACTCACATATATTTGAAACAAGGTGATACCTTTTAAATTCCATTCTGCTTAAGAGTGTTAAGAACCAATGTCTTTTGGGTCTCAAAACATGTATCACACAGATGCATGCCACATACCATTTCAAGCTTTGTTTTACATTTTTCAAAAACATATAAACACATCTGACATGTGTTTTCATATGAGACATAAAAACATAACATACCCCCAAAATGTTCCTAAGTAAATTAGGCAGAAAATGGTCCAGTGATCTGGGCCAAGCAATGCCTTTTATGGATTTACTAAAGGAAGCAGTTTCCATTATCTCTACCAAGAAATATTTTTAAAGATTCTGAAGTATAGTTTTCATTTATTTAAATTAAATAAGCTTTTGAATCCTAACAAAGCATAAATCATATTTATATTAAATCCTAAGGAAATAATTTTGTCACAAAAGTCCTTTCAGTGATTTATAAAAGAAATGTCTTGCTATTACTGTTCAACATGTCAGTATGATGGATCTTACATTTGAAACGTTGAGTTGCTGACATTATCAACAGTGTTATTTCAAAGCAGAACTTACATTTTGGGGTTGACTCTAGGAGCTATCTGTAAATATATTTGATATACTGACAATTATTGTTTGGGGAGCCAAGTTTGTTTGAATTTTTAACTCATAACTAAGTTGTATCACTTGTATTGACACCCGATTCAATAATACCACATAACCATATATGATTATTTCATTTGACTATGGTTCTTCTCTTCAATTAATTTCACTCAAGGAGAGCAGGTAAAACTAAACTGTTTTGTATTCCAAGTGTCCCCTAAGCCATTCGCACAGTGGATTCTTGCTGAATAAATGAAAACACATTCATTTGTACTTTTTTGCCTTGGTGAACATCTAATTGAAAATATTTCCACTGAAGTAATAAGAATACTAAAAAATCATTTGGAAAAAGACTATATATTACACAAAAATAATTATCAGTGTTGTAATGAGGTAGTAGAATAATTCTGTTAATCTCAGAATTTTTATACTGTGTTGAAAGGCAGTGAATGAAGTTGTATATGTTAGCATATTTTTTTTGCCTGCCATGCACTCTTCTAAGCCCTTTATTTGCACTAACTCACTTAAATCTCACAATAATCCTATAAGAGTAGTAGTAGTAATATCCCTTTTTGCAGATGAGGAGAATGAGGTTTCAAGAGATTCATTAACCTGCCAATGACCACAAGTGGCAGGACAGAATCTGCTGCAGGTCTGTCTGCCAAAGTTTGCATCCTGAAGCCCACACACATGAAAAATTCTGCTTATTGTACAGATATTTCCAAACAGGTCTTGTGCCATCCAACTCACCACCTGGTCCTATTGAGTCTACATCTTCAAGATCTACCACTTTACTTTTTTTCTAGCCTTGTCCCTAGTCAAGATTTCATAACTTCACACCTAGCTGCTGTCTTCCCTCTCCAATTCACCCTGTAAGTTCGCCATATGTAGAAATGGTTGATGGTTGGTCCCATCTTTCCCATTCTTAGAAATTCTTCAATGGCACCACCAGTTTATAAAGAAGAGAATGTGCGGTCTCTAGCACAGTATTTGTGGATTTCACCCTCTATCACAACTCATTTCCAACTTTATTTCCTCCCTCTCCCCTTTCTTCCTCTCATTCCATAAGTAGGTACTGGTGCTGATACTCTGGACCACTTATAATTTCTCTAACATGGCTTTGCTCCTGCTATCATTTTTCTCTAGAATTCTCTTCCTTAGTCACCTTATTGTCCTCTGTGCCTGTGGAAGCCCCAAATACTGCTCCTCCAGCGTTCTTACAGTAATTACCGTAGCTCTTGACCTACAACTTCTCCTTATATAGTGCCTTGTACAACAGATGTTGGGGTACATCTGTATCCAACAGATTGCATACCCTCCCCTCAGGGCAAGAACTGCCAAACACAGTTTCTAGTACATCACAAATGTTATAGAATAAATATAGACACAATATGAGTGATTAATTCACTTTTGGCATAACTTTATCGTCATAGTATGTGCAGATTGTGTCCTTAGAAATAGTCCACAATAAAGTAAGAATTATGTTATTATTAATTGATTTGTCTGTTTTAGATAAGTTCTTAAGTATGTAAGGAATTGAAATGCCAATGCGTGCACTTAAAGCCCCAAGTCTCCTAAATAAGTTGTATTCCTCAAGTCAATTAAATAAATTTTTGTCTTCCTACAAGCAATACCCTCCCCTCCTTTCCTCACACTCAACAAATGCAAACTGTAGCCAGACCCTGATCTTCTGCTCCACCCTCTGTTGGGGGAGGGGTTTACAAATGGAACTCTCTCCATAAATTGAAATCACAATTCATCGGCTGCGTAAAACTTTGCATCATTAACAAACATTAGAAGTAAGGTAAATCAAACACCAGATAATCTCAAAAAATGTTTGAACAATTTGCTTGTGATACCATTTGCAGGAGAGCAGTTTCTAGGCAAGGGTGTGCTATGCTTTGCTCAATATAAATTTAACTTGTGGATGTTCAGCCTAGGGGAGGGAGTTGTGTTGCAAACAGCATATACAAATGGCCTAAGAATTACACAAAGTTTAAGGTTCACATATCTAAGTGAGCAGCTTTTCTTTTTCTGGCAAGAAAGTTCTAAGGAGGCTCTTTCTTTCTTAAGTGTTTGGACCACCCAGAAGGTGGATCTACCATCACAGCCAAGTTACAGATGGTTTGTTTTCACAAATGGTCCAGTTTGGAATAAAGCACAAGCTTCTTTTGTGTACATGACGTAAAGTTACTGTATACATCTGATGCCAATGTGTCCCTTCCCACTCAGTTCCTCTTCCTTTTCCTCCCTCCTCTCCACACAGAGCACATCCAGGATCAAGATCACTGTAACTCAGAATGCTGTATGGACTTGGGTACCAACATAGAAAATGTTACTGTATCCCTAAGTTTTGCAGGCTTCGACACAGAAAAGTATAGTACTTTAATATAAACTGTATTGGCAATTTGAACTTTTAGAAAGAAATATTTATAGTTGAATGCAATCTTCTTCCAGATAGCCTTCAGTATCCTCGGAGGATTGGTTCCAGGACCCCCACCTCACCCCTCTAGTCCCTCAACTCCCCATTCCCCCTTCAAGGCTTCCCAAATCCCCAGAATGATCAAGTCCCTCATAAAATGGTATTTGCATATAACCTAAGGATATCCTCCCATATACTTTCAATCATCTCTAGATTACTTACAGTACCATAAGATAATGTAAATGTTATGTAAATAATTGCCAACATGTGGAAAATTCAAGTTTTACTTTTCAGAACTTTATGGAATTTTCTTACCAAATATTTTCAACCTTCAGTTGTTTGAATCCTGGATGTGGAACCTGCAAATTCAGAGGGTAACTACTTACTTAATTTTGTCCTAACAAAGACCTGTCTTCAAGGAAGCACTGGTTCATCTGTTCCTAACATTTAAACCTCCCACCAGTAGGTATTAAGTGCAGAATGTACTGTATGTCGAAGGCACTGTAAGGATACTATTATAACTTAATGGGCCTCTATCCCCGCCCTCCCCCAGAAGTTCATGTATCACTAGAAGAGACATGTAAACCAAATACCATGATACAGACTTGTTCAGGATTCTATGAAAAAAGTATGGCCAAATAGATAGGAGCAGTCGAGGGAGAGATCACCTGCAAGGGTAGCACTGTGGGATAGTGGAAGAGCTTGAGCTATGTTTTACACAGACCATGAGGAATTTCAAATTTTCACTGGATGTGTGACCCTAAGCAAGTTTCCTATACCTTCTGAGCATCAGTTTTCTCATCTTAAAAGATACTACTACCATAGTATAAAAATATCATTATAGTTCTCAACTGAGGCTGCATATTAGACTTGTCCAGATAACTTTTGAAAATACCCATGCCCAGGTGCTACTTGCAGAGATACTCAGTGAACAGGTATAGGGTATGGCTCTAGAGATGTAAATTGAAGCCAGGTGCTGGAGGGCTTTAGATGTCTGGTGAGGTATTGGAATTTACTTTTAGGTAATGGAGAACAACTTAACAATGAGATTTCTCACCATTTAGATCCACACCCCACAGTACAGCCCTTCAGTATATACTTGTCTTTCTCCATAACTATTTCAATCACTTTTACTGTTAACACAGAAATCCCATCAGGGCCACATGCTGGACTTCCCTCATGTCTCCCACAGTTAACAGGACATTATAGATGCTTCACCCAAGATTTAAATGTTTTTTTTCCAAACGGACCCAAGTAATAAGTTGATGTGAATAATGGAAATCATCTGAGAAGCTTGTTAAAAACACACATTCCCTAGTTCCTCTGCTAGTGCTTCTGATTCGTGATTCCAGGCATTTGCAGTGGGACTGGAATCTTTATGTCAAGCAAAGACCCTCGGCGACTCTTCTAATCAGACAAGTTTGAAAACATGTGCTAAGTGATTGCCAGCAGTACTATTTCCAATGATCTCTCGAATGCTTTTGACATTTGACACCCTGATGAAACTGAATAATAAAGAGCCTATTGAACAACTCCTTGGCTCATTTTAGCTCTCTCTTCTCCTAATTTGGCAAAACATTAAAAATAAACTGTGAGCAAAAATATAAAGTAATAAAAATAAAATGTGAAGTAATACTATAATAAAGTAACAATATAAAGTAATACTGGGAGATAATATATTCTTATGATTAAAAAGTTAGTTTAACTTACTTAAACCAAGTCAATTTAGTGGTCATTTGCTGAGCACTAACCTCACTGAACATGAGACCAAGGAAGTGAAGGATCACGTCCTTCTCTCCATCTCTTTCTCTACATGTGTTTCTCTTTCTTATCAGCTCCTATCTTGGAGGGCCCAGGACCTCAATCACCAGGTTGAATGCGAAGTCAGAAGTTGGTCCTGGCATCACTATCAACCACTGGTTTCCTACTTGACTAATGAAACCATTGATGACATAGTTGTACAGCTGCTCCCACCTTAGTGAGAAGCCATAGGCTCCTTAGTCACTTCACCTCCTCTGAAAAAGACAGGCAGCCTTCTTTGTTTAGCCTGTCTTATAGCTGTTGTAATGGTCAGAGATATCAGAAAGAGCTTTGCAAATGTAATATTTTGGATAAATGTAAGGTAGTGTTAACTTGCATATTAATGCTGTTAACAAAATTTAATAATATTTAGTTTCTAAGTTCAGCATATCAGATGTCTCTGTTTAAAATTTATATAGGCAGATATACATAGAACCCTACCTTCCACTCATCCACACCAGAGCTCAGAAATAATGTTTGGCTTCTCTATACCATGATCAAGTGTTCTATATAAACCAAATTTCAGTATGTTAGGAAAGCTTAGTGAGGCTTTAAATGCAAACACGCTGAGCCAGGCTTTCTCATGTTTTAACTCCCCCCGCTCCCCCTAAAAGCATCCTGGTCCCAGAAGTTTAAAAATAGATTGTAATGATTTTGATAAACCAAGCTAGAGAAAATTAAAAGTTTGATGTTATTTTTATCCCTACAAGTCACATCAGGGATGGAAACTTTTGTTCTTCTAACAGTTCTGAGTCTGGGAGAATTTCTAAATGGAAAAGCATCTATGAAATGCCTCCCCAAAGCTGTAATAATTCTCAGTTGTCCTCATTCAGCTTCCACCAACTGTCCCTACTGGAAAATGATCACGATTGCTACAGTAAGATGATCAGAGACAAGCAGTGAGTACAGTAAACATTTTTGTGATGAGAGTGAAGATCTAGAACACATGACAATTTATTTTAGCAATTTTATTCATTTAGATGAATCTTTAGATCTCTCTTAGAGCCATGAAGTTAAATCAAATCGATAACTTAAGTAAATATACCAAAAAAGAATTAATGACTGATTCTCAAGTTAAACATCAAGGAAGGATCTAGTTTATTCCTGGAGCAGTTTGAGGTTTCGGTCAAGTCCTACATATTATTCTGTTCTAAATAGTGGGAACTTGCAAAACGCACAAGGAGAAGTTGACATTAATAGCCATAATCTTTGGGTATGTAAGGACTAGTTCTTTTTATTCACTTGCTCTGACTTAACTGTCTTTTTCATTCATTTTTTCAAGTAATTATTCATTAATTCTAAACACTGAGTATAAACCGTGAAGCATTAGGTGTATACATATATTACAGATATTCTCTAGAACTTCCAGTTGGGAAGACAGACGATACGCAAGTAAATAAACAAACATGAAAGTACAGGTTGTCTTCATAAAGGAAAAGAACAGTGTGTAACAGTGGAAAATGATGGGGAGGTGGCTGGAGAAGTTACATCAGACATGTGAGGCTGTCTCTCCGAGAGCATGAATTTTAAGTCTAGACCTAAAGGATGGGAAAGAGCAACCAGGTGAAGAGTGGGGGGAGCATTTCAGACACAAGTAATAGGGTCTGCAAAGCCCAGAAGAGGATGCAAGCTTAGCCTATTTGAGAAACTATAAGGAAATTGGACAAGCCTTGGAGCCATGGATGAGAGGGAGCAGGGAGTGGTGTGAGATGACATTAGAGAAGCAAGGCAGAGTAAGACCAGATAGGAACTATTGGGAAGCTGTAAATAGTCGAGATTTCCCCAGAAAAACTGAGAGTAGGTAGAGCAAGTGAAAGAATCATTGCCTTTAACTGTATACTTGACACTTATTTGTTGAAGTAATTTGAAATACTTGAAATAATAATTACAGATTTGCTATTTTCTAAACATTTAACAACCATATTTTCCCCAAGATCATTCCCCATACCCCTCCCCCACAAAAAAGAAACCCCCATGGTCTATGACAGCACAAAATTAGACCTTGCTCTTTTTTTTTTTTTAAATCTAGTTTGACATTCTCTGTTAAAAATACAGACTGTGATGTGTTTTTACACCAATTACATATAATGTAATTGCTGGTACGGTTTAGTTAAAAGCTATCATCTTGTTAGTTGTTTTATATTTGTTCCATCTGTTCTTCAGTCATGGAGAAGAGACCTCATGGATACAAATTTTCCTTGTGCCTGAGATTCCCTGGGGTTCTAGACTCTCAGTGCTTAACTCACATTCAATCTTTAGCAATGTGTTCACTGTTTAAGCAGAATTCTTAACAGGTAGTATAGTGGCCTTATCTTCTTCTATGCTCTGATACAGGTGAGCCAATGCTTATATCTTGTCTTTCCTTGGAGGTTCCTCTCTTTCCTTAGATCTCAGGCCAGTCGGTTGCCCTGCAACTTCAGCTCTCCAAAGAGCCCACAAAAAATTATAATTTTGCGTATTATCTGGCTTCCTCTTTTTAATGCAAGAGTACTTCTCTTTCCAGATTTCTACATCCTAGGTGCATTATAAGAATGCTAAAGCAGTTTCAGTTCAAATATTAAAGCTGTCAAATGTAGTATATGCCCAAATGGAGAATTCTGGGCAACAACAACAAAAAAATCAAATTGTTTTGTTTAAAGCAAAGAAACTGATTCAAACAGAGTTACGGAAGATGTTTTAAAAGAGAATAAGACAAGATATTGTAGAATGTTGTTTTTAAAAATGTCATGATTTCTTCCAGATCACTCCAGGAAGCAAGGCAGCAGCTGCCAACCTGTGTCCTGGAGATGTCATCCTGGCCATTGATGGTTACGGTACAGAGTCCATGACTCATGCTGATGCACAGGACAGGATTAAAGCAGCAGCACACCAGCTGTGTCTCAAAATTGACAGGTGCTCTTTAATTAATGGTGCTAAATTTGATCTGTTTTGCAAAAGAACCTGAACCAGAACCATAAATGATTCCATCTTCCCAGTGAGGAGGAGGATCACAAGATCCAGAATGTTGACTGGCTTTTTACATATCAGCCACTCTGGTCTGTTGTTCACTAAAGTCAGTCAATCTAGCAGCTGTTAACAAATGATTTCTAAAGAGAAGTCTCTGGAATGTCAGAATAATAAAAGTAGCTGCAAGAATTTGTTCCTAGCCCAGTTAGTTAACTATGAAAATAGAACCACTAAAGGTATTGGCCTCATAAGCACTGAGCGGCATGTCTAGTTATACTGCTGTTCTAAACGTGGCAGAGAATGGAATGGAATTTAGAGATGCCCCTAAAAGAAACCCATGCTTGCCAAAACGTGACCATATTAAAACCTGGTTGTTAACATCCTGTATGCCATTGGCTCTCGTGTAGTGAATTCAGCCCGGAAGAATCTTACGAAGAGTGAGAGTACATGTCCACATGAGTTGTTAGCTGATGAAACATTTCTGACCAAAAAACTTTATTAGGACATTGAACCTGATCTATTGTCATCTGATCCATGATCTGAAACTGAATCGTGACAATAGTGATTGTTACAGTGATTGTTAAGGTGTTTGTTTACCCTGCTGCTGTTGTATTCAGTTTCCCTGACATGGTACAGAAGAAACAATCAATCTGCCATTTCATGGGGTGAAATTGACTCTTTTCCTTCTACGCATAACCTGTGTTCCTGCCAAGCACATAGTTCCTTAGGAGCCACATGCTCCCAAGTAGATACATGAGAAGGGTTGGACAAAGCATATCTCCTTGATGCCAACAAATCCACCTGGCAAATCACTCACTGCCTCCTGTGGTGCCCTGGATAGGACAGGAAGGAAGTTGAGGAGACCTAGGGGGTTTGCCCTGTGGTCATCTGCAGGGTGTGCCTCAAGACTCTCCCTCTCCTATACTGCTTCAGACATGCACTGGAGACCTACTTTCTCCAGAAACTATACGATGTCCTTGCCTTAGTCAGTTCGGGTTGCTATAACCAAATACCATAGACTGGGTGGCTTAAACAAAAAACATTTATTTCTCACAGTTATGGAGGCTGGAAGTCCAAGGTCAGGGTGCCAGAATGGTTGAGAGCCCCCTTCCTGGCCCTGTCCTCACACAGGCCTTCCCTGTGTGTGCACAGAGAGAGAGAGTGAGATAGAGAGAGAGAGAGAATCTCATGCCTCTTATTTTCATAAGGGCATAATCCCACCATGAGGGCCCTACACTCATGAGCTAATCTAACCCTAAGTACTTCCCAAAGACCCCACCTCCAAATGTCATCACACAGGGGATCAGGATGTCAGCATATCAATCTGGGTGACAGAACACTGTAAACCAGCTATAATGGAAAAAAGAAAAATCATTTAAAAAGAAAAAAAACTGGGTGGCAGGAGGAGCACACAAACATTGCTCAAGGCAATTTTGATCCATTCAAGTATTCCCCAAAGTACGCTAAAAACATTAAGACTGATTCAATAAGAGAGTGCAGGATAATGAGCAAGAAATATTGCTTCTGCTTAAATTATCAGTGGTTGATAGTACTTTCACAAATTTAGGAAATTAAAGTATACTAACACTAGAAGAACCATTAGAATTTGGGGTTTACAAACTTTATTTTATTTACAGGGCAGAAACTCGCTTATGGTCCCCACAGGTAACTGAAGAAGGGAAGGCTCATCCTTTCAAAATCAACTTAGAATCAGAACCACAGGTATGAATTTTGGAGTAAGTGAAGTTCACATTTTGTTTCCTTTTAAATCAAGTAGATGCCTTCCAAGAGATAAAAGTGGCAAATATAAAAGGCTGGAATAAGCTACCTGATGAAGTGGTGGTCTTTATTCTCTGAGATGAATTCATATTATCCACGTCTTCTTATATTAAAAAAAGAGAGAAATATACCCAGGCAAACATCTTTAAATATTTAAAAGACAAATATGTTCTCATCCGGAAAAAGTTGGCTCTATCTATGTATGGTCCACTTATTTTTTCATTTTTTATGATGGATGTCTGCCAAATGACCATGAGGTAATCCAAGAATTTAATACAAAGCAAAACAAAAATAGGATCGACCATTGAAACAGGTGTCTCTAATCTAATAGTTATTGTGAACTTCAATTCCTCAAGGTCTTCATCCAGCTCTTATGTTACATCCTTCTTTAATTATCAGTTCTGGCATTCTATAGTTAAGTTCACAATAGGGAAAGAGTTTTGCATTATGTAATCATGCCTGTGCAACTGAATTACAAAAGATTACAAAATTATAAAAAACCCTCAAGGATTTTTCCTTGAGGCAGCTCTGTCTAAAGAGCTAAATGAACACAATAATCTGATGCTTACTTGACTATGTCTACTTTCAAAAGCTCCAAAAAAAAACTGAAATTAAACCAATCCTCAGTTGTGCTGTATGGAAAATCTAATCAAGAAAAGGAGTTTAGAAACTCTCCTTGATAAGAAGCTCCCCAAGTTTAGAGAGACAGAGATATATAAATTGAATATCCCTTTTTAAACAAATAACCATACTAAACTGATTAGACAGTCCCCAAAATAATAGTTTATGTATATAGTTAAAGAAAATGAACTGAAAACATTCATAATTTATGCTTTGGCAAGGTTTCCTCTTTGCAGATTATCAACTCCTGACTTTGTCCAAGTTTTCCATTTGTCTCCCTAAGTCTCCATTCATTTTATTCTTGGTAAAATATATAGAAAAGATATATACATGTGTCTCATAGGGTTTCTGAAGATTTAAATAAAATAACGTAGAAAAGGAACTTGGCACATTGAATTGCTCAGAGAGATACTCAATTAAGTGGGTGCTCACTATTATTAGGTATGGCACCCCCTCAAACCAGGCTATGATCAGAAGGCCTCCTGGCCTTTCTTGACAGTGAGATAGGAGGCTGACTATGTGACAGAGTTTCCTGGAGATTAGGAATGTCTTCCTCATTGCTATCCAAGGGTCATTACAAATTGGATTAAACTTTATATTTCAGTTAAACTACAACCCTCCCCATGCCCAGAGAAGAAACATCCTAAGTAGTTTAACTTTTTAAAGGGAATGTGTTTATCAGACCCTTGTCCTAGATTTTTGATTGGAGGGAAGGAAGAGGCTAAACATCACTAAGAGCAAAAGAAGGAAAAAAACAGACCCGCCAAAGGGAATGAACAGGATACGGAACATTTGTGAAGGTGGAACCAGGGTGTCCATTGTCCTCACTCTGAATCTCCCAGGCATAGCACAGAACAGATGCTCACTAAATAGCGACGAATGAATGAAAGGAACTGGAGGCCCTAAAGATAAACCGGATTCTAACATTGCAATCCTGAGAACCAGACTGGTGTTCTGGCACCTCCCCCAAGGGCTGCATGCACAGCAAAGTTGAGGGGGATATTTAGGTTGGGTAAGAGTTCTGCTCTTCAGGGTAGGTGAGTAAAAGATAAAATGAATTAGACAGGTGATCAATATGGTGTGAAGGGAGCTGCGTGCTGACAGTGGTTTACTGGCATCCCAGGTGGGTGGGTGAGTAACACCTCTAATCAACATCTTCTCTAATAGAAGGAAAAGTTGTAAAAAAAAAAAAATTAGGACGAAGTTCTCCAGGCAGAGCAGCCCTTTGTAATAATGCTCAAGCCCACTTGCTTCTTCTAACTCTCTTCAACTCATCACTTAGAGGAACACATGAGTAAAGAGATCACCTGGGGCTTTAAAAAACAAAAAAGAGAAAGGCTCACATCCATGCATGTGTTGACTGCCCCCCCAGTCTCTTATTATCACTAACACAAATTGGATAGAATTTTGCATTTCCTCTTCCATATAAAGTACACATCCAAAATTGTACTGCACCCTTCTGCACATTTCCATTCAAAATGTCTCCTAATTTTTTAAAACCAATTTCATCAATATGGGATGCTAAGATATGGAACCAACTACACATATTTGACCAAAGAACTAACCCCCACAGTGATCCCTGATCATATTGCAGCACCCACTCTGGTATGTGGGTGACTCAGCAAGTGTGTATTTGATTAAGTACAGAGTGAGCTTAGAGCATGATGGGAACGTGTGCTTTGCTAATACCTCTTCCAAACTGGAGTTTCAAGGTAGCTGTCTGAGCTTTACTCTAGAAGAAGCCCCTTTTATAGATCTCTAAGTATCAGTGCATGACTCTGTTTATTCTAAGAATTAATTTGAAAAGATAATCAAAATTTTAAATAACTCTGGCCCCTTGTCAATCATTTATTAGTGTGTGTGTCCTCCATTCTGGGGTTAAAGCAATATATGGATATTTATGATACTACAAATGGGGAAAAGATAAAGAATGAAAAAGGGTTTTTTTTTTAAAGGTGAAGATCGGGTTAAGGGCTACAGAAGTCAGTCAGATGGAGCCTTTGAACATTCCATTAGTTTGAGTCATGACTAATTTCTTACTTACACCCTCTCCAAGAGGCCAGTGTTTGAAGGGCTCAGAGATAAGAAACATTTCAGTTCTTCCCCTAAAGGACCAAAATATTCATACTTCTTATGAATTCTCAGGCCAGATTTCTGCATGACTAGTTCATATAACTTGGCACTTCAGGACAGACATTCTCTATAAAACATAGCTTAACCTCTCCTATTGAAAAATCCTATATTACAAAGTAGAACACAATGCAGTGATAAATATCAAACCAAGAATTTGACTTGTAGACTGAGATTGGAGAAAGGCTAAACTGTAATTCTTTGTATTCCTTGTATTTAAGGAATACAAAGCTATGCAAAGAAGTGTCTTGCAGAGAAATATCTTTTCTTTCCCCAAATGAAAACTGCACAAATAAAGCAACCCCTTCTGAACAATCCAGGTGTGTCAGTCTGAAAAGCAAATGCCATTAAATCTTTCAAATGCTATTGTACAAGAACAGTAAAATGCCACTGAGTGATAAAATACTTGAGTTCTCATTTCTCAACCCAAATTAAACTTGTGTTGTAAGTTATGTGAACTTTGCTATTGAACTAAAATATAATTTTTTATTTTAAAAGCAAGATATTCACTGAAAAAAACATATCCTAACATCCAAGCTCAGCCACAAATAACAAAATGTTAGTGTATTTATAGCTAGTTTGTTTTTTTTCCCATAGGAATAGGTTTAGGCTTCAGGGACTTTTTCTTACACAATCACAGAAATAAATGATTTTTTAAATTTAATATTTTCTTTTTTATGCTATTATTAAATAGCTAAATTTTAGTTTTATGAATTTAGACTTGACTCTTAGGCTGAAAAGAAACCTTAAATGTTGTTTAGATCAGTCCCCTGCCATTGAATAAAGTCCTTCCATGCAATTCTGAACATGGCCTATGAGCAGATGGGTACATTTTTCTATATGAAGCATTGCTTTAAATTAAAAGTATGTGTTAGAGTTCTTGGTCCTTCTTCAAAGCTTACATTCTCCAATAAAATATTACCCTCATCTTTGTTTAATATTAGCTGAACAATTCAAAATTATAATGTATTCGCTGCAAGACAGGAAAGGTGCTTTAAAGAAATAAAAATGCTGTTTTCTAAATGAGAAAATAGCTATTTCCATCTCCACATAAAAGACTGCATCCTTTCAATAAATATTTGATAATAAAGACATACTTCAGGCAAAGTCAAGTAGGTATGGGTTGAAGCTGTCAGATTTTCATAAAATAACTTTATGCTATAATTTTACACAAAATAAGTCTTCATAAAATCCCTGTTTCCCCAAACTGTTCCCCAATGAGATATGAGGAACCCTTGAAACAGATCACTGAAGAAAAATAATTATACGGACAACTTTATTTTTCACTTAAGGGGTGAGCATGAGAAGGGTGAGTGAGGATTGCTCATAAATCCCAAATATAATAAAATATAATCATTTACTCAGTGTGACTGGATCAAATATATGATCACTTGATATAGTTTGTTTCTCTCATTTTGCCACCATTTTTTCTTATAAACAAATAGATCTGTATGTTATCACACATGCATCAAACATGTTGTTTCTGTTAGTGCTGGTTGCCTCAGTTCTCCGAATGAATCTTTATCCAAGAAGCTGAAAGGTGAACTGTCTTTGAATGATGTCATTGCTGAGGTCATTTCAAGGACTTGGGAGACTGCTGTCAAGAATGTCATTCTCCCACCGTCAGTGGATACCTGTCAAGCTACTTAGCTTTTACTCAAAGTATTTTTCCTTAATATGAGCTCCTAACACTTAAAAATAATATTTAAAAATCTAATTAATTGCAATGATCACTTATTGAATTCCTAAGAGAAGGAATGATTTAGATGCTTTTGTCTGGATAGAATAAACACAAGAGCTGGACTATATTAACTGCCATATAAATTTGTTGCTGGTATTTCCCATTACTAATGATTTTCCAGGAAAAAAATAAAAATAGGATGCAAACTTCTAATTAGTTTTGTCTTTTGATTCTGTTTGCCCATCAACAATAATGTAAGCCTAGGATAGACTGTTCCCTCTCTGTGCCATATTTACATTTTTTTTGTTTACCTTTAGTGTATACACTTCATTGCGCTTTTTTTGGAATGACTCCAGCAGCCTGTAAACTAATGCTTTGCAAAGCCTGAATACAAATGTTTGAAGCCTCTATTAGAAACACTTCCTTTTATGATCTGAGTTAAAAAAAAAAGAGGGTTTTATTGTTTTAACAAAGTACAGTTTTGTGACCTTTGCGATACAAAACTAAAACTGAAAATGGCGAAGAAAAAGCTTGGAGCTGATTAACTTATGTGCTGCTTTTTGGAAGTAATACTAGCGATTATTATTGCACAAATATTTTCAAGGAAGATGCCTCATTTACAGGACCATCCGTGTTTAGCTATCACTTTAAGACTAAGAAGAAATAAGGGCAGAGATTTTTCCCCCCATAAAGCCATCATACAGATAACTTTTGTAAATCCAATTCTATATACCAAGATCTTTAAGGCATATCACACTTATCTTTTTTAAAAAAGCTAAATTCCACAAAGCTTGAGTGCTTCAGTACTGCCTAATTCACTCTTTTAAATAACCTGAGAGATTTATAATCCACCAAAAGTAAATTAGGCAATTAGCCTTCTGTCTCCTTTCATATCCAGAGTAACAAAAGCTTGAATCATGGCCATTGTCATTACTTACAATTATTTCCCATTCACTTTTTTCATGCCATAATAATGGCTCACCATAATGTTTAATCATAAATTGGCCAATCCAAATTCATTATTAAATCTGCCAAAACAATCAGATTGTACTGCTATGTAAATGTTTTACTACCCACATTTTCACATGCACTAGAATTCAGCATTTTTCTAAAGCCATGTTTTTCAATCATTCTGCTATCTAAGATCACCAACAATACTGTCACTCAACTAGCTCCTAGGCAGTGAGCCATTATTCTGGAGATTAAAAAACTGAATTAAGGAGACATTAATCAATTCAATCATACTATAGAATCATTGGCTGTTGTACTCAATTCAGATTTTCTTTTCAAGTTCAGGAGGCTGTTAAAATATGCTGTCCAAGGTTGACGAGAAAGAAAAGCTCCTCTTTCCCACATCATAAGTGTTCAGGTAGCATGAGATGTGGGGCAGCTGGAGTCAAAGATTCAGTAGGGCTAGTATTTAAAGCTGAACCCGATTTGCTTTGTCCTAACTATTTTTTAAGTGGGCTTTGCCAATAGGCCCAGAGGAGGGAATAGGGAGTGTGTGTGACAACTGCCTGCTCAGGAGAACTAATATGAAGCATCCTGCTGCCTCCTAAAGGGAGGTGTTTTGTTCTCAGGAATTGCCACGCAGAACTCTGGTTCCACCCCTAAAAAAGGAATACAATCTCTTTTCTAAAAATCACCGTCCCATAACCTACTCATCTATAATGACAAGATTAAAAAAATGACACAAACAAGAATATCACAAGATCTTTAAAAAAAAAAAATAAGAACAGTCTCCATTAACATTTCAAATAGTCATAGGTATTTCTACTATTTGAGATCCCTGTGAAACACTGGTGGCACAGGCACAGAAGTAAAGGAAGTAGATGTGGAGGTGAATGTGAGTGAAGATATGATAAAAATTTATCTTACAAATTCTGCCAAATGAAAAGATATGGAAAGAGTATCAGCTCGTGTATTTTTAGCGCTCCCTTTTGGTTTTCTTCTGTTGCTTAGAAAAAAATTTAATGCCTCTATAAAAGTATAAATCTGTACAGAAACTGGAAAACTTGACTCCTACATTAAAAGATAATAATACAGAGTTTCCGATCATTCAGGCATGTTTCAAACTCAGAGTTTAGGACTGAAGTTTGCTCCTTTTTCCCAAGCAATAAAGTGAAAATCCTCTGTGAATCATATATACTAGCCATCTCTGAATTCTGACTTGAGTCTTTCTGGGATAAGCATCAACATGAACAGACAATATGAAATCATCAAAATAAAAAGGGAGGGCTTCCTGTAAATGTTATTCCTGCTTCATAAGGAACATCTTTTCACTCTTTATTATTTTTTCTAAATTTAAGGTTATATCTTAATGCCATTTAAGGATTTTGGTTTTTGTTGTAGGTATTAAGAAAAAAACTTGAATTAGTTAAGACAATTCAGTACAGTTATTCATAAACGCTCACTCCCTTTCTGTTTTATTCTCCCATTTCCTAAAAATTGGGGAAATTTTGAGATATTAATAGAAGAGAAAGCATATGTAAGATCTACTTGAGAAAATAAATAGAATAATTTTTGTAGGCCAAAAATCTCATTTCTGACACAAAATTTCTGTATTCAAATGAGCCATATGAGAATTTCTTAAGAACTCTAGATGTAGAAGTCAGCAGGAAGTGAATTATTTTATAATATTTTAAATAAGGTCAGTTCCTTTGCACCTTAACATTCGGTGGATGAACATGGCACATGTAAAGTTCACGGCAAATGTCGTCCTCCTTTAACCTGGCCATTAATCTCGTAGTGGGTAAAGAAGCCTTGATTAACAAGAGCGATGCTGTTGGTTTGCGCATTAACGGCTGTGTGGTGCATTCTGTGGCTCTGTGTATTTTGTCTGCCGTTGTACAGGAGTTCAAACCCATTGGTGCCGCGCACAACAGAAGGGCCCAGCCTTTTGTTGCAGCAGCAAACATTGATGACAAAAGACAGGTAGTGAGTGCTTCCTATAACTCACCCATTGGGCTCTATTCAACTAGCAATATACAAGATGCGCTTCACGGACAGCTGCGGGGTCTCATTCCTAGTTCACCGCAAAAGTAAGTATCCGACTTGGTCTCTGGCCACCATGTTCTTAACAGTGACAGTACGGCTTCTTTTCCTTTCAAAAGTCCAGCTCTTGCTGTTTTATTTTCACTTTCCTGAAGGCACAGATTTTTATTCTAAAGACAAGCATCTAGAACATGGTTCTAAGGTTCTGGAGTCCAATCCGCCAGTTCCTGAATCTTTAGATGGTTAAAGGGAAGAAATCGCTCTGGTGCCATCATCACATTCCATAGTCACGTCAGTATTTGGTCGTAAATAGTCCTTTCTGTACGATTACTGCTCATTTCATTTTACCTAAAATATATTTTTAATCTTCTACTGAGGGACTTTTTTACCCCTTTGTTTTTACAGGATGTGAACTACTTTGAACACAAGCACAATATTCGGCCCAAACCTTTCATAATCCCAGGCCGAAGCAGGTTATAAGCTTTTAAGAGCGTGAAGTTTGGAGTGCATGCCTCTTTAACAATCCTACTAATCACCAAGAAATGTAACTGTTAGGTATTTGCAGTGACTTTTCTCATTTTGAAACTTATTTCAAAAGCAAAAGAAACAAGCTCACTTAGCAGGGAATAACCGCCAACCAGCCTCCATTTCAGAGTAAATATTGACAAGATTGTAGAGCTATGAAATATTATGCAATCACTGTGTGTATTTATAACTAATACCCCTGCTGTTCCGAGGATCCCATCCAGAACACGGTGACCTTTGAGGCAGGCAGACATACCCTATCCCAGGTCAGGAAGGCCCAGTCAGCAGGAACAAAAATGAAAACGAGCCCCCGGGTCAGGCGGAGAGAAGCAGGTGAAGCAAACGTGGAAAGGCTGGTATAGCTTATATGTTTGAGACCACATTCTTATGGATACTTGCCAAGGAAGAGAGGCCCTTGAAAAGGAACTTTCCACCTAGGGACTAATAAGTTTAAAGAAAGAAAGAGTTGGGAGGGAAGGAGATTTAGCGGGTCAGCCTCATGGATAACTGTGCACACACTGGAATGGTAATGAGCAAGCTCTCTTCTTGTCTGTCAATCAGAGAAACAGATCATCTTCAGATGATCCTTTTCATATCATCTCTAGAAATTGAATTCCAACCAGGGAGGAAAGACATCAGTGCCCTGTATTGCCACATCAGGAAACAGTGACTTTAAGAAACCTCAAACCCATTGCTCTGACCTCAGCTACAACAATCAGTCCAGAGGAAGGAAGTTAGTGGTTAGGCTGGCTTGATCCTAACAGATTAGGATCACTGAATAATGATCTACACCAGGTGTCTCAAACAGTGGCCCATAGATGGAGTCAGTTCACAGACAGTGTTATATTAAACCCTTTCATTGTTTAAAAATACTGAATTTAGGGAAGTACCTTTAGATGGAACATCTACTCTGCATCTTGGCAAAATGCCCATCACTCCTAAAGATATGATACCTGACCCATTTTCATGTATGTGTGACTCTCCTGGCCCCTGGAAATATCTGAGTTTATGATGCCTGCTGTGGATGGTCAGTCATCAACTTGATATAAGATTTCTATGTGCAGACCTTTCCATAAGCTAGAGAAGCAGAGGATTACCTCAAAATAAGCCAAGCAATTTTGGGATATCAGACTCAGAAGCAAAGCAGTAGAAGAGCAGGAGAAGGATGCTAAAAAGTCAATAACTACCAAATACATCTGCCCTACTAAAATGTAAATGTATCATATCCCCAGCACCTAGAAATGAGGCTGGGACAGAGTAAATGCTCATCAAATGTTCATTACATAAAGAAACAGAATCTCAAGAGTGCCTAACCGTACTTCCTGAATAGCAAGAAGAATCAGGAGCTGTTACCCCTTGCTCATACTGGCAAATGCATATAATCCTTTTTATGCTTCTCTTAGATTTTCCTCCTTCTTATTCCATTTTCCTCTGCATTTTTGGTCAGTCTCTCTATATTCAATGGCTTCCCAACCCCACTGTCAATAACATAAAAAACTGGATTAAAAGTTAAAATGCTCTTTTGCTATTGAATGTACATATATTCAATATATATGTATATAAAACCTTCCTAAAGAAACATAGTAAAACCAATATATATGTATGTAAAACCTATATGTATTGAACCTATATTCAATATATATGTATATAAAACCTTCCTAGAGAAACACAGTAGAACTGATATACTTGCATTCTTTTAAGATTAGCCTAACTGTAGGTTCACGCACTGGAGCTATAGGACTTAGGGAAGCTTGCATAAAATGACAGAGTAACATAGATCTTGCTTTTGCTAAAAAACAGTAAGAATTTTATAAAAATTCAGGGAAATTCAGAGAGATTTAGTTATGTAAGTGAAAATTACAAGCCACTCATAATTTGGTCATTGTAAGGTGCCTTTCAATCTAGCTAAATTTGGAAGAGGGGAGAGGAAAAACAGGGATGAGAGGATTTGCTTAAAAAAACAGGTACCAGTACAAACCCTGAAAAACTGTAAAGATACTTTATGATCCTGACTAAATGTTCAGCACTATAACTTAAATTTTATTTTTTTTCTTTTACCAACTGGAGTATACTTCAACTGCCAGTATAGTGTTAAGCCTATGGTAACAGTGAATAAACCACTTGGCATTTTTGTATGCGATCAACCAATTTACTGATTGATTTTCAAATAGATTCTCAGCAGCTGGGGAGTGAAGGAGTAAGTTCACATTCTCATTTAGTCTGTCTCATTTAATCCGTGAAAGTGGCTGAATTGTATAACACATAAAAATTTTTTTAATTCACTTAGTGATATGGGTTGCCCAGACTAATCAGTTGCAAGACTGATGAAACCTACAAAATCAATGTCTAATAAATATAGCCTTTTAGCTTTTGCTCTCTGTATGGGGCTGAGGTTGGCATTTGTAGTCCTAAAGAGTTATGGGGCCACACTTGAGCCCTAAGAGAATACTGACTTTGATGTAAACAGTATATAAATTGTTCTCTGTCTTGAGTTTACAGCAACACTAATCTGCAGTCATGAGAGAGGTTTGCATGAACATTAATATTTCTTTGGCTTTGTCTTTAGCAGTTTCTTCAAAAATGTATTTTTCATGCTGCACTTAAAATGCACATAGGAAAATGACTTTTTAGTCATCAGCATGTCAGTTATGACTAACCTCCTATCCACAGAGAATTCTATTCATAGAAAATATGAGATTTCTGTAGTTCTTAAAATTGCATGATTGGCCTTTCTGATGTTTTAATAACACGTTCCCTTAACTTGCCTTTAAAAGGAAATGAGAAATATGCATGGAAATAGATGTGTGCTTCCAAAGTTTTACATGAAATAACTATGTATAAAAGAAATATATATATTTATATCTTAGTTCTAAGTCACATTCAAAGAGTCTGAAATCACCTTGTTTGCCCTCTAATCATTAATTTAAAGGTGACAAGTATTTACTGGTTATTTCTAGACCCTGCATTAAATCACTGAACAATTTTTTAATGTGTAGTCATCACAAAATTAAAGAATGCAAATAGAAAAGGTTAAAATAATAACAAGAAAACATTTACAAAATAGTCTTAAAATATATTTTTATCATATAACCTACAAGTGGCCATTTCCTATTCAATTAAAGCCCAACTGCATTTCTGAAATATTTATTTTGAAATGTTTAGCCTAAATGTTTGATTGGATATTCATGCTCCATATTCAGGAACTTCAATTCATTAATCCTTTAGTTTTAAATACTGCAGCTCAGAAATGTAAAATGATGTCCAGTAATTTCCCTGAACCATTTCCTTTACACACAACTTTTTTTTTATGTGTAACTTCTACCTGGGAGAGCATATGGTCTAGTAGAACAGAGTCAAAAAATGCAATATTACCTGTACCCTTTAATTTTCTTAAACTTTTTCAATTATGAAGTTTTCATTGTCCACCCCTTTCAAAATAAATTCTCACCAGAAATAAACATTTCTTTTTCACTGGATTTAATTCACCTCTTACTTTTTGTCTTCAACTCCTTCTAACCTTTCTGCACTTGTTCTCTGTGTTCTCCTGTCTGATGTTCTGTTTCCTGTGTCCTCTCTGTGTCACGTGGTCATTAACACAGTGGATGCAGTACTCCGTCCGGTATTGACGGTGGCAGTGGACGTAGCACCCCTTCTTCTGTCAGTACTCTTAGTACTATTTGCCCAGGTGACTTGAAAGTTGCTGCTAAGATGGCCCCTAACATTCCTTTGGAAATGGAACTTCCTGGTGTGAAGATTGTACATGCTCAGTTTAATACACCTATGCAGTTGTACTCAGATGACAATATTATGGAAACACTTCAGGGTCAGGTTTCAACAGCTCTAGGGGAAACACCCTCAATGAGGTAATATGGGTCTTTCTGAACCGTGAGCATGTTAACTAAACACGTGGGCAATGTCAACTTTACTGGTGTCTTGTAGCACTGTCTTAATGGGAAGAAAGCTTTCAAGAAAAAAATACTGAGGATTTATTGCAAATATCTAGGCCTAATGATAAAGGTGATTTGAAGAATTAACCAAATAGAGTTTTATGTGACAGATTGCAATGAAATGAAACCATGGAAAGACCAAATGCATATGTTTTTTGAAAAACTGCAATGAACTTCATAAATTTCTGGTATAATAGTTCTTCAAAGTGATCATAATCTAGTAGACTATGTTTCTTCTTTGGGGATCAACACTGGGGGAGGGAGGGAAGGTTCAGAGAAGTTTTAAAAGAGGTGATAACTCTTTTCTAATGGCATCTTGTGGAGAGTTAACAATTTTTCCATTTAATATTTTTGCCATAAATAAGGAAGGGTTTATAAGTGAATATTTCAAGCTATTAATGTAGATATTTAATTAACACTGGCCTCTATTTTGACTAATTTCTTCTTTATTATGCATATTTGTTCAAAGTACTTTTGCCATCAAGTGTTTTCAATTAAAAAGACTTATTATAAGATACAATCTGGAGTTCCCATTTGTGGCTCAGCAGGCTACGAACCCGACTAGTATCCATGAGGATGTGGGTTCGATCCCTGGCCTTGCTCAGTGGTTATGGATCCGGTGTTGCTTGAGCTGTGGTGTAGGTCGCAGATGTGGCTGGGATCCCTCATTGCTGTGGCTGTGGTGTAGGTGGGCAGCTGCAACTCTGATTCGATCCCTAGCCTGGGAACTTCCATATGCCATGGGCACAGCCCTAAAAAGAAAAAAAAAAGATAAAAATCTTATTTCTTCTTTCAATATTATAGAACCACTTCTTACAAAGTATTACAATGCTCCTGAGTGCTATGTAGCAATATCCCAAAGATAACTCTTGGGGTGAATATAATGAAATAATAATAGCATAATATATTTCTAAGTTAGTTTGCAAGGGATTTCAGATATATGATTATTTCTGAATATGATATAGATAATTAAAAAATACGTGCAAATAGCAACTACCTTTTCTAGATAATGCAATTAAATGACATAAAATAATAAAACATTTAGTACCTAACATGTAGTTTATTGTGGCATTTCTTGGTTCATCATGAATATATTTGCAGAAAATTTATTTTTTAAAAAACTTCTATCATTTTTATAGATGAATTATAATGTGGCTATTTAGTATCCAATATAACTAACTTCTATGTGAAAGTTGCTATATTATATATATATACTTTCAAACACTGACCAGTTGAATTTCTTCAATTTACAAGCAAAATGTATTGTTTTCCAGAGCTAACAAAACCAAACCTTATACCTTTTGTTTAATATCAGAAATGAATCGGAATTTCATTGACATCTTTATGATGGAGAATAATCAAACTGGACTCACTCCTGCACTTTCTATCATGTGCATGTTGCCTCTTATTCTGAGAGAGGTTAATTTTGTTCACATTATAATTATATGTCCATCAGACACAAGAATTATTTTTTAAATTACTATTTCCTAACACATATTTGTTGCCCTCCAAAAGATTCTGCCACATGGAGAAGTGCTGATGTGATCCCCCAGGTTAATTAATGATATCTTTAAGACAACCCATGTGAATTTACATTATATTCTTAACTATAATAGAGGCTAGCTTGAAAACACTGAATCTCTGTTGCTGTAAATATGGTGGTCACTGCTTATTGATATCTTGTGACTTCTTGCACATACACAATGCTCCTGACGCTGCTTTGCCTGCCATGTTGTGTTTCAGTGAACCCACCACTGCCTCCGTGCCCCCCCAGTCAGATGTGTACCGGATGCTCCATGACAACCAGAATGAACCTACTCAGCCTCGCCAGTCAGGCTCCTTCAGAGTGCTCCAGGAACTAGTTAACGATGGCCCTGGTGAGCAGTCATGAAAGTCTACTGAAACATTATTGATACAGGCTATTGGAATTGTCAGGGGTGAGGAGGACAGCAAACATAATGGGAATGGGAGTCTAAAAACCAATTTTAGTCAGTCATCGAATGAGTCTTTGCCGAAAAGGATGTGGGTGGTATCTGGTATAGGAAAGGAGCTTCCAGGGCATATCCAAGTAGCTACAAACTTGGTGGTTAAAGGGCACCAAAGATAAATCCCATCCACAGTAGTCAAGGACTAGCTCAGCTTATAGATCATAAGATACAGTTTTAAATTGATATTGCAAAATTTCCTATCCTCCCCCATATCATGATCATCAAAATTTTTAAATAACACTAGAATGAACCCTTACTATGTTTCAAACCCTGTGCTAAGTGCTTTGCATACATGATTATTTAATCCTCACAAGAGCTCGATGAGGTAGGAGCTATTATTTTTCCTATTTCACAAAAGAGAAACTGAGGCATAGAGAGGGTGGATTTGTATAAAGTCACTGAGGAAATAAGAAACAGAGTTGGGTCTCCGATTCATTCCTGCTGTTTTCAGAGTTCATACTCTTACTAATGTTTCTCCACTTCAAAAAAATATATACTGTCCCTCAGAAACTGCACAAAAATGCAAAATGTCCCATTAGTTTACCCATTATCCAAAAAAAAGGGGGGAAATCAGTATTGTTGAGAATGTAGAGAAATGGGGACCCTTTGTGCATTGCTGATGGGGAATGTAAGATGGTGCAGCCACTGTGAAAAACAGCACGGCAGTTCCTCCAAAAGTTAAACAGAGAATTGCCATAGGATCCAACAATCCCACTCCCAGGTATACACTCAGAAGAATCAAAAGCAGAGACTCAAACCAATACTTGTACATGGACATTCGCAGCAGCATTATTCACAACAACCAAAAAGTTGGAAATAACCTAAATGTCTATCTGCAGATGAATGGATAAACATAATGTGGTATATCCATAAAGTGGTATATTACTGAGCCTTAAAAAAGGAATGTATATGTGCATGTGTGATTGGGTCACCTTGCTGTACAGTAGAAAATTGACAGAACATGGTGAACCAGCTATAATGGAAAAATAAATCATTAAATAAAATAATTAAAATTAAAAAACTTAAAAATAAAATTTAAAAATAATGAAATTCTGACACATGCAACATGGATGAGCCTTGAAAACATTCTGCTAAGTGAAATAAATCAAAGACATAAGGACAAATATTATATGAATCCATGTATATGAGGACAAGTCATAGAGACAGAAAGTAGAACAGAGGTCACCAGGGTCAGGAAGGAGGGGGGAATTCACAGTTAATGTTTCCTGGGTGGAGTTTCTGTTTTGGATGATGAAAAGTTCTAGAAATAGATGCTGGGGATGGTTGTACAACACAGTGAATGTTTTAATGCTACTGAACTAGCCATTTAAAAATGGCTAAGATGGTCAGTTTAACGTTATACATATTTTATCACAATTAAAAAAAGAAGAATGCAAAATGTTTTCTGCCCCTTTAGGCATTCTGTAACAGCTCCCTACAACAATCACCACAACCACCACAACAACAATTTTTGACTAATTTCGTTTGTAAGGTCTCTCTCAGAACAAATTATGCTTGAACCAGTCTTGCTTCTTTCAAAATGATAATGTGAGTGCAACTAAGAATTCCTTAGGTTTAAGTGCACACCTTAAAATAGAAGCAAAGTATAAACTGTAGCCAGCTGTTCCCTTGCCATAAATGGAAACACTTTGTTTTTCAGATGGCCGTCCTGCTGGAACTCGGAGTGTGAGAGCTCCAGTTACAAAAATCCATGGCGGCGCTGGTGGCACACAGCAGATGCCGCTCTGTGACAAATGTGGGAGTGGCATTGTGTAAGTTTCATTTTCAACCCAAAATTCATCACAAATCTTTGTGTCAGTTCACTATTTCTTCTACTTTAAGAATACCTGTATAGAAAAGACTAAGTTTTATGGCATAAAATGTGAGTCGGAAATCTTACAATTTCAGATAGATTCTCATGAAAAGAAACTGCCTCAGAAGTATATTTTTAAAATCAGTCCCAAGACTCATAACTTCACTGCAAAAAGCCCTCCCTTTTTTTCATGTAGTTTTTGAATAGTTCCTTTTCTGTATAAACCCAGGAAGACAAATACGGGGCGGGGGGGGGGGGTCATCTGGTTGTTAATTAAAACACATTACCTTTACTGTTTCTTAAACTGCACAAATGTTGAAATACGATTTCTAAAAATACAGTCAGCTTCCATGTCAAGAGACTTTGTGTGAATAACCACACTTGCTAGTTCAAATCTTCAAGTGAACCAGATCATTTTAATCTGTCCACCTCAAGCCCCATGTGGCCACCTCTTCTGTCCCTTTTGTCTATTCCTCTGTCATTAGCTCATACACTGAGGTACCATCTGTCCAATTAGCCAGGACACATCCCAGGAGAGCAGAGCAGAGAGGGGATGGTGAGACAGAGAAATAAGCAGGAAGGGAGCTCAGGAGCAGAGAGGACCTCATGAAATACCACAGTCTGTGATGTTACCCAAAGCAGTTATTGCTCCCAAGTTGGAGTAAACTGTTTTGACTGCAGAGGCAAGTCTACCCACCCATGGAAATTTCATGTCTGCCTTTTGATCTGCTCTCTCTGTGTTCCATAGAACAGAGGCTGGACCACCAAGATAGAGAGCAGTAATCCGAGGGACTTTTAGTTGTATAGACAACAACCTGGGTCAAAATCAGAATCCTTTTCAGAGGTGTCCGTCTTACCTGGATCACCTCTCCCTACTTCCAAGAAACAAAGGAGAAAGATTGTGAAGATCTTACCATTTTTCTAAAAAAATTTGTCTGCAAAAAAAATCTGAAAAATATCCACACGTCAACCTCAGAGAGAAGCATGCAAAGGTTTATTATGACTGTCTTGGCTCTCCCTAACCATTGCATCCATTTCACAGCTGTGCCCAGTTTCACAGCCGGTGGCAAGTGTTTCCTGAATGTGAAACACTGCAGCCTCAGATGTAGTGCTGTATCCCTTTTTATCACGGTTTTTGCTTTGTGGGTTTTTTTTTGGTTTGTTCCTTTTTTTCCATTTTTTTTTCTTTCACAAGACTTCTCTTTGCCCCACAGCGGTGCGGTCGTGAAGGCGCGGGACAAGTACAGGCATCCAGAGTGTTTCGTGTGTGCTGACTGCAACCTTAACCTCAAACAGAAGGGCTACTTCTTCGTGGAGGGGGAGCTGTACTGCGAAACTCATGCCCGAGCCCGCATGAGGCCCCCAGAGGGCTACGACACAGTCACTCTCTATCCCAAAGCTTAAATCTTGGGCCAACGGAGCACGCCCTCACCCCCACACACCTACCCCAGATAGTGGCTTTGGGTAGAAGCTAGCCAACTGCCAACTCCCAGTCTAGAACCTAGCTTTTAGATGTTTCTCTTGCTGTATTCTCTGGAGAAGGAATGGGAGGCAGATGCCTGCTGTAACAGAAACACGCATTCAACTCTTTTTCTCTTTGGAGCTAGCAATAACTTAATGACATTTGAAACAAAAATGTTTTTTGTGTCATACTCCACAGTTTACATTTATACTGTGACCACCAAACATGTAAACATCAAGATATTTGGGGGAGTCTAATTATTCTTCCTTAACAAACTGACTTTGCAATTACAGTAAATGCTAAATGACAATCTTGTATTCTAACACAACCTGCAAGTGTCTGTTATTTGTTTTAACGATTATAGTGCATGTCAGGGAGAGATTCCTTAGATCTCTCTCGTTTCATCTTCAAACAGTTATTCCACTGGATGCAACATACGTAATAAATACATAAAATATTTTTAAAATACCTAATGACGTGGCACTCAGTAAATTCAGATAAAATCAACATTCCAGTGAGAAGCTCCACTCATATTTTGTCTTGTACACTAACAACTCAGGTATTTTAAGAAAAATGTGGCTTCTTTAGCTTTTAGAACTAATTTACTCTTTCTTATGAGCCCACAATTTCTGCTGATAGGAAGGGAAATTTTAAATTTGCCAAAGGTGATGTAGTCTCTTTCAGATTAAAATAGTTTCTTTTGCTTTGAAATAGTCTCTTTGATTTTAAATGTCTCTTTCAGATATTCTAAGTCAAGGTTCAGACTCCATCAAGGCTATATCTTTATTCTCAAGGCTCACCACTGCCACCTTATCCTTCCCAAGATGGCATCTCCAGGAGGAGACACTGAGGGTCCTCTCTGAGGAATGGGGTGCTGGCTGCTGGGGTCTTGGGGTCCTGCTTGTATTCTCTGCCTAAATCCATGGTTCCACATGTGGCCTGTTTTCTCAATGTAGTTCGGAACCAGGCAACAACCCAACCTCTACCACCACCTCCAAAAGTCTCAGCTTAGCCTTCCCTGGAATCAAAGATCCTTTGCATATCAGACATGAAAACTATCTGGCCCCTGGCTCTGCTTTGTCCCCTTGCCTCTCACTATGGTGGCCCCATGGCAATGCCTCTGACTTGCATATCTAACCTACTTCCCTTGCCTATCCCTGGGGGCAACTGGGAACTTATGAATATGTCTCTCAGTAAAAACCACGGGAACAAGCAAGCTGGGGAGGTGAAGACTCTCTCAGGCCCTTGTCTTAACACTGTCACAAAGTCATTTCTACTCTATTGCAGCTGCTGACACTAGGCCTGGAGCCTAGTGTCCCCAACAGAAAATAAGGCCAAAGTTGTACTGCTCTGGGATTCTCCCCAAATTAACCAAATTATTCTGACCCTGACCTGTCTGGGGTTTTGAACAAGTGAGAGGAGTGAAAACACCTGCCCAGCCCCTAAGGGCACTTAAGACTGAAACTGGAACCCTTGCACCAAAACACAAACCTATTCACAGAGCTAGTCAAATAAAACAGGAATCTTTGACATCAAAGAATGAATGTAGCCAATATATTACTTTTTTTTCTGGGAAGGACATAATCCTAAAAGTTTGGAAGCTAGAGAGCGAATGAATGGTAACTGGCTTCAGAAATCTGAGAAAGTTAAAATCCGAAGCAATAATGGAGAAAACTAAAAACCAACCCAACTTATTCTCCAGCATCTTGAAAAGACGTGGGAATTGATAGCACCAGTATTTCTGGACCAGGGGATAAAGGTGGAGTTATGATGAGAAACACCTGCTAGCTGTTGGAGAAGCATTTAACACCCCTCTCTGCCCCTCCCCCTCACACACCCACAGCACTGCAAGGTGTTATCTGGAGAAGGTAAGACAGCATCTCTGAAGTCAGGAAGCACAGTTTGAGGCATATGTACCATACCAAAAAGAAGCTAAATTAAATAAGAATGAAAGCCTCATGAAAAAAAAGTATACATTAGACACTATATTGTACATTTATGTATATTTTATGCTACACATCACAGTAGTTCCTTAAAATTGTATTTTACGTATCTATATGTAGTAGAGTACATTGTGAGCTTCTTATTAGTGAGATGTTCAATAATGAGAAAAAAATAGTATAGTTTTTTTTAAAAAGTAGTAGTACTGTTCTAATCTGAATTTCAGGAGAAATTTGGCTTAAAGCTGATCATTTAGTCTATATGACTAAGGCTTGCAAAGCATGCCCTATAATTGCATGTTCATTATTTTTAATAAAAATTATTCTTTTGACAATTAAATCTGGAAATGTAAACATGAGAGGAATTTATGACAGAATTAGTCAATAGAAATGAATACAATATAGAAACTGCTTAAAATATATGAAGTACAGGGTTTTTGCCCTGTACTTTAACATTTATCAATGTTAAAATGGAAAGCATTTGGAGTACCTGTTGTAGCTTGGAGGTTAAGAACTCGAATAGTATCCATGAGGATGCAGGTTTGATCCCTGGCCTCACCCAGTGGGTTAAGGATCCAGCATTGCTGTAAGTTGTGGCATAGGTCACGGGATTAGCTCGGATCTGGCATTGCTGTGGCTGGGCCGCAGGCCAACAACTGCAGCTCCAATTTGACCCCTAGCCTGGGAACTTCCTTGCGCCTCAGGTATGGCCCTAAAAAGAAAAAAAGAATGGAAAAGATGTAATTATTTTTATTGAAGCAAACAAATGAGAAGGCAATGTTTCCCCCTATTCTAGCACTTGCTCTTCAATAATGAATTCACACCAGGTCTTATACAAGCATTTCATAATGCTATTTGCAGCAACATGATGGAATTACAGATCCTCATACTGAGTGAAGTAAGTCACAAAGAGAACGACAAATACCATATGATATCACTTATATCTGGAATCTAATAGACTGCACAAATGAACCTTTCTACGGAAAAGAAAATCACGGACTTGGAGAACAGACTTGTGGTTGCCAAGAGGGTGGGGGAGGGAGTGGGATGGGATGGGAGTCTGGGGTTAATAGTTGCAGACTATTGCCTTTGGGATGGAAAAGCAAAGAGATCTGGCTGTATAGTACTAGGAACTATGTCTAATCACTTGTGATGAATCTATATATGTATGTGTAACCGGGTCACCATGCTGTACAGTTGAAAAATTGACAGAAAACTGTAAACTAGCTATAATGGAAAAATTAAAATTAAATAAATAAATACATAGAATCAAGGATCAGAAAACAAAAATAAAAAAGAAAGTCACTATTTTTATATTTACAAGCTCATTAAAACAAGCAATGATTAACAGAATTTGATGAAACATTGTAAATCAACTAAACTTTAATAATAATAACAAAACTAGCAATGGTCAATGAAACTACCTGCGACTGAGAACTGGGAATCTATGAACTTTGGACTAATGATTAACTAAACTGTTACTTTTCCAGAGTAAACCCAGGAGAGAGTTGCTACACTCCCTACCAATAGGATGACTGTTTGAATTAAAAAAAAAAAAAACAGTTCTAATTATCACATATGTTTGTACCTATATAAGCTAAGTACACATAATGGCTAATGTGACCTGCAAACTGTTTACTGATCTCTACGTGAGATAATCTAAAGTTTGCCCAACACGGGAATGTCCCAAGATAGGCAAAATGGAGCCTTAGGAGTCTTCTATTAACAACTTGAATTTCAAAAGTTTGTCAAGTTGTCCTTTGAACAGATTTGATTTCAATCCTCAGAAATTACCACTTATAACCATTACTTTTTATTATCATGTCATCATGGCCTAATGTTCTTTTTGTATTTGTGCTATGCCATCTGAATCTTAAGCATAAAAAAGAAAGCTGAAGAAAGACTGGGAGTATTCAGATAATTCAAGTAAATAAAACATTTACTTGATCTACATGATTATTTCAAGATAACTGTCTTGAGTTTCTATTTATGTTGGAGAGCACCCAATAAATATTTAGTTGAGTACGTACCAAGTAAGAGATGTTGAACACTAGGCATAACAAAGTGGATTTTTGAATATGCTGGCTATATTTACAATTTGACATTTTCATGCTAATTAGAATGCTTCATATGATCAAGCACCTAAAAAAATGCTTAATTTATCATAATTTCTTTCTTCAAATTTTGTGGTAATTCTATTAATCGCTCATTTCAGAACATAAAATGAAATATAAACATTGTCTTTTTAGTTACCTGAAAAGTTTGTCTAAGTATGCAGAGAATGTCTAACATGTTTTCCTTTCTCTAAGACTTCAGAGCACAACTCTATTAACCATTATTCAAAGAATACAATATCTGCTCCTAAAACCTAATTGTTTTCCCTATCATAAGATTTTAAATTAAGATTACATAAAATGCCAAATATGTGTTTGGGTTGAAAATCACTCCGTTCATTTCTTTGTTCAATTATTCATCTGGTGAAGGAGCAGATACAAGTTATTATTTCTGTACCAAGAGAAAATTATGATGTGAGTTTCAGAACTACCTCTCACGAGACCAAATTCCCATTCCATTTCCTTTTCTGCAGCTGGGAGGTTGAAAAACACAGGTGTGTGAATTACGTTTGTATGCCAAGGGCCCTGGCTATCTATGGTTCAATAAAGCACTGAGGTTCTGCTGCCAATGTCACGTGCAAGAGCCTGCCCGCATTATGCCTCAGGTGCACATGCTGTTCCGTCTGCCCTGTCACACCTCTGGGCTCCAGATGCTGCTGTCTGAGTTCCCAAAGCTCCCAACCATGACCCTTCCAGAACACTGCTTCATGCTGCAAACCTTTTCATTCCTACTCGCAAATACTGCTCTTGATCCCAATCCTCTAATCAATGCTTGCTCTGCCCGCCAAGGCAAAAGACTAATTCCTGCTAACAATCACGAATGATTTTTTACTGCCCCTGTTTATGTCAAATCCTTATTCTGGAGACAATTCCTTAAAGGAATGCCTTTCATGGTAGGAATTCTAAATGGAGGAAAAAAAAGTTGGAAAGAGAACCTGATGAATAGAGCAACGGGCATGAGTTGGGCCAAGAAGAAAGAGGGATTAACAGTCTCTTTGAACTTGGAGAGGTTTGGCCATTCTGGAGCAGTGATCGAGAGCTTTCCACTCTCTGACCAAGGCCAGAGCAATAAGGAATGCATTCTCCCCCAAACAAGGCATTTAGGTCAGATAAGTACTCTGTTTGTGAAACTTACAGAAGGTGAGAAGGTGTTTAAACTTAGCAAGAGCCATCTCATAGCTTCTTCTAGACTGAAGAGTCTTTAACTTGGTTTGCACAATTCTGTGACTATAACGTGAACCACAGAATCATATGTCAAATAAGCAAATTATGCGGTGTGTGAATTATATCTCAACAATGCTGTTATTTTTATTTTTATTCTTTTTTTAAATTTTGTTGAAGTATAGTTGATTTACAACATTGCGCTAGTTTCTGCTATACAGCAAAGTGATTCAGCCACACATACACACATATCCATTCTCATATTGGTTATCACAGAACACTGAGTGATGCTGTTATTTTGAAAAAGAACACTATTAATATAAATGTGTATTTGTCACTTATCTATTAGATAGGCTCCTAAGATCAGAAATGGATAGGACCAAAATAAACAACATAGGTGGGAATGTTCATTCTTATTTAAATGTTTCAACAGTTCCTTTTCTGGAAAATGCTTGATCACTGCTGAAACAATAGCAACAACCAACACTTACATAACTCTTACTATGTACGAAGGACTCTTCTAAGTACTTTACAGATATTAATTCATCCTATCTTCACAGCAGCACTGTGAGGCAGATACTCTTCCTTCCCATTTTACAGATGAAGAAACTGAAACACAAAGAGGTTATCCAAGGTTTGTCCTGCACTAAATGGTGGAGCCAGAATTTGACTGTGGGTGGTCTGGTTTTAGAATCCATGCTGTAGACTGTCTCCCTGTGCTGCTTCTCATTATTTCTACACAAGAGATTTAATAGCTTTTGCTTTAAGATGACTATAAGGTTTTCATGGGGACAACAAAGCCCTCAGTAAGCTTTGTAAAAATTATCTTCTAGATTCCATTTCAGTATAACTTACACCAGGTTTCAGAGCTTACAAAAAGGAGCTTTGGACACAGGCAGAGCTGAAGTGAAGCCAAGCTCTACAACCTTCTAGCTATAAGGAAATCATGAAATCTCTCCAGACCTCAGTTTCATCAACCATAAAATTAGGATAATAATTCCTAACTTACAGGTTTGTTGTAGGAATGAATTAAGATAATTTGTATCAAAAATATCTAACACATTTCCTAGCAAGTAATATGTAAGTAAACACTTTAACAAACTAGTATTGTGTATACTTCTCACCATTTAATCCTAGATTCAAAACTGTGTCCTTACTCCTTCTAATTGTTCTTTGGTGTTGGAAATCTTGGGCCAGTTACATGAGTACAACTGTATCAGATTGGAGGAGTCACAGAACTCGATTCCTATTTCTGATGATTTCAGGAGAGTTGAAACTTCACACTAAAACTGATCAGGCTCAGGAAGTTCATTGGAACTTTTCTTCATTTGAGGAGGACAGCTTTAAAAGCCTGAGTTCACAAGCCACCGGCCCCACCAAGGGCTCTCTGGCAATACTCTACATCATAATCTTGTAGCTATAAAGAGAACTAAGGTCCCTCAATTGCCTATATGTATTTTATTTGTTATACAAATATAATATACATATATACACATATATACAAACATATATGTGTGTGTGTGTGTGTGTGTGTATACATATATATATTAGGGCCGCACTCGCAGCATATGGAGGTTCCCGGGTTAGGGTTCGAATCAGAGCTACAGCTGCTGGCCTACACCACAGCCACAGCAACGCCAGATCCGAGCCGCATCTGTGACCTACATCACAGCTCATGGCAACACTGGATCTTTAACCCAGCTGAGCAAGGCCAGGGATCAAACCTGCAACCTCATGGTTCCTAGTTGAATTCATTAACCACTGCGCCACAACAGGAACTCCTGTTATATATATTTTTTAATGGAATGCTTACAAAATTCTTTTTTTGGGGTGGGGGGGGAATGCACCTGTGGCATATATAAGTTCCCAGGCTAGGGGTTATCAAATAGTAGCTACAGCTACCGGCCACAGCTACAGCCACAACAATGCGAAGATCTGAACCAAGTCTGCGACCTACACCACAGCTCACCGCAACACCGCATCCCCAACCCATTGAGCGAGGCCAGGGATCGAACCTACGTCCTCATGGATACTAGTTGGATTCATTGCCACTGCACCATAACAGGAACTCCCCTTACAAAATTCTTGACATAATATTGGTCACATTCATACCTGATTTCTTTCCTCACAACTCTGTCAAATATTTTATAGATGAGGAAAAGTTTCAGAGAGTTTAACTTTGGAACAGGGCCAAACAACTAGAGGTTAAAAACAGCATTTAAAGTCACTAATATTCCCTACTAATAAGTAATATGGCTTGGGAATCTATAAACCTATGAATTCTAAACATTAGCATAATTCTCTTTTGTATTGTTTTATTTATATCAACATTAACTTACAGTCTATGTGCTCTTTATAATAAAAACCATCTTTTCTATGAGTGCTAGGGAAAGGTAATGAATAACAAAAATACTAAGTAATGATTTAAGTACGGAATAAGTAAGAAGACTGTCATGAAAATAGTTCTGGATAAGGACTGGACTCCAGGAGTTCCTCTTGTGGCTCAGCCATAACGAACCCGACTAGTATCCATGAAGACTCAGGTTTGATCCCTGGCCTCGCTCAGTGGATCAGGGATCCAGTGTTGCTGTGAGCTGTGGTGTAGGTCACAGACCCGGCTCAAATCCCATGTCGCTGTGGCTGTGGTGTGGGCCAGCAGCTACAGTTCTAATTCGACCCTTCGACCCCTAGTCTGGGAACTCCTATATGCCACAGGTGTGGCCCTAAAAAAAAAAAAAGGGCACTGGATTCTAACTGCAGCTCTGGCATTGGACTTCAACTTTTTATCTGCAGAACAAGGAAGACGGACAGGACAACCCCTGAGAGACCTCTACCAGCTCAAAAGTCGCTGATCTGTTCTTGACATTGTCTTTATCGGTGTTAACTCAGTGATCATTCCGTTCTGTGAAGGAATGCTGTCAGTGTGGCAAGGCTCCAGGTTCAACTTAGAAGTTTCATTTTGTTCCCTGGTCACCAATACCACCTCTGACTCATGTCATAGCTCACAGCTGAAGTCAAGCAAGGACTATAGATTTATTACTGCAAACTCATTATGCAAACTATTGCTGTGGAATGGATAAGCAATGAAATCCTGCTGTATAGTACTGGGAACTATATCTGGTCACTTACAATGAAGCATGATAATGTGAGAAAAAGAATGTATATATGTATGTGTGACTGGGTCACCTTGCTGTACAGTAGAAAACTGACAGAACACTGTAAACCAGCAATAACAGGAAAAAAATAAAAATCATAAAAAAAACTCATCGCATATTCTAGTTATCTTTATATAGCAAGAAAAACACACTCCTATTACTAATGTGTGACCGAGTGACCTGAATTAGAGTAGCTCCTCTGGTATCTAAAAAGCATAAAGCAGGAGTTCCCGTTGTGGCTCAGTGGTTAACGAATCCGACTAGGAACCATGAGGTTGTGGGTTCGATCCCTGGCCTTGCTCAGTGGGTTAACGATCCGGCGTTGCCGTGAGCTGTGGTGTAGGTTGCAGACGCGGCTCGGATCCCGCATTGCTGTGGCTGTGGTCAAGGCCGGCAGCTACAGCTCCTGTTAGACCCCTAGCCTGGGAACCTCCATATGCCGCGGGTGCGGCTCTACATAAAAAAGGCAAAAAGACAAAAAAATAAAATAAAATAAAAAGCATAAAGCAGCTTTGCATCAGGAAGAAGAGGGTCACATATTTCAAGGTGAATTAAGTCTAGAAGAAGCTACAGAGACTCTGACTGCTATATTTACTCAAACCAATAAACACCTACACACCCTCAGGGAGCTCCACAAACAGAGCACTTATCTGACCTACACAGCATGGACCCAGGACAGTGCATTCCGCCTTGCTCGGGCCTTGGTCAGAGGGAGGAAAGCTCTCTATCACCTCTGAAGAATGGCCAAACCTTCCCAGTTTCGAAGAGACTGTGAGCCCCTCTGTCTTCTTCTTCATCCAGTGCATGCCCACTGCTCTAATTCTCTTTCCAACTTATTTTTCCCACCCAGCCTTTCTGAGTTGCTGACTCTTCTCAGCCTGCAAGCATGCTCAAGTACTCTACACCATCCTAAAATATTTCTTTCCCTAATATCTATTCCTTCTCAAGTTACCTTGATATTTCTCTATGTCTGTCCCTTAGCACACCAAACTTCACACAGGTAGATCAACTCACCTTCTCAGAATTCCTATTATACTGCTATTAATAAGTTCCCTTAAAGCAGCAAATTCCTAAGAGCCAAAGCTAGTGGCTATTCTTAGTGACTTGTGGGGTTCCTTCTCCTACATAGACAAGATCGGGTTAAAATTAATTCTGAAAGAAACTTAAAGGAAGCCTGCTGTGGATTTGCATTTGCACCAAGCCTTTGAGCTGTCAAAGGTCCATTACCCATCCCAGATTTCCTAAGTCACCAACACAGAGGTCCCTTCTCTGACTAAAGCACTGACCTTACGACAATTGCCCAAATTTGTTATATTTTAGGAGTGGTTTGGTTACTTTTCCACACTACTGCAGATCTCAGCTATGATTAATGACAGCCTTGTGATCTCAGGTTTTTAAAAAGATCTTCTGAAGCTAAAAAACACCAAAGTAATTTAGTCTGGTAATAAATTGATAAGAATAGATTTGACTAGCTTGTTTTTGTTAAGTTCTTGAATTTGTTCCAGATTCTTGAATCTGCAGCTGTTAGTCAACAGGTGAAAATGGGTTCTCTAAGAGGAGCCACTATTTGAAGATTTTGAAATACTGTGACTCACAGATTTAAAAAAAACTGGCAGTACAGATTTTAATTCCAACCTTTAGCAATGAACCTCACAATAAAAAATAAATCAGACATTTTCAGGGCAATTGTTGGACTGCCAACAACTGTATGAAAAGAAAAAGAATATCCCCTGACAGGAAATATGCCCCTATCTACCTAATATGAGGGCAAATGAAACAGAAAGTCTCTCCACACTGAGAAAGTAGTACAGGTGACGTGTGACACCATAGCAGGAAACAGGAACTTTCAGTTCCAGCATTAATAATTTATACCTCATCTACACTTTTGGAAAATTTAGATGAAATATTATCCTAGTTCACAAAACCATAACTTAAGTGTCTTAAAATTCGAATTTTCAATTGTTTTATATTCTATCTGTAATGGTTGTTCTCACAAGATTAAATAATATATACTCATTTAAAACTTTTACTTAAAGAGATCCATTTTCTGATAGGCACATCATGCCAACCAGTTCTTAGTTGAACAAGCTCCAGCTTCCAGCACAACATCCACCTTTTTGCAGGCGGTGTACCCAGGTGCATAGGAAATCAGCATGCTCTGCAAATGAAGATCTATTCTGCGACAGCTCTAATTTGTACATTTTAATACATCGTTATCTTAAGCTCATTACTGGAAAGAGGAATCTTCTTTTTATGCAACAAACATTAAGTCCTTTCACAACACTGGTCTAGGACTCTTCGAACCCCCAATCGCTGAAACTAATCCGAGGGATGCGTTGAAACAAGAATAGAACAGAATAAAACAACGAAATGGCGATCAAGAAAGGGGAGGTTCCTGGGTGTCTGTGTGTCCCCAAACATTCCCCTCTCTCCACGCAGCTTGGGTCTAACAGATGCTGTGTTAATAAGGGTCTGCTCAAGATGAAGGTTTGGGTCAGCAGAGGAGATTAAGGGGGAGAGGAAGAAACGTCCTAATGAACTTGTCGCTGGGTTTGGGGGGCACAGCAAAGCTGGAACTTCCCACCACTCAGCTCTGGCCGGGCGAGCGTCAGGGACCCGGGACCCCTGACCTCAGCTCGCACCTGCTTCCTCCCCACCCCCACCCAGACGCGGGCCACTGCAGCTCGAGGAGTCCGGGCCACCCCGTTACCAAGCAACAGGCTGCCTGGGCGAGAAGCAACTGAGCAGAATGCTGGGGGTGCAGGGAAGTCGGTTGGGAAGAGAGCCTGAGCAACAGAAATGAGCCCCGGTAAGAACCAGGCCAGGAGCCGGCCCTTGGGGGGCGCTCTGGGAAGTGGACGGGTAGTGGAGGGCGCCGCCTCCCCGGCCCCGGCCCCCTCTCCCCCAACACGGGTCCCGTCTGGAGTGCCGATCTTGCAGAGCCGCCGCACAGCCGGCTCACCCCGGGACGGAAAGCACCGCCTCCATCCCCGGGCCGGCCTGGCTTCGGCCCGGGAACCACCAGTCCCGCCGCCCCAGCGTGGCCCCAGCGCGCCCTCCGGTGGCAGCTCGGGACGCCCGCGTCCCGAATCCCCAGGCCTTGCGTCCCTTCTCCCAACAGAAAAGCATCCTGAGGAAGAGGATGAGGTGGCCTGCGTTCTCCTTTCAGCGTCCAAGATCCTAAATTCCTCTGAGGGGGTAAAGGAAAATGGTGGCAGTGAAAAAGGTAAAACCTTCCAGGCCAAGGCTCGGATGGCAGTGAAGTTTCTGCCTTTTACTAGAGGCAACTGGTACTTTGCCTAAATCCACTGCCCGCCTGGTGTAGTTCCACTAACTACTCATGTAATATAATAATAAACTAACAAACACCACTATCTGGCATTTACTTTGTGCCAGATATTGTTCTAAACATTGTAATCGATCAAGTCATCTAATCTTCACAACCCTATGAAATCAGTCTACCATTCTCCTCCTATTACAAGTAGGGAAACTGAGGCACAGAGACGTTAACTTGCTCAAGGCCACACAGGGAGGATATATATATATATATATATATATATATATATATATATATATATATATATATATATATGGGCCATTTTGCTGTACAGCAGAAACTGAAAGAACATTGTAAATCAACTATAATTAAGAAAAAATTGAAACACAACTGAGCATCCTATTTTGTTAAATAAAGAAAAATTAAGTTTAAAAAAAAAAGCTGCAGTTTTTAAGCTCCACTGAAACCATGAAAAAGATGTATGTAAATACCCAGCCAGGGGGGATCCGAGAACACTGAAGATGGAGTCTCACTTCCTGGAGAGAAGCCTGAGGAGCTACATACCTCAGAGGGGCCTAGTGTTCAGCATGACACGCCGGGGAAGGAGCAGAGCACTGTGGGCAGAAGGCGACATCTAAACTGATGGGCCACGTTGGGATCTTTCGGTTGCTCACAGCCCATAGGGGATATGTGAGTGATCCAGACCCAGAATGCTAGGAAAAGCGCTGAGGTGGTGACCTGAGGACAGCACAGGATTTGCCACCTTCACAAACCCAAGACCTTCATATGTCTCATCAAGGGCCCTGAAAGAAGGGCTGGAGCAGCTACACCCTCACAGACAAAACACAAGACAACTGGAGGCCTAGGAACCACCAGGATGAGCCACACCTTAGTGGAGGCCAGCAGGACAGTGCGCTGACCCGCCCCCTCTCCGATCTTGTGCGCCCCACCTGCATGGGGGCAGGCAGGTGTCCCTGTGCAACAGGGGTAATGGGAAGCCCCAGCTGGGGAGAAAGTCCTCCCAGAGTTCAGACACTGAGACAGCTCAGCACCTCAGAGAGCATTTAAGGTCAGAAGAAACTGAGGGACATCAATTTAGCAAGACCATGTGATTGTTCTCTAATGTGATCAAGATGAAAAGCACTAGAGAAAAACACCAGCATTCACAGACGTTACATGCAAAATATGCCTGTGTAAGAGTTCCGGTGTTCTGTGCTAGAGCATAGGCAGCATAAGGACAGAGATGCCATAAGTGAGAGATATCCCAAGTTACACTCGATCAAGGACAGCAGGGATTTCCTGACTAAAACGAAGGCAAAATTAGGAAGGGTGACTTTGTGCCCTCTCTTCTCTCTGTCCTCTTAGGGACACTCAATTGTCACCAAGTGATCCATTCCCTAGGTATTGACCAAAAGAACACTGACCTGATTCACTCTAAAATCATTTGTTTTTTTCCCACATATGTGTATTACCAGCTGACTAAAAGGTGAATACCTAAAGTTAATAACAGGTAATCCTGGACTGTAGGATCCTAGGTTATACATTCTTTTCAATTTGCATTTTGATCTATTTGAGTGAATCAGAAGAGGTTATTTTAAGAGTTTGAGAAACTTTGGGATGCCTCGCTGGACTGGTCCAGACCTCACTGAGTTCTTTCTTATCTCCCTGCAATGAACATTTCTGACTACATTTTATTTCCAGTAAGATACAAAGCTGAGCAATATCCAGATGGATTCATGGTCCATCCCTTCCCTGTGATGAAGGCAGATTCTTCAATTGGTCAAATGGCTTCAGCTTCTTAACCAGAGCTGCTCTCTCAGTGACAAGGGTCAGATTGGAATAGGGCTGGAGGGGGTGTATACTTTACAAACAGCTTCTGTAACATCTGGAGATTGTCACTCCAAAGATGTGCTGACCTCTTAAAACAAAAAAATAAACCCTTCTCTTACAGCAGAAATTGTCAGCCTGAGGGAACTACAATTCTAACACAGCTCTCATCTCACTCAGGACACACTTTTAAAATTTTTTAATGAAAATTTCCAAAACAAGTAGTCTAACATTGGGAAAAAAGACTATAGCCAATCATTTGCAATGGAACATGATAGAGGATAACATGAGAAAAAGAATGTGTGTGTGTTTGTGTGTGTGTGTGTGTGTGTGTATGCAAAACTGGGTGCTGTACAGCAGAAATGGACAGAACACTGTAAATCAACTAGAATAAAAAATGTTTTAAAAGAGGAATGTATGTCAGGAAATTTGCAAAAATTATATAATCTCTCCCCTGCTTCAGATCTATAATCTGTTTTCTAGGAAAGAACACACAGATCTTTATAGCACTTTGCTTAATATCATGACAGAAATTATGTTCTATTAATTCAAACTGTTTTCCACGTTAAGGAAGAAAAACTTCACATGGCTGTTTCATAGACACTGAGATCTATATGGTACTCTGCCAGGGGTCGCTCATAATGTGAGAACTGTTAGTTTCTTCGCCCCCCCCCCCAAATGTAGTTTATATCCCAGAAACAAAGATATCTGAGAGTTCTAAGTTTGATGTTTCAAGTTAGTGGTTTATTGTAAAAGTAAAACCACTATCACACTATTACAACTCAAGTAGGTACATGGTATTTTAAGTCAAGTGAGCATCATTTCTTAAACTCATTATGTGGCTAGCACTGGGCTCTTCCCAGCGTGAACATCCATCATTTCATTATCTCTACCTCATCATCCAAGAAAGCTAGGAGACTGCTTTCTATCAATGTTGTTTAAAAATAAAACTTAAGGAGTTCCCTTTGTGGCTCAGTGGTTAACAAATCCAACTAAGAACCATGAGGTTGCGGGTTCGATCCCTGGCCTTGCTCAGTGGGTTAAGGATCCGGCGTTGCCGTGAGCTGTGGTGTAGGTTGCAGACGTGGCTCAGATCCCGCGTTGCTGTGGCTGTGGCGAAGGCCGGTGGCTACAGCTCCTGTTAGACCCCTAGCCTGGGAACCTCCATATGCCGTGGGAGTGTCTTTAGATAAAGGCAAAAAGACTAAATAAATAAAATAAAAATAAAACTTAAGAATTAAATCATGGAGTTTTTCAATTTTGCTTTTTAGGATACGGCTGCACATCACAATCAGAAAATCAAATCCAACCGCAATCAGCATTGAAAGTGAGTAATTTCAGTTTATTTCCTCTGAAAACCTGTCTGATCTTTCTTAGAATACTTCCTAAATACATACGGGTTTTACACAAAAATTTCCATCAAAATGCAATGGGGAGTAAGTAAGAAGGATTAAGAATGTGTGTCACCTTACCCTCACATGGTCCTTGTAATAGGCGACTTAGGGGCTGTTTTTTATAATCATAACAAAGTATATGTTCACCTACCTAAAAATGTCCAATTTCGTATCTTGTGTAATTTTGTCATAGGCCCTTCAGCATCAACTGGAATCATTTCAGGCTCTTCGAATACAGACTTTGCAGAATGTTAGCATGGTATGCTTCTTTTAATCTACATAGAAAATATTCAAACTTAGACTATCATCTTACATTTCTAAGCTGACGATCACGAGCCAATTGATCAGTTGATAGAATAATAAAACAGAGGCCACAATCTATGCTAGACACAAGATTTGGGTACATTCTGTTATACTTGTATTTAGATATAAGCCAAAAGAAATAACACTCATGATTTCTTAAAACATATGTTTAAAGTGCTACCTATATATCATCTACAAATAGGGACTCCCATTATAAGTGATATAAAATCCAATTCAAACCCACTAAGGGAAAAGTATAACTTATCAACTCTGGTAACTAAAATCCTAAGGACAGTTCACTTGGAGAGGGATTCATCCACGTGACCAGGACTCAGACCATCAGGAAAGCAGCCTCACTCCTTATCTTGGTTCTGCTTTTGACAGTAATGGCTTCTTAGATTCCACGTGGTAGCAAAAGGGTTGCTAGAAGTTCCACACTTATCTTTCCAGTCTCTATCAGAGAAGAGACTGTGCTTTTCTCTCTTAACAGTTTATACTGAGATGTTGGCCTGATTCTGATGGCCCCACACACAATGCTGAAGCAACCACTATTCAAAGGGAGCCAACACTCTGACTGGTTAGCTCTGAGTTACATGCCCATCTCCTGGAGCTGAAGTGGGATCCATATTAAAAAAGACACATGGGGAATTCCCTTGTGGTTCAACAGAAATGAACCCGACTAGTATCCATGAGGAGGTGGGTTCAATCCCAGGCCCCACTCAGCGGGTTAAGGATCCAGCATTGCCATGAGATGCGGTGTAGGTCACAGATGTGGCTCAGATCTGGCGTTGCTGTGGTTGTGGCTTGGCCAGCAGCTATAGCTCCGATTCACCCCTTGCCTGGGAACTTCCATATGCCGCACATCCTGCCCTTTAAAAAAAAAAAAAAAAAGGGTACGTGGACTTTATCCAGAAAAAATAAGGGGTAGTGTTAATAGAAGGATAGGGCATAGTTATCAGGGGTATATAACACAACGCATATTTACTAAAGACCCAATATAAACTTAATCCTGATAGTCCTGTACTCAAAGTAACTGCAGGGAAATGGAAAGAGAAGATAAAATACTCCTGAGGCTGATAGACTAGATTCCATTCTGATGACAGAGATCAAAGGTCTCTGATTTATTCAACAACGTAAAAATCAAAATCTAAAATTATTTTTATTCATAAGATTTTACTGTTTTCCTAAACTGTCAGATTTTATAATCACATAATAAAGGCACACCTCGTTTTTTATAATTTTTTTTTTTGTTGTCATTTTAGGGTGGCACCCGCGACATATGGAGGTTCCCAGGCTATGGGCCTAATCAGAGCTACAGCTGCCGGCCTACGCCACAGCCACAGCAATGCCAGATCGGAGCCGCGTCTGCAAACTACACCACAGCTCATGGCAACGCCGGATCCTTAACCCACTGAGCAAGGTCAGGGATCGGACCCACAACCTCATGGTTCCTAGTCGGATTTGTTTCTGCTGCACCACGACTGGAACTCCAAGGCACACTTTCCTTAAAGATTCCTTCAATGACAGAGATTACAATACATTAAATAAATTTAATTGTATTTTATATGATGGAAAAGAATTTTTATCAGTAGGAAAATTAAAGTTAACTTTTAATTACAAATATTATTCTTATGCATTCATAAGTTTATAAGTCTGAACTCAAAGTCTGACATTCTCCATTTATCTTTTTAAGGTGCAGTCTGAAATCAGTGAGATATTGAACAAAAGTATTACTGAAGTAGAAAACCCAAAATTTAGTTCCGAAAAAAATCTAGTATTCGGCACATGCAATGAAAAGGCTTCGGTATGTTATTTGGTACAAGATCATTTCTATAGGTACATCAGAAATGTTACTACAACCAGTTAACCTTCACCCTCTACATTCTCCCTTTCTTCACAGGGTGACTGGATTGTCGGAGATGAAAATAAGGAAATTCCTGTCCTAAAAGCCACAAAAGATGTGCGTTTACCTCTGTATTTCTGTTATTTTCTAGTTTCTCTTAGGAAAGTGTTTGAGGGGCATTTGACTTAGTCCAGATACCTGAAGATTCCCAAGCAAACTGAATACAAGGAAGTTTTTATAGCCTTTCTGCCCACTTAAGAGTTTTTCTATTTTTAGGATTGATTTAGCCCGAGAGTGAATTCTCTAGAACAGGCCCAAACCAGAGTCATTCTGTCTACACTTATTAGAACGCACATTTCCAGAAGAGTTATAGCCCTAGACTCCTCTGAAACTCGGAAGTGAAACTAAGATTGACAAATAGCCTAGATGTGGAAATTTTCATTTTTCTTAAACTTCTCTTTGACCTGTTACCTGTCTTCCCCACCTATCTCTGATGGTCTCTTGAGAAATGCTAAATTTCCATTTCTGAAATCGAAGGGTTGGCCCTTTATTTCACCCCCTAAGGAAATAGGTGCGTTTTCTAAGCAAATAGTGAAGACCAGAGTTACAGAACTCTAAATAATGGTTAAATTTTCTGGAGAAAATAAATCGTACTTATTAGGCTTCTTTGCTGCAGAAATGGATAAAATGTTCATTCTGATGGTAAAAATAAATCCTCCATAAAATATTATCTTAATTTGGTGGTCATATAGCAAGTGATAGTATATTTATAGTGTGCCTTTTATTGTTACTAGCCTATACAGAATCAAGAAGAAACCCTTTCTAAGGAGAAAATTCATCATTTTGATGATTCTAGGACTCTGCATTCAGTGGAAGAAAAATTCAGTAGCGACAGTGTTAACAGTCTCTCTCAAGGTGTAAATATTCCATCCCAGATACATTTCAAGGACACATTAACTCTGAGAACTTCAAAAGATAATTCAGCTTCAGAAAACTCGGACATGTTGAAGAATTACAGTAACCTTTGTAATTTTCTACCTAGTGCGTCTCAAAATGGGATGTCTCAAGCTGATACAGTAATTCTGGATAAGTCCAGAATTGCTATGCCTTTTCTCAAACATGGATTTTGTGAAAATTTAGATGATATTTGCCAGTCTATCAAACAAATGAAGGTAGAGCTTCAAAAGTCACATGATAGGGAACTGGAACTTACAAATGAACTTCAAACTTTAAAAGCTGTTCCAAATAATGTTAACTATGACCTGCCCCCCATTCACAAAGAAAAAATTAACTTTATTAAGGAAGAAAATATCGAGAGTAACTTAAATGAAGATATAAAATCAAAGAGAATTTTGGAATTAGAGGCATTAGTAAACAAATTACTCCCCCTCAGGGAAACAGTGTCAAAATTCCACGTGAATTTTTGTAGGAAGTGCAGAAAATTATCTAAGAGTGAAATAAATAGAGGAAGAAAGAATGAGAAAAACAATAAAGAAATTCCTATCACTGACAAGAATATTACGGATTTAAAGTTCCATTCCAGAATTCCAAGACATACACTGTCATTCTTTGACCCAACAAAATATGAAATGAAAGACGAAGAAAGACAACCATTTGCAGTAAAACAAGGATCAATAATATGTGAAAATGAGAAAATACCCAAAGCCAATTCTGCTACTGAGCAGTGTATTGCAAAAATTCAATACTTACAGAACTACCTTAAAGAGTCTATGCACATCCAGAAAAACGTAATGAAACTAGAGAATGAAAACCTAACCCTTAAGTCCAAAATTAAACCTCTTGTCTTTACCACACAGTCTCTGATACAGAAAATTGAAATATATGAAAAGCAACTTAAGAATTTGGTTGAAGAAAAGAACGCTATTCAGTCCAAGTTATTTAAAACAGAAGAAGATAGCAAAGAATGTCTTAACAAATTGAAAAAAATAATTAGTAACTATAATATTCTCCAAGGACAAAATAAAACCCTACAGGAAAAAAACAGTCAACTTTCTTTGGAGAAGCAACAAATGATAGAAACATTAGATCAACTAAAAAGTAAGGAACACAAAACCCAAAGTGACATGGCCATTGTCAATAATGAAAATAAACGATTGAGCAAAGAAATGGAAACAATGGTAACAAATATTCTATTGTTACAAGAAGAAAAGGAAATGTTAGAGAAGAAAACATACCAACTTCTAAAGGAAAAAGGATCACTTGAAAATGAACTAAAAGAAAACCACCTAGAGATAATTCAGCTAAAGGAGAAAGAGAGATTGGCAAAAACTGAACAAGAGAGATTTGTTCAATTAATAGAAACAGTTAAAGATGAAAAGCTTAATCTTGAAACTACCTTACAAGAATCTACCACCGCAAGAGAAATGATGAAAAGAGAAATTGAGGATATTCAAAAATACCAATCTACCGCTGAAGAGAATTTTCTCCAAGAAATAAAAAATGCAAAATCAGAAGCAAATATTTATAAGAATAGTTTGTCAGAAATGGGCAATGAATGTGAAATGTTATCAAAAATGGTAATGGAAATTAAAACTGATAATCAGATCCTAAAAGAGGAATTAAAAAAACATAGTCAAGAAAGTATAAAATTTGAAAACAGCATCAGTAGACTTGAGGAAGACAAAGTACTTTTAGAAAACTATGTAAGAAGTATAGAAAATGAAAGGGATACCTTGGAATTTGAGATGCGAAATCTTCAAAGAGAATATCTAAATCTAAGTGAAAAAATCTGTAGTCAGCATATTGACCTATCAAAAATGAGTTACGTTTCAAGAAGAGAGAAACTCCATTTTGACAACTATGCTATTTATGAGGACACCTCTAATTCTAGGAGTAAGCCTTTAACTCCTGGTTTGAAAGGTATGTATATCATGGTGGATTAGTAGAAATGTATTTAAGACTCATTTAGCCAATTGGGCATTAGCCGCCAGAGGACAGTAATAAGAAGGAAACTTTTAAGGTGAATACAATTTAGTTTTGCAAGATTTGTATCTGGTTTATTATACAGTGAAATTATTTAGAGATTTTGCTCTTTTGATGAAATTCATGTTATTTTTCTTATACTACTTCCATATATTATGCATGCCCAAAGCAACAACGGCAGCAAGCAGGGATTTTTTTTTTAAATTATTTTCCTGAAGTATACTCAGCAGTCCTACCTTTAAAAAAATTCGTCTTTTTTTTCCCTAGGAATTCCAGGTAAACTATATCAGTTGCTTCCATCCAAGACATGTAAATAAATTTCAAAATCAATGTTTCAAAATCCTTTGTCCAAGTACTTTTTTCCCAACAAAAGAATTTTATATTCATTTTTATATATGATTATAATTACTTTATAATGGATTAGGCTGATTTTTTTTTGGTCTTTTTGCCTTATCTAGGGCTGCACCCGCGGCATATGGAGGTTTCCAGGCTAGGGGTCTAACAGGAGCTGTAGCTGCCGGCCTTCGCCATAGCAATACGGGATCCGAGCCACATCTGCAACCTACACCACAGCTCACGGCAATGCCAGATCCTTAACCCACTGAGCAAGGCCAGGGTTCAAACCCGCAACCTCATGATTTCTAGTCGGATTCGTTAACCACTGAGCCACGACAAGAACTCCTAGGCTGATTTTTTAATTAAAAATTGGCATTAGGTATATATTTTTATGTTGTTGGGAACTGTAAATAGTCTGAGATTTTATCCAATTTGTAAGCTAATATGTAGCCTGACACAGTTTCATGGGTTCTAGTGAAAAACATGAAATGCGTAAGTCAGAGACAAAGGACAGCTTGTTGCTCACAACAAGAGCGGTAGCCAGAGTAACATCACTTTTCCATTGGTTCTCCAAGCCCCAATTTCTATAAGCAATATGAAAACGCTACACGGTTGTTGTATTAAAAAAGGAAACTCTGAGAGTTCCCTTCGTGGCTCAGTAGTTAACGAACCCAGCTAGGATCCATGAGGATGTGGTCTGATCCCTGGCCTCACTCAATGGGTTAAAGATCCGGCGTTGCCGTGAGCTGTGGTGTAGGTTGCAGATGCGGCTTGGATTCCATGTTGCTGTGACTGTGACATAGGCCGGCAGCTGCAGCGTGGACTCAATCCCTTGCCTGGGAATTTCCATATATGCTGCAGGTGTGGCCCTTTAAAAAAAAAGAAGAAGAAGAAGAAAAGTGGAAACTCTGGGCTTAGGAAACCATTCCTTTTATGAGTACAGTAAGAATGCCTGCTCTTTGTTCTAGATGGAAACATTACCTTTATTACACAGGACAGTTAGCATACCTGCCTTGCTCCAGAGGAAATACTATCTCTAGCTTCCAAGACTGCTTGTTATACAAATAAACATCGAATTCTGTCAAATGCTTTTTCTGCATCTCATTAAGGTGATCATGTGTTTTTCCCCCCTTTAATCTGTAAATAGGGTAATTACACCGATTAATTTTGAAACATTATACCAACCTTAAGTCTCTGAGATAAACTTCATCAGGTATCATGTATTATCCTTTTAAAATCTATTTCTGGATTCAATTTGACAATATTTTATTATGGATTTCTGCTTCTATGTTCAGGATATTGGTATCTATATTATTTTCTTTAAATGTCTTTATCTGATTCTGGTGTTCAGGAAAATAAGGAATTTTTATGTTCAGGAAAATAAAAGGCCAGGTTTTCCAACAGGAAAGTATTCCCTCCTCCTCTGTTTTCTGAAAGGATTAGTATAGAACTGGTATTATTGATATTATTTTTCAACTACATAATAGAATTCACTAGAGAGCCTGGAGTTTTTTAAATGAAAAGGTTTTACACTGCAAAACCAATTCCATTAATATAGAACTATTCAGATTTTCTACTTCTTCTTGAGTCAGTTTTGATCATTTGTATGTTCTGAGGAATTTGTACATTTCCTGTACGTTCTCATATGTATTGCTATAAAGTTGTTTATAGTGTTCCTTATTACCTTTTTAATGTCCAGAGAACCTGTGGTGATGTCCTGCCTTTCACTTCTGACATTGATAATTTGGGATTTCTTGTGATTCTTTGGGCTTCTTGGATTTGGATTTGTAATTATCATCGCATTTGGAAATTTTCAGCCATTATTTCTTTAAATCATTTTTCTTTGCTCCTTTCTGAGGTTCAATTTCATGTATGTTAGACCATTTGATATTGTCCTAGAGCTCACTGTCATTATTTTCAGTCTATTTTCTGTGCTTCACTTTCGATACTTTCTATTACTGTATCTCCACATTCACCAGTTTTTTATATTGGAATGCTAGTTTGCTGTAACTCCCACTTACTGAAGTTTTTCATTTCAGTTACTTTATTTTTCATCTCCAGGTTATCCCTTTTGTTCTTGTTTATATCTTTCATTTTTCTTCCCATTGTGTTCAGATTTTCATTTAAAGACATTAACATAGTTGAAATAGCTATTTTAACGTCCTTATTTGCTAATTCCATCTTCTCTACTATTTGGGGATTCATTTCTATTGACTGATTTTTCTCCCAGTTATGGCTCATATTTTCCTGCTTCCTGGCATGTCTAGTAGTTTTTTTAGTGGAAGATGAATTACTGTGAATTTTACATTGCTAACTGTCCAAATTTTGTTGTCTTCCCTTACAGATTAATGGAACTGGCTGTACATTACTTCTGTTTCAATGTGATCCTTCTGAGACTTGTTTTTTAAACTTCTGTTAGGGTGTTGAATAACCTCTAGTCTACTCTAGATCCTCTGGAATCGCATTTGGAAATTTTCAGCCATTATTTCTTTAAATCATTTTTCTTTGCTCCTTTCTGAGGTTCAATTTCATGTATGTTAGACCATTTGATATTGTCCTAGAGCTCACTGTCATTATTTTCAGTCTTTTTCTGTGCTTCACTTTGGATACTTTCTATTACTGTATCTCCAAATTCACCAGTTTTTTATATTGGAATACCAGTTTGCTGTAACTCCCACTTACTGAAGTTTTTCATTCATGTCTCTGAATGCAGAGACATGGCAACTTTCCAGCCTTGACTGAGCTGCAGGAACCAGATGGCAGACAGGCCCATATTGTTTTTTGTACTGCTTCATGGAATTTAACCCTATGCATGCATATCTTAGGAGTCCCCTTAGCAGAGTTAAGGGGATTCCTATGTGGATTTCTGAACTCTTCTCCTATGTAGCTCTTTCCTCTCTAGCACTCTACCCCACAAATTCCAACCATTTTAGATTCCTTAGGTTCCAATTTCTTTTTATTCATTCATTTACTTAAATTTAATGAATTTTATTACAGTTATAGGTGTACAACAATCATCACAACCAGATTCTATAGCATTTCCATCCCAAACCCTCAGTGCATTCCCCCTACCCCCCCAATCTGTCTCATTTGGAAACCATAAATTTTTCAAAGTCTGTGAGTCTGCAAAGAAGTTCATTGTGTCTTTTTTTTTTAAGATTCCACATGTAAGTGACAACATTTGATGCTAGTGTCTCATTGCATGACTGACTTCACTTAGCATGATAATTTCTAGGTCCATCCATGTTGCTGCAAATGCCATTATTTCTTTCCTTTTAATGGCTGAGTAATATTCCATTGTGTATATGTACCACATCTTCTTTATCCACTCCTCTGTCAGTGGATATTTAGGTTGTTTCCATGTCTTGGCTAATGCATAGAGTGCTGCAATGAACACTGGAATACATGTGACTTTTCAGGTCATGGTTTTCTCTGGATAGATGCCCAGGAGTGGGATTGCTGGATCAAATGGTAATTCTATTTTTAGTTTTCTGAGGAATCTCCACACTGTTTTCCATACAGTGTTTTCCACTGTTTTCCAATTTACATTCCCACCAACAGTGTAATAGGGTTCCCTTTTCTCCACACCCTCTCTAGCACTTATTGTTTGTAGACTTTTTGGTGATGGCCATTCTGGCCGGTGTAAGGTGGTACCTCATAGTGGTTTTGATTTACATTTGTCTAATAATTAGTGATGTTGAACATCTTTTCATGTGTTCTTTGGCCATCTGAATGTCTTCTTTGGAGAATTGTCTGTTTAGATCTTCTGCCTATTTTTTGATGGGGTTGGTTTTTTTTGGTATTGAGCTGTAGGAGTTGTTTATAAATTTTAGAGATTAACCCCTTGTCAGTCAATTCATTTGCAAATATTTTCTCCCATTCTGTGGGTTTTCATTTTGTTTAGGGTTTTCTTTGCTGTGCAGAAACTTTTAAGTTTAATTAAGTCCTATTTGTTTATTTTTGGTTTTATTGTCATTACTCTAACAGGTGGATCTGAGAAGATGTTGCTGTGGTTTATGTCAGAGAGTGATTGGCATGTTTTCCTCTAAGAGTTTTACAGTATATGGTCTTATATTTAGGTCTTTAATTCATTTTGAGTTTATTTTTGTGTATGGTGTTAGGAAGTATTCTAATTTCATTCTTTTACATGTGGCTGTCCAGTTTTCCCAGCACCACTTATTGAACAGGCTGTCTTTTCTCCATTGTATATTCTTGCCTCCTTTGTCATGAATTAGTTAACTGTAGGTGCATAGGTTTAATTCTGGGCTTGCTATCCTGTTCCACTGGTCTATATTCCTGTCTTTGTGCCAGTACCTTAGGTTCCAATTTCTGTTTCAACTCAGCGAGGATGCTATCTATACTTTGAGATTCCAAGTCCTCCATCCTCTCCAGTCCCAAAGTGCTCCAGACAAAAAGCAATTGCAGGGCCCACTTCAATTGTTTCCTTTTCTCCATGGATCACAGTCCTGCACTGTGTCCAGTGTCTAAAAGAGTTTTATGTATGTTTTGTATATATAATAATTGTTTAGTTTCTAATTGCTTAAAGAAGAAGGATAAATCCAGTTCCTGCTACTCTATCTTGGTCAGAAGCCAACTTGGGGTAGTCAAGTTTGGGAATTTTGGAAAGTCAAGTCCCATGGAATAGACAGAACATAATGATTTTTCTACTTAGCTGGTATATGTAGTTATGTTTTCCCACCAAATCTCCCCCAGCTATAAAGAAGTTGCCTGTAACTATGAGTTTATGTGTACAAGGCTATTGACCAGGCAATCTTCACTTTAAGACTTATAAGTAGAGAGTCACTATTTAGGCTACAGAGCCCTCCAGAATAAGAACCAGAATTATTCTTAGCAGCATAATAATGCCAGAATAAGAACCTTACTCTTGTAATCCCAATTCTCCTTAGGTAGCTTTTCTAATGTTCAGAGGTAGGATGTTTCATTTTTTAATCTGGAGGGTAAAATTCTGGGTTGCCTGAGTGGGGAAAGCACTGAGGATGGGAAGGAATTAGGAATAAAAAAAGAAATTTACTGAAAAAGTCTTTCCTAAACACATTTTGGAGTGGGGGATGCACCCGTGGCATTTGGAAGTTCTTAGGCCAGGGACTGACACTGCACCACAGCAGTGACAGGAGCCACAGTAGTGACAACACTGGATCCTTAACCACTAGGCAACCAGGGAGCTCCGGCAACCCCTTTAAAAGCCAGGTACATATCTAAATTGACATAGCCTCTCCCCCACTTCACTGGGAAAAAGATGGGTCCAGAAGAATACTTCAACCCCTATACATTCTGATTTTCACATCTGAGAAGCCTAAAATGGCAGAGGAACAAGTACTAAGAAAGCATCATGGATAAAAAATAACTCCCTCAATAACCTTTTTATTTTTTTTTTTTGCCTTTTTTTTTGTCATTTTATGGCCGCACCGGCGGCATGTGGAGGTTCCCAAGCTAGGGGTCTAATCGGAGCTGTGGCCACTGGCCTGCGCCGCAGCCACAGCAACGCGGGATCCGAGCCGCGTCTGCAACCTACACCACAGCTCACGGCAACGCCGGATCGTTAACCCACTGAGCAAGGGCAGGGATCGAACCCGCAACCTCATGGTTCCTAGTCGGATTCGTTAACCACTGCGCCACGACGGGAACTCC
>PVHT020000140.1:8220752-8242794 GCA_004024745.2 Catagonus wagneri | reverse complement strand
GCTTGGAACCGATCCCTGGTCCAGGAGCTCCATATGCCACAGGGCAGCCAAAAAAGAAATAAATAAATAAAGGTACAGACCAACCACACTTAAAAATTACTGATGTAAAAATACTGAATAAAATATTAATAAATAAAACAGTATTGCATTTAAAGATTAATACAACAAAGTGGGAATCATTCCAAAAAAATCTGTTAGTTATTCACCTTATAACAAGTCAATGGAGGAAAAAAATGGTCTAAATAGATTATACCAAAACATTCAACAAAATTATACATATATTCCTAACTTATTCTTATTTTGGCACCAATAAAAATGAACACTAGAGGTATTCCCATGATGCCCACATCATGTCTAAATACTGGACACAAACATGCCATAAGAGATGTAAATACTGGAAAGGAAGGAGCAAAATTATGTGCAGATAATATAATCACACATCTAAAAATCCAAAGAGAATCAACAGAATACCCATTAGAGTATAAGAAACTTTAATGAAGAGGCCAGTTATTTTTTTAAAAAATCAAACGTTTTAATAAGAACAAGTAATCTAAAAAGCAATATGATGGGGGAAAAAAAGATTGACCAGGACCTTAAAATAAGTAAAAATAAATATACGATATATATATCTCTATAAGAGATATAAGGGTTTTATAGGTAGCTGATTTCTAGATCAGAAGATTCAAAATATAAATATGCTAATACAAGTAAAAATCTAAAGATTTAATCTTGGAGATAAATACCAAGTCTTTTTTCCCAGAACTTTACAAAATAATTCCACAGTTCTAAAGAATAACTTTTTTAAAGAGTAAGAAAAAGAGAGTAGAACACCCAATATTAAAATGCAGTAATAGTTAAAAGTAGTTTGGTACTAGTAGAAATAAACAAATATCAATCGAATAGAATGAAAACTCGGGGGGGGGGAGAAACAAAAATGGGAATTTTGATTTGATAAGGGGAGCATTTCAAAGCAGTGGGGTTAAAAATTATTCTATCAGTGAGATAGGAACAACCAGCATTTTAAAAAATCAGTTTTACTTAAATCTAAGTTAAGTATAATAAACTGCACCAGTTTTGACAAATGTATACACCCTGGAAACCACAACCAAAATCAACATACAGAACGGACCCCCCTCATGCTTCCTTCTGCCCTTAAAACTCAATTTTGAAAAATATAAAAGCTAAATCCTTACCTTGATCTTTAAATCAAAATATATTCAGATCAAAATTTATATTCAAAAGATTAAGACCAGTAAAAGAAATCAAGAATTTATATCTTTCTAATACAGCACCTAAAGAAAGTCATGCTGAGAATGACAAACTCAGCACAAAGGATTGCTAAACTTTACTATATCAAAGTATTACATTTCTGAGTAGCACAAAATGCTATAACCAAAGTTAGACATTCAGCAAACTAGAAAAATTATTTTCAACATGAATGATAAAACAATATCAATATGTGAAAAGATCTTACAAATCAATAGAAGAAAGACAAATATCTTGGCAGAAGAACATCCACAAGGAAAATGAACAAGCAATTTACAGAGGAAAAACCAAAGTATAAACTAAGGTTTAGAAACTGCGGGAAGCATTTTCATTTTTATTTACACTTGTAAACCTCACCAGAAGGGTGACAATTCATTTTAATCACCATTTCAAAAACTAAAGAGGGCCCGATGCTTAACGATTTGAGAAAAACTATGCCTAAGATCTAGAGAAGCACTTAGGAAATTGATCATTAATTAAAATACTTTTGAAAATGATAATTATTTCAATATAAGTGCTTCATTATTCCCTACACTATCCATGCTTTGTGAGTTTCCATAATTTCATAAAAAGCTTTACGATTCATGGCATGAATATAAAGAAAAGTTTATCATTTACATGGGTAATAAAACAGTATGACAGCAAGAGCCAACATTTCTTTATTATGCTAAATATTTTTTACTTACCTTTTTACCAGGAGAAGAGGGCTTGAAAGGGTTTGCAAGTGTTTCTTTCTTCTCTGCTTTCTTAATTGGTGGTAAAGGTTTCTCAAAAACATAAGGATTGGTATCAAAATATTCCCTTGGATAAAGATTTAATTTGAAAGCTGTCCCTTTAAGTAAACGGCGGTGTTCTTCATTCTGTTTCTGTAAATTAAAGTTTGAAAATATATAGCAAAAATTAACCAAAATGGAAGTAGAGTTGAATATACCTTTAAATGTTAATATAAGCATAAAGTTTTCTTTTGTTTTTTTTTTTTTTTTTGCTTTATAGGGCCACATCTGCTACGAATGGAAGTTCCCAGGCTAGGGGTCGAATTGGAGTTATAGCCCTACAGCCGCCGACCTACACCACAGCCACAGCAACACAGGATCTTTAACCCACTGAGCGAGACCAAGGATCAAACCTGCATCCTCTTGTATCCTAGTAGGTTTAGTTAACTGCTGAGCCACGAAGGGAACCCCATAAGCATGTAGATTTTTTTATATATACTGCTGGGTTCGCTTTTTTTGAAACATTTCTTTGTTATATTTTGTTTTTATGATATAAATGATACGCTTACTTATGAACAAGCATAACTATGGCTGTTCATTTTGGATATAAGTTTATTTGAAGTATAGAGATCTACTTATCACTTGAACAAATATAAACTATCTGGATGATTAATGCAGTTAAAAAAAAAAAACTGGTCTCTAATTCAAACCCTAACTCTTTCCTGCTTTTTAGCATTTCTCACAGACCTTGGGAAAGTTACTTATCCTTTCAGTGTTACCTTTTATTCAACTATAAATGATGACCATAATATCCCCCCACTCTTAAAGGTGCTTTAAAGATTATGAGATTATGTGTATAAATTATGATATATGTGTATATATCTAGCATATGGTAACCCTTCAATAAATGTCAGCTTCTCCTCCTAAGATAAGGAATATTTACTTTTTACATTATAACATTTTTATACTATAACTATAAGAACTAAAGAGCTTTACTATAAAGAGGGGAAAGTATCCTATAGCCATAAATTTAGGATGAAAGACTAATTTATGACATTAATAAAATTGCCCTGTATGTATTTTTATTTTTTTATTTTTTTTATTTATTTATTTTCCGTTTTTTTTAGGGCCGCACCCATGGCATGTGGAGGTTCCCAGGCTAGGGGTCCAATTGGAGCTACAGCTGCCAGCCTACACCACAGCCACAGCAACACCAGATCATTAACCCACTGAGCAAGGCCAGGGATCGAACCCACAACCTCATGGTTCCTAGTCAGATTCGATAACCGCTGCGCCATGATGGGAACTCCTGTATGTATTTTTACATCAGGTATTATTGTTCCAACAGATGAGAAGTATTTTACACAGAATTTTATATAAAGTGAATAATCCATCTATAGAAACAAGAGATGCTTATTTTCAAATAACCAAGACTTCTGTTCAATTTAACAGAAAACCTTTCCTGGGTTTATACATGCCCATTTGCAAAACTGGCCACTATTCTTTCCTACAGCCCCACAGTCACTTAAAACCATCACAGCCAAAATTATTAAAGGCTGAGTGTGTAAAAAACCAAAAACTTAAAAATTAATAAAATAGACGTAATTTGTTTCTTAACATCCAAATAAATTTTTCATTACTACCGGCTCTCTTTAAGCTACATCAAAATTGTTAAACTATGTTGACACTATTCCAAAATTTCTACAAGCTCCTCTCTTCATTCACCTGCAGGCATTTTCCACATACATGAATATGCTTAATTATAAGTCAAATATTGTATAAAATGAGTGCAAGAGGCATATGCTAGTACATCTCAATTTTTGTTTCTGCCATTTAATGAAGTGAGTTGTTTTCTCCCATCTTTTCACTCTCCTATCATTCTCTACTCCCCGCTTCCTCCCTTCTCCCCATCACTCCCCCGTTCCATTCACTCACCATAATTAACAGCTTGATCAGCCCAAAAGTGTTACCACTACTAAGTACATGAAATATTAGGGTATGACGGGAATGAGGCTAAGGACCAGAATATGACCCTTCTACTCAAAACAGAACATAGTTGATTAGGTCAAGTGAACAGAAGACTTACAGCTAGTTTAGAGAGATAAGACAGAAATGGTAAAAGAAAGCAAGGATTCAAAAAAATATATGTATATGGGAATATGGTAATCTAACAGCAAAAAAGCAAAATATCACAATTCATAAACATCAATCTGCCATTGCCCAAGTAACACAATACAAATAAACAAACCCTAATTTGATCACAAGTGAATTCTCTGGTCAACTAAATAAGAGAAAGTTGAAAAAATTTAAAATAGATTCTTTTACCTTGTAATTTAGTTTTGCTGCATCATAGAAATCAGCAGAGTGTGAAAACTGATTGCCTATGGTAATATTTGCATAGCTAAGGAAGGAAAATAGTAATAATGACTTCAGGATTCAGAAATTAATACTTTTAATTCAAAACAAATGATAAGAAGGTATTTAAAATATCTTACCCATATCCAGTTCCTTTCTTTCCTGGGTTTGTGTATAAATTCTTTCCAGGAGGCTCATATTTTTCTTTGGGTTTTGACTGTGCACTGAAAAATGGGACTGGTCCGCCAATGGTTCCATAGTAACTTCCTAATCCACATCTTAAATACAGTTTAACAACAACGAAGGAGCAAGTTAAAATAGCAAATTGTGTGTTATATATATGTTTTACCATAATATATAAAATATGATTGAAAGGAAATCTTAATGGAATTAAATTAAATTAAAATAAATTAAATTATTAGTGGAATTAATTTGCCTAACTTTGGTAAGAAAAAAAGTTATTTTTTAACCTAATTTCCCCATTTCACAAAGTCATGAATTTTGAGATACTTTACATTTTTATGCTTATTTCAAATGTTCCACATAAACAAAACTTATTAATCTCTAGGAAGTTAGAAGAATTTACAATAATTCAGTCAAATACAACAATAAACAGACCTTTCCCTGCTGTTTTTTCCCTGTTGTTTTAAAACTTATTTTTTAAGTATAGGTGTACATCATAGTGATTCAATATTTTTATAGATATCCCATTTAAAGTTATTATAAAATATTGGCCACATTCCCTGTGCTGTACAGTATATCTATGCAGCTTATTCATTTTATTCATAGTGGCTTGTGCTTCTTAACCCCCAACCCCTATAGTGCTCCTTCCCCTTCTCTTTCTCAAATGGTAACCACTAATTTCTTCTCTGTATGTGAGTCTGTTTCTGTTTTGTTATATTCATTTTTTTATTTTTTAGATTCCACATATAAATGATAACATAGAGTATTTGTCTTACTCTGCATGACTTATCTCACTAAGCATAATATTATGATAACCCCTAGGTCCATCCATCCATGTTATTGCAAATGGAAGAATTTCATTCCTTTTTATGGCTCAGTAGTACTCCATTGTGCATGCACACGTGTGTGTGTGTGTGTGTGTATACACGCCCCACATCTTCTTTATCTATTTATCTGCTCTAAAGAACAGCCCACATATTCTTCATCTTTATCTACTGATGGGCACTTGGGTTACTTCTTTATCTTGACTATTATATATAATGCTGCCATGAACATTAGGGTACATGCATTTTTTTGAATTAGTGTTTTTGTCTTCTTCAGATATATACCCAGGAACAGAATCACTGGATCATAGACTAGATCTTTTGTTTTTTTTGAGGAACCTCCATACTGTTTTCCATAGTAGCTGCACCAATTTACATTCGCACTCACAGTGCATGAGGGTACCCTTTGCTCCACATCCTCACCAACATTTGTTTTTTGTGATCTTTTTGAGAGCCATTCTGACAGGTATGAGGTGATATCTCATTGTGGTTTTGATTTGCTTTTCTCTGATGATTGGTGATGTTAAGCATGTTTTCAAGTACCTACTGGCCATCTGTATGTCTTCTGTGAAAAAAATGTTTATTCAGGTCTTCCACCCATTTTTTTATTTTTATTTTTTACTATTAAGTGGTATGACCTGTTTGTACAATTTGGTAATACACTTTGCAAATATTTTCTCCCATTTCAGTAGGTTATCTTTTTGTTTTGTTGATAGTTTCCTTGCTGTACAAAAGCTTTCAAATTTAATCAGGTCCTATTTGTTTTTGCTTTTATTTTTTTTGCCTTAGGAGACAGATCCAAAAACTACTGTTATCATTTATGTAAAAGAGTACATTACGCCTATGTTTGCTTCTAGGAATTTTACAGTCTTAGATTTAAGTCATTAATCTATTTTGAGTTTATTTTCGTATATGGTAATAGAGAATGTTCTAATGTCATTGTTTTACGTGTAGCTGTCCAGTTTTCCCACTGCTATTTATTGAAGAGACTATCTTTTCCCCAATGTATATTCTTGCCTCCTTTGCTATAGACTGACCCAAAGTGCATGAGTTTATTTCTGGGCTGTCTATTCTGCTCCATTAACCTATGTGCCTGTTTTTGTTCAAGTACCATACAGTTTTGATTTCTGTAGCTTTGCAGCATAGTCTGAAATCAGGGGGCACAATACCTCAAGCTTTGCTCTTTTTTCTGGCAATTCAGGTCTTTTGCAGCTCAATGTAAATTTAAGTATTGTTTGTTCTAGTTCTGTGAAAAATGTCATGGGTATTTTAACTGGGATTGCATTAAATCTGCAGATTGCTTTGGGTAGTATAGCCATCTTAACAGTATTAATTTTTCCAATCCATGAACAAAGGATATCTTTCCTTTTTTTTTCCTTTTAGGGCCACACCTGTGGCATATGGAAGTTCCCATGCTGGGGGTCAAATCGAAGTTGCAGCTGCCAGCCTATGCCACAGCCAAAGCAACTATGGATCCAAGCCACATCTGTGACCTACACCGCAGCTCGAAGCAACACCAGATCCTTTAACACACTGAGCAAGGTCAGGGATTGAACCCACATCCTCATGGATACTAGTCAGGTTCGTTTATGCTGAGCCACAAGGGTAACTTTTTTCATTTCTTTATATCATCTTCAATTTCCTTCATCAATGTTTTATAATTTTCAGAGTATAGGTCTTTCATTTCCTTGGTTTTAAGTTTACTCCTAGGTATTTTACTCTTTTTGATGCAATTCTAAATGGGACTGTTTTCTTGCTTTCTCTTTCTGATATTTCATTATTGGTGTACAGAAAATCAGATTTCTGTATTAATCTTGTATCCCACAACTTTTCTGAATTCATTTATTCTAATAGGTTTTTTTGTTAACATCTTCATGTTCATCCTTTAACTGTTCACTGTAGTTAGTTGATTTTACAATTTCCACCTTTTAATCTCAGCTTAATCTCAGTTTAAGCAGTTAACCTAAAGCCTTTACTAGTGGAATTTTTTCCTTTCCTATAAATTCTTATTTGTTGTAACCTTTTCTTTTCCACTTAGAGAAGACCTTTATATTTATTTTAGTGTTGGTCTAGTATTGATGAACTCTTTTAGGTTTTTCTTGTCTGAGAAGTTCTTTATCTCTCCTTCAAGACTGACTGATAATCTTGCTGGGTATAATATTCTAAGTTGTAGGTTTTTCCCTTTCAGCACTTTAAATATATCATGCCACTCCCTTCTGTCCTACGAAGTTTCTACAGAAAAATAAGTTGACACAATTATTTGGGGGTTCCTCTGTATGTGACTTTGTCTTCCTCTTGCTGCCTCTAGAATTCTAACTTTAACTTTTGCCATTTTAATTATATGATTTAGCATGGGTCTCTTTGGGTTCATCTTGTTTGGGATGCTCTGTGATTTCTGTACCTAGATGTTGGTTTGTTACTTCAGGTTCAGGACATTTTCAGCCATGATTTCAAATACATTTCTGACTCATTTCTCTTCCTCTTCTCCTTGGCACTGGCAGCCTTCACCCTAGCAGAAAGCTGCACCAAAGCAAGAGGTGCAGGAGTGGGATGGCCCAGGATGCATTCTGGGGTGATCATGGGAAACAAGCCAGAGCCCTGGGACGTTTCAATCTGCTTCCCCTACCTTATTCCCAAGAGTAAGCAAGCATGTGCACACTATATATTCATGGATGCAGTACCATATACAAGGGCTAACTCTAAGGAACTTGAGCATGCACAAATTTTGATATCCATGAGGGTGGTGGGGCGATTCTGGAACCAATTACCTGTGGGATACTTAGGAGCAACTATACTACTTAAAAGCATTGTTTCCACTGCTGATAGGAAATGGAATTTTGCTACGGATTTCCTTCTTTTTGGTTCATACTTACTACTTTACTGTAAAAAAAATTAAGTAAATATTCTCTTTTCTTCAATTTAAAGTTAAATTCCTGGGCATGAAAGTACCTATTTAACCATTAGACAATCATCTAGCACTTTATTTTTATAAATGCTTTAAATTTTTCACAATAAAAAGGATAACTAACGTTTGTAATAGTCATAATCTCTAGTTTCCAAGATACTAATGAAGCAAATTGTCGGGGAGTTCAGAAAATTGTAATCACAAACAATCAGAAAATTGTCAGGGAGTTCCCAATGTGGCTCAGGGGAAACGAATGAGGGTTCAGGTTTGATCCATGGCCTTGCTCAGTGGGTTAAGGATCCAGCATTGCCATGAACTGTGATGTAGATCACAGACGCAGCTCAGATCTGGCATTGCTGTGGCTGTGGCATAGGCCAGAGGCTATAGCTCCAATTCGACCCTGAGCCTAGGAACCTCCATATGCCACAGATGCAGCCCTAAAAAGACAAAAAAAAAAATTGTCTACACGACAAATGAAACCCTTATTATGATGAAAACTTGACAATGTTTATCAATTTGAATTTAAAATTTCAAAAGCTAGGAAGACATGAACATTGATAACTTACTATTTTTGGCCTACAAATAAAGGTTTCATTAGAAAAAGATACTCATTTTCATTGATTGCTAATTATAAACATGTCATAAAATTCTTTCAAAAATTAGGAAACAAAGTAATGATACCACAGAGAAAAGGACAATTATGCACAGACATAATATAACTAGAATTTGATTTATTGCAAGGCTTAAATATCAGTCCATTTAGCATATATTAAATCCCTATGGAATCTAAAATGCCATAATTTGTTGTTGAATAAGTACCAGTATGAGGACTTTATAATAGTATCAATCCCTCTTTTTGAAGATACTTTCTGTGTGCCACTAACTCACTGATGGTTTTCATATATCTGTGATCTTTAAAAAGAAAGAAAAGCTACTCCAATTGTAAAATTGTTATTTCTTGGTAGAAAAATGAATATAAGCAAGTGGTAAACTAATGCAGTAAGGCAGCAATTCCCAATTATTATAAAAGGTCAAAACTCTTCAAGGGGGGTTGTGGGAGGCTGAAAATTAAGAAAAACATTATTGGAATAGTAAAATACATATATTACATGAAAAAATGAAGTGGATAACCAAAACAAAATGCATGTCTGAATTTATATCTAAGAAGAAAATGAAGAAACCCAAGAAGAAGTAATAATAATAAAAACAAATAATTCAAACCTCTCCAAAGGGTAAAAAGGTAGGGGGAAATAAACTATAATAACAAAAAAAGACTTTCTCCACTTTTAATAAAAACTTAATAATCTGAGTTTGAAGACTGCAGCTTCACTAATCTCAATACCACAAATAAGCACAAAATTATTTTTCAGCCAGTCTTCATCTGTCATAAACTCTAAATTAAGAATCAGTGCTATTGAGTGTGAATTGGCAACATACTATAAAGTTCAGCTGTATAATATGATAGCACATAGAACGTATGATTTTTGTTTAAGGATTTAAAGGCAAGAAAAAAAAGAATCTCACACTGACAATTTTCACAACTACAATATTGCTAAACCCCACAAGAGTATCTTCACACATGATTTTTAAATAACATACTTTTGATAAATGATCTTCTTTATCCAAAAAAGATTTCTTCTGATTTCATATTTTCTAGTTACACTTTTTGAAAAGTTTTAAAATGCAGAAAAAAATAGTCAAGGGCACAGATATGATAACCCAACACAATTTTTTTCCCTCATCTGACTATTGCAAGATTAATGAATTTCTTTTCATTATTTAGTTGATTTTCTAAATATAAACTGACAGAGAACAGTGATATAGATAACCAAAAAATTAATGCAATGAGAAAAATTACCTGTCAACCTAAATCATCCAAACTAATTGTCTCCATCTAAGACAAACTTAACCTAAAACCATACTTTAAAACAGTGAATCATAAGTTAGTCTTACAGAAAACAAACACAACTTAGGCTGGAAGAGGGAGAGATGCAGGAGATATATTTAAGACCTCTTCCCAAATACTTACGGCTTTTTATCTCCACTACTAGGAAGGAAAGCTTTGCCTAGATTTTTCTTGGCTTCTTCCATCATATGCCGTCTCCTCACTTGATTCATATTTACGTAGCCTTCACCTTCAAAAATCCTTACAAAATGGGGATCAAAATAGCCTGCCTGGAGATTTGACATTTCTTTGGATCCCCCAGGTAGCATCTGTCTGTTTTTGCTTGCAGCCTCATTAAAGGGTCCTTTAAAAATAAATTAGGAATCTCACAATTTTGAGCTCACTAATAATTAAAGAACATGAAAAATAACTTAGGAAAGTGTCAAAATGTGATTTCGGACAGTAAGTTTTGAGCTCTTAAACACTGTTTCAAAACATTCACTGAAAAGTCTACTAAAGACTATACTGGCAATAAAAACTAAGAGATTTACATTAAAACATTTTAATAATTAGACTGAAGTCTTGTTAGATTCTGAATATGAAAGCTGGACCTTGCAGGTCATCTAATCCAATAGGAAACACTATTTGTGTCAGATGTCAGTGTGGGTGTGGGTGTGGGTGTGGGTGTGGGTGGGTGTTTAGGTTGAAGGGGAATGTTGTTCCATAACCGGACTAAAGCAATTCCCCTCCTGGGTAAATACTCAAGACACATGAGTGCCTAAATCAACTAAAAGACATGAACAAGAATGTCCACAGAAGCTTCATTCATAACAATCAAAAAAAAGAAACAACTCAAAAGTCCGTAAGTAAGGGAGCAGATAAGTAAGTTATGGTATGTTTATACAATGAAATACTAGTAGCCCAATTAATTTTAAAAAGCTGGTTTGATGAATACTTAGAACTTCTTTTATAATGCACATCTAGGAAAGCTCAATTTGTAAAGTCCTTCCATAGTGTGAATTTTTTTTTCTTTGATTTGCAAACAACCTTTAATTCAACTGGTTGTTTAAATGTGAATTTTTATCACTGATTTTTTTAACTTAAGTTTTTGGGCTTTTCGTTTTTGTTTTTGTTTTCATCTGGCCACACCTGCAGCATATGGAAGTTCCTGGGCCAGGAATCAAATCTGAGCTGCAGCCACAACCTCCGCTACAGCTGTGGCAAAGCCAGATTCTTAACCCACAGGGCTGGGCCAGAGATGGAACCCACTCCATTGCAGAGACAATGCTGCATCCTTAACCTGCTGCCCTGCACCACAGTCAGAACTCCCTAACTTAAAATTTTGAAGTGGTAATATATTCATGTACATGTTCCCAAATTCAATAGTGTAAATATTTTTACATTAAATCTTTTTTCCAAGTTGAGCTACCCAGTTCCTCTCCCACATGTAACCATGATAGCAATTTTGTTTTCTGAGAATGATTATGCATGCTCCAGTGAATATTTTCATGTATATCCTTTTCCATTTTCAATGCTTAGCATACCATATACAATATTCTGCACCCTGACTTTCTATTTAATAATATATCTTAGAGATGTCTCATATCAGTGTATTGTTATTTGTTTTATGACTCTCCTAAAAATCCCTCAGCTATTCATTTAGCATCTCATTTTTCAAGAAAGTGATCATGGATGGCCTTTCAGATTCAAATGCAAATGCTGTTTGCATAGTAGAGTATCCTGTCTAAGAAACAAAAAAGCTAAAAACAAAATACTCTGGGGAAAAAACTCCATGCAACTTGGAAAGAAGTAAAATTATCTATGAGAAGAATACATGAAGGTAGGATAGCCCAATAAAACGGGCTCCCTGCTCTTATAAAATAATTGCTTAACTCTACTGAAATTTCAAGTTTATATCCAATGCTTTAAAAATGCAGACATTAAAAAATATCATTTAACAAATACTAAACAAATGTCCATATAGAAAATAACCACTCTTAAGCAGTAAAGAAAACCAAATATACTTACGATTAAATTGTGACACATATTTATCACCAACAGTAACATATTCCATCTCACTGAAGAGGCCAATTCTCTCCATATCACTTTTCCCTCCTTCCCCAGGCATGACTGCTTCTATAATTTCAATGGGTTCCTTAGTATCACTTCTTTTATAACAATACTCCTACTCTATATGGAAAAATACAGGGGAAATTTTTAGGGGAAAGTGATTACTAAATGTCACTCCAAATTACTTTCAGCCTGAGTGTTACCATGCACATAGCTATATCATAAAAAAAGAGTCCCAAACTCTGTGTGGGAAGAATCTACTTTGTGGGACTGAGCAGGAATAATAGAGATTCAAAGTTATCACCATGAACCCTCTCTTTGACTCTCCAAGTGAAGTAGCCACAAGTTATAAAGAAATGTGTATCTGCTGCATTGCTATGCATCTGTCTGAAATAATAAAATTATTACTGTACATTGTGGGATAAATACTGTGTAAATAACATCCTTCTTTTTAGAAGTTGGAAGTAAATTGAAAGAACTTGATTACATAAGGCAGATATGTTTAGATAAAATTATGTCAACATACTACATTGTCCCTCATATTAAACATCAGAACTTCCTTTTTCAGAATGCACAAGACACCTAGGTATTACGCTATTGTTTTTGAGCTTTCTTAGGAAGTATCACACCAAATATGTATTTATTTGGATACTGTGTTTTTAAATTACACACATTCTAAAAAGAATGACTAAAGAGCTAAGAACACTTGCCTCCATTTTACTGTAATATTTTTTAAACACCAATTAGTTATAGGCACTGGATGTACGTTGGTGAATAAAGCACACAGTTTACAATCCAAGGCAAGAAACTTTTATCTTGAACTTAGAACAAAATGTTTCAATGCTGCTATACAGGTTTGCCTATTTGGAACTGTGGCCCATGCCCTCCTCCCCCCTGCATCCTACCTCTTCCTCTGAGCAGGTATGCTTTAAAACTAGAAGTCAGTAGGTTGGATTGTACTAATTCGATTTGCATCTATTACAAAGCTCCCTCTTCACTGCCCAACCACAAAGGCTTCCTGTGCTGCCACAGGAACTTAAATCCTTAAAGGCTCAAATTCTTAAATGGCTCTGTCAATGCCACTATCGCCCCCCTCCTTGGCATCTGGGTTCCAACTGTCCTCTTTCAGTTCTCAAGTCATGCTCTCTCCAGCCACAGGACCCTAGCACATGCTGTTTTACTTTAGCCAGGTACCACCACGCTGACCCCTTTCATTCCCCCAATTTATACTGATCCTTCTGATTTAGTTCATTCCTCATTTCTTTAATTCCCTCTATCACAGCGGCACGTACTTCTCTTTCCAACCCCTCATCGTGGTTAACAAATGCATTATGTAACACTGTAGGGATCCTTTAACTAACTGCTCTTTCCCGCAGAACTGTGAGCTCCAAGGAGGTCCTTCTTTACCACAGTGTGAAAAAAAGTAAAGAAAGGAAACGGGGGGGGGGCGGTGTGGAGGCATAGAAAAGGAGTTCTTGTCTTGCATTTTTTCCACTACTTAACTCGTCTTGAGCAACACTTACAAACCCATTCATTCAATTATTTTACACTTTGCAAGCCATTCTGGGTAGGAGTGTGGTACAAGCTAGGAAAACAGATTTTAAATAAAAGCAGAGATTCCGCCCCTAGGGAGCATTAGACAAGACGTAACTAAGTAGAACACGGTGAAGAGCAAGTTCCCTTCGAAAGTTACGGATAAAGTGCCTTGAGGTGGGGGGCGGGTGATAGAGGTACAGTAAACTTCTGGCTAAGGTGATGAGCAAAATGACGTCCCACTAGGAAAACGGAGGCTCAGAGTAGGTAGGTATCTAAAGGACCACACCTGGGAGCCCCGAGGACCAAGTCACCTCTGAGAAGGGCACCCAATCCGACAAGCGAGATCAGACCGTTCCAGCTCCAGCCCGGATCAAGTCCGCTGCAGAAGCGACCAAAGCCACGAGCAACCCCAGGGCGAGCGTTTCCCGCGCTGGCCCTTGCTACGCAGCAACTCCGCAAGTTTCGCGTGGAGGTTTATTGTCGGGCATTGCCTCGGCTACGGGAGAATCCATTTCAAGAACGCTACGGGAAAATGTGTGAAGGGTTAGAATCACCACTGAGACACCCACAGAAAGACATAAGAGAGTCTGTAGAATACGAGTGACGCAATTAATAAAACTGACCTAAAATAAGTCTTCTGTTTACCGCCCCTTTATCCATCCACGAAATGTGGTGGAGTGGTACGCCCATGACGTATGCTACAGGGAATGTTGGGAGTTGTAGTCGGCCTTTCTCAAAGACCCGACCTCGATGACGCCACTTCCGGGGCAGCTTTTTGCGCCTTTGGTGGAAGTCGTCCGTGTTAGCCACGTTGCAGTAATGGTGAGTACCCCTGCTCGTCACCTAGTGCAGCATTTCCCCTCAGACTTCACTAGTACCTCTCCACAGCCCTTGAAAGAACTGGTGCTGCTGGGCTCTTGGTGGCAGCTGCGACTCTGTGGCCTGGGCTGTCTCGTCTTCGGCCTCTCTGGTTAGGGCCGAGGGAAACTGGCCCTGGCCCCAGCGCAGCCGTCTTTGACTACGCGCTCCTTGCACCTTCTGCGTGTGAATGCAGTTTGCAAACCAGGAATTATTAGGCGTTTTTAAGGGTTTTAAAAAAGGATTGGGCCTGGGGAATATGTAACTTTCCAAATACCCTATTCCCTTAGCTGCTGTGATGTCACACTCCCTTGGTTTCCCTCCTGATTGCTTAGCCAGCTCCTTTAATCATGTGGTTCTCAGTACTTTACACCGTATACTTTCTACAAAAAAAAAAAACAAAAAACAAAACTTTTCGGGGGCCGCACCCTAGGCGTAGGGAAGTTCCTAGGCCAGGGATCAAATCCGAGCCACAGCTGAGACCTGTGCCACAGCTGTGCAGCTGTGACAGCACAAGAACCTTAAACCACTGCACCACGGTGGGAACTCCTCTCCAAAATTATATCTCCAGTTTAGACGTTTATTCTGAGCTTCAGGCAGGCACACCTACTAAATGTACTCCCACTCGAATAGCTCATATGTATTTCAAACTCAAAAAGTTGAAAGCTGGCCATTCCCACCTCACTTCATTTCACACCTGCTCTTCCTCTAGTGATTTGCATCTCAGTTCATTGTGCTGCCCTTCCACTACTCGGTTGTTCAAGCCAAAAACCTGGAAATCATCCTTGACATCTCCCTCCTCTCAACTCCTGAACATCTGTTCAGTAATCAAGTCTTATGAAATCTACTTCTAAATGGCTGTCAGTTGCCACTCTGTCTGCCATAACCATCTTCCTTTTCCTTAACGCTATCAGATCTAACCGTCCACTCTGGCCTCTTAAGTGTTGCTTTTTTGTTTGTTTGTTTGTTTATTTGTTTTAATACAACTGCACCTGTGACACATGAAAGTTCCCAGGCTAGTGATCGAATCAGATCAGAGCTGCAGCTGCAGCTGCAGCTCAGCAACTCAGGATCTGAGACGCACTGCAGCTTGAGGCAGTGCTGGATTCTTAACCCACTGAGGGAGGCCAGGGATTGAACCTGCATCCTCATGGACACTAAATGGGTCTGTAACCCACTGAACCACAATAGGCACTCCCTTAAGTGGTCTTTTAAGCAATCCTTCACCAATCTGAACACCTGCCTGGGCTAGCTCTTCCACTTCCACCCCCATCTTTCCTTTGGAATTGTTCATACTGTTACCTATTGACTGCTTAGATCTCAGCTTAAATGTTATTTCCTCAGAGAGTATCTTAATTCAGAAATGTAAGGAGATTCTAATGTATTCCTGTAAGATCTCTTATGGAACCTTCACAACAGCCCTGTGAAGTTGTATATTTTTCCAGTTTTACAGAAGAGAAGACAGACTTAATTAGTTACAAGGTCATACAGCAATTAACAGCTAAATTTTTCTCTTGCCTTTCAGTATCTTTCAGTGCCATTAAATATTTTTTATTCAAATAGGTGCATCATGTTTAACCAACTTCTTTATTTAACAGGCTTCTTACTGATACCTGTTTAGGTGGTTTCCTTTCCTTTTCTTTTTCTTTTTTTTTTTTGGCTATATAGAACAACGATATGATAAGTAGACAGCATTCAAACATGCAAACTATATTTGTCCTGAACTTACTTTCTTGATTGTTTCTTTAGGATAATTGTTTTTGTTTTTGTTTTCTTGTCTTTTTAGGGGCCACACCTGTGGCATATGGAGGTACCCGGGCTCCGGGTCCAATCAAAGCTATAGCTGCTGGCCTACACCAGAGCCGCAGCAACGTGAGATCCAAGCCATGTCTGTGACCTACACTACAGCTCACGGCAACACCAGATCCTTAACCCACTGAACGAGGCCAGGCATTGAACCTGCATCCTCATGGATTCTAGTCAGGATCGTTAGCCACTGAGCCACGATGGGAGCTCCTAGGATAAATTCTAAGAAGTAGAATTGGGACAAAGAGCATGGCCTTCCAAGAGGTTACAGTTTATGAAAAGTAGAAGCAATCACCCTTAAAAAAATGTGACAAGGGATTTGTAAATGAGAGAAATAGTAACGGTACCTACTTCATAATGTTCTGAGAATCAGAGTAACTCTGTGTCCACTCATTTAACATAGGACCTTTTACTTTAAAAAAAAAAGGCAGAAAAATTAAATGAAAGTTTAATAACGTGTACATGGAAGAGATCCAGGAAAACTGAGTAACTCCACCTTTTACCTTTTAAGAGCTCAGTAAATGTTAGAACTTACTCATTTATTTCAAAATAGGGTTCTTACTGTGTAGTGTGGTTCTTCCTGTTCAGGAAGCACTTTGAGAATCTGATGAAATCTTTGAAACTCTTTCCCAGAGGTGCTCACCCCTCGCTCCCAACAAAATGATGTATGTCTTTTGCCATGTGTTATCAACTACCTGAAATTAGCATGTAGAACCCAAGTTAAGAACTACCGATAAGCATTTTACAAGTGCTTTTTTCCCTAAGTTACAAGAAATTGCAAGCATTTTCCTATGCCATTAAATATTCTTATAAAGCATGATTTGTCATTGCTTTATAATAGTTATAATTATTTAATCATTCTCTGTTGACAGGTTAATATACTTGAATCTTTGTGTTTTGCTTTTTTGTGTTTCCTTAGTCTATAAATTTCTAAATGGAGAATTACTAGACCAAGAATGTGAATATAAGGCTTTTGATTCTTACTGCCACATTAGCCTATGAAGCGTTCTAAGAGTTTTTTCTTCCACCATCATAGTTTCCTTTCATTGTCTTGACCATCAGTTGTTATCATAATAGGATCAGTGTTCCTGTCTCATTCTTAAACTAGTTCCTTACCACTGATGTTTTCATGTCATTTTTAAACCCTGTAAATTAAGACTGAAATTTAGAAATAGTATCTTAGAACAGTGGTCCTCAACTTTTTCCACATTATAATCCTCAACATGCGGGAGGTTTTAAATATCCTTGTGCCTAGACCCTCCCAAGACCAATTAATCAGACTCTCTGGAGGTATAGCCCAAGAATCAGTATTTTAAACTCCTCAGGTGATTTCAGTATGGAACAAATTTAGAATTTTAGGGTGTTTTTATTTCCATAAAACAAGGAATTAACTCATGAAATAATTGAAGAGTTAATTGATGCTTTAACTTAAATTCAGTTAGATTCTTCTATGAGGATGAGTTTTTTTTTGTTTGTTTTACAAAGGAATCTTGATTTTGTTTGTCTTAGGTGATTTCAGAGACTATGGATATACTCTTCAGAATAAGAGGAGGCCTTGATCTAGCTTTTCAGCTAGCTACTCCTAATGGTATGTCTGCCAAAATGCTCCCCTTTTTTTTTTATTATAAAATTGATGATGAAATATACCGAGTCTTTCCATTTTGCTAATGAAACTGAATAAGAAAGAGGATGAATAAACTGAAGTGTCATATAGTTAGTAAGTGATATGAATTGCATTTAAACTTAGATGCTATGTTTCCTATTATACCTAGCCCATGGGGCTCCTCTGTGCAGTTTAGGAAAAGGTGTCCCCTTACTTAAGAAATTTTACTTCCCTCTTGAAGACAGCTGTCCCAATAAATATAAATATCCACCATGAGCACAGTATAAATGAGGCACCCAGACATGTGCGTTGCAGACTTGGAACTACATAACCCTGAGTCTCCAGAGCCCACTCTCTTGAATGTCGTGTTGCTTAGGACTGGTAGGCAAGCTCTCTGGGTGAAAAATCAGTTTGTGTAAATTCTAGGCTGTCTTCCTGTTTCTGACTACTGCCACAAACCAAGATAAAGAATCTCAGAGGAGGAAGATGCAGAGCTATGTTTCAGGTGTGTTTCATTTGAGATGTCACAGTACATCAAGTGCAAATTCCCAACAAGCATTTGATAATTTGAGTCTAAAATCTAGGGGAAAGTGATCAGTGTTGAAGATGGAAAGCTTAGCATCTCTCAGGGATGAGAATTAATACCTTGATACTATATGAAATTACTCAAAAGTATGATCAGTGGTATCAGGAGCCACAGAGAAGTCCAGAAATATAAGGAATAAACAGTGTCAAATTTTGTTGAAGGAGATCACCAGCTAACAACTGTTTATTGGCTCCTTGGAAAGAGGAAGGAAGAGAAAGCAAAATGTTCTTTGTATTAGTAAATTGTATTACTAATCCCTTTGTATTAGTAAATTGTTCTCACTCTTGGTCCACATTCTACTCCTATCTCCCAGGCCAATTAAAGTAAGTTGCTGTAACAGAAACTTGGATATCAGTAAACTTTTTGAGTGATTCTCTAATGTGCCATCAAGATGAGACTCACTTTGTTTGTTTTTTTTTATTCTTTGGCTTTTTAGGGCCCCACCTGTGGCATATGGATGTTCCCAGGCTAGGGGTCAAGTAGGAGCTGTAGCCACTGGGCTACACCACAGCCACAGCAATGTGGGATCCAAGCCATGTTTGAGACCTACACCACAGCTCCTGGCAACTCCAGATCCTTAACCCACTGAGTGAGGCCAGGGATCGAACCTACATCCTCATGGATGCTAGTCAGATTCGTTTCCACCAAGCCACGACAGGAACTCCAAAATAAGACTCATTTTGTAAGGAGTGAATCAAACTCATTTTTAGACCTACCTCACTAAGGTATAGTTGTTCCTTAATATGTTACTTGTATGGATAAAGCTGTACATTTCACAACTTAATATAACTTGAAGATATACTTGCTATGAATTTATTGCAAGGTATAACTAATCTATTAGTCAACAGATATAATGATGTAACTTCAGATGTAAACAAGGACTGCAGATACTTTTTATCTGGTAACCACTCTATTTGAGCTTGTCTTCTGACTTGATAGTATTCCTTCTTTCAAACACTCAGTGAAGGGCATCATTAATAGGGAAATACAGAAGAAGGAGATGCTTAACTTTAAAGACATAACAATTACTTAGATTACTTGACCTCGTGGTCCTTTAAGGATAAACAGAAGACAATCCAGGAATTATGTTTGTCTTTTGTAGTGCAGCTGAAATTCTTTAAATTTGGTTTTCTGAAACATAGCAGGATAGCTTTAAATCTGATTGAAGTAATCTTTTCTCTACCACGACCTCAAGATATTTATCAAGGTTTTACTATGTTTTGTTTTTTTTTTTTTTGTCTTTTTGCCCTTTCTAGGGCTGCACTCGCGGCATATGGGGGTTCCCAGGCTAGGGATCCAATTGGGAGCTGTAGCCGCTGGCTTATGCCACAGCCACAGCAACGCGGGATCTGAGCCACGTCTGCAATCTACACCACAGCTCACGCAATGCTGGATCCTTAACCCACTGAGTGGTGCCAGCGATTGAACCCGCAACCTCATGTTTCCTAGTCGGATTCATTAACCACTGAGCCACGACAGGAACTCCAATTTTACTATGATATTTTAACTACAGGATTAAATAGGTTTAGGTTTTAAGAGTATAAAGCTAGGACAAGTATTTAGATATTGTCTTCAGGTATATCTTCTTATACAGTTTTGACTTCGGAAACGTGAAAATGTTTTTCATACTCAGAAAATTCTATGACGTAAAAGGAAATTCCTGAAAATGATGACATATTACACAGAGAAAAAAACTGTGGCTTCAGAACACAATACTGTGTACAGTCTTATATAGTCCAAGGAAGAAAAGAATTACAAAGAATTTAAATCTCAACAGTTTTATTGCTATAAATGATATGGCATTTTGGGAGTAATTGGAATCCTCATACGTTGCTGATGAGAATATAAAATGGTTCAGCTCCTTTGGAAAACAGCTTGGCAGTTATACAAAAAGAGAGTTACCATTTAACCCAGCAGTTCCTCCTAGGTGATCACCTAAGAGAATTAAAAACATATATCCATACAATAACTTGTGCACGGATGTTCTTAAGAGCATTATTCATGATAGCCAAGTGTGTATCAGCTTATGAACTGACAAACAAAATATGTTCTATTCATACAATGGAATGTTATTCAGTCATAAAAAGTAATAAAGTCCTGATTTCATGCTATGGATGAATTCACAGTATGAATGAATCTTGAAAATATTATACTGAATGATAGAAGCCAGACACAAAAGACCACGTAATGGGTGATTCTATTTACACGAAGTGTCCAGAATAGGCCGAGCTATGGAGATCAAAAGTAGGTTAGTGATTGCCATGGGTAAGTGGAGGGGAAATGGGGGGATGACCACTGGTGAGTCCAGGGTTTCTTCTGGGATGATGAAATGTTCTAGGATTAAATAGTGATGACTGTAAACCTTGGGGTATACTAAAAGCAACTGAATTGTACACACTAAAAAGAGTGAATTTTATGGTCTGTGAATTTTTATCTCAATTTTTAAAAAAGAAAGGCAAGAAAAATTTTTATATTATGGAATCTGGGGCACGGATATATAGGGATCAGTTTTACTATGCTCTACTTTTGTGTGCTTGGAAGCATTCATGTTGAATGTTTTAAATTGCTCTTATTAACTTCTGTTTATATTCTTTTAACTTAGAAATTTTTGTCAAGAAAGCACTAAAACATGTCTTGAGTGATCTGTCAACCAAGCTTTCTTCAAATGCACTTGTGTTTAGAATTTGCCACAGCTCAGTCTATGTATGGCCTAACAGTGACATGAATACCATCCCAGGAGAACTGACCGATAGTTCTGCCTGTAAGAACATAATGCACTTCCTTCAGTGAGTATGCTTGAAGTTTGCTAGAAATGTTTTCACAATGTCATTGCATATTGTAAACATCTTTGTGTATTAAAAACATAGATTTGAACAGGAAGAAGATACAAAACGGAAATTCATGAGGAAGAGAGAGAAAAAGTTATCAGACATGGTAAGCAAATCACTGTCTTATTGATAAAAATTTCAAATCCTTGAATTTGGAGTTGAGAGGGATCTTAGAAATTACTTAATCCAGCTTTTTTATTTTTTTACACATCAGATTATTTAGTTCCAGAAAGATTAAATGACTGCCAGAGGTTATCTCTGTTTTACATATTTAAACTTTGATCCTATGGTAATACATATCTTAAATGCGTCTTTTGGATTCTTTCTTTGCTCCCACAAAAATAAAACAGCTTAGGTGTGTTTAAAAATTATTTAGGGAGTTCCCGTCGTGGCGCAGCGGTTAACGAATCCGACTAGGAACCATAAGGTTGCGGGTTCGATCCCTGGCCTTGCTCAGTGGGTTAACGATCCGGCGTTGCCGTGAGCTGTGGTGTAGGTCGCAGACGCGGCTCGGATCCTGCGTTGCTGTGGCTCTGGCGTAGGCCGGCAGCTACAGCTCCGATTAGACCCCTAGCCTGGGAACCTCCACATGCCGCAGGTGCGGCCCTAAAATGACAAAAGGCA
>PVHT020000140.1:8154292-8219752 GCA_004024745.2 Catagonus wagneri | reverse complement strand
GCGGGTTCGATCCCTGGCCTTGCTCAGTGGGTTAACGATCCGGCGTTGCCGTGAGCTGTGGTGTAGGTCGCAGACGCGGCTCGGATCCTGCGTTGCTGTGGCTCTGGCGTAGGCCGGCAGCTACAGCTCCGATTAGACCCCTAGCCTGGGAACCTCCACATGCCGCAGGTGCGGCCCTAAAATGACAAAAGGCAAAAAATAAATAAATAAATAAATAAAAATTATTTAAAAAGTAAGTAAAAGGAATCGTTCTAAAACAAGACAGTGTCGCATTATGCTATATGAGATAAATAATAAATGATTCACTTTTCTTCACACTGTTTTGCTTCTGTTGATTTTTGAGCCAGTACTACTGAATACCTGCCACGTGCCACAAACTTTGCCTGATACTGGGGATTAAAAAATGAACTTGCTCCTTCAAGGCAGGAGGAGAGGAGGGATTGGATACAAAAGATATTTAGGGGATAAAATGGATTTTACTTGGAAACTAATTGGATATGGGATGCCCAGCTTCTGCTTAGGTAAAGATGGAAGATGAGGAAAACATGAGATCCCTTTGGGTCGTGTTATGTTTGAGATACCGGTGAGGCATCCGCATGAGCTGTTAGATTTATGAATGTGGAGTGTCCCAAAAAACTGTGCGCTGAAGATAGGGATTCAAAAATTACCAGTAATTGGAGCTTGATATTTTCAGAGAGACAGGTCAGTTATTTTGCAGAATGTTCCTCAGTTTGGGTTTGGATTTGTTTTAAGCTTCCTTGTGGTAATTTCAGGCGGTCATTGCTTGTAGGAATACCACAGAAGTTAATGTGTGTCCTTCTTAGCACTTTGTATAAAAGAGGGACATGTTCAGTTTATTCTCATATTGATGGTAATTTTGATCACTTAATATGGTATCCCCCACTCTTCTCCACTGAGAGGGCACTATTTTTTTTGCCCTTATAATTAGCAAGTATCTTGTGAGAAGATAACTTTGAGTTTATATATATATATGAGTTTATATATATATATATATATATATATATGCGTACTACTCCTCATCAAACTTTTACCCATCACTTCTAGCATCAGTTAATTTTTGCCAGAATCTAGCATTCGCTTGATGGTTGCAAAGTGGTGATTTCTCTAAGTCTGTGGTTTCCTTCTACATATATTAGGTGACATTATACTGTGAGGGAGAGCTTTTTCTTTTCCGTATTTATTTTTGAACTGCATAGAGGCATGGATTCTTGCTTTCTGCAGTGAGTTATAATCTGTTACACTCTTACTTTCCTTAGTTATTTTGATGTTCACATTTGATCAGTAGAAACTTCAAGCTGTACACTTGACACTGTATTTTTGAGTACTTCCTACTTTCTTCCACAAAATTTCCAGATTCATCGTGTACTTCCCCTGCTCCAGCTCAGGAATCAGCCAGTTCTCCAAGGAGCACACACATATATACATAAATATTACAGGTATAACGCATGCATCCATATTTAGCTGTGTAAGTCATACTTATACCTCCAGTTCTTATACAGCCTCACACAATTCCTAACCTTTTCCCAGTGAGAAACCTGGCTTCCAGTACTCTTAATATTTTGCATATTTGTTTAATATACAGAAAGTATTTTCAGAATTGTTTTTCTATACCACAGTCAAAATCAAACCTACTAATAAGAGTTCAGTATTTGTTTATGTCTTTAGATCAGGGGTATATAGTCATAATATAATATTTTTAAAACTTGCTTCAGTGTGTAGTTTTTGTATCTTGTTCATGTGATTTTTAAATTTTAAATCTATACAAAAGTATAATAGTATAAGGAACCCTGATAACTTATACCGGCTTTAATGTTTATCAATACATGATCAGTCTGATCACTCCCTGCTCACTCTCCACCTGTCCTCACATTATCTATTTTGAAGCAGAGAATTTTTCTTTAAGATGATATTTGTGCTTTCAAACAATTTACTGTAATACAGCTTATATGGTCCTTAAAAAGTCCTTTTCCTTACCTTTTACATTATTGTTCAGTGTGCTATGTTAACTATTACTGTTTATCTTTATAGCATCAAATAGTAAATATAGACCTTATGCTGGAAATGTCAACCCCTCTGGCAGCTGTAACACCCATCATTGAAAGAGAAAGTGGAGGACATCACTATGTTAATATGACTTTACCGGTTGATGCAGTTATATCTGTTGCTCCAGAAGAAACATGGGGAAAGTAAGTATTTTCTAATACTGTTGCCATATTTAAATGAAGACCTTCCCCCAGAGGAATCAGAGCCCATTTTTAAGTATTATATAGGGATATCTAGGATTGCTCTTGTTTTTTTTACTATGACTTACTCCTTGTTTATTATTAAACTAAGAGTCATCCAGTAATTAAATGTTTATTGGAGGAAGTAGAGTAATATGTAAAACCTATAGGGTTTTCGCTTTATCTACATGGAGATTTACTTAACATTTAGCATTTAGCTTTGTATTCTCTAGACTTCCTTTAATAAACCTGGCCCAGTCGAGGGTTTGATGTGTTTCGGTTGTTTTTTTTTTTTTTTAATTAGGAATATATTTACTCAATACCTTTATATATATAACCACTGTAACTTTAGTTAATTCACTTGTATATTTTTCACCCACAGAGTTCGTAAACTTCTAGTTGATGCAATTCATAATCAACTAACAGACATGGAAAACTGCATCTTGAAATACATAAAAGGAACATCTATTGTGGTCCCTGAACCATTGCACTTTTTATTACCAGGGAGAAAAAATCTTGTAACAATTTCTTACCCATCAGGAATTCCAGATGGTCAGCTACAGGCCTATAGAAAGGTGATACCAATTCACTTAGTCTTAGAAAAAATATGACTGTCATTCATATTGTATTTAACTACATGTTTCTAATAAGTATAAATTGTTTTGTATTTCATTTTAAAATATGGACACAGACTATTAGTTTTATATCTAATTTAACTTCTGTTCTCATGTAACTTTTTAAAGCATTATTAATGGAAAAGTACTATGCTAAATCATTTGAAACATTTAATTTTGTATGTCCTGTGTGGTTCATATGTTATTTTTCAATAATGAAATTTAGAAATGAAAAGATGCTTACATGCCTAGAGCAGCTAATGAGTGTTATTTAATAAATTCCATTTCTCTTTCATTATTTCCGGATTTCTGAAGAAGACAAGATTACAGTTAGGGAAGGGAAATTAATATTTGTTCTGATTTTAAGTAGGATTTATAATAACACTCGATCCGCCACCTCCCATAGTTATTTGGGTTTTACCAGAGGCAATTTGTAGAGAACGTGACTAGCATTCAAAGAAATGAAATTTATTGGCAAAACGACTGGTTTTAGAGTACATGTTTTTGATGTGTGGCCTTGGCTATCACCCATCAAATTGTGCCAGGGGAACATCTTCCCAGTCTCTGTTCCTGAAGAGATGTAACACTTGACCTCTGTCCCTCTCTCCAAGTGCCAGATGAGCTGATTTGCAGAGGCAGCAGTTGCACAAGCTGATGATCCCATTCAGACTGCCAGAATACATGGGAGATACCAAAAAGATGTCAGACTTTTCACAGTAACTGATACATAGTTTTATACACTCAGGAGTATATTGAGTATATTGCTTTTTAAACATGTATGTGTATTTTCATTTTGATGTCATATTGGTTGATTTCATATCACCAATTTCTACTTTGTAGTGTAATCACTATGCCCTTAATATTTGTTAAGTAGTCTAAGTGTGATTTTTGAAAATACTTTGGAGTTCCTGTCGTGGCTCAGAGGTTAACAAACAAACTAGTATCCATGAGGATGCAGGTTTGATCCTTGGCCTCACTCAGTGGATTAAGGATCCGGCATTGCCCTGAGCTGTGGTGTAGGTCACAGACCCAGCTTGGATCCCTCATTGCTGTGGCTGTGGTGTAGGCTGGCAGCTACAGCTCCAATTCGACCCCTAGCCTGGGAACCTCCATATGCAGCGGGTACAGCTCTAAAAGGACAAAAAAAAAAAAAATGTACTTCAATAAAATTATATCATTGTTGATTATAACTTGCTCATTTACAAGGCCGTTTCAAAACCAGTCTTCTGCCTGCGTGTATTTTAACACTGTATTATAGTAAATAATTTTAAGTTATCTTAGTTCTCTCACGCTAACAAATCATTTTATTTTTCCACATTCCTTTCCAGTTTCTATCAGTATACAGATAAACAAAAATACATCTTTTTTGGTTTTAGCTTAAATCTTATCTCTTTGACCTTAGTGAATTAAATCTGTGTGTTTGCTAATTTTCATAACCAATATGTTGTAAATTTTCTGTTTTGTATCTTAAGTTTGAGTTTATTTATTGACTAGGAATCTAAATCATTTAACTTTTTTCCTCTCTTTCCTGTTGATTCTGATTTCATTTAGGAGTTACATGATCTCTTCAATCTACCTCATGACCGACCTTATTTCAAAAGGTCTAACACTTACCACTTTCCAGATGAACCATACAAAGATGGTTACATTAGAAATCCACATACTTATCTCAGTCCACCTAACATAGAGACTGGTATGGTGAGTTTAATAATTCTTTATGAGAGTCAATTAATTAATGTCATTAGTTGTGTTTTGCTTGCAGCCAGTAGAAGTTCTAAGGATTGATTCGTTACATAATTTACCATCCATTTCTTTTAATGATTATTGCTTAAGATAGCAGCAATCCACTAAAAAAGTAAGGAATAGATCATATGTAGCACATTTCTCTTACTAAAATTCCACTCCTTAATTTTTTTAAAGGTTTATCCCATTTTATTTTTATTCTGAAACTGAGAAATCATGCTAAATAAGGGCATATTTCTCCCCAACTGACACAGTAGAGAAGGCTATAGGGGAACTACATGTTTTCTGTACAGCACGTACCTAGTTGTAAGAGGTAGATCTTCATTAAAAGTAGCTCAGAAAAGGAGTATTGGGGGCAGGTTCCTTTAAGGATACGTATAGGCAGTAAGAGAGGATCTCATGGGCAACCCAAGAATAGGAATTGTACAGCTGGGCCTCTTACAACAAAGCAGCCCTGTGACCAGCAGCTTTCTCAGTCCCAAGTATATACACTGTCCCAAGCATTATGTGGGTGCTTTTGATCCTAACTGGCCTGTTTCTTCCCTTACTCTGTCTTTTCTTGGCCTTGTCTTCTGTTGCCTCATTGTTTAGCTTGATGTAACTTTTTCGGACTCTTCCTCTTAGCTGTTCTTTGTATGCATCATTTCAGCTTCATTCCCTGCACCTTAACCTTATTGCCTGACCCGCTCTGCATCTCTCAGTTCAAATTCCCAAGAGAAAACTTGATGGACCCACCTTGTTATTTCATGTAGTCAGTACCTGCTGCGTCTCTAGGTGCTTTGTAAGGAAACCTTAAGACTGGAAAATGGATACATGATACAGCATTGACCCCAGGGGAGTTAGGGGCCAACTTCTGGTCCTGACCATCAGCATGCCCTTGGGACAGCAGCTACAGCTGCAAGTCCCTAGGCAGACTAGCCTCACATAGAGAGGCCCTGCTGGGCACTCATGTAACATGTATACAAATGAGTCTTTCATCAACATTTTGGTGATACTAAATCATTTCATTTATTTTGCTATGGGAAGAAATCTTGAGAGACCTGTTCCTAGGAGAAAATCTTGTTCTGTCACATCATAGAATCAGGAATAGGAAATACAAATCTTGGAGTCTGTGTAACAAACAACATAACTCTTTTGATGGTTTTCTAGTAAATTATCACATAAATGTTTTCTCTCTCAATTTATGTTTGGAACTCTTCTAGGGTAGGTATAATATCATATATTCATTTTTATTCCTAATAGTTCTTTACTAAGCTCCTGGTTACTCAGAAAGTACTGAATAAATGCTTACTGATTTTTGACAATAAAATGGGTTCATGATCTGTATTACAAAAATACAAGAAGCATTTACATATTTCTTAATATTTACTATATGATATTTAATATGTGTATATATATGTAAATTATAAAGCACAGTAAAGAAATGAGTTCTGGGGAACTCCCTACCCAATTTAAGAACTAGAACATGACCCGTCTGATTGTGATCTCCTTCCATATCCACTCCTCCACCTCCCCCAGGCCCCAGAAGGAGCTGTTACCCTGAGTTTCATGTTCATCATTCTCTTCCCTTTTTTTTAAATAGTTTCAACATATATGTATATTTTCTCTCAACAATGTAGCTTTTAATTTTCCTTGATTTTGAGTTTTACAAAAATGGTGTAATTCTGTGTACGGTTTTCTGCAGCTTGCTTTTTCACTCAATATTATGTATCTAAGATTTATCCATGGTATTGTGTCTAACTGTGGTTCACTTATCTTTATTGCTGGATAATATACTTTGATTTTTTTCCTGGATTTTTTAGACAGTGCTGCTGTAAACATTATATGTCTCTTGTTACATATGTGCAGCAGTGCCAACATTTTGCTATATTTGCTTCATTTCTGACACATCATTCAACCCAAATCTCCGGACAATAGATTTGCATTCATGGGATAGACCTAGTGTGGTTATGATTCACTATTTTTTATTCTCTGTTGGGTTTAGTTTGCTAATATTTTGTTATGATTTTTTGCATCTATGTTCATGAATGGTATATTATCTTACAATTTTTTTTCCTCATACTGTTCTTACTTCACCTTTTTATCAATAATATACTGGCTTATTGAAAAAGAGAGTGAGTGTTTCCTCTTTTTTAAAAGATTTTTTATAAGGAACTAAAGTAACAGTCTAGCCCTGAGAACAGTGCCCTGAGAACAGTAAAATGACGGGCATATTTTGTGTGTATATTATATGTAGATCCATCTTAAGTTAATATTTTCCTGTGTTTCTTCTTTTTATACAGATTTATGTGGTCCAGGGCACATATGGTTACCATCATTATATGCAGGACCGGATAGATGACAATGGCTGGGGCTGTGCTTATCGATCTCTGCAGACTATCTGCTCTTGGTTCAAACACCAGGGATACACGGAGAGACCCATTCCAACACACAGAGAAATTCAGCAGGTAGAGAACATGCCATTTTGAATTATAATCAATTGTATAATTCATTAACCCTTAACATACCATTAATAATTATTCCTATCTCATGGTACATATTTATTTTTGTTTTGAAGAAAAAATGTACTGGTTATCAGAGGAAATGCACTAAACATAATTTTTAATAGTTGTCTATATATGGGTTTTTTTGTATGTTTAAATACACAAAGGCTCTAGTTGATGCTGGGGACAAACCAGCAACATTTGTGGGATCACGGCAGTGGATTGGATCTATCGAGGTACAGCTGGTACTGAACCATTTGATTGGTATAACTTCAAAAATACTATTTGTCAGGTAAGAACACTTTAAGAAATTTGAGAAATCATTTCAAAGTAATTTGTCATTTTTATTAAAGGAAAATCTGCATCGTTTCCCCACATTTGTTTCCATTCTTCTCTCTGCCTTCACATTGCCTCATTGCTTTATAAATCTGATTTTTCTAGCCCTAAGTATTTTTTGTTACTTTTTAGAAAATGTTTGAGTTTATGAGTAAACTGAGCTATCTACTTGTATGATCTAGACTTAATTTTAGTCTGAAAGAGGAAAACTTGGAAGTGTGTCAGCTTTGAGTAGAGTTATAGAAAGTCTTTTTTTGAATGCTTAGGTCGTTAAAGACTTGAAAGAAAAAAACCAAATGTTGATTTGTGACCAACCTTTTTATTTACCTCCTACTGTTTTTCTTCCTAAGATTTTATTTTATTTTTTGCTTTTTAGGGCCCCACCCGGGGCATATGGAAATTCCCAGGCAAGAGGTCGAATTGGAGGTACAGCTGCCGGCCTGCACCACAGCCACAGCAACGCAGGATCTGAGCCGTGTCCGTGACCTACAGCTCACGGCAACACCAGGTCCTTAACCCACTAAATGAGGCCAGGATACTAGTCAAGTTCATTACTGCTGGGTGACAACAGGAACTCCTCTCCCTAAGATTTTAATAAACTAATAATGTGTCCAAATAATACATTCATTATATCTTTTCCAGCATATTTTAATCACGATTCTAATATTTAAATATGAGCAAGTATGAAATAATATTGATTTCTATGTCCGTCACTAACTTACCCCTTATTTATGAGCTTATGTTTTCAATACATTTTCTTTTATGACAGCCTTGATAATTATGTCATTGTCCTTATTGTCCAGGTACTTTAGTGCATCTAATTTCACAATTATAATTTGGATTGGCTGTGGAAATCAGTGCTAACAAATAAGTGATAGATTAAGTAGTGATGCATATGGTGATTAAGAAGTGAGAGTTTTGGTGTATTAAAACATTGCTTATACATCCCTTACGAAGCAAGAGCTGAGGTTTAGCACCACCTGGCACTTCCATTGTAGAAAAAAAAAAAAAAAAAAATATATATATATATATATATATATATATATATTTATATATACCTTCTTTCATCTGTTCATCTTTTTCTTCTCAAAGTAAAAATTGTATAGGACCTTGAAATATTCTCTAAAAATATGTTGTACTTGAAAACATTTTGTAGTTTTCACATCGGCTGCACAAACTTTGTCTTTTTTAGTCCTGGAATCTCCAGTCATGTAGAAGGACGGGTATTATTGGTCCCTGTTAAAGGTGAGGAAATAAAGGCTCAGAATCTGAGGGCAAGAAGACAAGGACCCAGGATGTAAAACTCAAATTAAATCCACCCAGAAGCCTCCCCCGGGTATCAGAGTGACCATTTTCAATCTCATGTTAAAAATCCAGGACCTTCTTTCTCATTTTCAGAGGCAAAGTCTTCTTTCCTAGCACATTTAATGGCCTTAAATATTTAGCGAGGTTGTATTGCTTAAAATTGCTCTTTCAGTTCTCTACAACTTATTTTATTTAAATTTATGTTGCTTTTTGAAAAGCAAAAATGAAACTAAAAAGGTAGAAAGTATTAGTTCCTAAGTTCATTATTTGACCTTAGAAATAGTTCATCTGATAGAAAATGGTTTTCTTTCTAGCCAAGGTTCTGAGATGGTCTCTCAGGGACGGGAACTGGCTAATCATTTCCAGACTGAAGGAACTCCAGTAATGATCGGTAAGGTGTTTTGGGCATCTTGAGTTTTTTTGGTAGAGTGAAGAGTATGTAAAAGCTTTCATTATGTAGATATTTATGACACATAAAATCAGTCATTTTAGGAAGTTCCCTGGTGGCTTAACTATTAAAGATACGGCGTTATCACTGCTGTGGTGTGGTTTGATCCCTGGCCTGGGAACTTGTACATGGCACAGGCTCAGTGCCTCCCCCCGCCCAAAAAATAAGTCATTTTAAAACATACTAAAATTAGCTTGTTTTTAATTTCCAAGGTGGATATTTACAAAAAGATTATAATAACCAGGAGTAGTAAAGGCTAAGAAGAGAGATAATGGCTCAGATACTTAGAGTTGAAAGCGGTATGAAAAGAGGCAGTGGTCACTCATGTGAGCATCATAAGTCACAGCTGTCACTAACTTGGCTGACTGTTTGACATTCTGTAAATTGCTTGACCTTTCTGGGATTTATTTGTGAAGTAAGAGGATTGGATTAGCTCATCTAAAGATTCACGACTATGACTTCTCCTTTGATGACAGAAGGCAAGCTATGACTGGTGTGTAAGAAATGCAAATGGGCAGATTTCAGCAAAATATCAGAAAGTTCTGAATGAGTAGATACGCTGCACCACTGGAGGAACTCTGAGCAGAGGTAGCATTGCCCATCTGCTCGGAGAGTTGCCACAGCAATGACTGTTACTGTGTTGGGAGAAGTGTAGACCTTCTGTGGCCCTTTTTAAATACAGTTTAGGTAATTCCGTGGATATTGCAGTGGAATATAAACCTAATATGATTATAAATATGATTGTATCTTTTCTGCTTTAAAGATAGAATTTTACCTTTTCCAGGATATTTGACATTGTGCCTTTTAGCATGTAGGTTAGTCAATTTTAATGCTGTATTATTAGATCAATTAATAGGCAAAACCATCTTTTTTAAATAGAAATTGAATGGGAAGTTGAGATTAGTATATGCACTTTCATTTCATATTTCCTTTACAGGGGGAGGAGTTTTGGCCCACACAATACTAGGAGTTGCATGGAATGAGATTACAGGACAGATAAAATTTCTGATTTTAGATCCACATTATACAGGAGCTGAAGATCTGCAAGTTATTTTGGAAAAGGTATGTGTCTGTTTAACATAAATTTAGATAAGGCAGATTATCTAAAGGCAAAAATCCAGAACCAAAGGATAGAAAACTGGCAGCTAACAGAAAGATGGATTATAAACCTAGGGCAGTGATCCTCCCGCTAAGGAGTGATTCTAAGGCTGTGAGGAGTGACTGTCTCTCTAGAAATGGAGGAGAGGGGAGAACTAAAGTAAATTGTGAAAGACAAAATTTAGGTTTGATTTATAAAGACTTTCTCAGTTAGTAAACTTAGTAATGGAATGCAAAATTCATAAATACATTCCTTTGGAAACTACAGCTTTACATAAACATAAATATGGTGAGACTTATCAATGTCTTGGAATAGAGTGGAATATATAACCTCTATAATTTTAGAATTAACCAGAAATTAGCTAAATAGTATGCTGGATATTATAGGGCCTTGACTACTTTTAATTTATTTACGTATAACTTAGTATCATCCTGTAAAGGATTTGAATTTGAAACAGATTTAAGAGTATTTATTGATGCTCAAACTATCAGCAAAAGGAGGTATAAATTTAAGTTAATTTATAGGCAACTAATTCAGCTGTAGTACTGAGTTTTTATAAGAAATTAGTACCAAATTTTCATGAAATTCAGTACGAAATCTTTAGGAGGCAAGATATAATTGACTTGAATTTTAAATAAGTTTTATATTCTTTGCCAAGTATAGTAAGATTACCAAGAATGCATACAGCCTTTTCAGCCATAAACTAATGAATGTATTATATTATTATCCACTACCCTTCTTTTTTGTCATGTTGTCACTTAGGTCAGTTTCATTAGTCCCAATAAAAAAGTTTCTCTGCTTTTTTTAAAGCAGAAGTCCTAGGGAATTCTGGGAAAATGGATGGTTTAACATTTAAATTCATTTGTGAGATAACTTCAGAAGTTGAAAATAATAGAACTACATGAGGTTACTAAAGCCTTAATGATAAGACATTAAGTATATGAAGAGTTTTTAATTGTTCCAGTTATGGCTCAGTGGGTTATAAACCTGACTAGTATCCATGAGGATGCAGGTTAGATCCCTGGCCTCGCTCAGTGGGGTAAAGATCCGGCATTGCCGTGAGCTATAGTGTAGGTCACAGATATGGCTCGGATCTGGCACTGCTGTGGCTATGGCTGTGGCTGGCAGCTGTTGCTACAATTCAGCCCCTAGCCTGGGAACTTCCATATGCTGTAGGTGTGACCATAAAAAGCAAAAAAAAAAAAAAATTTTTAGTATGTGTAACTGGGTTCCTATCTCCTTTAGTAAAATCTTTTCCTAATTATAGGAATAGCTATAAATGCTAACAGGATACAATTATGTTCTTAAAATTTTAAGTTCCCCCCACATCCACACACTTTTCTCTTTCAAGGCATTTGAACTTTTAAATCTATGAAATGTTTTTAGGTGGTACATGTGTCTTACTGAAAATAGGTGTAATATTCACTCTCTGTATCAAATTGTCCATTCATTCAACATTCATTAAATACCTACTGTTTACCATCCACTGTCCTAATAAGCACAGAGCGTTATTAAAAGGGGTTTTTAAGGAGCTCTTAATAGTGTAGGACAGATAAGAGCCCAAAAAAGGATTCTCAGTAAAAATACAGCATCTAAGGTGGAGTGTACAACAAAGCTGATCCTGCAGAAGGATTACTTAGAGGCAGTGAGAGGAAAGCAGGGCATATTCTGGTCACTGTGGCAGTTTTAGCGTGATCAGCGCTGGTGGAGAGGTGTGGCTGACTGCTGGAGGGATAGGCAGGAGCTAAACCAGGGATAGTCACGTCAGCCAAGTGGAGAAGCAAGCATTTAAATTTTATCTTACAGGCAATGAGAAGCCTTATTATTTTAATAAGAGGCATGGTATGGATAATAAAATCACTTCTTCCTGGCTGGCTAGAGGGACTTTGCACTAGGTGGAATTATCTAATTAGGGCTTTCTGAAGCAGTTAGGTAGAGTAAGACGTTGTGCCTGCTTACCTTCTCTGAGAATTGCACTCTCCTTTGCTAGTCATATTTCTTCAGAACTTTGCAACTGCAAAAAACTCTTAGCTCTCTTTGCACTTCCAAGAATCCTGGAGGCCAAGGTCCGGCCATCAGCAGAAGAGCTGTTAACTCTTACATGATTCAAGAATCTAGGGTGCTGTCTTAGTGCATCCACACTGCTGTAACAGAATACCATAGCCTGGGTGGCTTATAACATGAGAAATTTATTTCTCAGTCCTGGAGTCCTGGAAATCCAGGATCAAACACTAGCCGATTCCATGGCTGGCGAGGCCCACTTTCTAATTCAAAAATAGCAGTCATTTTCACTGTCCTCACATGGTGGAAAGGATGGGGGAGCTCTCTGGACCCTCTTTATTAATGAGGGCACTAATCCCATTCATAAGCGCCCTTCCCTCTGAACCTAGTTAGCTCCCAAAAGCCCTACCTCCAGATACCATCACATTGGGGATTAGGTTTCAGCAGATGAATCTGGAACACATGTAGCCTAAGGCAGGGGCCAGAGGGACAGTTCTGCCTCTGGCTGACCTCTCTTTACCTTCTTGGGGTGCTTTCCTGTTTGAAGTTCCTAAGGTGATCACCTCAAAGGAAAGAAGCCTGGCTCCCCTGTTTACTCCCACAGTTTCTGGTCTGGGCACCTTCTCTACCTACCTCTCTTGAAAAAAATGTAAGTCATTACCTGGAGATGGCTCACGTTTGAAAGGACCATGAAGAGATTAAAATGGAGAAAGCATAAGCCTTGTTTCTGCTTATTAAGGAAACATTTTAGGACATTAAATTCATTAGAGAAAGTTTTGCTGAGAAAATGAAATAGTAAAAAAAAAGATTGTTTAGTAAAGAAACAGTTCTCAATGACAATAAACCAAACTTAATGGTGGTTAGTTACCTAGGAACAGAGGAGCAGGACTGGTGGAGGATTTTTTTTTTAACTTCATGTCATTTGAACTTTTATAATGTATATCTTATTTTTGCAATCAGAAAAACAAAAATGAAAAAAATAAAGAACACCTTTAGTCAAACCTCCTGCCTCCACACTGAAAAACGAAGCTAACACACTTTCTAATAATGTAGGAACTATGACCTTTGACTCCAGGTCCCTGCCAGAGTGCCCAGCAGCTTCCCTGTTAGGTAGTGTAAGGAGGATGACCACTGCCTGTCACTCACACGATGGCATTTTTAAAAAGTCCTCACTGGCCGCCTCGCAAGTATTTGCAACTTCCTCACAGGTGTTTGCAAACCATTTCATTTCAGAATGATGTAACGCAGACCAGCTATTAGCTTGGGTCGTTAAGAAAATAAATCAATGGCCTAGAAGAAATTTGACAGACTTCTATATTCACAGTGAGATTTTGTTTGAAAGTTAGTTTCTCTGCTGAGGAAAAGGATTAATACTGACATGAAGATTGGAAAGTAGAATGATTACAGCCTAAGGAAAATGCAGGGCATAGAATGCAACTCCAGGGCCAAGCTCACATTTCTCACGGCTGAAGTGCCACTCCTGGGAACTCCAGGATCAAAGCACTGGCCGATTGATTCAGTGGCTGGGGAAGCCCACTTCCTAGTTGGACGGCAGTCATCTTCAATGTCTATACAGTCTTGTATGGACAGATGCTAATTAAACTATCACATGCTATCAACTACTAGAATTGTAAAACCGTACATCTTAGAATCAATAAAATGTGGTATTGAGTAACAGTACCATGACAAAGGTTTTCATTTTTAATGACTTCTATGTTTAGATATCATAGAATTGAATTAAAATTTTTAAAGATTCTATCTGAAACGGACCCATGTAAGCTATTTCTCTATGTTGTATAGGAATTCAAATATTTGATTTATAGGTATTTAGAATTTTATTCCAAGATCCTGCTGATAGAACAGGACTGTAAAGTGTTAACAGTTTTGATTGTGAAGTCCTATAACTTTGTAAAAGGTTTTCCTTCTCCCAAATCTAGGGCTGGTGTGGATGGAAGGGCCCCGATTTTTGGAACAAGGATGCTTACTATAATTTATGTCTTCCTCAGCGACCAAATATTATTTAAAATATCTTAGACTCAAAGACTGTAGTAAAGTTGCACTTTATCAATTTGTTAATGAAGAGTAAATTTAATTTCAGATTAAATCTTGGGTGTAGTTTGATGGTTTCTATTATTTTTTTCAAATGTTGTATTGCACAAAGAATTTTTTCTTTAGCTACTCCTTTAATAAATTAAAAGACAAAAGCATGTACAACCAGAACATTATAGGCATGTAAATACATGTATTCTTGAATGTTATCTTCACTTAGAAGAAAGTTTTCCTCCTTCTTAGAAGGACTTTAGACACACTTGATGAGTCAAAAGCCATAGCTTATAGCTGGGCAGTAGATCTGCACGAAGACTTTCTCCACACCTCTTCATAACCAATACAACATCTGTTGTTAAAAAACATTAACATTAAAAAACTTTTTTTTTAAAGGTTTCCTTCCTAACTTTACACCATGTGGGATAATTTTTGGTCTTTAGAATCTAGTAGTAGTTATTACAACCAGTATTAAAATGTATTAATGAGAATGAAAAGATATACTAGAAATAAGACTGCCAATATTTACATGAAACAAATTCTGTGCTAAATAAGAAACCCTTGAGGGAGGAAGAAAAACGAAACTATGAGTTACTTACCAACACTTCCTTTTCCCATTTGTATTTTCTTCACTTTCAAAACTTCGTTTCTGTCTGAGCGCGGGAACACATTGACCTTTATTTGATTGTTCACTGGATTTCATTGTCTGCATACATTTAATTGTTGTAAGAAACTTGGCACATTCTGGAAATCCACATGACCAAGCCAGATCTTCAGCTGTTTGGCCATTTTTATTACATAAACTGAATTTGAGACAAAATATAAGTAAAAAATTGGCAATTGGCTAGATTTTTTATATCTTCCTAACAAACGTGCTTTTTGCTGATACAAATGTTGGTTGCAGAATAGAAGAAAAGGAAGCACAGAGGAATTCTGTTTTTGCTCACTATTATATCGTCAGTGTGTTGCACAGAATACAGCACAGAGTGGGCATTTCGCTTTTGAATGAATGAAAGTTAACTATTCTGTGTTCAGTTCAGTGATTAAGTACACAAAGGAAGTCAATGAGAACTGCTATAGAATGGATTTTCTAAACCAAAACTAAGATGTAATACTCCCAAAACACATGAACAGAATTGCATCTCTGATTGCTTACGATCCATTTTTTATTTATTCAAATTAAATAGTATTAGATATCACTAATAGCTAAGTTGACATTTAAATGATAATACTAAATTATCAATTAGGCAAGCATCATGTAATTAAGCTGCAGGGGTCTGATTAGTATAATCCAAGAAAATATAAAATTTGAAGCACTGATTTCATACTTACTCAATCTGAGCATCACTGGCTACGAGCAGGCTGAGGCACTCCATGCTTCCAACTTTTGCTGCCTTGTGTAGTGGAGCTTCTCCAAAAACATCCTTACAGATAAGACAGCACATTTTAGTCTCCCCAAAACGCTTGCTTGTGGAAGTTGCTGGGTGAAGTCTATTGTTTGAGGAAGCTAGTTAGAACTGTATTGCTTTGGACTGAATTGTTTTTTTTGGTAGGGGGGGGATCTTTTCAGGGCCGCACCCGCGGCATATGGAGGTTCCCAGGCTAGGGGTCTAACAGGAGCTGTAGCCGCCGGCCTTCACCACAGCCACAGCAACGCAGGATCCGAGCTGCGTCTGCAACCTACACCACAGCTCACAGCAACGCCGGATCCTTAATCCACTGAGCAAGGCCAGGGATTGAACCTGCAACCTCATGGTTCCTAGTTGGATTTGTTAACCACTGAGCCATGACGGGAACTCCTGGACTGAATTTTTTAATTCTTTTTTTTTTAATAAATTTCACTTGGTGCCCTAATAAATACAGAGCTGTCATTAATGTCACGTGCAGCCACAGCTACATTCATTAAATTTTAAGTGAATAACAGCAAAGTCGAATTCTACAGAAGTAAATATTACAGTTTAAAATTCATGCTTTAATATTCAGTGGAAGATTCAAACTACCCTAAGAAAGTTCTGTAAGAAATTACATCGTTTATGAGCATGATTCACAAGTATTTCACGTGCTACCCTGAGACTTTTCATTTGGTAATGGAGCAGTTGTTACTTTGGAAATGAATTGTAAACATTGGAAATGCTGTCCAGTTTAGTAGTCAGCAGCCCAGCCTATGCTAATAAGCACCTGAAATGTGACTAGTCTGAATTGAAATGTGCTGTAAATGTAAAATACACACCGGATTAAGACACATCCAATGAAAATGTAAGATATTTATCAGTAATGTTTTGTATTGATTACATATTGAAATATTCCGGGTTAATTGGGTTAAATTACTAAAATTAATTTCCTGTTTCATTTTATTTCATTAATGTGGCTAATAGAAAATTTTAAGTTACATATGTGTCTTACATATTTCTATTGTACATCGCTGCGATGCTCATGTTTATAAAAGTGAAACGACCGAATATCCTGGTGCCTAAGAAGTGTTTGTGGGGATTTGGGGTGGAGGGAAGGGTTGCACACAGCAACAGTCAGTTAACTAGTTACCTGTTGGTTGAGGTCAGCGCCAGTCTGCAGTTGCCAAAGAAGAAAGCAAGAAAAGCCACCACCTGCAGCCAGGTGGACAGGTGACTGCTCACAGGGATCCGGGGGTGCGTTGACGGAGGCCCCCGTCTCTAGCAGTTGCTTCAGAATATCCACCTGCGAGAAGAGAACAGCTCCAGCACCACTCTTGCCTTTGTCCAGGCTCACGCCCTCCCAGAATTGAATATCCTCCCCCGCCACAAGAATCTTCCAGGGTCCAATAATCCACTGTCACCCTAGCTATCGCTCCCAAGAAGCCAGATCTCCGGAAGCTTAAACCCGCAGGACAAAAGCGGCCTGGGTCTCACCTCTGGGTTGCTATCAAGCAACTGCATTGCCTGCCTGGACTGGAGTCCTTGGGAGAGCAAAGCGGTGGGGCACTCGTTGCAGACAGGTTAAAGTGCACAGGCTGCCTAAGAGCCAGAGAATTTAAGGATCGCCAGGGCCAGCGGACCGGCCACTCCCCGCCGTGCCCCAACTCTGGTTGAGCCCTGGCAACCCAAACCTTGGCTGTCGGGCCTTTCTCCGCCCAGCGGCAGCCGCACGTACACAAAACACTGGCACGTGCAACCGGGAACACGGAGAGCCTGCGGGGAGGAAGGAGGCGGAGGCAGTGCGGATCCGCCAGCCGATTGGCCAGCGGTGGAGGTGTTAGGCCCGCCCACCTGGGGGCGGGGCCCTGGACCCCCGCCCCCAAGTCCCGATGCGCGTGCGCGGTGAGCTACGGCAATCCGAGCCGCTGAGATTCAGCGCCCGCCATGAGGCGCGCCGAGTTTCCCACGTACGCCGCGGTCGTTCCCAGCTCTAGTTCCTTTGGGGAAGCGGGAGTCGCGGGTGGAGGTTTTGGTTTCTGCTGGCACGCACGTAACCGGGAAATGAGGGAGTTAGGAGGAGCTCTGTGGCAACACCACTTTTGGAAGCTACCACGCGTGGTGCTGGCGCCTTGGCCCCAGCCTCCAGTTCTTAAACTGCACGTTCAGAGTTGCCCCAGGCTTCCCTCTGTCCGCCAGGCCCTGGATAGTTAGGAAAGCAGGAGCTGGGGGTTTGGGGATAGGCGGAGGGGCGACTACCTCTCAGCTGCTTTAGAGGAAAGCTGGGTTGGGGGACTGGCTCTCTTGGAGCTCTTTATACTGTTTAGCTGAAGTCATTCCTTTTTGTAAAACTTTAGAAACTTTAGTCATTCCTTTTTGTGAAACAGTTCAGACTGTGGCCAGTGACTCGCGCTTCTAATCTCTGAACTCTCCTCAGCATTTTTTTCCCAGATTAATACCGCTAAAAGCCACAGCTCCAGCTATATAGTTATTTTCCCTAACATCTTCAGTGATCCTCTTCTATCTACTGATATCTTTGAAAGCAGGACTGAAAAATAATTTATTATGCTTTTAAAGGACACGCTTGTACTCTGAAGATAGGTGGCTTTTAGTTCCAGTTGTTGGTTACAGTTTGTTGTATATTTTGTAAGAGCCATAAAGTAATTTTGCATTTTTTCATAGTACTGAACTATGCGACAATCCAAGGTGTCGACTGAGAAGAATGCACAACGTGAGAGTTGTGGATTCGGTTTTTTATTCAGGGCTTTACTGAGGTCTGTAGCCCGGGAGACAGCCTTCAAATAGCTCTGAGGAGCTGTTCCTAAGAGGTGGTTAGGAGACAGGTTTATATGTGATTTTTTTTTTTAGGCAATACATGCTGTTAACATGTATCTTGGTAAAAGATCACTGCTGGTCACAGAACAAATAGCTCAGGTTAATGATTATAGTGCTTTTCTGTGTGTGGGAAGATGCAAAAGCGGGGTTTGTTAAAATTCTTGGTGAAATGTGTCTAACTGCGTAAGGACCTGTTTGTCCAAAGCACAGAGCATCCTGTTATCACCTTTAATTTCCTGTCTGAAGCAGAGTGCCCATCATGGCATCACCTTAATCTCTCTGTCTGAGGCATCAACTGCACTGTTGGTCGACGACTGCAGCAGGTTAATCTTGAAGACTTGGGTGGTGAGCAAATCGCTCTTTGCTCTTTTTTTGTTTCCAAAGGGGTAGTTTTAAACATTTATATGCATACTTGAACATAAACATGTATGTTTATTTGTGTTCAAACATATATATAGAATCATGCTTGTGTTTTTTTTTTATGTTTAAGCTAGTCACAATACCTTTTTTATATTTAAAGAATATCAGAGATATATGAGAATACCTGTCCTTATTGCCAGTTTTTCTTTTCTCATGTTTTTCAATTCAATAGGCACTATTTTTCAAAGCATATAATTAAGCTTCAAGTTTACACAGATGTTCATTTTCAGGAATTCCTAACTAATAGAATTATGAGAGAGTTCCTAAAGTTCTGGACATAGGTATTGAAGTTAACATATGCAATGGGATAGTTGTGTGATGCTACGCATCCACATTACATCCTTTTTCATGAAAACAAGATTCTGATGCATTAAATCTCATAATTCTTATTAGCTTCCTGTTACATATGTAATTTTCACAAGGAAAGGGAATTTTGTGAGTAGTTGTTAAAGCTTTTGTCCCTTTAATCACTTCAGGCTTGTTGACTGCTAATAATGTTTCAAAAGCTTTCTATGTGTCAGGTAAGTATCTGGTTTACTCTTAGAAATGGGCCTAAAAGCTTTCTAAAAACTAAACAAAGCTGGTAGAGTACAAAAATATACCGAATAAATACATTTGGAGGACAATATCTTACTGGCAAGTAACTGGAGTTTTTACTGAGCATGTAGCAGGTAGGATCAGTTTTCTATATAGAGTGGAAGATGGTCTAAGATGCATATTCAACAGGCACTCTTCTAAGCATTGATAATTCTACTTATGCTTAATTTGCTGATAGATGTGTTTCCAGAAGGAATATACCATTCTAGAGGGAGTGTTTTTAAAAAGAAAAATGTTGGATGATGGCTGAGTTATCAAATGACCACATGAGTCTTGAAAGGGAAGTGTTTCCTAGGTAGTCCAGGAGGGGAAGAGAATTTATATGTGTGAAATATCTTACAGTGTTAAGGAAACTGTGTAGTTCAGTCTGGTTGCAGTATGGTTACACGAACAGCAGTGATGTAAAATAAAGACTTACAAATGAAAAATTGTATTAAATGATCACTAATGTCTATTCCAATTTATTATTATATTAATATAATTTAATTATATTAAATTGGCATTAATTGGGCACTTACTATGCCCCAAGATTATTACAGATAGGTATTACAATGTTGTCTTACAGGAAAGGAAACTGAGACTTAGAGGTTCAATAACTTGTCTAAGATCATATCATTATTAAGAGGTGGAGCTGGAACTCAGGCAATTTGACTCCAGAGCCCACAGTCTTATTATACCTGTATTTTAAAGACTTTTGGTCATCTTTGATAGATTCAAACATACTAAGATTAAAGCAGAAGAGGAGTTCCCTTTATGGTGCAACGAAAACAAATCCAACCAAGTATCCATGAGGGTGTGGGTTCGATCCCTGGCCTTGCTCAGTGGGTTAAGGATCTTGCGTTGCCTTGAGGTGTAGGTTGCAGACGCAGCTCAGATGCCACATTGCTGTGGCTGTGGCATAGGCCAGCAGCTGTAACTCCGATTAGACTCCTATCCTGGGAACCTCCGTATGCCATGGGTATGGCCCTAAAAGAAAAGGTAATGACTAAATAAATAAAGCAGAAGAAAGTCCTTAGAGAACATTCTTATAATCCATTGAAAAACAACTCTTTCATTGGATGATCATTAATGTAGCCTTTTTTCTAGAACTGAATATCCCAAAGTGCTCAGCCCAGTGCCTTCTATAAAAGGAATTCCTCTTGAGTAAATGAATGAATATGTGCTAATAGGTGGAATTTATTAAATAAAAGTGTTTGTTGGATAGGCTTAATTAGAATTAGGCTAATTTCATCTATTTCCAATTTGCCTTTATTGGACCAAAAAGATAACTGGAGAACATTCCCTAAATGGATAGTTTTGAAAGGAGTAGTAATTGGGAATACCCACTAATCCCTATTTATCACTATTATATAACATTTCACTAAATTGTATACATTTTATAATAATGCCATGGACAACTTTAACTCTAAAGCAAGTGAAGGAATATAAAGTAAAACTAAAAATCTCAACTAGTTGACTTGGTTTCATATGTATTATTTTTAAATCTTATGAGAATTTTATAACCCCAAAATATATTCAAGTAGTATTCATCAAAACCTTTCTGAATATGATGTTTCAATTATTTATTGCCAGTTAGGTACCCATGTTATTTATATTAATGTTGACCATATTCCACTGAGCCTTAAAAGTAACTAAATATTAATTATTAAGAGTGGTGTATGGCAATCATATTTCTATAGTTCACACACCAAGGATGATGTATGAAAACTTTTCAGAGACAGAAGATGGAATTTCAATAAATGGTCTTTGGTTATAAACAGTTTTTCAAACATCCACAGATTGATAATGACTTGAACTAATCAAATATAATTCTAGTCTTCATTGGCATGGGCAGTCAAGAAATCCATGATCCTAGTATGATTATAAAAGTAAAAGGATTTCCTACAAAGAAATTCTTGTGCCTTAATATATAAACGCTTCCAGCCTCTCTCATTCAGACTTCTTGGAGAAGGTGATAAATTATATAGTTAGTCTAAACAACTGCTGCTCCAGAATATTGGGCACAAAGGATAGATAGATAGGTAGGTAGATAGATAGATAGAGGAGAAGGGAGGGAGGGAAGAAGGAAGGAAGGATGGACAGGAGAGAGAAGACAAAAGAATTCCAAACACTTCATGTGTATACTCCCCACTCCAGGAAGCAGAGAGTAATACTCTCCCCACTCCATCCTCTTGAGTGTAGGCTGCACATAATGACTTGCTACCAAAGAGTAGAGTATAGGAAGTGGGACAGAAGTGACTTTACAGTGGAGAATGCTGTCAAACGCTACCCTGGCTAGTAACAGTTAGTATCAGTGATAAGTCATGATGATACCACACATCCCTGATATGGTGTGTTGAGAAGGGTACTTCCCCTCTGCATCTTCCCAAAATCCCATAACCCAAGTCTAACCATGAGTAAAGGATCAGATAGACACAGATTTAGAGACATTCTACTGGATATCTAGCCAGTACAAAAAATAAGGAAAACATGGGAATCTGCCACAGACCAGAGGAGGCTAAGGAGACATGATGACTAAAGTAGTGTAGTGTGATAACCTGAATGGGATCCTGGGACAGAAAGAGTAAATTACATAGCACCCTCTGCCCCTGCATCTACATTTTCAATTTCTGTGGTTTTAGGCCAACCATGGTCTAAAAATATCATGGAAAACTGCAGGAGTAAACAATTCATAGATTTTAAATTGCACACTGCTCTGAGTAATGTGATGAAATCTCGTTCCATCCTGCCTGGGAGGTGAATCATCCCTTTGTCCAGGTTAGTCACCTAGTAGCCATCTGGGTCATCAGATTAGTTTGTGTTCAAATAATCTTTATTTAATGGCCCCGAAGTACAAGAGTAGTGATGCTGGCAGTTCGGTACGCCAGACAAGTTGTAAAGTGCTTCCTTTAAGGGAAAAGGTGAAAGTTCTTAATAAGGAAATATAAGAAATTGTATGCTGAGGTTGTTAGGCTCTACATTAAGAGCAAATCTTCTATTTGTGAAATGGTGAAGAAGGAAAAGGAAATTTATGCTAGTTTTGCATACCTCAATCTGTTGCACTTAGTTAACTTCCCAGAAACAGTTAATAGCAGAAGGTACCTAACCAGCATGAAGCTAATTTTAACAAGACAAGGAATAAAGAATGTCACAAAGTTCTCACAACTGATTGCTAAACTTTTTATTCTGATAAACCAATATATGTTATTTCCCCTGTAAAACACACTGCCCATTGCATTGATCACTGAGAGGTCTTCTCAAGCTGTTGTTCTCTAGAAGGCATTTCTATGACCTATGGTGTAGGTCACAGATGCAGCTCAGATCCCGCATTGCTGTGGCTGTTGTGTAGGCCAGCAGCTACAGCTCCGATTCAACCCCTAGCCTGGGAACTTCCATATGCTATGGGTGCGGCCCTAAAAAGACAAAAAATATGTATATGTATATATTGGTTTTGCTAATCAAGTAACAGCAAAAATAAGTGGATAACAGTAATATATGATGGGATAATTGCAAAGCATGTATCTAATATCCTACACTTTTCAGCTACTTTAAATAATGTGTATTTTTAAAATAGAACTGAATTCCAAATTTTTAACACATTTTCCCAAATTGTCTAATAAATCCTTTTATTATAGTTATTTTATGCAAGTTTCAATTGATAATATAAATTTCTTACATGCTTAATGTTTTCAAGAATTAAATAACCAAAATACCTTGAGAGTTCCTTGTGTAAATACCATTAAGTGCATAAATTACCTAGATCAATAATGATATTTAGGATTTCATGAAATCTGATCTCTTACCAATGGAATTAAGAAAGATGATATTATTACTGTTACCTAGAAGTTGTCTAAGGACCTGGGATGGAGACAAGCAACGTTGTGGGTCTGTTCATGATTATTTTATAAAAAGTTAATCCAGTTTTCCTGTTCAGTGAGGCTTTCATAGTCAGCAGGTCATTAGGACAGCAGATCAATTTAAATTTGTGTTGTTACAGATTTTTGTCACTTCCCATTATGATTCTGTTTCTTTTATCAACTCTCATCACACTTTGAGGATGAGCAATTATTATACACTGAATAACTTACTCATATATTTTACTACATGAAATCATTTGTGTATTTGTCACTATAACAACAACTCTTCTGTACATATTAGCTTCCATAAATCCAGAAAATAAATACAGTCACTAAATAATCTTCCTGCTATACAGTAGGATCTCATTGCTTATCCATTCCAAATGCAATTGCTTGCATCTGTTAACCCCAGATTCCCAGTCCATCCCACTCCCTCCTCCCCCTTGGCAACCACAAGTCTGTTCTCCAAGTCCATGAGTTTCTTTTCTGTGGAAAGGTTCATTTGTGCCATATATTAGATTCAAGATATAAGTGATATCATATGGTATTTGTCTTTCTCTTTCGGACTTACTTCACTTAGTAGGAGAGTCTCTAGTTCCATCCATGTTGCTGCAAATGGCATTATTTTGTTCTTTTTTATGGCCGAGTGGTATTCCATTGTGTATATATACCACATCTGCTTAATCCATACATCTGTCAATGAACATTTAGGTTGTTTCCATGTCTTGACTATTGTGAATAGTGCTCAATGAACATACAGGTGCAGGTGTCTTAAAAAAATAAAATGTAAAAGCTATCAGGCTCTCCCATACCGTGCTTACCACAGTTTTTATCTGGTAGTAAAAGACATCCTATATTTTTCTCTGCTTTTTTTCTCATTTCATGGCATGATGTAAATTTACCACACCTGAAAGGAAGGGCATGGGCTAAAAAGCACTTATGTTTTAAATAAACAAATGGACCTAGCTGGAAGAGGAAAAAATCAAGGAAAAATAGAAAGCTATATTGCCGGATTCAGTAGTGTCTTTTGAGATCTTGGTAATAATTAGCATATGCTTTCTAAGTTTCATATATATATATAGCTTATGCTTCCAGTTAATATATGAACGCTACTTTTTAAAACTATTATTGGACAGTGGCAAAGAGAAGAATGATGGCATTAAACACAGGCCTTTGTCCTTTGCCCAAATATTTGTTTAACTCTGCTTTTATGGGCACCAGGAACATTGTTCATTTACTGTAACTGTTACTTCAGTGCCAAAACTCAATTGTAAAAGAACTTTAAATAAATACAGTTATTCCTTATTTCAGTATTGGATTACGCCAACCATTAAGTGCCCAAAGAGCCAAGCAGAAACATTAGCAAATATCATTAAATTAATAACAAAATTTAAAACTTGTCAAAAGTTACAAAGAATGTGTTGCCTCATATTTTTACAACCTACTTGACAATACTGTGCTGGGGTAGGACTCAGTCCACAGTTGCACTCATGGTTGCTGAAGTCTTTCAGGGAAAGCATACACAACAAGATCAGCAAGGAGAAAAAGACACAGGGTTTGGAGAAATCCATGCATCGGTTTCTGCTCTCTCCCCTCCACAGAGAAACACACAAAGTGTGTGCTTTTCTCCAGCAGTGAATAAGGCAGGAATATGTATACTGTGTTTCTGCTTAAGGAAGCCCATTAAAAAACTCAACAGTCAAAAGCTTTTTTTTTCCAGTTGGGGGGCTGGTCATTTTGGCATCTTCCATAACTGATAAAATTATAGAATTCCAGAGGGAAACCATATATTACATCATTGATACAAATAAGCATAGCAACTTTGTCTTATATGTTAGACTAGTAAGTCTAAAGGACAGCTAAAGTGTCAAGTTCCCAGATGCCAGCCAGGAAGCAACCTTATCAGCATGCTCTTCTAAAGATGGTGGCCTTGAGCCAGGTATGGTAATTCTTTTTCTTCTTTTTTTTTTGTTTTTGTTTTTGTTTTTTAGGGCTGCACCCGTGGCATATGGAAGTTTCCAGGCTAGGGGTCAAACTGGAGCTGCAGCTGCCAACCTACACCACAGCCACAGCAATGCCAGATCTGAACAGCATCTGTGAACAACACCACAGCTCACAGCAATGCCAGAAAATTAACCCACTGAGCGAGGCCAGGGATCGAACCCAAGTCTTCATGGATACTAGTTGGGTTCATTACCACTGAGCCACGACAGGAACTGCCCAGCTATACTAATTATTTTATGCACAGGTACACAAGAATAACCCATAAAAGAAACTAATATACTTAAAACTAATTTTGTAGAAGTTTTACATTTAAATTACCTTTGGCTATTCCATAAAAATTTACAAACCCTTTTTTGAGCATTTTATCATGTTCCCAAAAGTTTGCATTTTTTTTTCTTTTTTATTCAAAGCCACACCTGCAGCATATGGAAGTTTCCAGGCTAGGGGTCAAATTGGAGCTGCAGCTGCCAGCCTGTGCCACAGCCACAGCAATGCCAGATCCAAGCCACATCTGCAACCTATGCCACAGCTCAGAGCAGCGCCAGATCCTTAACCCGTTGAGCAATACCAGGGATTGAACCTGAATCTCCATAGATACTGGTCAGATTCTTAACCCATTGAGGCTCAGCAGGAAATCCCCAAAGGTTTACATTCTTATTTAAGTTAATGTAAAAAGAGAAGGAGGGATAATTTAGCAAGGATATCTGTTTCAGAATTCTTACTGCAACTATCCAAAATTTTACATTAATAAAATGGCAGGCCAGTCCCAATGTGCATAGTGTGTTGAATGTATGATCAACACAGAGAGAAGCAAAAGGTATTTTCTTCTGGGCTACCTGGTATACAAGATTCAAACATCCTCCAAGGATATTATGGGATTTTCTCAAAATCCAAACGAGTTTGGACCTGGTTGGAGTAATTTTTTTTAATATCTGTGATTTGTTGCAGTGGCTCTATGTGTGGTTCTCTATCTTTCAACTTTACTTACATTAGAGCTAACAAGAGAATATCATTTTGCATGTCCAGCTAGCACTTGTTTCCAGTCAAGACAGATGCTCGTACCAGAAGCCTCTGCATGCTTCTGGGATTAGGCCTTACTCTCAACTTCACCAAGGACTGCAGAGCTTAACCATTTCCCCTTGTGTCAGGTTTTCATCTGAGCTTCCATTCTCCTCCCCTCCATCTTGAGCCCAGGAACTATTTCACTTGACCTTTTCTGACTTTGTCGTCTTTCCATAGTTGTATCTTTCAGCTTGTTTGGGTCCAGACTGATCATAATCAGAGATGAGGGTACCTCCAGCATGCCTAGGGTCCAGGCATGTCCTCTGCAGCCCCAGCAGCCTGGTTCCTCTCCTAGGCTCCCCCCACTAGATCTGATACCAGTAGGCCATGTTTGACAGTAAAAATTTTCTCCATTGATCCACATTATTCGTGTAATATTTTCTGTAATCTTTTACTATAGAAAGAGGATGAGGAAAGTCTAGTCTTCTAGGTTTTTACCATTTCTAAAGCCAAATTCCCAAATGAGGTATTTGCATAATGGAAGTCACCCTGTATTTCAGTATATAAAACTACCCTCACCTAAACAAAATTGTGTCTAAAATTTAAATGATTTTAATACTTAGTTGCACCATTAAAATACCTTCAAACTTAATCTAAATACTTATTTACCTGTTACAGACAATACACAAATAGAAGTTATTCATCAGTAGAAGTTTCCTTTTGTAATTGGATATATTACCACTTAAAGTGGAAATTCACTTTTTTTTTCAACCCCCCCCCATTTTAGGCCTCACCCTCAGCAAATGGAAGTTCCTGGGCCAGAGATCAAATCTGAGCTGAAGCCACGACCTATGCCAAAGCAGTGGCAACACTGGATCCTTAACCCACTTTGTCAGGCCAGAGATTGAACCAGCACCTCCACAGAGACAATCCAGATCATTAACCCATTGTGCCACAGCAGGAACTCCCTCATTTCTAACTCTATCTCTAAATAACAGAATTTTTTTTCCTTTGAACACAATTAGATTGTTCAGAACACAGTGTAAAGACTGAAGTTAACCTGTAAGTGATTTAATACTGATGCTTTAAAACAGGACTACTCAGTCAAAAGTATAACAAACAGTGGAGTAATATTCGTCTTTTCAACAAGTGGTACTGGGACAGTTGATATCCACATGCAAAATAATTCATTTGGATCCCTCCTTCACATCATGTACAAAAATGTCTCAATATAGATCAAAGACCTAAGTACAAGAGCTAAACTATAAAATTTTTCAAACAGAAGGGTAAATCTTTGTGAACTTGCAGTATGCATTGTTTTTCTTAGATATGACATCTAAAGCACAATAAAAAAAGAAAAAATTAGAGAAAAATTGAACTTCAACTCCTATAGCTCAATAAAAAACAAACAAATAGCCCATTTAAACAATGGGCAAAAAGGAGTTCCCGTCATAGCTCAGTGGTAACAAACCCAGCTAGTATCCATGAGGATGCGGGTTCAATCCCTGGATTCACTCAGTGGGTTAAGGATCTGGCATTGCCATGAGCTCTGGTGTAGGTCACAGATGTAGCTTGGATCCCATGTTGCTGTGGCTGTGGTGTAGGCCAACAGCTGCAGCTCCTATTAGACCTCTCGCCTGGGAACTTCCATATACTGCAGCTACAGCCCCAAAAAGAAAAAAACCTGAATATTTCTCAAAACAGGTATGTGGACAAAAGTTATTTAAAAGGGTATTTGACATCGCTAGTCATCAGAGAAATGCAAATCAAAACTGCAGTAAGATATCATTTCACACTTTTTAGGATAGCTAGTACAAAAAGACAAAGATTAACAAGTGTTGGCAAAGATAAGGAGAAAAGGGATGTCGATAAGTTTGTAAATTGATGCATCCTCTATGGAAAGCAGCATCGCTATCCCTCAAAATATTCAAAATAGAAATACCACGTGATTTAGCAATCCTTCTTCTGGGTATATGGCCAAAAGATTTGAAGTCTCTCACAGAGAAATTTGCCCTCCCACGTTCACTGTGGGAGTATTCATACAACCAAGACATAGAAATAACAACCTAAATGTCCACGAATGAATAAGTAGATGAAGGAAATGTGGTAGCTACGTAAATTGAATATTACCAGCCTTACGGAAGAAGGAAAATTTTCCACTTGCAACATGGATGAACCTGAAAGACATTATGCTTAGTGAAATAAGCCAGACATACAAGAACAAATATAACATGATCCCACTTACAGGAGGGATCTAAAATAGTCAAACTTACAGAATCAGAGAATAGAATGGTGGTTACCGTGTGTCTTGATGGGTACAGAAATATACTCATTTACTCTTTGGCTTTTTAAAATCTTGTCTTAGTTTTCATTTTCTAGAATTAAGAAAGTGCTACATTTTGGCTTATCCTCTTATAAGAGTCCTGCCATTTTAAACAACCATGTTAGTTCTGCACTTTGGCAAACAGCATGGAATATTGGTGAAGTGCACAGGTGCTATGGCGTCCCAGCTGTACCACTTCCCAGCCCTGTGACCTGAGGCAAGTTACTAAAGTACTTCACTGGTGCCTCAGATTCCTCATGCATTCAGTGGGCCTCATAACAGCTGGTATTTCATAAGGTTTTGTAGGAGTTGGTACCTGAAAAGAATTTAGAACAAAGAACAAATCTAGCATATAGTAAGAGCTCAAAAATTTTTCACTTATATTTTATAGATGCTCTTCAAATATTCTTTTAAGCTACAGCAACAAAACGTATGTGCAGTGTATAACCACAGAGGGCAACGTGAGTTTATTTATTTTTGCATGCATTTATTTATTTATTATTATTATTATTTTTTTAGGGTTGCACCTGCAGCATATGGAAGTTCCCAGGCTAGGGGTCAAATGGGAGCTGCAGCTGCTGACCTATGCCACAGCCACAGCAATGTCGGATCCGAGCCACATCTGTGAACTATGCCACAGCTCATGGCAACACCAGATCTTTAACCCACTGAGTGAGGCCAGGGATTGAACCCGCATCTTCATGGATACTAGTTGGATTCATTACAATTGAGCCACAGTGGGTACTCCCAACAAGAGTTTAAATGAGGTAAAGTTTTTGTTTTCTGATTTGTTTCATTTCTGGTGAACTTCCTAAATGTGCCAACCTTTTCTTAGCCTTTTTGAATACAGTAGCACATGGGGTTAATGTCTTCAGTGAAATTAAAACTGCTATAACCAGTTTGAGTAGAGAGACAGTGCTATAAACATCGACCAATTTGGACTCTTTCTTCTAAATACTTTATCTAATATTGTTTCACCCTAAAGTTCTTTGAAAACTTTTATATTTACTAGTGCACCCATAGATTTTTAGAATCATGTAAGCAAAGAATTTTTCACGTCTAGGAACAGACATTTTGAAATCCACTGGTTCACATTACTGATAGACCAAACTATAAATGAGAAAGTTGATTCTTTAAGAGTTAGCTTTTTAAGAATCAGTTTCCAAAATCACATAGACTTTAGTGACTTTTTTCTCTGGTATACTGAATTATCCCCTTTGTCTGCTCTTTATTCTCATCAGTGAAGCAATGTATTATCCAAAATAGCATCATAAAATTATATAAATATTGCCTTCCAATCACACTAAAGGTCTATTGAGTCCTTATCTTCAGCACTAATCAGGAACCTTTACTGGAAGCTCCTTCCTGATTGGTGAAGGCCTGCTGAAACAGTAGAGTTCCAAGGAGTAAACAAAAAGCATAGCCACGACTGAATTTGCTGCCTCACTACCCTCGGCCTAGGCCAATCTGGACTCCTTCATCCTAAATGAGGTGGCATCTACATTTTATATGAAGGCTCTGTTTTTCCATTCAACTGTGATCTGCCTTATAACATGGCAATCCAATACAGACAGGAAGATAAAACCAAATAGCACACCTAAAGTAAAGTGTATTCCCAGGTAAAACAGACAGATGCTTTCATTGGAAATGGATTAGTCTGATGAGCTTCAGGAATAAGGCAACAGGAAGGTAGAGTGCACAAGAGCTGTATCTCTATGGACAGTGTCACCAGTTCCCACTAGTGGAAGCAGCTGTGGTGGGTGACCTGACTCCCTGGAGTGTGTGATCTCATAGCCAGAGAGGACTTGCAGACAGCTCTCATCATTAGTCCCACGCTGTGGAAACAGACATGGAGACGGGCTGTGCTTCTCATAGCTATGGCACAGCCTGGTTTCCTAAGAATATTCACATCCCAGAGCTGGTAGTTTGGTGCTCTAGCTCTAGGTAATGAGGGGAGGGTGCTTTATATAATGACTACCAAGTGGGAGTGCCAGTCTCTTTTTGCATTTTTCTGAAGGAAGATATTTCTGCCATCTTACCTTTTTTTTTTATTCTTGTTTATAGAACACCCACTGTGGAAACAGGATGAAGTTGACCAGTGAAAAGTTGCCCAAGAACGCCCTTTATCTCTCTCTATCCTCCTATGCTGCTAAGAACTCAAAACTCTTCCAGTGGAGAAAAGAAAAGACAGGTACAAATCCTGATAATATTTTCTAATTATGTATGCCAGAGCAAAGGAGAGAAGATATATGAGTCTTACTGCTGGCAAGGAGTTGTTAACTTTACAGTCCTTTCTAGCTTTTTCTGTAAGACTCTTGTGAAATTGCTACCGAACTTATCTGGTAGCAAATCATCAATGAAGAAGTTTCGTAATGAGGTCCTGATCATGGACTTTAGGACACCCTTCTGAAAAAGACAAGCCAGATGTCATTTCTACTAAAGAGAACAATGCCATACTTCACTTGAAATTGACATTTTAACCTACCATTTTTTTCCTATGGACTTAAAAAAAATGAAATTGGGACTGGTTAACTCATTAGTTAGAGTATTTCTAGTTAAGACTCAAGAATTTCACACACCCATAGGACAATTTTTGCTAAAGAACTGCACATAGACTGCATTGCTAGACCTCCTGCCTAGTAGTAAAGAGGGTTAGTTTGAAAACCAACCACCATAATATTTCCTGATTATAAAAGGCATGATGTCAGGTAATGTGACTGTGATAATGCCTTTTTTTTTTTAAGGTAGTGTTTTTCTCTTGAACTAAGGAGGCCAGTTTTAAGAATGAGAACTAGGAAGGAAACTAGTATAAACAGTGTCAGTTGGATTCCGTATAATTTATGACTCCAAGAGAAAACTTACTGTTGCATGGCTAAAGATGGAATCCTTTGCTTTTTCAAAATCAGATCATCACAGCCACGCTAATTTGGTGGATAAGGCATTGCAGCTCTTGAAGGAAAGAATAAGGAGAGGGGATGCTCTGGCGTATTTCCTACGAGGTCAGCTATATTTTGAAGAGGTACCATGTTTTGTTTTCATTTCATATGTAAAGCTGCTGTTAGATCCTCACAGCAAAATTCCCTGTAGAGTTCCTTACATTGTTAAGCTAGGGAAATTTTGTCAAGTTTCAGATTATGGTTGTGGCTTTAAGTATGATCCATTGGCCCCAGCTTAAGGAGACACCTGACCTTCCTCCATGAAAGTCATTCTAATGAATGTCATTTATAGGAGTCATTTTGTTTGAAGACCATTTTTCACATGATAAATTAAAAATCTAAGTTTTATATTTTGCCCGAACTATTTGTCATTTATAAATTATTTTCATATTTATTTTTAAAGTCTTTTTATTTTTTCTATTATAGTTGATTTACAATGTTCTGTCAATTTCTGCTGTACAGCAAAGTGACCCAGTCATACATGTATGCATACATTCTTTACCTCACATTATCCTCCATCATGTTCCATCACGAGTGACTAGTGATCACAATTGATCTCTGTACTATACAACAGGATCTCATTGCTTACATAACAATTTAAAATCCTGGTTCTTATAGTACTTAAAGGCAGGTTTATATGTTCCTCTATGGAGTAAGGAGGGAATTGCCGTCTTTATCCACGTGATGCTGAGGTTTGCAAAGTAGATCTAGAGGACCTGTGCAAACTATCACTCCAACTTCAGCAGTATAGCTTGCATTTTAGCATATTTGTTAACTATATTCTATAACACTGAGGAGCCTTAAATGAATGACACATAACACATAGGTTTTTGAAGAAGTATGGGAGAAAGATAATTTTGAAGAATCACACGTTTGTTCTTCCTTGTCATCTCCCCAGATGGAAAATGGCAAAACTGGAAGATTTGAGCCACTTAATAGTAGATATTTAGTTAATAATAGTGGACATCCTGATGTTTATATTTTCTCCAAGACTTTGGCCCCAGCCCTGGAGTTTCTCCGACTGCAAGAGTGGTGGGTGATACGGCAGGCTGGAATGAGCAGAGGGCCAGGGAATCATTTAGAGAGAGGATTGCCAGTATCCAAGACAAAGTGCAAAGCCGGAGTCTCACCCAAGCTTCTCCTGGTCACTTCCCTCAGTTGCCATATTTAGGTTTATTTTATTGATCTTATAGTGTGTTGCTAGTTATCAGTGACTTACTTGCAAATTCCATAAATTTCTTGCCGTTCTATGTTGTTTTATTTGGTTCTGCTAGCTAGACTTAGGTGGGAATTAAGTATTTGGGATTTCTTTAAGATAAAAATGAAAATAATTCAATATTTTCTGGGAGCTTATAGGGGTGGTATGAAGAAGCATTAGAACAGTTTGAAGAAATCAAGGAAAAGGATCATCAGGCAACTTACCAGCTAGGAGTCATGTATTATGATGGCCTGGGGACGACCACAGACGCTGTAAGTTAGTGTTTTATTCACAGTGTTTAAGATTTCATTGTTTATTGATCATTTGATAAATTTAAAATTATTTATATTTTAGTAACGTATTTCTATACTTATAGTTCAATAATATATATCCTTTTATTGTTTAAAGGGTAGCAGTTGTCTTTTTTTACATTTATGTGAAAAACAAAATTTCAGAGTTCCCATTGTGACACAGCAGTTAACGAATATGACTAAGAACCATGAGGCTGCAGGTTCGATCCCTGGCCTCACTCAGTGGGTTAAAGATCCAGCGTTGCCGTGGGCTGTGGTGCAGGTCTAAGACACGGCCCCGATCTGGAGTTGCTGTGGCTGTGGCGTAGGCTGGGGGCCACAGCTCTGATTTGACCCCCAGCCTGGGAACCTCCATATGCCAGGGGTGCGGCCCTAAAAAAAAAAAAAGCGAAAAAAAAAATTTCTTAGCCCCTCTCCTTGCTAGTATTAGCCATCAATAACATTCCAGTTTTAAAATATTTTTCTTTGTTTTAAAGTTATTTCAAAACTACCTGAACATGGGGAAAAGTTAGAAAATAAACAAGAATAAGATTACTCTAAATGTTACTATCAAATATGAACATTGTTGGAGTTCCCTTCGTGGCTCAGCGGATAACGAATCCAACTAAGAACCATGAGGTTGCGGGTTTGATCCCTGGCCTTGCTCAGTGGGTTAAGGATCCGGCTTTGCCGGTGAGCTGTGGTGAAGGTTGCAGACGCGGCTCGGATCCCGCTTTGCTGTGACTGTGGCGAAGGCCGGCAGCTACAGCTCCTGTTAGACCCCTAGCCTGGGAACCTCCATATGCCGCGGGTGCGGCTCTACATTAAAAAAAAAAAAGGCACAAGATAAAAAAAAAATATGAACATTGTTATTTCATTGGAGTATATTCTTCCATGTATTGCCCTATGCAAAAAAAAAAAAAAAATGTGTGTGTGTGTGTGTACATACATACCCTTTTAAAATATAGGAACATCGTATACATACTGTTTCTTAATATCTTTTTTTTCACCTAACAATGTATTTTGAATGTCCTTCCTTGTCAATAGATAAAATCTACATTAAATATCTACATAATAATCTATTATATATCAATATCTCCAGGCCTCATTAATTTTGGCATGTTTAAAGATAAAAGAAAGCATAAATTAAAGTGTGAGATTTGGATATCAGTGTTACAATTTTCTCTCTTCTTTATGAATTTTTTTTTTCTTTTTTAGGGCTACTTGTGTGGTATATGGAAGTTCCCAGACTAGGGGACGAATCAGAGCTGCAGCTGCTGGCCTACACCACAGCCACAGCAACACAGGATCCAAGCCACACCTGCAACCTACACACCACACTTCAAGGCAATGCAGGATCCTTAACCCACTGAGCGAGGCTTGGGATCAAACCCACATCCTCATGGTTACTAGTCAGGTTCATTACCACTGAGCCACAATAAGAACTCCAAATTTTCTTTTTCAATTCCTTCTCTTCTTTTGGCCTCATCTTACAAAGAAATTTCCTATCAAATTTATTTTTAAATTTTTCAAAGATGTTTAGAAGTTAACTTCTCTAAGTTCACTAGCAAAAGTGTCCTACCCATACCGGTCTATTAAAAATCTGAAATGTAAAATGTGCACAGGCTTTCAAATCTTGGCTTTACTACTGGTTTCAAATCTTGGCTTCACCACTCACTAGCAATATGATCTTTGGAAAATTATTTCTGAGCTTCAATGTCCTAATTGTAAAATGAAGATAAATAAACCTAAGTTAAAGATACATCTGCCATTTCTCCCCATCTTTTGGCCACAGCTGACACATCTTCTAGCTGAGTCCAAATATAGCCTCAGACTTTTTATCAATATGAAGCTTTAAGGATGAATTACCAATTCAATCCACTGGAGTCAGCATACAAAATAAAACCCATTATCCTAACTCACATAGTTGTTAATGAGATTGAAGGACAACATATAAAAATAACTAATGCAGGGCACAAGGAACAAGGATCCCAATAAGCATTCCTCCTTGACTTTTTCTTGTATAAAGCTATTCATGTGGACTATACTTTCATTCCTAAAATTCTTAATTTTTACTTTTTTTATAATCACTGCATCCTATGATAAAATGAATGATAAAAATAAATATTTGCATTAAATACAAGATACTTATTTTAACCTATTTATAGTTTAACCTGTTAAAAGTTTAGCAGCATGTAGAATCTATGACTGCATTGTCTGTACTTACTTCAAATTTAATATTGCTGACTACACCCTCTTTGAAATACCCTCCCCTTAGTGTCTAATATATCTTTGTTTCATCTGATTCTCTCTCATACCTTGCACGCTTCATTCTGTCATTGTCTATATGTTTGTAACACTTTTCTGTTTGCCTCTTCACAAGCCATTTCTCTGTCACCCCTGCTAGCTGCTTCGCTTCTTTCTAAATGCTGATGTAGGTCAGAACTTAGGCTTCATCTCCTCTTGCTGTCATTTTACTCTCTCCTTGAGTAAGCTCATCTGGTGCAATGGTTAAATTATCCGTACATACTTTAAAGACTCCTAAGTTGTTGTCTTCATACCAGAACTGAATTCTGAGATCCATATATTCAAATACCTATCTCTCTCTGGATGTTTAATAAACATCTCCCCATCTCTTTGATTCCACATCTAGTTCGTCTACAGATCTAATGTTTAAAGTACACACAAGTCCTAATATTTAAGGCAGTGGAGTTTCTTTGTGCGCTAGTTCCATTCATAGGGATTGTCATCATCCTTGGAGTTACCTTGAAGGACACAAAAGCAACTGGAACACCCATTTCTATTTTTTGCCCTGTGAGCACTTACTGTGCAATCCATGAGGAATGTGCTTGCTCTTGTGCCTTTCCAGGCCCGGTTTAGTTGGATTGTGGTGTTATTTACTCACACTCTCATTCCACAAACATTTATGAGTCAGAAACAGTCCTAGATTTTGGAGAAGCAAAGATGAGTATGAAAACAATAAGTGCAGCAGTTAAGTGTCCTAGGTTGAGAAAGATACATATGCTAGGCTCAAAGGTGAGGAGTTTTAGTAGAACTGACACCAGCTGAATCTTAAAAGATAAGAACAGTATATAAGGGAAAGAATGACATTTAGACAGTGAAAGCAACATGAGCGATGTCGAGAAACCTCCTCCAGTAGCCTAGATCCAACTTCCTCAGCTGTTGTTTTGCACCTTTCAGTATATTAACTGAAAGAGCCTTAGAACTCTTACTCATTAACTGTGCTGTATATAGATGGGCATCTAGGCACCTGAGAATCTTGTATATAGAATCCTGGGCCAGAAAAATAGTTTTAATACCAATTATATAATTTATATATCCATATAACCATATGCTGTGAGCCAGTTAGCAATTTCTCAAATCATTATATCCTGATATATACTAAATAATTAAAGCCAGAAATGTAAATTGACATACTAATTTTATAAGTATTTTGTGATCTTCAAATAATAAAGCAGTTTTTAGGGAATAGTAATAAAATCGATTCTAGAAAATATTTTAAATAAGATGAATCACAAGTAAGATGGTTAAAAGCTTTAAGATTACTATGCTTATTATTTCACTGATTCACTTTGATATTTAAATGCCTGGCAAAAAAAAAAAATGGTCTCAAGTGATTCAGACTCTCCAAATTGCCTACAAGTTCAGAGAAGACTTGAAAGTATCATTTTATTTAGTTGATTTTCTTCACCTGCTAGATTTTCAGGAGTCTCTTATTTTTATATCAGTCTTGTCCTTAAGATCTCCAGTGTGCTTTTAAAAATACATTACAGGAATTCCCACTGTGGCATAGTGGGTTAATGATCCAGCTTATCTCTGTGGCTTTATCAGTTCAATCCCTGGACCAGCCAGCAGGTTAAGGATTTCCATATGTTGTGGGTGTGGCCAAAAAAAGGGGAAAAAATTACAAAAAACCTTCCAGTTGTAGGATTTATAAGTACTAGGGACATACAATGTACAATGCGATTAATATAGTTAACACTACTCTGTATTATATATAAAAGCTATTGAGAATTAATCATAAGAATTCTTAGCACAAGGAAAATTTTTTCTTTTATTTCATATCTATATAAGATGATGGATGTTCGCTAGACTTATTGGGATAATCATTTTATGACATATGTAGAAGATCACTACATTGTGTACCTTAAAGGTATACAGTGCTGTATGTCAATTACATCTCAAAACTGAAAGGAAAATGAGGCAAAATAAAAAGCCAACATCATAGAAAAAATATTATTTAAAAAGTCTGAAGATTTTTTCAGATATTTACTCTATCACCATGCCATTTGCTTCATTGGTGTTTATCTATGTTCATTATAATGAGAGAAAACAGTCAGTTGGCTGCCAAAACTAACTGGGAATTAGAAGAGTAGAGGGGACCAATAAAGAAATTATGAGAGATGTAATTATCTTCATGAGATAAGTGGAAACCAGAATGTTACACCTGCCATAAAACATCTTAAGTCTCTCTCTAGAATGTGAATTCTTTCAAAATACCTGTTTTGTACTTATTTATGCTTCCTAACTAAATGGTCCCCTATTCATATTCAAATGATATCATGGCTATACCATCATACAAGTAATAGGATTATTTAATGTGGAATTTACAAATAGGTCCTTAGAAAATGGTAATAATGGTAGGATAATATTCATAAACTATATCTTTTAAAAGCCTTTAAACAATCTAACCAGAAGGAATTTACAAAAAGAAAAATCAACAATTTGAATTTACTATAGAAATAATAAATTCCCAAAGCAATTTGGGGATCAGTGAAGAATATTTAATGCACGAAAATAGACTAAAGCAGAACCTGAAAAATGTCTAATTTCTGACAGGGTCTGATAATAAATACAATAGAAATTAGATGACAATTGAACTCTCGTCTCTGAAAGTTAAGAAAATACATTTTATCAATCAGACATGAGAAGACTGATGGACAAATTACAATGAAACAACTTAAATTTGTGAAAAAAAATCTTTAAAAATTTTACTTTCAAAAAATTGAATTAATACGGAACACATTTACCAAAACCAATAGTTATTCTCTAATGCCATTTATTACCCAGTTTATATTCGGAGTTCTCGAATTGTCCCAAAGCTGTCTTTCAAGCCAATAATCAGTCAGAGACCACCCACTACATTGAGTTATAATGTCTGCAGGTTTCATTTAATCTAGATTAATTCTCTTTTCTGCATTTTTTTCATAATAATGACTTTATTAGAGGTGACACTCATATGATACTTATGTAGAAAAATGTCTTTTTTATAGAGCATACTGAAATTTTTAGGAATGAAGAGTCCTGATATTTTCATATCTGCAGATAATTGAAGCAAGTCATAAAAAGTAGTTGAAGCAAGTATAGCAAAATATTATTATTGACAATCTATGTGGTAGTTAACATAAATTTTTACGGTATTATTCTTTCTTTTCTGTATGCTTGAAAATTTTCATATAAAAAGTTTTAAAAACTTTAAAGAAACTCATAATTCATATAATGATGAGAAAAATGTAATTTGTCTAAACTCACTTGTTAAAAGAGGGTAAATAGAGATGTAAGAGATGTAATGTACAGCATGATGACCTTAGTTAGTAATATTATATTGCATATTTGAAAGCTGCTAAGAGAGTAAATCTTAGAAGTTCTCATCACAAGAAAAAAAGAAAAAAAATTGTAATTATGTATGGCGCTGGATGGTAACTAGACTTGTAGTGATAATTTCACAGTGTATACAAATATCAAATCAATATGTTGTATACCTGAAACTAATATAATGTTATATATTAATTATGCCTCAAGAAAAAAAATAAGTTTTTTTAAAAAAGAGTAAATATATATACTTCACTTAAGCAAATGACAGCAAAAATTTTAATAGCTCAACAAAAATATTCAGTCTGAATAGAAATACATGTTGGAACTTAATAAGAAATTGTCATTATATATTAATAACTTAAGCTCTGCTCAACATGAGAAACATAACAATATATATGTGCCAAACATCACAGCATCAAAAGAAGTTGTGCTAAAAAATAGATAAAATATTAATTTTAATATGTGAATACTATAGATAATTTTCAATATATGATAGGAAAGTTCAATAAACTATTCAGCATCCACACAATAAAATTCCTACCATGAAATTTTAAGACTCCTTTGTTGTTACCGAAATAGAACATATATACTAGGCATATATGTTTGAGCACAAAGAAGATCATAACAACACCTCCTTCTCACCCTAAATTTAAGTTATGAGAGGAAACTCCATTTATTCCTTCAGATTTAAATAAAAATGCATTCAGTTTTCCCTTACAACTCTAATTTCATAGACTGTCAAATTCAAAGATCTTTAAAATTAATCCACATTCTTTGAGCAACTTACAGTCTCACAGTTACCTCTGCTTTTCTTGTTTGTGTCAAATTTTTATTCTCTAGTCTTCATCTTTGTGGTTGTTCCTTTAGCTCCTCTCTGGCATAGGTCACAGCTTATTCTCCTTGATGATATCAGAACTGTGGCTAGTTGGCCACCAAGAAGCCATATAAAGTAACACCTACCTCATAAATTCTTTAGTTTTCAAACCAATAACTGTCATTCTAAACCCTCACCCAAGCCCCAAGTTTGCTGTCTCTGCTTGGTTGCTGCCATCAGCAGGGCTTTACCAGGGATCATGAGGTCAACCCAAGGTAACCATATATGAACTTGACACCAGAATTCCATCTGGAACCTCAATGCTCAGTGGGTTAAGGATTCGGCATTGCCACAAGCTGTAGTGTAGGTCACAGATGTGGCTCAGATCTGGCGTTGCTGTGGCAGCTGCAGCTCTGATTCCACCCCTAGCCTGGGAACTTCCATATGCAGCAGATGCATCCATCAAAAAAAAAAAAAAACAACTTCTCTTCCAGGTAGGTGGGGGAAATCATTGATGAGACAAATGACAATATTGCTTGTGAGGGCTGAGAACTTGCTCTGAAATTTGTAGTCATAAATTTTAAGATGGACCTGACACTGAGGTTATGTTTTTCTTCAGCCGTGTTCAGTGGCTTAAGTACTGAGCCACTGATGGAGAAAAGATGGAAAAATAGGATATTTGCTACATGAGTGAGTGTCATGGAGGGAAAGGGGGGGCAAAGGAATGAGAATGGTGATGAAGGGATGGTGACAGATACAGAATTAGCTGATAATATGGGAAGAACATGAAGGTGTAGAAAGACCAGGAAAATTGGTAGATTCAATGGGTTGGCATATGGAAACTCCAAAATAGAATGACTTGAATATAATTACACATGGAGGCCAGAGGAGCAAAACATAAGATGGCCTCCGTAGGGTCCCTTCAGTTGACCCAAGTAAAGGGGCAAAGAGCAAATTCTTTTCATTTTCATCACTTTATTTATTCACCGAGCTGTTGTAGACATTAAATCAGTTCATAGTCTAGTTGGACCAAATGTACTTTGCATGGTAGACTTGTCTGTTTTTTCAAGGGAGCATTCAAAAATCGTTATTATCCCACAGAGATAATAATCACATATGGGCCCCAACATTTGGGGAAGCTACAAATGGAATTTGGAAATACTACTGAAAAAAAAGAACAAATAAAGCAACCAGTTTTTTGCTAAGATAACATTTTGGTAAGGACAGGTTCACCTGTTTTAGCTTTTCTTTCCACATCTCACCATCAGAATTCTGAAAAGGGAGTTCCTGCTGTGGCTCAGTGGTGATGAATCCAACTAGTATCCATGAGGATATGGGTTCGATCCCTGGCCTTGCTCAGTGGGTTAAGGATCCAGCGTTGCTGTGAGCTGTGGGGTAGATCGCAGACATGGCTCAAATGTGACATCGCTATAGCTGTGGTGTAGGCCAGCAGCTACAGCTCAGATTCGACCCCTAGCCTGAGAACTTCCATATGTCACCAGTGCAGCCCTAAAAGGACTGTAAGTATGTATGTATGTATATATATATATATACATATATATATATTCTGAAAAAAAATTTAAAACACTTTTTTAGCACAAGACAGTAATCGTTTCAATGACTTGAGCACTAGTTTGCAGATATTTGGCTTATGGACTTCATTGCCCATGGGCTCATCAGGCAGAAGCATTGCCCCTCATTGATCAGTTTTCCACACACACTATTTTTACCTCTTCTAACCACCCCATAGATTCAACTTTATGTATTAAAAGTAATCAGAATGAAATTCCCTACAAGATTTTTTATGGCGCTTGGCAAACTGATTCTAAAATTCATATGAAAGAGCCAACATGCGACCGTCAGGCTAATTTTAAAGAAGAAATAAAGATGGCAGCGGAGCTTACACTCCCAAAGACCCAAATATAGATCTGTAGAACTTAAAACAAGGTGGTATTTGTTCAGGAATAGATGGTAGATCAAAAGAACAAAATGGAGAGTCTAGAAACAGACCAACACAGATATATGGGTATTTGGTATGCCATAAAATTGCTGTTTCAAATCTATGGGAAATGATGATGTGACTTTAATGACCATTTTAATTTATGAATTTTCTAGTTATATATTTGTTTTAGTAGTTGCTCCAGGGATTACAATATGCATTTTTAATTTACCACAATTTACATGACATGAATAGTCAATTACTTCTAAAATGAGGGAATCTCACACAAGTATTTTTTCAGTTACCCCCATCTTTAGTGCCATTTGTCATGGTATATATATTAAATGTACATGTTATAAACCCCAGAATATAAAATAGTTTTATGTTTTCCTTAGTCATATATCCTTTGGAAGAAATTAAGAGGAAAAAATACTTATATGCACGTATGTTTAGTTGTGTATCCTTTTATATTTGTACATATTTACCATATCTGGGGCTTTTCATTCCATCCTATTCACCTGGGTTGCCATCTGGCTCCATATTCCTTTTCCTTTCAACCTGAAGAACTTCCTTTAAAGGGCATCTCTTGTACAGGGTGCAGGTGATGGGTTGTCTCTGACTTTGATTACCTGAAAGTGTCATCAGTCTGCCTTCTTTCTTGATGAATTGTTTCGCTGGTTGAATTTTTTCTTTCCTCACTTGAAAAGTGTCATTATAAAATCTCTGGCCTTCATTTCTTTTCATGAGAAGTCAGTCTCTGGTTGTATCTTTCTTCCCTGTATATAACGTGCCATTTTCCCCTGGCTGCTTGCAAGATCTCTATGGCTTTCAGCAGTTTGACTGTGATGTGCGCCTAGGAGAGAGTTTTGTTTATCCCATCTGGGGTTCAGTGAACTTCAGGGATCCCTTTCAGTCGCAGTTTTCAAGTGTTATTCCTATTCCAGTTTGTGTTTGCTTTGGGAAATTTCCCAATGCCTTTAAAAAGTGGTTCTTCATGTTTGATCCAGATTGGGGGTGAATTTACACAACAACTATATTCTCATTGTACTGTAAGTTCTCTCTTACAGATCAGTTGGGGGGAAAATCGTAGACACCTTTACACGTTCACAAAAATAAATCCGTATGACCTGGGTCTCAGTAAAACAACTTTATTTTCTCATGTATCCCTTATGCTGATTAGCCGGCAATAGCATTTTGAGAGAGCTCTGAGGGGTAAGAGTTAGAATGGCATGTATAAAAATATACTTGACTGTCAATTGTCAAATATTATTTTCTTCTTTGGAGTGTTTTTGGAGGGTTTTGAAACTGTGAGTTAAATGCATTTCATTTGCCTTCACTAACCAAGGTGGTTTTAAGACTCTCATGTCAGCCAAGGAGCACTTGGCCTAAACAAGATGTTTGCCTGAGTTGCTTTCTAGGTACTTGGAGTCAGCTGTGCCTGGTTAGGGCTAAGCTAGTTAAGACTGGATAGGACCACTGATCTTCCAACTGGGCATGCGCCTGAGTGTTGCTGGTGATCTTTTGAACCTGCAGAGGCCTGTAGCCTACTTACACCTGCGCAGAGAAAAGATTACCAAGGATTTTATCGCACCTTTTCCCAATCATCTTTCCCCACACCCCCCACCACCCTACCGGTTATACCATAAATACACTGGGCTGCTGGCCTGGCAGGAAGCTGATTTGAGATCTGTTCTCTTCTGGCTTGGCTGCCTCATGAATAAACCCTCTCTTTGCAGCAAACCTCAGTGGCTCAGTGTTACACTTGCTGTGCATATGGCAAGACAAACCTGGTTCTGTAACAGATTTAGTGAACCAGCCAGGAGATAAGTCCAGGTGACTTTTTCGCCCATGTTTGATATCCTCCAACAGGCACTGAGAATCGTGGATGAGCCAGAGAACCTGCTTGTTCTGTTTGTTCCAGGTGCTGTCCTGGACTTGCCCAGGAGGTGCCCCTGATCTTCTCTCTGGGCCTGGTTTCATTTTGTAACAAAGAGATGAAACAGGGCAGGACCCTATAGTCCTTCCCCTACCTCGTCCATGCCCGATGCTTGACTTTGTAGAAAAATTTAGTCAGAATAAATTTAATCAGAGAAGTGAGAAAATGCAGAAGCATAGGGAAACAGTCAAATAAGACCAAATAAAAATAATTTAGTTATTAAATGAAGTCAAGGCACCTTTAATTCCTCAAGGGCCAGAGATAATATTCTGAGCCCTATCCTTTGAGCGCTTTTGTAGATACGGAGCCCCCCATCGGGTGGAAGAAGTTAACTACATGATGACTAGATTGTAGCTAGGACATAAACTGCCACAATTCCAAGAACTGGCCTCAAAGAAATGGGAACAAACCGACCCTGGCACTAAGCATCAGGAGTCGATCAGGGGTTGGAGGCCCATCTGGCAGGATTTGGCAGATAATCTAAAAGGTTAGAGCTGCTGAGGTGCTGTGTATTTGGTTTAAAGACCCAGGGTTCTGGTTTTTGCTGGTGGTTTGGTCTTGTTTGTCAATGTCTGTCTGTGTCTGATTATGTTGATTGCCTTGTTAATTTTCTTAATTGTTAATTGGCTATTGGAGGTTGAGCATCTTGGTGTCAGTAGCAAGGACTCTTATTTTTCATTGCCGTGACTACCTGGAAGCAAAGCCCCCTCAAAATATGGGCAATATTGATTCAGTTTGCTCTTGTGGTCCTGTAGGCTGCATTCCAGAAATTTAGGAGACTTGCAGTTATGAATCCATGGAAAAGAATATGACTATTTTTTTAACATCGCCTAGCCACGATATCCTTTAGACTCTAGAGGAAAATGGCCTGAAAATGAATCCTTATATTACAACTTTGCAAGTAGACTTACTTTGCAAATGGGATGAAATACTTTCTGTACAGTCTCTTATTGCATCAGAATAAACCTGTGTAGGAAAGGTGTAGTGGAAGGAAGGCAAGCCTGTTTTGCTTGATTCTAATGAAAAGGGAGATGTCTTGCTGTTAACTTAGTGGAAGGCTCCTCCACCCTTACGTGTGACATGGCTACTCTTCCACTGTCAGCACCTGAACCACAGCCTCAGGCTTCCCACTCACCTGACCCCTGCCAGTCTCTGAGGATGGGGAACTAGGGATGATCTCTTCCTCACACCTGCCAGGGGGCTACACAAATGGCAGGTAGGCAGGTCCCCATGGTGGGTGTGAATGTTGAGACTCGTCAGGTAATAAATCTGGGTCCATTCTCCCGTTTCCACTTTAAATTTACTTAATTGGAAGACTAACATGACAACTTATGGAGGGACCAAAAAGAATGGAAAATCTTTTCTTCCTTCACAACCCTGCTTGGGCAGATGTTCAAAATTTATCAAATGCTCTCTTCACTTCAGAAGAAGGTAGAAAGGTGCTGGATGAAAGTTCAGAAGGAGGCAGATCTACTTCATGCAGAAGCCCCTGGCAGTCTAGTAAAGGCCGCTGCAAGCGTGGCTGTACAAACAATGGAGGCTACTGGGGGCTGGGGATGCTGGAGACGGGCCAAAACTTGACCTTTAAGATTGCATTCTTGGAGTTCCCGTCGTGGCTTAGCGGAAATGAATCTGACTAGCATCCATGAGGACTCGGGTTCAATCTCTTGCTTTGCTCAGCTTGTTAAGGATCCAGCATTGCCGTGAGCTGTGATGTAGGTCGCAGACGTGGCTCGGATCTGGTATGGCTGTGGTGTAGGCAGACTGCTGCAGCTCCGATTCGACCCCTAGCCTGGGAACCTCCATATGCCACAGGTGCAGTCCTAAAAAGACCAAAAGATTGTATTCATGAAGGATTGCAAATAGGGCTCCCAAGACAAAGAAGCCTTAATAAAGTACAGGCAACAAAGCAGAAATCAAATGAGCATCCTTCAGAATTTCCAGAAAGAGACTTTAAAGTCTGGATGGACCTTCTGAGGATTCTGACGGGAAAGGGAAAGGATTCACGCCGCAGAACCACGCTGGTTCCAGACCAGACACTGACTTCTGGTGGGCAAGCAAGGCCCTAGCAGATCTTAAGTGGCTTTTCAGGAAAAAGCCTCAGGAAAGAAATGAAGGTGAATGAATTGCGGCATTGGTGGCTTTGAGAAAGTAACATTCTGCAAAAAGCAACCTGAATAACTTTTGATGTTACCAGAATAACTGTTTTCTTTTGTTATGTCTTCATCGTTTTTAACTTCCCAGGCTTAGAAGGACAATTCGGTGATTTAGGATTTCTCAAATGTTGGCAAAAGTAGGTGATTTCTTGATAAGTTCTTGAGATTTTGCATCTGTCATGCCAAAACTTTTGTACTTGAGCATGCTGACCCTTGGGTGTACTTGTCCTTAATTTTCAACTATCCATAACTTCACTGATTTCAGATGTTATATATCAATTAGGCTAACCAATAGAATTCGCTGTTTTTCTTCCTTGACTAAGCCAAAATTTGGTCTTCTCATGTCCTCAGATTAAAAAAAAAAAAAAAAGAGTTCTTGTCATGGCTCAGTGGAAACAAATCTGACTAGCATCCATGAGGATACAGGTTCAATCCCTGGCCTTGCTCAATGGGGTAAGGATCCAGTGTTGCTGTGAATTGTGGTGTAGGTCACAGACGTGGCACGGATCCCGTGTTGCTGTGGCTGTGATGTAGGCTGGCAGCTGCAGTTCAGTGTTGACCCCTAGCCTGGGTACCTCCATATGCTGTGGGTGTGGCCCTAAAAAAGACTAATTTTTTAAAAAATTTAACAACAAAAAAAACTGTCATCTACCCTGTCAAGGTTGTATTTGGTGAAGCTATTGTGGGAGACCACACTTATTTTTCCCTGCCTGTGTCCCTTCCATACTATCCAAGTGTTTCAGCCAAACTTAAAATGATCAAGGTACTCTAATATATTAAAAAAATAAGGAGTTCCCGTCGTGGCTCAGTGGTTAATGAATCCGACTAGGAACCATGAGGTTGTGGGTTTGATCCCTGGCCTTGCTCAGTGGGTTAAGGATCCGGCATTGCCGTGAGCTGTGGTGTAGGTCGTAGATGAGGCTCGGATCTGGTGTTGCTGTGGCTGTGGCGTAGGCTGGGAGCTACAACTCCTATTAGATCCCTAGCCTGGGAACCTCCATATGCCGCGGGTGCGGCCCTAGAAAAGACAAAAAGACCAAAAAAAAAAAAAAGAGACTACGATCCATGTTTGGCCAATGTGCCAGGTAAAAATCCCTAAAATAGGGTCTAAACTTGAACATGTCTGGCATTCTCTGTGCCCCCACAGGGTACATTTGTCTGCAGTTTTTATCACCTATCTTGGGCCTATGAATGCCTGACAGCTGGCACCTTGGTGGGATTTGGGATTAAAACATTAACCTGAAATTGGGAACAAGAGAATATTCTCACATGAGTGCCAAAGAGTTTGATTCTCCACCCCCTGTTAGGCCTATGCCCCTGAGCAGCAGGAAGTGGCCAGAGCAGTCCTCCCCTACTCCCCCCGGAGTGAGGAAAGGTGGAACTGAGACAGGACCACCCACCCTGCAACCGGACATGTACGAGTGTCCGTTGCGGTGACTTTCTGAATGTGTTGTACCTTAGTGACACCTGCGCAGAGACAATTACCAGAGGATTCCCGCGCCTTTTCCCAGTCACCTTCCCCGCCTCCGCCCCCCCCCCCAGCGCCTTCCCCCAACCCTGCTGCTCTCTTCTTTATCCCATAAATACCCCAGTCCCTTGCCTTCAGAAGGTGGATCGGAGATTTGTTCTCACATCTCCTGCTCGGCTGCCTTGCAAGCTCTTTGCTGCAAACCTCGGTATCTTGACATCTTGGCTTGCTGTGCATTGGGCACAAGGAAATGGGCTTTGGTAAATTGTTGGTGTCCAGGTTTTGGGGAAGTGGGGAGGAGGGGAGTTTTTATTGCTAGTGGTTAGAATGTCTTTGTTTCACGACTATGCAGATGTCAGATTAAGATGAGTCTGTAAGATACAAATTTATCACTGAGCTGAGCTAGTGCTTGAAGAGAGAAGACAGCATTTGGGGCTCACATGTGTCCCGTGAGGCTTATCCATGGGAAAGTTACTGGTGATTCTTTACATTCTAAGAACTGTGCTGACTCGGGATAAGGACCATGAAGAGAGAAGGAAAAAGAGAACTATATTGAGAAGTAATGCGATTCTGGAAGTTGTAAAAGGAGGGGAATGCTGACTCAGGAGATGGACTTTTACTTACTTCTCGCTGTGTAGAAGCCAGGACAACCGCATGGGTTAGGTATAGACTTGACCTTAGACATAACGTCAGAGGGTGAATGTAAGGCTTTATGGCATTATTGGGAGGAAGAATTTAGTTCGAATAAAACTAAACTAGGACTTCTTTGTTTTGTTCTTTTCCTTTGTGTAAGGAAAAAGGAGTGGAATATATGATGAAAATTGTTGATTCTCCATGTCCCAAAGCAAGACACTTAAAATTTGCAGCAGCTTACAACCTGGGAAGAGCTTATTATGAAGGAAAAGGCGTTAAGCGATCAGATGAAGAAGCTGAAAGGTAATCTGACCTGAGAATGAGACTTTGTTTTAATCAAATGCTGAAACAGGAGTTCTTGTTGTGGCTCAATGGTAACAAACCTGACACTAGTCATGAGGACTCGGGTTTGATCCCTGGCCTTGCTCAGCGGGTTAAGGATCCAGTGTGGCCGTGAGCTGTGGTGTAGGTTGCAGACATGGCTCGGATCCTGCGTTGCTGTGGCTGTGGTGTAGGCTGGCAGCTGGAGCTCCAATTCGACTCCTAGCCTGGGAACTTCCATATGCAGCGGGTGTAGCCCTTAAAAAGGAAAAAAAAAAAATGCTGAAATGAAGAATAACTTGCCTTGCCCTCTCTTTTAGATTATGGCTTTTTGCTGCAGATAATGGAAATCCAAAAGCTAGTGTGAAGGCTCAAAGTATCCTAGGATTGTATTATTCAACAAAGGAACCCAAAGAGTTAGAGAAGGTAACAGCGATCTATTTGTTTAAATCCATCCTAGCATCCTATGTAGACTGACATCTGTTTCACCATTCTGTGAATGGAGGGTCGTGAGAGAGGGGCTGTCAGACACATCTGGCTTTTTTTTACACTGTTTGTTATTAAAGCCTGAAACTGCTGGGGGGCGGTGAAAGTATCTAGTCTTAAATAGCTCTTATTTCTTTAAAGTGTAAAGAAAGCTTACATTCTAGGCTCTCCAAGCTCATGTCACCCTTTTCTCAACTATGAATGCTGCCTTCTGTGCTTATGTGCAAGGAGCCCACGGATGTGAGCATTTTGTGGTTATAAAAGCACACCTACCAAATACTCTACCATAATAGGTAAAGGAGGAGGGAGAAGCAGTACAGTCTCTTTGACCATCAACGATGGCAGCCGTTTCCAAGCAATCCCGGGAAGGGAAGGAGGAGGTGTCAAGGGGAGACTCGTAAGAGGCATCCAACCCCAAGACCCTTGTCAAGTAACCGAGCAGCTACCTGGAAATCAAGCTCAAGCTCGCTGAACTGCACCTGAGTGTTAACCAAACATGCTCAGGCCACGTGCAGGGTTCTCTCCTGGGTTGTCTTCCATCCTGATGGAGCTGCAAGGGGATCTGAGGTGGTAGCAATCTCACAGCATCAGCCACTCCCCTCTCCTTGCTGGGCCTCATTGCAAAGCCTTGCAGACCCTTGGTTCCCATTTTCCACATTCTTGATCCCTCTTGTGGAAAAATCTGAGCCCTGAGATCCTTCAGCTGAACTCTCAGCGGTGCCCCTGTGAGGCCCTGTGGGCAGACAACAGGCCGGCTCCCCCACCCCACCCCACATCCCCTCAGGCTGTGAAACCCGTGCTGGTCTGACAGACGTTCAAGGGGCTAGAATGATGTCCTGGAGGTGAGTGAATAGTATTTTATACAGACATTCCTTTCGCATTCTACCTTGTAATATGGACTTGTGTTTTTCCTTAGGCATTTTATTGGCACTCAGAAGCTTGTGGCAATGGAAACCTGGAGTCCCAGGGTGCGCTTGGGCTCATGTACTTTTACGGACAAGGCATCCGTCAGGACACCGAGGCTGCCCTGCATTGCTTGAGGGAAGCAGCGGAGCGTGGAAATGTCTATGCTCAAGGGAACCTCGTGGAGTATTACTACAAGATGAAGTTCTTCACAAAGTGTGTTGCCTTTTCCAAAAGGTGAGTAAGCTGGACAAAAGTATTTATAAAAGCTTACTGTAGATATTCTGTCAGGTCTATTCAAAAGGACTTGCTGTGGTGTTGGACTGATGGCTGTCACCACTTGAAATGTGGCCAGTGCTACTGGGGACTAAACTCCTAAGTGTCACTGGAATTTAAACATAGCTAGTGGCTACCATATTGGATAGTCCTTCTCTGCTACTAGTCTGCAGGATTTCAGTGCTATTTGCTCTACTTACCAGCTGAGTGACCTCAAGCAAGTTTAATTTGGGGGACATCAATTGTTTTGTAATCCTGCAGAAATACTGTCTTTGTAAAAAGTAGTGTACAGAAAGTGTTTAACATACCTTGGCACATCAGATATATTAAACTTTTTCTTCCTTTACCCTCAGCCATAGGTTCTATAACTGCACTATTGCAATATAACTTGACTGTAAAATGAGAACGGTGAAGAGACTCCAAGACTTAACATCTTATAAAGTACATGGAAATTTTCCTCTGATGACCCGAATTCACCTCCATTTATCCACAATGTACAAATGCAGCATATAAGGAGAAACAGACCTGGATGTCCTCTAGAATGGTTGGAAGGCCATGCTGTTTTGTCCCTCTCCCAAGAATAGCCTTCTGGCAGAGCCCAGTGGAGGATGAAGGATTTTACCCTCTCCTCCCCAACATCTTGGCCTCCAGATAGCAAATCCCATGCAGGTGTGGTTTCCATTGTCCCAAATCTCAAGTGCTCATCTGGTTACAACCAAGACTTCAAATAGTTCTTTAAAAAATCTTTGGAACTTTCCATTCTTGTCCATGCTCCTATTTTCCATATTACAGTTAACATGGAGTTCACTCATTTACATGGAATTCTCCGTATCTGTGTCTGGGTTATAAAGAATGATTTTTTATTGCTAACATAGAGGTACAAGTTTCTTAATGTGTTTTCTAGTCCTATGTGACGAACATCCAAATTCGAGGTTGATGTTTACATAGCCAAAGAAATAGAAAAATGCTTTTCTTCCTGCTGTATAAATCTGCAAGGAGATAAGAGGGCTTGTACTCATTTAAACTTAATGTTTTCTAGTGGTCATTGAGCCTGCAGAGTGTAACCCTAGGGAGGCTGTAAAGTAATGACTGCAGTTAGTTCCTCTTCCCTGGTATTAATTGAAGGTTGTATTTACTCTTCACCACACAGCAAACTTAGTTCTCAAACTGGCAGAAAGGAGGAGGAAATCACTTGGGGGCACAAGGACAATTTCTGGGCATGTTTATAAAAATGAGAACTGTAACCAATACCGTTTTTAATTTCACAACTGGGTAACAGGATCGCCGACTATGATGAGGTTCACGACATCCCCACGATGGCCCAGGTCACGGACTGTCTGCCGGAATTCATCAGCAAGGGCATGGCCATGGCCTCTTTCTACCATGCACGGTGTTTGCAGCTAGGCCTGGGCATCACAAAAGATGAAGCAACAGCTAAACACTACTATTCTAAAGTAAGCCTGAAGATAAATATAAACGGACTCAATAGGAGTTTCTAGGCTTTCAGTTGAGGCTTGAACATCTTTATAAATTAGTATTTTTTCCTACTTATTGTGCAGATAACCTCTGTCTACCAAGAGGGTGTCAGACGTGCAGCTTATTTGCAGAAAATTCTATCATTTTTTAACATAGTGAAGCTCAGATGGTAAAATTTCTACTTTTGATGCAAATTATTCTATTTCACTGTCTTCGGCAAAAAGCCCAACACCAAGACCCCTCTATCTTCATTCTAGCACATTAGAGTGCATTTCTTTATATGGTTTTGGTATTTTATTTTGGGGGCCAGGAAGTTCCCAGGTTAGGGATCTACTCAGAGCTGCAGCTGCTGGCCTACACCACAGCCACAGCAACACCAGATCCAAGCCACATCTGTTACCTACACTGCAGCTTGTGGCAATGCTGGATCCTTAACCCACTGAGCGAGGCCAGGGATCGAACCCACGCTAGTTGGGTTCATTACAACTGGGCCACGGTGAGAATTCCCTCCTTAAGGTTTTTTAATACATGGATGGATAGTCATGAGTTTGGAGTAATCAGTTAAAATAAGCCTTTTCATGTTTTAATCCATGTGATCAATTTATACTCCAAATGGATTTCATGTATAGTATCAGCTGTTAGAAAGTACGGGGAGGGTGTGAAAGGGAATCATTATGAATAGCAACTGCAAGTTCTTTTTTTAAAAACAAAAACAAAAACACAGTTGCACACCTTAGTCCAAATTAGAATTACATCATAAAAATTTGTATAGTGCACAAACTCTTCAGCTGGAGCAAGGGAACAAGGAACGATTTTCGAAGTTCCCTGCCTGAATCAGACTGCATTACAGGAGTGGTTCTCATGTTTATTTGCATATTAAAACCACATGGGAATCTCAAGAATTTCAAAGCCCAGGCCTTATTTTGGGACAATTAAATCACCATCTCCCAGAGTGAGACAAAAGCAGATTTTAGCTCCAATGTGTAGGCAAGTTTGGAACCCTAAATTATTTCGTTCGAAGTTAAAATTTCCAGAGTATTAAACCCACACCCACACAAATATAAGAACACAGTACAAAAATACAGCTGGCCTTCAAGATACTTACATTCACTGTTCTATTATTAGAAATCTAAATTTCTCTGAATTATACCAGTTTCCAAAGAAAGTTGGTTCTAGATTTTATGCTATCTTCGTATCCTTTCCAAACAGACATAATAAGCAGAGAATTCTGGGTAAAAAAATATCCTGAAATGTGGTATATGTTCATGCTAAACAAAATAGCATAATAAACAGGATTGCGATCTTGGACCTGTTTTGCTGGTAGGAGAAACACAGCCCCTTTACTCAATTTCAGCCACTGGATTTTATGGGAGATACTTACTCTAAGTTTTTTCCAGTGTAAGAGTAAACCAGTGAAGGGTCTGCTGTTGTGTCAGGTGAGGCACAGTAAGAGACACTGAGTGTGTCACTCAGAAAGGACACGAAAGGCACCCAGTGGTGGCCTTCTCCAGACGAACGGGAGGAGACCTGCACACCCGGTGGCATGTGATGGGGAAGGTAAGGCTGCAGATGAAGAAACCCTGGGCCTAAAGTCAGGAGCCAGATGCAGGCCTGGTCTCAGCTCTGCCACTGCCAGGCTGCGCGAGTGCCTTCTCCTCTGCCCCTTGGTTTGCAGGAAACCAGCAATGTATATCCTCCTAGGAGGGTCAACAATTCCAAAGTGTGTGTGTGTGTGTGTGTGTGTGTGTGTGTGTGTGTATGTGTGTGTGTGCGCGCGCGCGCGCGCGTGCACGTGCTCGCATATGTGTTAGCGTGGGGGGAAGGGTAGACTTTAGCTTAAAACAAAGGATCTTAAAAAACCTGCTCAGGAAATAAAAACAAAAGTTCTACCTATAAAGGGGTGACTTCTTGCCACTAGAAGCAACCATGAAAGTATCTAGTGATTGATTGTCATGAGTACCAATTTCTGCATGGAGTGAGGTTTGGATGAGGTAAGCTGTTTCAAATTCTTGACGTTCTGTGAAGTTATGCGCCTTATCACTAATTTAGGTATAACAAAACCGTGTATTTTTAAATGTAATTTTATACATGTTGCTATTTTCTTTATGGGTGTACCCACATCCTATGGAAGTTCCCCGACCAGGGACTGAATTCGAGCCATAGCTGTGGCAATGCTGGATCCTTTCACCCACCACCAGGGATCCAACCCAAGTCACCTCAGAGATCTAAACTGTTGCAATTGGATTCCCAACCCACTGTGCCACAGGGGAAACTCCCCTATACATGATGAGTTTCAGGCCAAATGTTAATGCTATTTTACTTGTTTCAATAATTCACAATAGGAGTTCCTATTGTGGCTCAGTGTGTTAAGGACCTGACACTGTCTTTGTGAGAATGCAGGTTCGATCCCTAGCCTTGCTCAGTTGGTTAAGGATCTGGCATTGTCACAAGTTGTGGCGTAGGTTGCAGATGTAGGTTGGATTTGGTGTTGTGGCTGTGGTGTAGGCCTCAGCCGTGGCTCTAATTTGACCCCTGGCCCAAGAACTTCCACATCCCACAGGTGTGGCCAAAAAAATGGGAAAAAAATTCGTAACAGAAGATTATCACTGTAAATCCATGTTTGGCACTGAATTTTCTCTCTCATATGATAATAGCATGGTTGTTTTTAGTATGTTCTATTTTGCATAGATTAACTTGAATTTCCCTTATTTAGAAATCAGAATAGAAATGTATCTGAGCTAAGAAATTCCCTTAATTCATTGTATGCTATTTCTTAAAAACAAATGTTCCAACAATTGAAAATATATCTAAATTTTCTTTTTTCAGGCTTGTCGTCTGAATCCTGCATTGGCAGATGAACTTCACACTTTACTAATTTGTCAAAGAATTTAGACCACAATGCATTTCAACAAAGATCATGAAGTCTAAACACCTTAGAACGTATGTATTTTTACAACGGCTGTGTTTGTTTCCTGCCTCCCATGTTGCATTGTCCTGGGTATCTTACCATGTTACCTTCATTCTTTTATTTAATTTTTATTTCACATTGGCATGTAGCTGCTTTACAATGTTGTATTAGTTTCAGTTGTACAGCAAAGTGATTCCATTACACATACACCTACTTTTTCAGATTCTTTTCCCATTTAGGTTATTACAGAATATTTGTGTAAAGTTCCCTGTGCTATAACAGTAGGTCCTTGTTAACTACCTACTTTATATATAGTAGAGTGTATATGTTAATCCCAAACTCCTAGTAATTTCTCTCTCCTTCCCATGTTTCCCCTTTGGTAACCATAGGTTTTCAAAGTTTGTGAGTCTATTTCTCTTTTGTAAATAAGTTCATTTGTATCATAATTTAAGATTCCAGATATAAATATCATATATTTTTCTTTCTCTCAGCATGATAACCTCTAGGTCCATCGATGTTGCTACAAGTGGCATTATTTCATTTTTTATGGCTGAGTAATATTCCATTGTGTTTGTGTGTGTGTGTGTGTGTGTGTGTGTGTGTGTGTGTGTGTGTTATATACACATAGATGGCACATCTTCTTTATCTATTCCTCTACTGATGGACATTAAAGCTGCTTCCATGTCTTGGCCATTGTAAACTGTTGCAGTCAACACTGGGGTGCATGTATGTTTTCAAATTATTTTTCACTAGATGTGGGATTGCTGGATCATATGATAGTTCTATTCTTAGTTTTTCAGGAACTTCCATACTGTTCTCCATAGTGGTTGTACTAATTTACATTCCCACCAACGGTGTAGAAGGGTTCCTTTTTCTCCACACTCTCTCCAGCATCTGTGTATAGACTTTTTGATGGCCATTCTGACTGGTGTGAGGTGAATATCTCATTATAGTTTTGATTTGCATTTCTTTAATAGTTAACGACATTAATCATCTTTTCATGTGCTTTTTGGTCATCTGTGTGTTTTCTCTGGAGAAATGTCTTCTTAAATATTCTGTCCTTTTGATTGGTTTTGTTTTTTTGATATTAGAGTTACATGAAACATTCATGTATTTTAGAGATTAATCCCTTGCCAGTTGTTTGCAAATATTTTCTCCCATCCTGTGGGGTTGTCTTTTCATTTTACTTATGGTTTCCTTTGCTGTGCAAAAGCTTTTAAGTTTAATTAGTTCCCATTTGTTTATTTTTGTTCTTATTTTCATTACTTGAGATGGATCCAAAAATATACTGCTGCAATTTATGCCAAAGAATGTTCTGCCTATGTTTTCCTCAAAGAGTTTTACAGTATCCAGCCTTACATTTAGGCTTTAATCCATTTTGAGGTGTGTGTGTGTCTGTGTGTATAGTGTTAGAGAATGTTCTAATTTCATTCTTTTATTATAGCTGTCCAATTTTCCCAGCATCACTTATTTGAAGAGACTGTTGCTTTTTCTCCATTACATATCCTTGCTTCCTTTGTCATAGATAAACTGACCACAGGTATGTGGGTTATTTCTTGGATATTTTGTTCCATTGATCTATGTGTCTGTTTTTGTACCAGTACCATACTGTTTTGATGACTGTAGCTTTGTAGTATAGTCTGAAATCAGGGAGCCTGATTCCTCCAGCTTTGTTTTTCTCTCAAGATTGCTTTGGCTATTTGGGGTCTTTTGTGTTTCCATACAAATTTTAAAATTTTCGGGTATTTCCCATCATAGCACAGCAGAAACAAATCTGACTAGAAACCATGAGGTGTTGTAGGTTCAATCCCTGGCATCACTCAGTGGGTTAAGGATCTGGCATTGCCATGAGCTGTGGTGTTGGTCACAGACACAGCTCAGATCTGGCATTGCTGTGGCTGTCACATAGGCCAGCAGCTTTAGTACTGATTAGACCCCTAGCCTGGGAACCTCCATATGCCACAGCTGTGGCCCTAAAAAGCAAAAAAAAAAAAAAAAAAAAAAATTTTTTTTTTGTTCTAGTCCTGTGAAAACTGTTACTGGTAATTCGGTATGGATTGCATTGAATCTGTAGATTGCCTTGGGTAGTGTAGTCACTTTGATATTATTGATTCTTCCAATCCAAGAGCATGGTGAATTTTTCTGTTTGTGTCATCTTTAATGTCTTTCATCAGCATCTTTTAGGTCTTTTGCCTCCTTAGGTTTATTCCTTGGTATCTTATTCTTTTTGATGTGATGGTAAATGGGATTTTTAAATTTCTCTTTTGATTTTTCATTGTTAGTGTGTAGGAATGTAAAAGACCTATTTGTATTAATTTTGTGTCCTGCAATTTTACTGAAATCATTGATGATCTCTAGGAGTTTTCTGGTAGCATCTTTAGGATTTTCTATGTGTAGCACCATGTCATCTGCAAACAGTGACAGTTTTACTTCTTTTCCAACTTGGATTCCTTTTATTTCTCCTCTGATCTTAGAGGAAATGCTTTCAGCTTTTCAACCCCTGAGTATGATGCTACCTGTGGGTTTGTCATATATGGCCTTTATTATTGTTGAGGTATGTTCTCTATGTCCACTTTCTGGAGTTTTTATCATAAATGGATGTTGAATTTTATCAGAAGCTTTTTCTGTATCTATTGAGATGACAATATACTTTTGATTCAATTTGTTAATGTGGTATATCACCATGATTTGCAGATACTGAAAAATCCTTCCATCCCTGGGATAAGTCCCACTTGATCGTGGTATATGATCCTTTTAAGGTATTATTGGATTTGATTTGCTAGTATTTTGTTAAAGGATTCTGCAACTATGTTCACGAGTGATACTGGCATGTAATTTTCCTTTTTTGTGGTATCTTTGTCAGGTTTTGGTATCAGGGTGACAGTGGCCTCATAAAATGAGTTCAGAAGTGTTCCTTCCTCTGCAATTTTTTGGATAGTTTTTGGCCCTTCTCTGGTCAAATTCCATCCATCTGGTCCTGGACATTTTCCTGGGAGTTTTAAAATCACAGATTCAGTTTCAGTACTTGTAATTGGTCTGTTCATATTTTCTGTTTCTTCTTGATTCAGTCTTAGGAGACTGAACCTAAGAATTTGTCCATTTCTTTTAGGTTGTCCATTTTATTGGCATATAGTTGCTTATAGTAGTCTCTTTCTATCCTTTGTATTTCTATGGTGTCAGTTTTAACTTTTCCATTTTCATTTCTTTTTAATTTTTTTTAAGTAAATCCCTCTTTATTTTGCTTTTAATTTTTATTTTTTTAATGGATTTTATTTCAATTATAGGTGTACATAAATCATCAAAGTCAATTTTACAGATTTTGTATCCCAAACCCCTAGTTCATCCCCCCACCCCCCAGATTGTCTTATTTGAAAAACCAAGGTTTTCCAAAGTCTGTAAATTTTTATTATAGTTTGCTTACAATGTTCTGTCTATTTCTGCTGTGTATATTTATATACACTTTTTTCACATTATTCTCCATCATGTTCCATCAAAAGTGATTATGGCTCCCTGTGATATACAGAAGGACCTCATTGCTTATTCACTCCCAGTACAATAATTTGCATCCACTAACCCCAAACTCCCATTCCATCCCACACCCTCCCCCTCCCCCTTGGCAACCACAAGTCTGTTCTCCAGGCCTGTGAGTTTGTTTCCTTTTTGTAGAAAGGTTCATTTGTGCCATAGTTTAGATTCCAGATATAAGTGATATCATATGGCATTTGTCTTTGTCTTTCTGACTTACTTCACTTAGTATGAGAGTTTCTGGTTCCATCCATGTTGCTGCAAATGGCATTATTTTGTTCTTTATGGCTGAGTAGTATTCCATTGTATATATGTACTTTTTTTATTTTTTTAACTTAATGGGTTTTATTTCAATTATAGGTGTACATAAATCATCACAAGTCAATTTGACAGATTTTGTGTCCCAAACCCACAGTGTATCCCCCCACCCCCCAAATTGTCTTATTTGGAAAACCAAGGTTTTCCAAAGTCTGTGAGTCATTGGCTGTTCTGCAAAGAGGTTCATTGTGTCTTTTTAGTTTCCACATGAAAGTGGTAGCATTGGGTGTTGCTGGATAATTGTCTGACTGGTTTCACTTTGAATGATAATTTCTAGGTCCATCCATGTTGCTATAAATGTTGGTAATTTGTTCCTTTTAATGGCTGAGTAATATTCCATTGTGTGTATGTACCATATCTTCCCTAGCCACTCTATGTACCACTTCTTAATCCAGTTATCTGTCAATGGACATTTAGGTTGTTTCCATGTCTTGGCTATTGTGAATAGGGCTGCATGTATATATGGAAGTGAATATATGGGTGCATGTATCTTTCTGAATGACAGTTTTGTCTATATATATGCCCAGGAGTGGAATTGCAGGGTCATATGGTAGTTCAATGTTTAGTTTTCTGAGGTACCTCATACCATTTTCCATAGTGGTTATACCAATTTACGTTCCCACCAACAGTGAAGGAGGGTTCTCTTTTCTCCACACCCTTTCCAAGATTTGTTATCTGTAGACTTACTAATGATGGCCATTATGACTGGTATGAGGTGGTACCTCATTTTAGTTTTGATACACATTTCTCTGATAACTAGTGATAAACATTTCTCATGTGCCTGTTGGCCATCCCTATGTCATCTTTGGAGAAATATCTATTGAGGTCTTCTGACCATTTTTTCAAGTGGGTTCTTTTTTTTTTTTGCTGTTGAGTTGTAGGAGTTATTTTTATATTTTGGAGATTACACCCTGGTCAGTTGCATTGTTTGAAACTATTTTCTCCCGTTCTGTAGGTTGTCTTTTTTTTTTTTTTTATGATTTCCTTTGCTATGCAAAAGTTTTTAAGTTTTATTCGGTCTCATTGGTTTATTTTTGTTTTTATTTCTATTGCTTTGGGAGACTGAACTAAGAAAACGTTTGTACAGTTGATATCAGAGAATGTTTTGCCCAAGTTCTCTTCTAGGAGTTTTATGGTGTCTTATGTTTAAGTCGTCAAGCCATTTTGAGTTTATTTTTGTGAATGGTGTGAGGGTGTGTTCTAGTTTCATTGATTTACATGCAGCTGTCCAGTTTTTCCCGTACCATTTGCTGAAGTGACTGTCATTTTCATTTCTAATTTTGGTGATTTGGGCCCTCTTCCTTTTTTTCTTGATAAGTCTGGCTAAAGGTTTATCAATTTTATCATTTCAACAACTAGCTTTTAGTTTCACCAATCTTTTCTATTCTTTTCTTAGTCTCTAATTTATTTATGCTCTGATCTTTCTTTCAACTTTGGAGTTTGTCCTTTCTCTAGCTGCTTTAGGTATAATATTTGGCTGTTGGGAGATTTTTATTTTCTTATTTTTTTAAACCATACCTGCCAAGTTCTTGATAGGAAACATAGGTTCTGAAAAACATGCGATTAAAAATTTACTGCAAACTTCCCTCTTCGATTTTCTTTTGCTGCATCCCATAGGTTTTAGACTGTCAGGTTTTCATTTTCATTTGTCTCTAGGTGTATTTGATTTCCTTTGATTCCTTCAGTGATCCATTGGTTCTTTATCAGCATACTGTTTAGCCTTCACATTTGGGGTTTTGCAGTTTTTTTCCTTGATTTCTAATCTACCAGCGTTGTGGTTGGAAACGCTATTCAATATGACTTCAATTTTCTAGTATTTACCAAGGCTTGCTTTGTGGCCCAGCATTTTAACCTAGAGAATGTTCCATGTGCACTTGAAAAGAATGAGTATTCTGCTTTCAGATGGATTGCTCTATAAATATCAGTTAAGCACATTGGTCTATCGTGTCGTTTTATACCTGTGTTTCCTTATTGACTTTTGTCTAAGTGGGGTGTTAAAAATCTCCCCACTATTATTACTGTGTTACTGTCAACTTCTCCTTTTATGTCTGTTAACATTTTATCTATATTAAAGTGCTCCTATGTTGGGTGCATATAAATTTACAGTTGTTACAGTTGTTTTATCTTCCTCTCAGATTGATCTCTGATCAATCATTATGCAGTGTCTTTGTCTCTTGTAACAGTCCTTAAAGTCTTTCTTTGTCTGATCTGAGCTTTAAGGCAGCATCTCTCCTCTCAACCCTGGAAGCTTCGTTCTTGTTTTCTTAATGCCATCCATAGAACATTCCTTTGATTGTGTGAAGATCCAAATTCCCAACTGGTATTCTCTTCTCCACACTCAGTTCAGTTCTTTATGCCTTTAAGAATCTGAAAAGAGAAATGTAATAAGGCGGTATGTGGGGACTTTTAATAGCACTTTTAATAGCCTTTTTTTTTTTTTTTTTTTTTTGCTTTTTAGGGCCACACCCATGGTATATGGAGGTTCCCAGACTAGGGGTTGAATTGGAACAGCAGCTGCCAGCCTATGCCACAGCCACAGCAACTCGGATCCAAGCCATGTCTGCAACCTACACCACAGCTCATGGCTATGCCGGATCCTTAACCCACTGAGCGAGGCCAGGGATGGAACTCGCAACCTCATGGTTCCTAGTTGGATTTGTTTCTGCTGTGCCACAATGGAGACTCCTAATAGCTCTTTCTTAATACTCTTTCTTCATCCCCCAAAGTGAAGACTGCTTTAACAGCCATTAAAACATAGATCTGAGAAAATCCTAAAGTAGGAATTTGACATGTCATACTTGGTAATATTCTATGCTGAAATGTCCTCAGTGAGTTCAACACAGAACTTCAGTTTGCTGTAGTTAGCGTAAAGCTGGCACAGGCAAGCCCCTGCACACTACCGCTGCTGTCTACCATGATGCGCACCTTGACCTGTAATTAGAGTCGGTCTTTTCACTTGCGTGAGCTTAAGCTTCAAGATCATTAACTTTTTTCAAAAAAAAAAAAAATCATCTTTTGTGGGAATCCTTATAGCTGATACAGCTTATGAAAAAGTGAAACTTCCTCTTAAAGAAGGAGGAGTCATAACAGCTACAGTTTAATTAGACAGGAGATGGACATGTCCAGTAACTGCTATGCGTTCCTGGGGCTTTGTGACTTCACCCTGCTTCTTTTCTCTGGATGTCTTTACATTCCTGAGAGGGATAATTCTTATCCATGTAAATCGTCGACTTGAGTTTTTCAAAAGTGTCAAATATCTTGGTTTCAAAAAAGGATCAAAAACTATAGCTAAAAGAATCTCAAAGATAAAATTCGGTTTATAAATTTTTAATCGCATGTTTTTCAGAACCTATGGTTCCTATCAAGAACTTGGCAGGTATGGTTTAACAATGATAACAATCAGTACCACCTTAATATATATACATAGGATTTTTCTTTCGTGCTTAGTTGGTTTGCTTTCAGTATTTCTGAGGGTTAGAAAGGGTAAAGTGTTTGATTATCGCCGCAAAATAAATGGTGAAACCCAGGAAAATTCAAGCGATTTGTCCATGGTCCCACTATTAAAAATAAAGCAACATCCGTACTCTGGACCTCACCTTAATGCCCCTATGAGGCCAAAAGGCTTGATGACATAATCGGTTCTAAACAGCCTGAAGTAATTGCCTTCCTCTTTCTGTTTCCCCATCTCATTCCCGCCCATCCTCCAAAGTGCAGCTCACACCCCACCTCCCCAAAATAGCATTTCAAGCACCAATGTGGCTCTTCTCTTTCACACTAAAAATCATATTTTTCACATTCATTCTGTGTTTGGAGAAAGGCAGCAAACTTTATACTTACAGAAGTACTTATGTTACATGCACGGTGGTTTTGTTTGTTTGTTTTTTTTTTTACAAAAAAGGCACTTAGCTGTTTCAACTTTTGAGAGATAAGCATCTTAAATACTAGAACTCTATGATTCATTTTTATATTTTATTGCTTCAAATGCTTCAAACTATGGGAAATCTTTGGTAAAAATAAAGACAGTTTTCACAATAACTTCACACAAAGCAATGCACAACAATATTCAATACACACAAATATAGGAATGTTCAGAATCCTCAGTGAGGAAATTAACTGTACAAGTTCATAGTTCTTCATTTAAAACAACTTCATAAATATTTAAAATATTTCCTAGGTTCTTCTTATCACATATTAACATTTACATTTCAATCAGTATGTTGACCTTTAAAGGCTTTATATTAAAATAAAAATGAACAGAAGTGTTTTTCTGTTGCCTACTATACATCATCAAGTTCCCCCCAATTCTGCTTAATTCACATAAAACTAGAGGGAGGTACTAAAAGACTAATATGGTTCTCAGTCAAGCCCTCTGTGGAAAAGAGGAAAATGTTTCATGTCTATTATTACAGACATTTCTCTGGTGGTTTATTTGTGCGGTCTCAAACTTGCCCAGCTTTAAGTTGATCTAAATGAGTTCTCAGCTCAGGACACAATTCAGTTATCAGCAGTTCCATCAGCACCTGAACCAAAAAAGAAAAAAAGTAGAAAAATGTCTTCCTCTTAGGTATATAGATAGATATGAGTAAACCATTAGACAAGAGTATGATTTTAGGTCTGAGGTGAGTCTCAGTAAACGAGTTAACTCTCCAACAAAAGTGATCATTAGTATTTTATAAACTCCATTTAGCATCAGACTGATTTATTTCATGGCCCATTAACCATCAACAGTATTTAATATTGGTCATTGATCTCAGACAGACAACTGGGAAACAGTCTGCTGAATAAGGAAGCCAAGCAGCCGGGCAGAAATGTTACCTCACAAGTCAGAAACAACCAGTAGGCAAGGAGGAGGATGCCTCATCCACTGGGGCTATGTGTTTTTTCTTTTTTTTTTTAAACCAAACAGACAAAAATGAAGCGGAGAAAGTGAGCTCAGAGTTACAAATAATGAGTAAGAACATAATTAAAAACTGAAGAAACAGTGAATCTTCTCTGGGAAGCATTAAATTACTCACGTATAACAGATGCTTATTGGCTCTCGTTTCTTGCAGTGCATTGAATATTTTTATTATACCATGACGGGCATTTTGCTGTCCAACGAGGCTCTGAAGCATATCTGAAAAATTAAGTTTATATTCCAGGCTATTGCTACAGTGCACACTTGTACCCGCAGTACCTAAATGCATAGTTCTTTCCAACGTTTAAGGAGAAAATAAATACAGAATTTTTCAACATAATTTTAATATGTGGCTACCCAACTAACTGAGCTCTCACAACAGTACTTAGGGTTTTTAAAGCATAAAATTTATTATCTGTTCTAAGACATTTTTCTTGTTAAATTATAATCAGTACTGTTATTAGGATTCTCAGTATGACTTCTTAGCAGGACACAAGACATAATTTAAAAGAAAAAAGTAAGTTCTCATGTGGCTCAGTGGGTTACTGATCTAGCATTGCTGCAGCTGTGGTACAGGTCCCAACTGTGGCATAGGTTTGATCCTTGTCCTGGGAATTTACACATGCTATGGGTGCAGCCAAAAAAAAAATATATATATATATATATATATACACGATCACTTTTCATTGTGAATAACATTTCCTACGTGAAAAATGCCTTAGGGCTAACAACACTCCCTTTAATCTCTGCCTTTCAGGATCAGAACCCAAGCCTTACCTGGAATGTTTTCGAGCAGCTTCTGCTGGGCTCTCTGTTTTGTTTCCTGGCTTTGTTCTTCATTTCGGATTGTGGTTGGTGGTGCCAATTTCCCATTAGGCCAAAAAGCATCCCGGAAAAGGCCGATGTAGTAAACCAACATCTGCTCGCTGAAAATCCAGTTCACTGTGTCCCGGATTTGTCTGTTAAGACACAGCCCCAAGCATTTGATGAATAAACTAGGAGGTGGATTTTTAAACTCTGGCTCAGAAAGTTACTTTTCATTTTGGTAACCCTGATGACCATTCCCAGAGTTGCCATTTTCACTGGCACTGATTTCTCTAAATGTTTGCCTTGCTAGATCATTCGATCTGGAAGGACAAGAACTGAGAGCAGTCTGACCCATTTGTTTAAAGCTTCAAGCTACTCTGTGCACAGTACTTAAGGTACTAACTTCTTCATTAAGCGGTATAAACTGAAAACCTTAAGCCATGTAAAGAGTGTGAAAAGTGGTCTGGAAAAGCTCCCTGAGTCCAGCAGTCCTGGTGGAGAACCAGGCCTTTTCTCCAGCTGGCCCTCAGGGCTGTGGTGGCAGAGGACAGCGGGCAAAGGGTCTCTGACCTGGGACACATCTCACAAGCTCTCAGGGCAAAGGAGGGAAGACACACTGCTGTCCAGCCACTTCAGCTTCGCACAGGAATGGAACCTGGGAGACTCTGACCTGCAGCTACAGATGAGGTGGTTACCCAAGTCTCCCGCCTACTTCACCTGTCAGATTCCAGCCAGCCACCCGACTGGCGCTGTCAAGAGACAAACTGTTCAGAGCCAGGTGGTGGCGAGGCTGGGAACGGGGAGGGGGTCTCTCTGCAGAAAGGGGGAATAGAGTCTAAATAGACCCATAGTGCTAATAAGATCTGACATTTCTAACTTTAGGAAAAATAAAAGCCGTTTAAGCATCTGACTTCCCAGCCAGATGTTTAAAGGGACTCTGTGTGGTTTTTAGGAATAGTTTCTGAAATAGATGGTTCAAGCCCAGCACTCTGCACACAGGAGTCTAGTCAGCGATGAAGTCTGACCTCTACTGGGAGTCAAAACCACGGTAATCCTGCTGGTAACTGCACGTCTCCTCAGATACTTCCCTTTACTGCTGAGAATCGTGCAATTCCTATCCAGACCGAATACAATAATTTTATGAATTCAGGGGGCTTCGACTTTTAAGAGAGAACCTGGCTGCCTAGGTGAAATCCACAGAAAATCTACATAGCTACTTTGCCTGTAGTCTGGCTTTGGGTTACTCACTGGCACTGCATAAAGAAATGAAGCCCGAAAATCTCAATTTGCAACTTAAAATTTGGTGAGTGACTCTTACCAAAGGCCATCGCCTATTTCTATCAATTTAGGCTTGACATTGTATTAGCCAAAACCATGGCAAGCTTTTGAAGTCATTCTGAGATGTGAAATTACAGTTGGTTCAAGGCAAGAGGTACATATTGTACTGCTGCTTAATTTGATGGTGTGTCATCATCTGCCTGAGGCAAAAATAGCAAAGGGCCAGGTGCTCCGTAATTTCTCTACCTGATAAAAAGCTCCCTGAAACCAAGAGCCTGAAAATTCTCTCCGTGATCCCCGCCCCCAACCCCATGAAAATAACTGCCTGATGTATTCACCACTTTCAAACCACAGCTGCTCATTTTAAAATTAAGAGCCAACATCATAAACAGGAACGAGGAATGCATGCATGATTTGCTGAAACTGAAAAATAAATTAGCAGGTCTAGAGTTCTGATAAAAATAGGGCTATTTGGGAAATTTCTTTATCCAAGGCATATCAGTATTAAGGTTAAGAGGTTTGCCTAAGACTGAACCTGTAAGTTAAACAGGACAATTTT